>JAGFBZ010000163.1:0-1200000 GCA_018398805.1 Hirundichthys speculiger
ATCTCCCTGGACAGGTCAGGTGCGCACTGAATCAGTCTACGGAACTAAAACAAATTCTTAAGTCCCATGGGTCTAAGGTGTCCAGACTCATCGTGTCGACCTTCATCACCAGTGGAAAGGTGGTACATGCCGCTAAAGATGATAGAGCAGAACAGTGCACATCATTGGTGGGATACTTTTCAGGTATGTCTGAACAGCTAAGCACGTTGTGGCGCCTAATGTAATATTGGTTATTGTATTGTGTGTGTACCATGTGTAATATATTTACTTGTGTCTATATCAGAAGGGTAAAACGTTCCTCAGAGGATTTTATAATATGGCCCTAAGATGAAAATCTCTCTAGAAAACTGAAGATTGGTTTGGAACGGAGAAGTACACTGTCATAGTTGACCCAGACGTTCCTGGGAATCTTGGTCGTGTACTTACTAGGTAAATCAAAGTTACTACCACAATGAGAGACAATTTGACAATAGACCAGATTTATTAAATTTGCATGCACTATATTCAAAAGCGTGTAGATGGTACAAGGGGATACGGGTTGGGGAAGAGGATATCACGTTTGAATCACATGGTGATGGATGTTGTTTTTGAAAAGGGGCAATTCAGGGCAAAGGTGGAAATGAGGAAAAATATATTTTTGTGTCCCGAGATGGCCCTGAATTCAACTTTTATATATCAATCATGCTAGTATCAATTATATTACTACCTTTTGAATCAGGAGGTTCTCGGGCCAGAGGTGGAAACTCTGTGTACTGAGAATGTCCTGATTCAACTCTTTCGTATCAATTCTGCACCTGCTTATGTCTGCAAATGTAACTAGAGAGAGAGATGCGCCCCCTATCTGGTCTGTTCACACGGGACTGAGCTCCCGTGTGAATGGGCTCCATGGCGAGAGGCCAAGACAAAGTGTGTGAGCTCATGGGGAGTAGATGGGCCCGTCCCTCCTTCTGAGCTCGGATGTTGTTAAAAGACTATAAAGACGGTGAGCCCGGAAGTTGGGGTAGAGTCAGCTGCGGGTTTGTGCACGACGCCCAGCCGGGTTTTTGGCCACTCTACCGGACTGTCCGGCTCTCCAGTCTATGTGTTGAGGTAAGAGACTATAAGGCCTAGCCCTGATGAACTGTCAGTGATCTGATTTGCTCTATATTTTGTGGGGAATAAACTTTACACATTTATTCTAGCAAAAGAGCAATTGTGTGTTTTCTATGTACAATGCTTGCTATCTGTGGGGAATATATATAAACATATATTATTCTAGCAAAAAGCGAGTGTCTGTGTGTTTCATTTTGTACAGCCGACCACTCCGAACCTGATAAATTTTCTCACAAAACACATGGTAACATCTATTTCATCTGCTGAACTCTTTCATGTGTTTCAGCTCATTTTTGGACGTCTGTATCTGAAAGAAATCCTGATGAAATGTGACAAACTGACCTGCAGGTCTATAGACCAAGTACATATGTGTCCACATCAGAACTATTCTAAGTCTCCAGCTCTGAGCAGCCTTTTTCAAGAGTTTTAATGAAAATCTTTCATCTGATGTGTCTCTGGAAAACTGGCTGGAACTTCATAGAAACACAACTCCCCAATGGCTCTAATATTTCAGCTTTCTCCATTACAGAGATTCATCTCTGGCAGGAAATCAATGAACTAAATCAAGGATTTGAAATGGGAACCTCTGGTTGAGTTGACTTGAGGAGACCCAGAATAAAACAAACACATTTAACTTCTAAAGTTTTCATGTTGAAGATCAGAACAATCAGAAGTGTGAATATTTAAAGAACTAAACTGCTAATCTGTACTAACTGATGGAGTTAATGATCACATCTGGACTCACCGAGCCTTTCTGCAGTTCCTCACAGCTGGGATCAGTCTACGTCCTCCTCCTGGTGTTGTGTTGTACTTCCGCAGGTCCAACTCATCCAGAACCTCCTCTGACATCTGCAGCATGTAGGCCAGAGCTGAACAGTGGATCTCAGAAAGTTCCTTCTCTGATCTGTTCTCTGACTTCAGGAACTCTTGGATCTCCTGATGAACTGAGAGGTCCTTCATCTCCATCAGACAGTGGAAGATGTTGATGCTTCTGTCAGGAGAGATTCTGTCAGTGTTCATCTTCTTCAGGTTGTTAATGACTCTCTGGATGATTTCTGGACTGTTCTTCCTCTGATCCAGCAGGCCTCCTAAGAACCTCTGGTTGGACTCCACAGAACAAAAACCTTCATTTCGACTGCTCCCTGTTCGCCACAGTGGAGTGAGCAGACGCTTGGCAAACATTTTTAGCTGGATGCTCCTCCTGTTGCAACCTGGGCCCACAGAAAGACCATGAAGGAAGCGAACAAACAGGTCCAGGTGGCCATTTTTACTCTCCAGGGATTTCTTCATGACTCTCTTCAGGAAGTCATCCAGAGATGAGTAACTGTAGTTTTCTCCCAGGAAGTTCTTCATCACATCATCGTCTCTGTTGGTGTAACAGTGGAACATGTAGACTGCAGCCAGAAACTCCTGGATGCTCAGATGAACAAAGCAGTAGACTGGTTTCTGGAAGATCACACACTCTCTTCTGAAGATCTCTGTACAAACTCCTGAGTACACCGAGGCCTCTGTGACATCAAGACCACACTGCTCCAGGTCTTCTTGGTAGAACATGATGTTTCCTTTCTCCAGATGTTCAAAGGCCAGCCTCCCCAGCTTCAGAAGAACTTCCCTGTCAGCCTCCATCAGCTCCTGTGGACTGGTCTCATGTCCCTCATGGTACTTGTTCTTCTTCCTCTTTGTCTGAACCAGCAGGAAGTGTGAGAACATGTCAGTCAGGGTCTTTGGCAGCTCTCCTCTCTGCTCTGTAGTCATCATGTGCTCCAGAACTGTAGCAGTGATCCAGCAGAAGACTGGGAGTCCACACATGATGTGGAGGCTCCTGGATGTCTTCATGTGGGAGATGATTCTGCTGGACAGCCCTTCATCTGTGAATCTCCTCCTGAAGTACTCCTCCTTCTGGACGTCAGTGAAGCCTCGTACTTCTGTTACCTGTCAACACATGTTGGAGGGATCTGATTGGCTGCTGCAGGTCTGGAAGTGATCCAGATGAGAGCTGAGGGAAGCAGGTTCCCCTGGATGAGGTTGTCAGCAGCACGTTGAGAGATGAGCTCTGTGTGACATCAGACAGGACCTGACTGTTGTTGAAATCCAGTGAAAGTCTGCTTTCATCCAGGCCGTCAAAGATGAACAACAGTTTCCAGACAGACAGCTGCTCTGCTGAGACCTTCTGGAATGTTGGATGGAAAAACCTGGAGCAGCCTGAGAAGACTGTACTGCTCATCTCTGATCAAGTTCAGCTCCCTGAACAACAGCAGAAACCACCAACACTGACATCTTGGTTCTCCAAGCCCTCTGCCCAGTCCAGACTGAACTTCTGCACTGAGAAGGTTTTTCCAACACCAGCGACACCGTTGGTCAGAACCACTCTGATGGATCCACGTTGGTCAGGTAAGGCTTGAAGATGTCCTGGCACCTGATTGGAGTGTCATGGAGGGTCTCCTTCTTGGAAGCTGTCTCCAGCTGCCTCACCTCATGTTGGGTATCAACCTCTTCACTCTGTCCCTCTGTGATGTAGAGCTCAGTGTAGATCCTGTGAGGAGGTTCTACTTCCTGGTTCATCAGTTCCTTCAGTCACATGTTCCACTCCTCCTCAGACTGATCTTATGTTCATCTTGAAGCTCCTGCAGACCAACATCTACTGAAAGAGCAGAAACACTATGAAAGTCAAGAAACAGAAAAGTGTTTCCTGTCATGTCAGAGCAGTTTTCAGAAATGAGTCCATCAGCAGACAGATGTTCAGTCTGACCTGGTCCAGTTCTGCTCTGACTGGCTGTCTGCAGTCCAGCTCTGGTTCTGGATCTTTCTCCACACTGGGGACAGGAGGAGGTCCTGATGAAGGAGACTGGTCCCAGTTATGAGCTCATGCAGCGTCTGCAGAACCAGTGTCCACAGCTGGTAGAGACTGGATCCTTCAGGACGTCCTGACACAAAGCAACGCAGGACGGCTGCTCCTCCACACTAACTCCACTCCTCTTCCTCCCTCTGTGAAGACATTTCTCCATCACTACAATCATTTTCTGACTGTTGGAGAAAAATCTCCAGATGAGTCAACAGAGTCCAGAAGCTCAGATGGTCTCAGAGATCAGGAAAAGTGTGGCTGCTTTTCTGTTTGAATTCAGCATCCAGGCTGGAATCAAACTGATGATTCCTTCTAGAAACAATCAACTATTCTTTAACAATCAATAATCATCAGTTAGTGTATTGATGAAGGATTGAGCAACAGGATGTGTTGATGAGTTAAAGAGACAAACTCTAATGTCATCTGTCAAAGTCATTTAAGATTAGTCATATTATCAGTTAACAACAGTTCTCTTACTTTGTGTCTGAGGGTTCAGGTTCATTACTGACGTCTGGAGGACAATCTTTGGACCGGTCACTCTTCATAGACAGACAGATGGATCCTGGAGACTCTGGTCTCTGATGATGGTTCAGACCTCTGCAAATACAAACATTTTCTGTGCTGGAAAAAAATAATTCAAACTCTGCATTAAATATATGAGACTGAATAATTTATTGAATCAGTAACAGCTACTGTGTCTGAGTCTTCAGGGCCCAGAGACCAAACTGGGGGCCAATCAGACGCAACCAGGCTGAGATACGTGTCCATTACAGGTGTTGGATGTGTCCACCTAGACCCAGAGACTCCAGAATGGTGCAATAAAAGCACTCTTTTGATGATTTGGACACATCACAAGGAGGTGTCCAGAAGCTGACCTTTTGACCTGCCAGTGGATGCAACTGAACAGTCCTGAGTCCATTGAGATGAACTTGAGTCCAACGGTGGGAAGTTCATACTCAAACTTTATTCATAAAGTGGAAGTTTGATATTGAAATGTTGAAAGGGAGCTGATGTGATAATTGCATCAAAAACACCTAATCAGTCTCTTTGATTGAACTTAAATCATAATTAATGACATGAACTAACGCTTTAAGAAGAAGTTATATAAAACAAAAGCCAAGAAAAGCCATCCAGTGACAGTGTCATACATGTTTAAACTGAGCAGGTACTTGTATGATATTGACTTCAAACAGCAGGAAAATTGTAGTTTTTGATGTTGTCCCACTATAAACCATTCAGAAAGACAGAACTGAGATGTTAATACAAGATGAGTCATACAATCAGTTAACAACAGTTCTCTTACTTTGTGTCTGAGGGTCCAGGTTCATTACTGAAGTTTGGAGGAGGATCTTTGGACCCATCACTCCTCATAGACAGACAGATGGATCCTGGAGACTTTAGTCTGTCCTCCTCTTCCTCCACACAACCATCCATCTTCTGGACTTCAGTCAGTCTGAGAGCTGAACCAGAACCACTGACTGTGAGATCAGAACCAAAGAATCAAGACAAACTAGTTTGTACAAGAGTCACTCAGACTGAAACCAGAGGAGGCTGGTAAGTTTTCAAGCTCCTGCTTTTCAGTCTCTTTGAGAACTTGTTCTTCAGGTGTTGAAGATGATGCTGAACACAATAGACAGAGACAGCTGAACTGATCCTGAAAGAGGAGAAGAAAGAGAGAATCTCTGGATGTACATGTAGAAAGAGAGAAAGAGAGGAATGAGAGTCAAATACAGAAGCTAAAATAGATCAAAATGTTACTTAGAACTTCCAAGAGACTAAAGTGACTTCCACAAACCAGTGATGAGTGAATCCCTGCAGTCTGAGTTCACCACCCAGGTCTGATGGTGGATGTGGGAGTCCTGCATCCCAACTCTCACTAATCAGATCCTAGTACTGATTCTACTACCCACATCAGAGGGTGTATTTAATACAAATCTTTCATAGAAGTTATTGATTTAGTTACAACTTTTACATCTGTCTCAGCATCTGTCCATCCAGCCAGCTTTCTGCTCGAGCTGTTTGAATATTAGTTGTACTGTTAGAGTCAGAGATTCATCTGACTGATCCAGAAGTCCACAGACTCACATGGATTCATGGACTCAGCTCCACGGACACACAGCTCAGTGATACGATCAATGATCCAGAACAGGAGTTCTACAGGATTCCTTCATTTCCTGAAACTAGAATTTACTGAGCCGTAAACTTAGATACCTCACACATCAGATTGTTATATTGTTATTCTTTACATTTTTGATTAAACAGGAGTCTGTTTTATGTTTGTTTTGGAAAATAAATCAAAAACAAGACGTGCATTAAGCCCTTCATCTTAACTAGACTCTGTACCATCAACTAATTTGTATTTAGAGACAACACGCTCCTGTTTCTCTGGCAAGATTTCTGAGTTTGTTCATTTGCAGTGGAGGGATCTGGAAGGGTCTTCAGATCTGAGTAAAGGCTGGTCCAAATGGACTTGGGTCCCCTGGACCCAGAAAAGGCTGGAGAGATTCTCTCTCAGCTGGTCTAAAGCACCTCAGGTTCCTCCTGGAGGAGGTGGATGGAGAGAAGGAGGTCTGGACCTCTGATTAGACTGCTGCCCCACCACCTGAACCTGGAGAAGTTGCTGGATGGATGGACATTTTTAGTTTAAAACCAACTGATAAATGGTTAATTTTCTGTGTCAACAAAACAAGAGTCACTTGTTTTGTTGCAGCTAAAGACACTTCAAACCTTGATGAGTTTTGTTCACTCAGTGGAGAGTCTCTGTGATTCAGGCAAGTTAAGAAACTAAAGGATTTTAGACAAAAATAAAAGTGCATGAACCAACTTGAAAAACACATGGAGGTAGAGTGTGTTCACTACCAGGCTGATACTGCAGCCTTCTAGTCTTCTGCTGAATCAGAAACTAACTTTAGCTGGTAGAAGTAACTCTCACACGATGCTGGAAACACCAGACAAACGATCAGTCCTGCAGCACAAAAGATTGTAATGATGGTAAAGATAATACCCAAGTTCATTATCTGCTGGACAGAAAACATCAACAACATTTGGTGTTTCTGGAGTCTACATAGATGCCTGTAAAGATAAATGCTGCTTGACTCATAAAAACCGGTTCCAACACTCAGTAGAAAGATAACCAGTTCATGGATGACTGAGGAGGCAGCTGTAATCTAGACAGACAATCAGAAGGTAGAAACCTGAAACGTTCCTCTGCTGCCACCAGCCTGGCTTCACAATCTCATTACACAACAGTTACACAAGCATCTGAACACAACTTTCTCCAGAGAACAAGACTTTATTTTGAAAATCTCTACAGGAAACAGCAGTCTGACTTTAATGGAAGAGATGACAACTTCGTACCAGGAAATAAAAACCTTCAGTTTGTTCAGAGAAGAAAACTACTCAACATCAGCTGATCACCTTGATATTCTAATCAATAAGTTTCTTATCAATACTGTCAATCATCTAACAGTCAGGTAGATTTGTCTTCAAACACAAGAGTGATCAAAGTTTTAGTGAAATCAGAGCTGAATATCTTCTCCAAACATGATGAAGCAGAAACAAACAACAATGTTTCTAAAGACAAAGTTAAAGACAAACAAACTTACAGTTTCTTCAAACAGTCCAAAGAGTTGAAAAAGAAAACTCTGCAGTCTGAACACAACCCAGTGTGACACAGCTGAAGCATTACCTGGAATGTGTCAGAGCTCACCTGTGATGGAGGCAGGACAGGTAGGAGGAGCAGCAGCAGACTTGTTCTTCCAGTTCTGATGGAACACTGCTCTTCTCTTTTATTCCTCCTGTCAGTCTGCCAGTCAAACCAGCAGAGGACTGGACATGAGTCAGATCATCTGTGGAGCTGATCTGCTGAGGAGCTGACCGTAAGAAACTTCAGTCAGATCAATAAAGGACAACGAGCTGTTTCAGATGTGTTTAGTTGGTGAAAGTGCTGCTGTGACTGCTCTGAATGTGGCTTTAGGAGAAGCAGCTGCTTTCTTCTCTTCATGATATTCCCAGTACAGGATGTTGATAGAAGCTAGAGCTCATTTTAAAGAGCTGGAATAAGAAATGAAACCACAACCAGGACAGTTCAGTCATGATTTGGAAGGACTTAGAACAAGTTCAAAAGTTTATGCTATATCTTTGAATATACATCCTTTTATATAGAGATAAGATAAGACAACCCTGATTATAAGAGCACTAGAGGTTTTTCTTTGTTATTTTTTTAAGTATATAAAGTATTTGAAGAATGTGTGACTGGTGAAATATAAATGTTCATACACGTTCCAAGAAAAAGGATTGTGTTCAAGGATGTTGGACAAAGGCTTGGACCCTCTGAAAAATGTGGCCCCTTGATGAGCCCTTTACTCAGAGAAGTCCTCAATCCATCACTGGAGAGACTCGTCCCTCACCACAAAGTCAGTCTGTTACTCTGAAACATCCATCTGCATCAGCTGAGGTTAATAAAGGATGATGAGGATGATGATTAATATTATTGTCATTGTAAATGTTTGAATCAGTAAAATCTAATAATTGATATATAAGAACAGTGTATGTAGATAGGTGTAATTAACTATTTTTGATTATTTTTACATTATGTCTTATTTATTAAGTAATTAATATTCTAGGATACAACACACATTTGAATATCACACTCATTAGTTGTAAAATATTTTTTTAATCCAGTTTTATTTCATTTAGCTGTTTTCATAAGGAGTCCAGAAATATAGATTTATCAATAATCCAGACAATACTGATTTGATATCATCAACAGGGTTCCAACTACGTTCCTCCTGAGATGGTGATGCAGCCAGACTGGTACCATGCAGCATCTGCTGGTAGATATCTGTGGTCCAGACCTTGATACCGAGCCAATGAGGTGATCATTGGTTTGAAGCAGGTGTGTTGGTTCAGGGAAGTTTTAGGGATGACCATATTCATCCCTAAAACTGTCTTCATTTCTTTTGTTGTCAAGTCCAGATGTTTTTTTCTTTTTGGAACGCATAAAGGTTTGAATTTTGAACTATGTCATCGATCAGCTCTTCTGGAAATAGATGCATAAATAAATCTATTGCTTCTGTTCCCTCAACATTCAGTTTCCTCTCTCCTGAAAAAGGAGGCAGGTCTCCCTCAAACTGGTTGTCTTTCATTTTCCAGATGTTTCTGCTTTTTTTTCTGTTCTTGAACTCTGACAGGTGTCTCAACTTCTGCATCCTCATCTCCACTGTCACTGATCCAAGCATTTGCTGATGTTTTGTCTGGCAGCCGTTCATCATCACTGTCACCAGCATCTTCCTCACTTGACTCAGATGGTATTTGCTCCACTGTCCTGTAGGCCTTTCTAGAACTCTCTGCACAGCTCTACAACACAGAAAGACACTAACTGTTACTCACATGATGGGACAATCTGCACAAAACTTTATTATGGGTAATTTATTTTTTTAATACTTCAAGTTGCATTCTTATTACTTAAATCAATTTATTTACTACCAAAAAGTTAAAGCAGATGAAGCTTTTTCAAGCAAGCACCTGTCTGCTGTAACACGGCGCTATCATGATCTCAGACTGGAGACTAGAGTTGTCACAAGAACCGACACTACCAGTAATCTGAACGAACCGAACCTGGTGGCCACAGCCACAGTTGAAGCCCAGAAACATGACGCCCCATGTGTCTGTCTCCGGTCAGTTGTCATGGCAACAAGACGCTCTGACGGTGGTGCACATTTAGACCATAATACAGCCATGGTTTGGAGCAGAGACAAAACAAACATGTGTGAATATATAAAACGGAGCTGAAGAATGAAACAATAAGTTTACAGCAGTCAGTGGAAACAGCCTGAAAGTGAGTGAATGAGAACAACAGTTCTGTCATTGAACTACAAGCAGAATAATAATGACTACATGACTTCCTGTTTGTGTGGAGGCATATTTACCATTTTACCTCATGTTTCTGCCTGAGAAGTTGTTTAAGTGCAGCTTAGCCTAAAAACAAGTTTGATGTGTCAGTTGTTATAATTAGCCTATTGTTGTTATTATTATTATTATTATTATGCCTATTATTATTATTTAATAAAGTAGCCCAATGATTTTAGAAGCACATGCTTTTTTTCAGTTATAGTATCGAATAGAGTATCGAGAATCGTGGAATTTGCTAGTATTGGTATTGACTATGGAAATTCTGGTATTGTGACGACCCTACTGGAGACTTTGCATATAGTGTTTGTTTTTTGGGTGTGTTCAGGGCACAGACAGAACATTAAAGATTACATGATTACATGAGTACAAAGTTACATGCATTACAAATCATTAATTTTCTTGTTCAATTAATAAAATCAATAGGCTTTACTATTATTATTATTATTATTAAGGATATATTGAGGAAGAGCAGCATAATGATGAGGCGGCGCTGGATTCTGAGGAGATGGCAGTCAGCAGTAGGGAGGGAACGGGAGGAAGTAGGGAAAGGGTGGGAAAGGATGGCAATAAAACAAACAGCTATTGCAATTCTAATCACTGTCATGGTCTATTCCTGGCTTACTTATTCTTTACTTTTTTGGCTTTTTCCTGTCCTCTATTCATGTGTGCAATGTCGGGCCCCTTTGACCTCAAAGCCCGTGTGGAATACAGCCCCAGCTACGCCACTGCTCACGTCCAGTTGCTTGTGTGGACGGACACTATAGGCTGCATTTTTCCAGCGTTTTTTTCGGTTTGGGAAAGGGAATAAAAATGTCTCCTCCAAACGTTCTGGACACCTCGAGTCACTGTTGCAGGTCCCCAGCAGCAATATTCCACCATGGCGTTATTATAGTATAATATTAACACTGATTATACACATCGGAAAAATAGCAAATTAACACAGTCCTTAACGCAGGAGCAGAAAGTTTGTCCGACCTAGCAACAGTAACTAGGAAGCGGGCGGTGCTTACTGAAAGGTCAATTGAGAAGGCATATATGGCTATATTTTAAAACTGGTCATCATGGTGGTACTCAGAGAGCTGAACAGTTTCTCAGGTGGTACGCAGTATTAAGTTTTAAAACCACTGCTTTAAGGAACCGATTAATGTTTTTCCCCACAGTCGTGCACCACCATCCCCCCACCACCCATCCACACACACACATACGTGTTATCAACACTTCCGTTCAGTTTCATCTTGACATCCTTTTATCATTTTATACTGTTGCCTTTTTTTTGTTATTTTCCCATCTATTTTTCTCCTTTTTTTTTGTCCACTCAGCGCATTGAAGTCTGGTATCTGGTCTGCTATAAATTTTACAGAGCTGTCTGTGAGTTTCGTCTATGTCATGCTCGCCACAGCAGGTGAGTGGAGTCGCTGCCACGTCAAGTAAGATGTGACGTTTTCGGAGCGCGCCGACCGCTGACCGTCCTTCCTCTCTCCGCAGGTCGCGTGGGTCTGTGGAAAGACATCTTCACAGTGGCCATGAACGAAAAGTTCGACGCGGCGTACAGACAGAGGATGGGCAAGTCCGACCTGATGTTTGACTTCTGCCTGTGAGGCGGACCGGACCGCACTCTCGCCGTACCGCCGCCCCGCTTCCACTGACGACACCACGGCTAACCCCGACGCACGCTTGTACATCTGAGTCCAACAGGTCATGAGTTCAGTGGTATCGTCCATCAGTGGGGTCAACTGTAAGACTTCGTCACGTAAATGCCGTCTTTACCACTTCAACGAGACTTTAAATGTCACATATTTGCAGCCTGATGAGAATCAGTCTTTAAACGTTGCTGAATTTTCTCAGTCAATATTTCACTTCGCTTCAACCTCCACGGCGCGTTCACATGTATATGTACATGTATGTTCTCCACAGGGCCGGGCTGGGATTAGTTTATCAAGGTCAGTAAACTGGACACGTGTTGTACTGAAAATCACATGGAAACGTGGCTGAATGTGGCTAATTAGGAACAGAACAGCTGATCACGCTGTGGCGTAAAACTGATCACACGCTGTGTTTTAGCTCGCCAACTTTTAATATTGGATGCTTCTAAAAAAGAAAAAATGTGAGAGCAGAAACGTTTGAGCATTTGGTTCATCGTGCACGGTGCCATTGCAGTAAGAAGATTTTATTTTCCTCTCACCCCCATGAAAAGATATATTACAACATGTTAGAATAACAGAAAATGTGCCGTTTGTTGAAATAAAACCCCAGTTCAGAAATACATCCACATACGCATCCATCAGTTTTTGCATCTCAGGATTGCAGCACACGACAAAGAAAAGCTGATCCGTAAAGCTTTTATGGCTTTGTAAAGTTGCCAGTCCTCCTCACAAAGACTCAGAGGACACCGAGGACCGAAGCATCTCGCTCGTTATTTTGTTCCTGCGCAGGATGACTCGTTGGCTTTTGCTTCAAAGCTGTCCAGATGTTTTTCACCGAGGGCCACATCAGCATCATGGTGGCCCTCGAAGGGCCAGACTGACAGCATGAGTGTAACAAAATGCAATGTGAATCAAAATAAAATAAACTACACCTTATTATATTGTTAATTAACGGATTCTGCTTCAAGTAGATGTTTCAAATATTTAACTCATTATTATATTAAACTCAGAGTTTGTGGTTGTAAGAGTATCCATTACCGATTCTTTGTTTTTCTTGCAGGCTAAATTTAGCATACTTAGCTCCGTGTTTGCTGTCAGATTAGATTAAACTCTTTCATGACTGACACCCGCCTAGTAACACAAAAGACATTTTTTTTCACCTTGAGATACAAACTTTTATTCGTTTTCCTGTCGTTCATGAAACTGCCTTCCTTGTGTATCAATTTTTCTTTTCTTGGACATGTTGGGGTTAGTTTGTAGAGGTTTTTCTTAAGTCCATCAGATCTGAAAATTGTCTTGATGTCTTGCTCATGGTGAGATACTGTTATTGTCGGTAATGACGAAATGCATCGTGGGAGATGTAGTTTATTGTCAATGTGCGCTTTAAAGCGGCATAAGCTTATTTTTAGTTCTAAAATAACGGTTTAAAATTTAAGCCAATAATGCACAAGCTCTCGAGGGCCACATAAAATGACGTGGCGGGCCACATTTGGCCTACGGGCCTTGTGTTTGACACATGTGGTTTACGTTGTCTGGTTAGAAAAATGCATCCATGCTCGCTGAAAAGAGGTAAATTAACTCTGTCAGCAGCAACCAAGTAACCTAAGAGCCTCCCTTTTGGACCTGGTGCCAACAGTCGGGATAGTTTTGTGGTCCAGAGCGTGTTCTGGTCCACCTCTGAGTAAGGTTGATATAAGGCTTTTCTTGATTCAGTGACGTCTGAGGAACTGAAACTGAGGATAAAATCTCCCCCGTTGTATTTCCAACACCCCTATTTCTGCCCGAGTCTGTCTGAAGCCTTTTGTCACCCTCCATGTGTTTGCGTTATTCTTCTTCTCGTTTTTCCTTCATACGTTGCTGCCTCCTGTTGGTAAGATAAAACAATGCAGCTGGTATCTGCAGGCAGAAATCACAAATTAGTTTATTTGCGTACTGGGCGAGAGAGTTGTCCATGTGATCAGCCTTTTAATACGTCTTGGAACGCGCTCAGACCTTAATGTTGCCGCTTGTAGTCAGATTTTCATGGACGCCTTTTATCTGTGCGCTTGAACGGGGCTGTCCAGTCCTTATCTGAGGAAGGTTGTGCCTCCGTTCACAAGCTGAGATCACGTATTTGAAATTGGTCATATTTATTTTTTACACCAACCTCTAGTCTGGATGTGCTGCAGGCCTGAAATGCAAAAACGGATGGATACATTTACAACTGAAATGAAGATGAATGAGAAAATAAGTCGTACTGTATATAAGAATCACAGCTTTTGTATTTGATCTGACTGTATTTTCACATCAAAAGTAAATTCATGAATGTCCACTTTTGACGTGATGATACTTGAATTTTTGGTTAATCTGGTGCGTGTAAATGTCTCAGCATATGTTTGTCTCTGCAGTTTGTAAATGGCTTCGGCACGTGTTGACTCATTCCTACGTTTATTAGATTTAAGACGTTTATTAATGTGTCTGAGGGCTCTCTGAGGATGGATTTACATGGACTGGGATGGACTGTCCCGGGTGGACCCCTGTCTTCTGCCCGAAGAGCCTGAGCTCCAGCTCCCTGTGAGCCTGGACAGGAAGAAGTGGGTGTAGATAATGGATGGATGGATGGATGGATGGATGGATGGATGGACAACCTCCTCATCATAAACATCATGACCTCATTTTGAGTTTAAAATTCATTAGTGCAGTTTTTTCGCCGGTTTGTCTTTCTAGAGACACTACAGATGTGTGAGTTCTGGGAAGATCCAGCACTACAACAAACAAAATATTACCAAATATGGAAAACAGCATCACTACCCGACACACAAAAGAAAAGAAATTATGCAAAACCAACACTTATAATCTTAAATCCCACACATAAACAGGATGAAAAGGATTGCAATAAACAAACATAGCAGCAACTCACTCTGACGGGGACAATCCAGCAAACCATACGTTGAGAAAATGAAGGTTACATTCATCACACGAACTGGCATCACCAAATGCAAACCCCTGTGATGGCAGACAGAAGACCGACAGGCCGTAAGTTCAGCTCCACGTTCTTCTGATGAGCAGCGATCGGTCGGAAAAGCTCAGCTGATGCCGACAAGTAAGACGACAGCAACCGTTTAGCAGGAGGGAAGGTGTTTGACACGGAAACATCTGAGCACATTCAGGTGTAGAATGTAACCTTACAGTTAACTTTATAGTTAATGCCCCATATATCAGTCACAAATAAAGCTTGACTCTGTACACGTCCAGTTTTTCCCCGAAAACATTTGTGTAGGACTGAGCGGATACATCAAGAGAACACCGACACCGGCCTTTCATTTATGAGTTTAGCTCCAGTTCTTGTAAATAATTGTCTCAATGCAGCCGGAGGTAAAAGGGAAGAAAGATGACATCACACCTAGTTCACCCCAGCAGCTCAACGTCCCCGCAAGTTTACCGTGTACGAGCATTACTGGTTTTATGCTGTTTTTTTCCAGCTGTAATCCCTGACACAGTAAGTGTGTCTGTGTGTGTGTTTAAAGGAGGGCGGATGTTTCGATGCTAAAACACTCGATCTGAGTGTTAAAGCCACTGTATGTAGGACATGAAGATGTCCCAGACCCGGTCCAATCAGCTCTGGGAATGTGATATGCATGAACTGAAAGCAACATGTACTATGTATGACAATGTACCCTGATGTTACTATGTACTCAAATGAATCCAAGATGGTTGGGCCTGTATTAAAACTGTAAATTAGTGTATATAGAAAAGCACCTACATCGGTATCTCTGAGCGGCACCATGTTGGTTTGCGACGTCTCCCTGAGGAAACTGAACGTGATTTTCACAGCCTCATATTTCATGTGTGTGACGATGGTACCGTCGCTGTTTGACAAACTTTTACATTTCTTGTTAAGCAAATTGAAAACAGTCCTGGTGCAATGATTCTGTTGCATTTGGTTTGTAAAATAATTTCAATGATACATTTCAGAATATCAAAAATGTTTATTACATTACATGTAACTAGTGTGTTGCATTTAATCACCCCCCCCCCCCCCCCCCCCCCCCCCCCCCCAGAGGCCACTATACATGTTATTTTCAAAGACTATGAAACTATATAGTCATACTGAAGAGGAATAAATGCCATGCCAGTGTAATGTTACCAAAGAATATAAGGTCTTAAAGGAAATGATGCTTATTAAAGGCCACAGAAAACAGTTCTTTCATATGTTGCAACCATTATGACATTGTCTCTTCAAAAACTACCACCCTTCTCTAAATATGTGAAGTTCCACTCAGGAGGTCAAGTTCTGTTTTAAACGACTGAAAACGCACGAGAACAGCTGGCTGATCCAGAATCAGCTCATCATTTTAATTCCCTTTGGTTCTTGAAATCCATTGAAAACACTGAGACTTTGAGTCGCTCACATATATATCACATATTCCTGTGATACAGGTAAAATAATCAGCGCTGGAGTCCATGATCAGCAACGCTGTGAAGGATGGGAGGAAGTGATTTCAGCGAAGCGTAGCAGGGATTTATTCACCTATGTAACCTATAAAATGGAGGCTCCCTGCTGGCTGTGGACCAAATGTTCCTGAAGCTTCAACGTCAGTACTTGGTCATTGCCATCTTGAGTTTTTGAAGTCACATGAGAAAAATAACTGCAAAGACCAAAATAGTGTGCCTGTGTTTACCTCGCTTTTAGAAATGCTCATTTCTAATGTAAAGTTGGGAATTTTAGTGCCAATGCTGTTAAGTCTTATTAAATCTTATTAGCACCGAATCAGTCTGTTCCTGAGTAGGATTTACAGTATCTGACTGTGACAAAGTTTGTAACTTACTTCTTTAAATGTTGAGTAGCCATGTCAACGGAGGAATTGGTGAGCGGATGTCATGGCTGAGTGTTTGAGGATTTAAAGTTGTGTGCAGAGAAAACCCCTCCCCATCATCGCAGCGAGATGATTCCCCAACAAGACCTGGATCAGTTGTCACCCAACCTTGCATGTACCTGACTGCTTTATTTCTCTGATCATACACCAATGGAAGCACTGGAGGCAACATGTGGTTTGGTGTCTTGGCCAAGGCCACTTCAACACGTAGACTACCAGGTCAGGAATTAAACCTGCTGAGCCACAGCTGCCCTGAACAAAATTAAGTGTTTATGGAAGGCCGAAACTGAAATAAGACGACAGGTATAAGCAGAGGAAAAAGTGACGCGACCTGTGTTTGGGATGTGTGGTGGTGGAGAGGAGCCCAGGCTTAAAGGTGAAAGAGTATCAGGCTTTTGAAATCCTGGGCAGAACCAAAGAACTGAACATTCTTCTTCCTTGATGCCAATTACACAGATATTATCCCCTCTGGATCCACAGCATCCCTATCACCTCTCAGTTCCCCTACAATACTACAGTTTTAAAGTCCTGGAGAGACTCCTGGAAAGACTGGAGAGACTGGAGAAAGTTCTGGAAAGCCTGGGGAGAGTCCTGGAAAGACTGGAGAGAGTCCTGGAAAGACTTGAGAGAGTCCTGGAAAAACTGGAGATAGTCCTGGAGAGACTGGAGAGAGTTCTGGAGAGACTGAAGGGAGTCCTGCAGACAAGGCCGGCTCTACCCAATTTGGTGCCCTAGGTGAGATTACACCCCGATTACACCCCCCCCCCCCCCCAAGTCCACTGCAATTTAATGACAACAACCAACTGAGCAATCACGTTAGTCTAATTTGAGCATTTGAACAACGACAAACTCAACAGTAACAACAGTTACTTTCAACTAAACTTGTCTTTTAACTAAAGACTACAAGTTTACACGTCTGGACTTCCTGGCAGAAAAGGCATCTATAGTGTCATCAAATGACCTAGAGATCTCTAGAC
This sequence comes from Hirundichthys speculiger, assembly GCA_018398805.1. Lineage (NCBI taxonomy): Eukaryota > Metazoa > Chordata > Actinopteri > Beloniformes > Exocoetidae > Hirundichthys > Hirundichthys speculiger. The sequence continues at coordinate 17,324 of JAGFBZ010000163.1, forward strand.
ATCCTCACCTGACCTCTGATCCACACATCATGATCCGGACCCAATAACGACACGTCACGTGCTCACACATAATTTAGGAACATGTCACTGTTTATTTATTTGTAATGTTAATATATACTTTTTTCTAGACAGAAAACACTAAGTGAGGGTGCCAGTGGGCATAGAAAATTATTATTTTATTATTATTTTCCCTCAAGGCCAAGGGGGACCCCTCCAGCAGATGGTGCCATAGGCAGCCGCCTATATCGCCTATGCCAAGAGCCCGCCCTGCCTGGAGAGACTGGAGAGAGTTCTGGAGAGACTGGAGAAAGTTCTGAAGAGAATGAAGAGAGTTCTGGAGAGACTGGAGGAAGTTCTGGAGAGACTGGAGAGAGTCCTGGAGAGACTGGAGAGAGTCCTGGAGAGACTGGAGGAAGTTCTGGAGAGACTGAAGAAAGTTCTGGAGAGACTGGAGAGAGTTCTGGAGAGACTAAAGAGAGTTCTGGAGAGACTGGAGAGAGTCCTGGAAAGACTGGAGAGAGTCCTGGAAAGACTGGAGAGAGTCCTGGAGAGAGTTCTGGAGAGACTGGAGAGAGTCCTGGAAACACTGGAGAGAGTCCTGGAGAGACTGGAGGAAGTTCTGGAGAGACTGAAGAGAGTTCTGGAGAGTTAGTCTAATGCGTTAAGGAAGTGAGCACCTTTGCAGCCTGTCTGCCACCTTGAGGTTGTAGAAGATAGTATTATTTACACGCTGTCCACATGTCCACATGTCCACATGTCCATAAGTCCACACTTACCAGGACATATGTGGGTGGCTGCTGCTCAGTGGGTAGAGTGGTGTGGTGGTTTGATCCCCAACCCTGCTGCCTGTCAGACTGTCCTTTTGGGGAAGCCACTCAACTCTCAAACTGATTGTTATTCCCATCCTTGAAGCTATTTTTCAGGAAAAGGCATTAGTGCATTGGGAAAACAGGATGGGTAGCAGAAAGTGTGTTAAAGAACATGTAGAATTTCACTGCAGGAAAAATATTTATAGACGTTTACTGACCAAAATTAACCACCAATGAGACAAAGATGGGTTTTCAAAATAATGAAAACCTTCAATAAAATGATTAGCAGGGACTCTACCTCTCAAAATCGTCTCAAAATGAGACTAATTGTTTTGCCGACTTTGTAACAGAGAGAATGATGATGGAAAGAGAAGACAAAGAGGCAAAACAAATGAGATGAGCCTAACAATGTTTTAAGACAGAAAAAAGGGAAAAGCATGACTGCATGTTGACGGGAAACAGACTCCAGTGAGACAACAGGAAGACAAGTGACAGATGCTGAATGGACTTACATGGACCTACAAGCAGGGTTTAGAACCAACACGCCGTCTTATGAGGAAACAAACATTTGAAGAACACCAAGTCAACAGTGAGAATGTAGAAGAGGCTACATGTGAGGCTTCATGTGTCCATTCATGGAGGTAAGCTGGTACATCATACGTGATTTTGTGGAGCGTATAGCCAAACTATGTTTACAATAACTGGCAGTAGGGAAGGAATAAAAAGAAAAAGAAATAATTCATCCTCATCATTCAGTCCAGTGTAACTCAAAAAGATCCTTCAGGTATGTTTTCTTGCATCCCGAATGTAGCAGTGACATAATAATGACCCCGTGTTTTTTATAATTTAAGCCAAATCATGTAACCAACCGCGACTGTCAGCGAAGCTGAAAAAGAGAAAATGCATTGAAAATTAGGAATTTTCAGTTTTTAATCATGCAGTACCCTGCTAGACGTCTAATGCAGCCTCAGGGAGTCACAAGCCAGAGTCCTTTTTGAGTCAGCACCGAGCCTGGAGACATGCAGAAGGTTGGATTTAATATTTCACCATGTGAATCACAAGACCCATGAACCAAATAGTGAAGACATCTGTAGAAGGATGGTGAGGCTGGAACTGCCATGCAGGAGGTCTGGAGGAAGACCAGAGAGGAGATTTATTGATGTAGAGAAAGAGGACATGAAGAGAAGAGGACAGAGTTAGATGGAGGCAGATGATTCGCTGCAGCGTTCCCTGAAGGAAACAGCTGAAAGGAAAAGAAGAAGAAGACTGGTGGTCTAATTTCCAGAAGTCTGATTCCTACTAGACACTTGTGAATGTCTTTGTGTTGATTTAAACAGCAACCTCACCTCAACATGAATGAACCTGAGCTTTTTTGTTCTCTTTTTTTTTTCTTTTTAGAGCTGATCGTAATGTCAAGGTCGTGTATCACAGGCTTGACTCTGACACTGGTGGTTTGAACTTGCACGTCTTCATGCTCCCCACCAGGTGGTGCTGTAAAGCTTCTTCAAAAAGACTGAAGTTATTATTACCTCCGCCAAGGAGGTTATGTTTTTGCTGGTGTTTGTCTGTCTGTATTCAAGATAACTCAAAATGTTATGGATGGATTTTGATGAAATTTTCAGGAGTTGTCAGAAATGTGAAAAGGAAGAACTGATTTCATTTTGGGTGTGATCCGGAAGAATCCGTGTATCATTCGTTCTTTCCATTTTCAATTGTCAATCAAAAAATAGAAAAGGAAAAAGGGATGTTTTGTTTTGTTTTTTAATCTAACACAAAAACAGAAAAATGCCTGCTTTTTTGTATTTCAATTTTAGACTTGGATCAAGAATACAAAATGAAAAAACAGGCATCAGGAAAAAATGTGTTTTTAAATATTTATTTGGTCCGGTTTACGTGACCCAGAAGTGGCTCTGTACGCGGCAGTTTGAGTAGCAACACGGGTAGCAATATTAACAATTCAGTCTGTTAAAAAAATGAAATAAAATAAATCTGGGCTGCAACCAACTTTCAAGCCCCTTTGTTGGAGTCGGTCCCGTGGATCCTTCATTTATCATCAGATCTGCTCCATGCCTTCACTCCGATGCTCCATTCACCTGCTGTTTACGTCAGTGCAGCTCCATCTAGTGGCGTAGACGTGTAACGACAATAGAAAAATTTAGACCTAGATTATAAAACGATCTCCTTCTTGAGAATATGATTTGTGTTTTTGTGCACACCAGCATCTTCTGTACCATGTGAAAGACCAGAGAGGTTGTGTGAAAAAAAGGAATCACTCTAAACCTGTTGAGAGACTTTTATTTCTTAATAAAAATTACTTAAGTTTCCTCTGTCCTGTACATCATAGTTCAAGTTACACAAACATATTCAGTTCCATCTTCCTAGTTTGACCAGCACTTTCACTGTCCTCTGCCTGCTCAGGCCCGTGCTATTCTCCTAAAGTGACAAAAAAACATTATTACACAACCTGCCATATCAAATGATACTTCCATACTGGGAAACTTTACACAAACAGAATACATCCATGGCATATTTTATTATACACAAATGAGACAATGTACGTAGATAATTTATTTGGTCATACATTCTTTGTAATTCATAATCATTCCCAAGGGCCATGACAGACAAATATTCAATGCGCCACAACCAGCTGTGGTTGAGATCCAGCTGCCTGTGATTATAAATCTGTCCAGTAGGTGGTGTCGTGTGCAGATGAAGCTTCTAGTAATGAACCCTTTCTGGAACCGATCGGCTCAAATGGTTCGATTCCTCATGAAGCTTCATTTCACCATCACTACAGGATACTCATCTGCTGCAACGTGCAGGAAATTTCAGCGTGTGTTAAGCCGCTGCTGAATAAGTCCTTAAACAAACAAGTATTTAACTCCAGCGCTGCCATGCTACCGGAACTGCCGCGCAAAAGTCACTTCCGGGTCACGTAAACAGTCACTTCCGGGTCACATAAACCGAACCAATTAAATTTAAAAACAAATTTTGTCCTGGTGCCCATTTTTTCATTCCGTATTATTGATCCAAGTTTAAAATTGAAATATGAAAAACCAGGCATTTTTTCATTTTTTGTGTTAGAATAAAATATGAAAAATGAAAAAAAAAACCCCTCCCTTTTTTCTTTTTAAATTTTTGATTGCCAATTAAAAATGGAAAGAACGAATGATACACGATTGGCGTTTTATTTCATTTTTGATATTTTAATCTAACATAAAAAATGAAAAACTGCCTGGTTTTTCATGTTTCAATTTGAAATATGAAATATATTAAAAAAAACTTGCATTTCTTTCATGTTTTTTGTGTTAGATTAAAAGATGAAAAACAAAATAAGATGTCACTTTTTAATTTTTTTAAGTATTGATTGACGATTGAAAATGGAAAGAACAAATGATTCACAGGTTGATAAAGTTACAGAACTTTAACATGGAAATTTTGATTTTAAAGTTCTCCCAGATGGAGGATTCAAAAGAAACAAGATTTCATTGTAACAACTGACAAGTTGAACTCCCCGTTAAAAGTTTCTGCTGTTACCTCAGAAATTACCTGTTTTAATGTTCTGATTGTGGCTAAGGATTTTGTTTGTAGACATTTTTTTTTATTTTTCATAAAAAACAGGATGACATTAATGTCCTGGCAGTGGCAATAAGCTTTATTTTATTTGACACTTTTTAAAATGAGATTTGTACTCAATGGGCCTGATTTACTAAAGGTTTGCGTGCGTAAAAACGTTTGCAAACTTAACATCACCCGCAAACCAATGAGCAAGCTGATTTACTAACAGCGTGCAAAGAGGACTGCGCCTCTCAAATGAGCAAAATAGCACACGCTGTTCATTTAGCACTTTTGCCCTGATGAATAATCAATATGGGGCGTACCCGCCAGAAAGCGCAAAATACTGGGAGGGGAAAATGCAAATAGGTTCATTTACCACACGCAATGAGATTTACCAACCCTGAAAGTAATTGCGGGGATTGTGATTGCGTCTGTATTTAGTACGTTCGAAAGGAAGGTGCTATTCTGTCCAGCATTACGCACCGATGGCTGCTGTTATTGTGGCAAGGAGGCGACATCGCCAAAATCAAAGAATACGCAGAGAGAGAGTCTTTCGGACTCGTGTAAATTTGTTTGCACATGCAAAAGGAGAAATATTTTATTTGAATGTTAAATCGAGTATTATTCAGCAAAAGGTTGCCACAGGAGGCACCAGGGTTTCCGTTGTCTGGTAATTGCCGGACTTTGTCTGGTAAAATATGCGGAAGTCCGGGATTTTATAATCTCTCCGGTCAAAATGTCCGGTGAAAATACTCCTCCCAAGCACAATTTCAGTTGTAATAAAATGGGTTATTTCCACATCATTTTATGAAAAACGCCTCGGGATTCTCCCAGAGGAGCTGGTGGAAGCGGCCGGGGGATCTGGACCTCTGAAGCTGCTGGCCCCGCGACCCGACTTCAGATAAGCGGAAGCTAATGGATGGATGGATGGATGGATTTTATGAAAAAACATATACTTTTTTTACGAATGAGTAGTGTGTGAGGACGAGTCGGCTCCAGCCACAGCTCCACTCATTGATGCCACAGGTGCGCGCAGAGACGCATCTCCGTAATGACAGCGCTCCGCGGTTATGGAGGCTTGAACTTCTCAACGGCCACTTAACCACCTGTCTTGTTTTGCCGAAGTTTTATTAAAGGCCACTTTTTCTTTAGTTCTTTGCCTTATATCTTGCCACCTTCTTTTAACCTCATCTGCCGTTCTTTTTGTCTTACCAACTGCATTTATTCTATCGCACATTTTCTCCCATATTGCGTTTCTTTTGGTAATGTTTAAATTTCTTTGCTTTAGTTCATGAATGTGTTTATTTGCCTCTTCCACTAATATCTCTAACTCCAACTCGTCAAATTTCATTTTGCGCTTGCGTCTATCCTGCTTTCCATCCAGACTCTCCATGACGCAAACCGTAAGACACGCAACACCTCATTTAAATACTGCGGTTTACTGTTATCATTTGCGCGAGCATTCTTAGTTGATCACCCGCAAAACACACAACAACAGCACGCGCAAACTTTTTCAGTGCACACGCAATTTAGTACTCTTTATTTAGGATCTTAGTAAATCAGGCCCAATATGTGTTACTGACAAGTGCTGATGTTAAAAGTGTTTGAACAACAAATGTTATGACACTTTAGTTCATATGGCAGCAAAACATTTAAATAAAAGTGACCTTTACACTACTTTTGAATTCAATATTTGATTTTCTGTATACAATGCGATTAATCGTGATTGATCAGAGAAATCGTGCAATTAATTGCGATTAAATATTTTATTTTATTTTATAAAATAACCGTTGTCCAGCCCTAATAATTTTACAGGATATGTTTTAGGTAACACTATTGGAGCTCTGTTGTGACTGTAAGAAAACAGCAGGCCTGCAGACTTTCTTTTCCTTATCTCCTTTGCTCTTGTTGCCCAGAGTTTCACTCGCTCAGTTTTATCAGACTGTCACTGCTTTGGGTCATCTGAGTTCACCACTCACACAGGAACACAATGGAAACACAGAGTAAAAAAATAGACACTATAATGGTTAATTCATCATATTGGATCATTATAAATAATTATTAAGTAGATGTAGGGAGGGGTGTAGAATGGGGGTTTGTCCAGGACTCCATATGGACCAGAACCAGCTGTGTTCAGGGGAGTTCTTCCTCTCCACTTCTAATAAACAGCAGATGGAGCAGACGAGCAACACTGGTTAAAGACAAATACAGCTTTACTGCTGAAATGAGAATCAAACAAACTTTGAACAAGACTGTTGAGGAAAACTCTGCTCTATTTGTCCTCGTCTCTGTGACGACATCTACGACTGAAAGTAAAGAATCTGAAGTTCTCATGAAGTTAATTCATTAAAGGTGAGAGGTCAGACAGCAAGTTACAGATCAGGATCAATGAAACAAGAGATCACAATGAATTTAATGTTGATTCAGAAAAACATCTGCATCTCTGAGTCAAACACACTGTTAGTCCACAGAACCTGCTGAACTTTGATTCAGATCAGTTTTAAAGAAGAAAATGAACAGAAGAGAATAAAAACATGTGTCCAACTGGAAACTGTGGCTTTTCTTTAAATCCAGATGTAACTGCATTACTGATCATTTCAACCTCAACTTTAACTTTATTGTTCCAAACAGAAAACAGGACGACTGTCAACAGATGTCAACATGAAATACATGAAAATATGTGAGAAGTTTGGACGACTCTGGAAGTCAGCAGACAAACTGAGCTGAAACAGAGTAGATGTTCATCTTCATCATCATCATGGTCCAGTCAGAGTCTGTCCACACAAACTGGTGCTGCTTCAACCTCTGTGGATCATCAGGACACAGCTCATCCTCTCTCAGCACACACACCCTCCTGTTACCTCTCACCTTTACAGAGATCATCACTTCCATCTGTAGAGAGAAGAAGAAAGCAGAGATCAGATGAAGTTAGTGTCTGCAGAGACTCCCTTCATCAGCTGTCAGTCAGTGATGCAGCACATCCAGTATAAAGAGCAGCAGGGACTTCAGTCCTGTTCAGAGCTGCAGTGGAGCAGCTGTGTGTCTGTACATCCTGTAAGGCTGTCAGCTGGAATACACATGAACACAAGCACAACACTGCTCTACAACAACATCTGGCTCATCTGATTGTCTTTCTGTCATCATTCTCCTCTCACAGCTTCACTGAGAAGCTGCAGCTTTACTGGAAACACTGGATCTTTGCTTTGATACTAACTGGGTTTAGTAGAAAACTGCTGAAAGCAGCAGGACTGACTCCAACCCTCCACTGACCTGAGAGTCTGCAGTTTGTAGTCTGGACTCTCCACCAGATCACGCAGCTGCTGCACATCTGGATCCTGCAGGTTGTTCAGTTTCAGGTCCAGATGTTTCAGATGGGAGGGGTTGGACTTCAGAGCTGAGACCAGAGAAGAACAGCTGATCTTTGTCAACCTGCAGCTCCTCAACCTGAATAAAGAATAAAAGCAGTGATGTGAAGCCACCAGGATGCAGGTTAAAACAGTCAAACAGAACAAGTGAAAAAGAGCTCTCATTAATATTAATGACATCATGCTGCTGCTTCAATAAACACGTAGTGACTTCAGCTCTTCAACTCTGCAGCTTCACCAGTGGATCCATCCAGACAAACTCATGGAACTGGGTTCAACTGGAAGATAAAGTTGTTTTTTTTTAACAAGTTCACTGTGAAAAGAGGTCAACAGAGACTTTATTTAAGGAGGAAACTGAACATTTTAATGTCAACAAGAGGATTTGATCCAACTTTGTTCTTTTGTCTTTTTCTTTTTAAAACCTGCAAGACATTGAGAAGGTTTGATCCAAGATGATCAGAACCAGACAGAGAGACTGGTTCCCTCTGGAGAAGCAGCTGGTCAAGAAGATAGAAGCACCAACCAACCTGACCAGGATCAGACCAGGTTCAGACCAGGTTCTGACCAGGTTCAGACCAGGTTCTGACCAGGCTCTGACCAGGTTCTGATCAGGCTCTGACCAGATTCAGACCAGGTTCTGATCAGGTTCTAATCAGGTTCTGACCAGGTTCAGACCAAGTTCAGACCAGGTTCGGACCAGGTTCTGAACTGGCTCTGACCAGGTTCTGATCAGGTTCTGACGAGGTTCTGACGAGGTTCTGATCAGGTTCTGACCAGGTTCAGACAAGGTTCTGATCTCCAGATCAACTGGATCATTTTAACAACATCTTTACATGTTCAAGCTCCCTTGGTCTTTGAACATTTATTTTAGGAGCTGAAACCTGATACTGACATTTAAAAGTGGAATCCTCAACATCTCAACGTTTCCACCATGTTGATCACAACAAGCTGCTCTCTGTGGAGCAGTGAATCATGGAAAATGTTGCAGTCAACTAACATGAGCTGAGATCTTCCAAATGTCCAGCTGAGATGATTGGACACCAGTGTGGCTCTCTGACCAATCAGAGAGCTGATCTGGATGTTTCAGCTGCTTTTCTCAGCTCCAGACCTGAAGTGTCTCAGAAAGACTAAATGGAGACGAGAAATGATGAAACAAACCAACTGTGGAAAGAATCTGAAGAAGCAGAGAAGAACCACAGAAGAAGAAACCAGAGCAGTGAGATGGTCAGTGTGGATCAGTAGAAGATCAGCCTGATGTCTGCAGTTTAGTGTCAACACAACTTTCACATCATCTTCATCTCAACACACAACTAAAACATGGTGTCTGACCTCAGAGTCTCCAGTCTGCAGTCTGGACTCTCCAGAAAACCACACAGAACCTCCACTCCTGGATCCAGAAGGTTGTTGTAACTCAGGTCCAGATGTTTCAGATGGGAGGGGTTGGACTTCAGAGCTGAGACCAGAGAAGAACAGCTGATCTTTGTCAACCTGCAGCTCCTCAACCTGAATAAAGAATAAAAGCAGTGATGTGAAGCCACCAGGATGCAGGTTAAAACAGTCAAACAGAACAAGTGAAAAAGAGCTCTCATTAATATTAATGACATCATGCTGCTGCTTCAATAAACACGTAGTGACTTCAGCTCTTCAACTGAGTTTGTGGAGTTCTGCTTCAGGTTCTCCTACATCAGGGTTCCACAATTATCTTCTGATGTCTTCAGATCTCCTGGTGGATGATATTTAATGGACTGATCCAGATGTGACTGATTTTCCTGCATTTGTGAGCTTGATGTGTGGACAGAATTTATTTGTGTCTCTTCATTAGTGGTTAGTATAATGATGTCATGGAGCCACAGCAACCCTTTAAGTATGTCCACATCTCCAGAGCTAATGCTGTATACAGCACGCTCAGTTTTGCTTTGGTTGGGTTTCATTTTCACTGGAATGAATGTGGAAGTTTAAAGAGTGTGCTGCAGAAGAAACCAGCTGATATCAGTTACTGAAGCACTGTAGGTTCAAGCATGGCCACGACCTTATCCATGCACGTATCCAAACTGCCCGAGCACATTTCAAACTTGGAACGTGCTCTGAAGTCTCCTGTGTAGATCACATTTAGATCAGAGCTCTCAAACATCAACAGACTCCACAACATTTAGCTGCCACCTTTGTTCAAACAGCCACATCGCTTCACTGAAAGAATCTGAACTCATGTTAATAGTCACCTAAAATACATGAAACTAGAAGCTGCATTTCTGACAACTGTCGTTTTCAAACAAATATTTATGGAACATATCAAACTCACAAGAACAGAAATCACAGGACATTGAAGGATTTCAAAGATGGGATTGTAAAAATGCCACAGCTGTTTCACTAAACTGCTCTTTTGGGGATTCATAGGCGATATAGGCAGCCGCCTAGGGCGCCATTTGCTGGAGGGGCGCCGCCACGCCGCCAGTCCCCCTTGGCCTTGAGGGAAAATGATAATATAATAATAATTTTCTATGCCCACTGGCGCCCTCACTTAGTGTTTTCTGTCTAGAAAGAAAAGTACATATTAACATTACAAATAAATAAACAGGGACATGTTCCTAAATTATATGTGAGCACGTGACGTGTCGTTATTGTGTCCAGATCATGATGCGCGGATCAGGGCAGATCAAGTGGAAGACGATTTCGGACAGGTGTAATTTGCGAGATGAAAAGGCCATCCAAGCCCTCGGGTGCGCAGAACAGAAAGAGAAGAAAAGAGGAGGAGAAGAAGAAGTCACAGTAAAGGTAACATTAATGCCTTCTCTTTTTTTTTATGCCATTTTGAGTGAAGACTTTTTATTTGACCTAGCTATGTTGAAGTAACGTTAAACAACGCCAGAGAAGGACTTTGGGCATGGGCAATGCTGACTTAACATGCTAAAAAAAATAATAAAACACACTGATAGCTACTAAGAAGGATTAATAAATTATGAGAGGGATGAAAATAGAGGCCAAATCATGTGCACGCGCCGCCGGTCAGCTGGGGATGGGCCGGCTATAATCAGTTCACTCCTCTATCTGGCTTCCTTTTTAAAAATACAATAAAACACAGCTTTCTGCTGGCTGTTCTCTGTGTTGTTTAATGTGAAATGAACTGCATCGGCGCCGTTTATGTCTATGATGAGAAGAATGTAAAAGTTAGTTTGTTCCATCCGTTATAGGATAGTTTCTACACAGTTATTATCCCTGCCCGTGTGTCCGCTCTGATACTGCATTACAGTTTCATCACATCATTATATAATTGAAAAATAATTTTACCATTACTATTATTAATAACTGTGTGTCCAGTGTTGCTGCTGCTTAGCTCTCCTCCTCCTACTGTACTTATCACATTTGATATTGTGCCTAATGATTGCTGAAATTCATTAGCCAGGTGATGAAAATGCAAAACACAGCAGCAGCTGTTCTTTTTTTTTATTTTTGCTTGTACAGTCATAAATATATCTACTCTATATCTGTCTAGATGCACTCAGAAAATATTTGCAGATGCCCCAAACAGCCATTCCTGTGACAGTTGCTGCAGCAGAGAGGAGCTTCTCTAAATTGAAGCTCATCAAAATTTACCTGAGATCCACCATGTCTCAGGAGTGTTTAAATGGACTTGTGCTGATGAGTATAAACCCTGAGATGTCTAGGCAGGTGTCATTTGATGACACCATAGATGCCTTTGCTGCCAGAAAGTCCAGATGTGTAAACTTGTAGTCTTTAGTTAAAAGACAAGTTTAGTTGAAAGTAACTGTTGTTACTGTTGAGTTTGTCTTGTTCAAATGCTCAAATTAAACTGTCGTGATTGCTCTGTTAGTCGTTGTCATTGAATTGTAGTGGGCTCGGGGGGGAGGGGGGAGGGGGGGCACCGGGATGGAATCTCGCCTAGGGCACCAAATTGGGTAGAGCCGGCCCTGCATGTTGGACAGATAGTAATGAGCCACTGGATGATGCTGAACTTGAGGATGGTCCTTTGATCCCAGAGGGGGATGTGACTAAAGTTATAGAGCAGAAATTGTGGTTTGTGTTTCTTAAAGTTGGAGAAGTGTTTCCATGTTCCAGCCTCAGCTGTTGATGAGCTGTTCAGTGAGTTGAATGATTTGGTTGCTTCAGTCCTGGTACCTGTAGATGACAACATTCCTGCTGACTTTTTCAGTCAGCATCACTTTCAGGTTGATCACTGACTCATCAAAGAGTTCAAGGGCACATTTTCTTCATCTAAGCCTTGATGAAGAGCTTCAGGAAAGGAAGGCCCATTATCTAGGTTCTGTATAAATGTAAGACACCTGTCAACACAGATGGACAGGTGTCCTCTGAGACAAGCCTTAATAAAAGGCAGCAAGGTGGAAGAGGAGGGACTGGGAAAGAGGAGAGTTGGGATGTCAGATGGGCAGCAGAGGTGCAGAGACACCTGGAACGCACCAGCTCAAAGACACAGAGACGCACGGCAGGTGTCCATTCAATGAACGGTGGCAACAAGAGAAGGATCTCCAATCAGCTTGGGGGACCCGTGTGTGGAGGGGCAGCGCGATAACCAGCTGGAGGAGACTTATTATTGAGAGAGGGAGGCTGGAGCGCTGCAGCGGAGGAGTGAGGCACGCTTCACTCCTCCTCACAGATAAGTTCCTCTCTTCCACTGCACCTGTTTACTGCCCAGGAGTCTGTCCATTTGATTTATTTCCGTTTGCTGTGGCACTGAGGTTTTCTTCTTTTTTGTGTGGGTGTGGACCAACCGGGACAGACAACCTGGAAGGGGAACAGCAGGCTGCAGAACAACGGTGGATCAGAGCGGCTACCTCCCAGGACACTGACCTGCCCTCCACCCTTCAGGAGTCCTGTGTGCAGTCGGGCCTGCCCTGGCTCCAGCTACTGCTGGGACAGCTTTTTAAGGAACTACTTTCATTTCTTTTAAATAAACTCTAGCCCTGAACTCCCACTGCGTATGTGTGATTCAACAGAATAAAAAACTCCCCAGTAGAACTAGAGGAAGAAAGGGCTGTTGTTGTGACACTAACAAGACAGAAACTAAGTTAGAACAAACATTTAGAATTTAGAAAAGTCTAATGCACCTGATGAAATCTACTCTCTCTTGGTAAAGGGACAAGAAGAAAGCAGCAGTTAATGGACTAAAGCAGAGAAGAAGAAACCAGAGCAGTGAGATGGTCAGTGTGGATCAGTAGAAGATCAGCCTGATGTCTGCAGTTTAGTGTCAACACAACTTTCACATCATCTTCATCTCAACACACAACTAAAACATGGTGTCTGACCTCAGAGTCTCCAGTCTGCAGTCTGGACTCTCCAGAAAACCACACAGATCCTCCACAGATGGATCCTGAAGATCGTTGATGCTCAGGTCCAGATGTTTCAGATGGGAGGGGTTGGACTTCAGAGCTGAGACCAGAGAAGAACAGCTGATCTCTGACAAACTGCAGAGCTCCAACCTGAAAGTAGAAACATGGAGATAAATGTAATCAGAGGTGATTCTCCTTAAAGTGGTTTGACTGTCATCATGTTCATGTGGATCATCACTGGTATCTGATGCTTTTAAAACAGAATTTAAAGATGACTTTCTGTCCAGTCTGATACTAGTTACTGCTTCTATCTGAGTTCTGATTCTGAACATCATCATTTCTCTTTTCCACAAGGAGCAAACATCTCTGTGATCAGGGAGGCTGATCTGTCATCAAGCTGACATGGAGAAGGTCACATCCAGCAGCTTCAGACTCTCTAGAAAGTTCACTGGATTTACAGGAAGGGAGGGGGACAGCTGATCCAGATGTTTCAACTTTACTGATGGAAGATCTCTCACAGAAACCCAGAAAAGAGACTTAGAGAAGAACATGTGAGCTGATTCAGGTTTAATTCTGATCTAAACTGGTTTCTCTGCTGTTGAACTTCAGAACAGCTGAAAAAAACAGGCTCATCAATGAAGTTGAGATCAATGTTTTACAGCTGATCTTTTTGATTTGCAGGCTCAGAATTCTTCAGACCTTCAGAGAGAGACAGAACATTTCTACACATTTCCTCAGATTAAATGTTAGTCAATGTTTCATGAAAATGTTGATGAATGAAATCATTTTTAGACATCAGTGGAGGATTATAACTGGATCAATGGAGAAAAACTACAACATCTCCAGTGAACTGACCTCAGAGTCTCCAGTCTACAGTTTGGACTCTCCAGTCCAGAACACAGCTGCTTCACTCCTGAATCCTGCAGGTTCTGGTTCAGACTCAGGTCCAGATGTTTCAGATGGGAGGGGTTGGACTTCAGAGCTGAGGCAACAACTTCACAGTCAGTCTCTGAGAGTCGACAACCAACAAATCTGTGATGAGAGAAAATATGAGGTGAGTTGTAATAAAACAGATGATCTGAGTTCTAAACACAGACTGAACACATCTGATGACAAAACAGAAAGACGTCATCATCTGATGAACATCTGATCTTCACATCTGTGCTTCAGATCATCTCATCCTGCTGTTTTTGACACGACACCATGAATGTGTTCAGTGTGTCTCAGAGCTGCAGACTTTGTTTTCATCTGCAGATGAAGGAGGGAACATGGCGGTCCATTCAGGTTCATGAATGTCTACGGTCTGTCAGCGTCATCTGATCCCACAGTCACAATGAAAACCTCTTCTTTAGAAAAAACACATTTACTCTTGGAGGTTTTTCATTTTAATCTGAACATCTGGAATGAAAGTGTCCAAGTGTGGAGTTGAAGTTTTCTCCAGTATCCAGCTCAAAGATCTTCAAGGTTTTAAATGGATTTCATGTTTTTATGGCTCCTGTCTTTGTTCTTGTTGGATCTTGTGTTCATGCTTCTGTTTCAGCATTCATGACAGCATTAAAATAACTTGCATTAATAGTTGGAAGTTTTCAGCTGAGGAAGTGTCATGGTGACATCTATTTCATCTGCTGAACTCTTTCATGTGTTTCAGCTCATTTTTGGACGTCTGTATCTGAAAGAAATCCTGATGAAATTTAACAAACTGACCTGCAGGTTGTAAGATCCCCCAGTTTTGGTTCAGTCTCTGACTAGCAGAGTCTGTCACCGGGACCAGCTCTCCATCCTACGGGTAAGAAGTTGCGGTCTAGGAGAGGTTCCTCACTAGATTTCCTCAACTTATTTAAGCTGGTGTCGAGGAGATACGCCTAGCTCTCACTGCCTACTTCCAAACGTATGTCCGCTCACTCCAATAACTGTCCTCAGAGGAATAGCCGGGTGGCTCGAAGTCCAGCTATCGGTCACGTCTGTTAACGGCAGCTCTCCTCTCACGATCTGGGCTCTTGTTACAGGCTAGGAAAACTTTAGTGGCTCGGACAGCAAGCCTCAGGGACAATTTGACAATATTGTGACTAGAATAACCCATAAGAACCTGTGTGTTAGTGCAGAGGCATAAACAAGTCTTCAAAATTCTGAATACAGATGTAATGTCCACAACAACGTCTTATGATAGTTTTTATATTTATTAAAGCAGATTAGCAAGGTTAAGCAACAGCATTGATTGGTTAAACAATTCTAATTCTAAAAAGGCAAATTAAAGCTGTGGCTTACTGATCAGTTCATCTGGTTGGTCAAGGACAGGCTGAGTGACACATGTGGCCATCATGCGTTTTCAAGGCCGCTGGGCATGGAGGGAGAGAGAGAGCTCAAACGATCAGGCCTGCAGGTATGCTGATTCGGCCCCTCCTCCTTGCTAGCGGTGAGCTAGGCTAACCAAAAAGGCTCCAATTATTCCTTCAAGAATTGGGAAAAATTCGTGATCCTGTTCCAAGCGTCTTTCTGTCTTCTTTTCTTGAAGTAATTCCTTCCAGTTAATCCTCCAGATGGGGGTTGCTCGTCCAGGTCCCAGCTAGTCCTTCTTCGTCTGAAGTCGCTCCAGGAATCCACCCAGAGTCCCTCTGCCTTCTCTTTTTATGCGCTCTCTCTCTCTCTCTCTCCTTCTCTCGTCCAGCTTGCCCCAGCCCTGAACACTCTTGATTGGTTCTCTCACCTTTGCATATGCATACATAATTTCCCCCAAACTCACACGACACTTCTGATTGGTTATTCACATATACAGGGGCGTGCATAATTTTACATAATCCGTCCTTTACATCATGCATAACTCACAGGCCACGTCCCACAATGACTTCATATGTTTACAGATTTGGCAGGGGCGTTCACCTTAATCATCATGACGTCATGGCTATCACCAGTCCAAGGCCACCTTGTTTACTTGGCTATACAGCCCGTTAAGCTAAAGCTTATCAGCTAACGCTAACCCTTTTTCTAACGATCTACTTATCAATGTATGTTCCAACGTTACATTAACTGATTGATTGATTGGTTCGTGTTTAATAACAGATTCGGTAACGAACCTCCGTCTGCAGTCCGGAGCCCATGTACCGCTTTCTGTACCAAACACACACAGCCCCACCTCGCCAAGGCCCTTCTGAGCTGAGCTGATGATGACATCGCCATTTGACCCAGACACCTGGCCCCAGTATTGTGTATGGCGAAGTTACTTTATTGTTTAGACTAGTACTGGCTTGTGTTTACATTACATCACCCGCTACTGCATGATCTCTTCTCCTGTTTTGATAAACATATGGGTTGTTTTACATTCCATTTGCGGCATTTGCGGCACACAGTGACCTCCGGTCGCTTACCTCAGCTCACAGTTAATTACGACACAGAGCCAACATGGATCTATCCCCCCTTATTTCTGATCATTAATTATTGAATCACACATGTCATTGCTTATAGATTGATTCCAAATCACATTAATTACCACTTTTTCTGTTACTCCACTCCGGCCCATGTACCTCCTGTCACATCAGTCTCTCCTTTAACATTTCAACACACAGAGTTAATAGTGATTATTGATTAGAAGCTGAGCTGATTCCAACGATCTCTCAGGGTCATTTGACAAGGTCTATAGACCAAGTACATATGTGTCCACATCAGAACTATTCTACGTCTCCAGCTCTGAGCAGCCTTTTTCAAGAGTTTCAATGAAAATCTTTCATCTGATGTGTCTCTGGAAAACTGGCTGGAACTTCATAGAAACACAACTCCCCAATGACTCTAATATTTCAGCTTTCTCCGTTACAGAGATTCATCTCTGGCAGGAAATCAATGAACTAAATCAAGGATTTGAAATGGGAACCTCTGGTTGAGTTGACTTGAGGAGACCCAGAATAAAACAAAACACATTTGACTTCTAAAGTTTTCATGTTGAAGATCAGAACAATCAGAAGTGTGAATATTTAAAGAACTAAACTGCTAATCTGCACTAACTGATGAAGTTAATGATCACATCTGGACTCACCGAGCCTTTCTGCAGTTCCTCACAGCTGGGATCAGTCTACGTCGTGCCCGTGGTGTTGTGTTGTACTTCTGCAGGTCCAACTCATCCAGAACCTCCTCTGAAATCTGCAGCATGTAGGCCAGAGCTGAACAGTGGATCTCAGAGAGTTTCTGCTCTGATCTTTTCTCTGACTTCAGGAACTCTTGGATCTCCTGATGAACTGAGAGCTCCTTCATCTCCATCAGACAGTGGAAGATGTTGATGCTTCTGTCAGGAGAGATTCTGTCAGTGTTCATCTTCTTCAGGTTGTTGATGACTCTCTGGATGATTTCTGGACTGTTCTTCCTCTGATCCAGCAGACCTCCTAAGAACCTCTGGTTGGACTCCACAGAACAAAAACCTTCATTTCGACTGCTCCCTCTTCGCCACAGTGGAGTGAGGAGACGCTTGGCAAACATTTTTAGCTGGATGCTCTTCCTGATGCAACCAGGATTAAAATCTGGGACCACAGAAAGACCATGAAGGAAGCGAACAAACAGGTCCAGGTGGCCATTTTTACTCTCCAGGGATTTCTCCATGACTCTCTCCAGGAAGAAATCCAGAGATGAGTAACTGTAGTATTTTCCCAGGAAGTTCTCCATCACATCTGTGTCTCCGTTGGTGTAACAGTGGAACATGTAGACTGCAGCCAGAAACTCCTGGATGCTCAGATGAACAAAGCAGTAGACTGGTTTCTGGAAGATCACACACTCTCTTCTGAAGATCTCTGTACAAACTCCTGAGTACACCGAGGCCTCTGTGACATCAAGACCACACTGCTCCAGGTCTTCTTGGTAGAACATGATGTTTCCTTTCTCCAGATGTTCAAAGGCCAGCCTCCCCAGCTTCAGAAGAACTTCCCTGTCAGCCTCCATCAGCTCCTGTGGACTGGTCTCATGTCCCTCATGGTACTTGTTCTTCTTCCTCTTTGTCTGAACCAGCAGGAAGTGTGAGAACATGTCAGTCAGGGTCTCTGGCAGCTCTCCTCTCTGCTCTGTAGTCAACATGTGCTCCAGAACTGTAGCAGTGATCCAGCAGAAGACTGGGAGTCTACACATGATGTGGAGGCTCCTGGATGTCTTCATGTGGGAGATGATTCTGCTGGACAGCTCTTCATCTGTGAATCTCCTCCTGAAGTACTCCTCCTTCTGGGCGTCAGTGAAGCCTCGTACTTCTGTTACCCTGTCAACACATGTTGGAGGGATCTGATTGGCTGCTGCAGGTCTGGAAGTGATCCAGATGAGAGCTGAGGGAAGCAGGTTCCCCTGGATGAGGTTTGTCAGCAGCACGTTGAGAGATGAGCTCTGTGTGACATCAGACAGGACCTGACTGTTGTTGAAATCCAGTGAAAGTCTGCTTTCATCCAGGCCGTCAAAGATGAACAACAGTTTCCAGACAGCCAGCTGCTCTGCTGAGACCTTCTGGAATGTTGGATGGAAAACCTGGAGCAGCCTGAGAAGACTGTACTGCTCATCTCTGATCAAGTTCAGCTCCCTGAAAGACAGCAGAACCACCACACTGACATCTTGGTTCTCCAAGCCCTCTGCCCAGTCCAGACTGAACTTCTGCACTGAGAAGGTTTTTCCAACACCAGCGACGCCGTTGGTCAGAACCACTCTGATGGATCCACGTTGGTCAGGTAAGGGTTTGAAGATGTCCTGGCACCTGATTGGAGTGTCATGGAGGGTCTCCTTCTTGGAAGCTGTCTCCAGCTGCCTCACCTCATGTTGGGTATCATCCTCTTCACTCTGTCCCTCTGTGATGTAGAGCTCAGTGTAGATCCTGTTGAGGAGGGTTCTACTTCCTGGTTCATCAGTTCCTTCAGTCACATGTTCACATCTCCTCCTCAGACTGATCTTATGTTCATCTAGAAGCTCCTGCAGACCAACATCTGCTGAAAGAGCACAAACACCATGAAAGTCAAGAAACAGAAAAGTGTTTCCTGTCATGTCAGAGCAGTTTTCAGAAATGAGTCCATCAGCAGACAGATGTTCAGTCTGACCTGGTCCAGTTCTGCTCTGACTGGCTGTCTGCAGTCCAGCTCTGGTTCTGGATCTTTCTCCACACTGGGGACAGGAGGAGTCTCCTGATGAAGCAGACTGGTCCCAGTATGAGCTCATGCAGCGTCTGCAGAACCAGTGTCCCCAGCTGGTAGAGACTGGATCCTTCAGGACGTCCTGACACAAAGCACAGCAGGACGGCTGCTCCTCCACACTAACTCCACTCCTCTTCCTCCCTCTGTGAAGACATTTCTTCATCACTACAATCATTTTCTGACTGTTGGAGAAAAATCTCCAGATGAGTCAACAGAGTCCAGAAGCTCAGATGGTCTCAGAGATCAGGAAAAGTGTGGCTGCTTTTCTGTTTGAATTCAGCATCCAGGCTGGAATCAAACTGATGATTCCTTCTAGAAACATTCAACTATTCTTTAACAATCAATAATCATCAGTTAGTGTATTGATGAAGGATTGAGCAACAGGAAGTGTTGATGAGTTAAAGAGACAAAATCTAATGTCATCTGTCAAAGTCATTTAAGATGAGTCATATAATCAGTTAACAACAGTTCTCTTACTTTGTGTCTGAGGGTCCAGGTTCATTACTGAAGTTTAGAGGAACATCATTGGACCAGTCACTCTTCATAGACAGACAGATGGATCCTGGAGACTCTGGTCTCTGACGGTGGTTCAAACCACTGACAAACACAAACATGTTCTTGTTCATTCCACATCAGTCACTGATAATATTGATGATGACCACTGAAGAAGATCTAAACAGTCAAACTGCAGCTGCAGATAACTAGAAGGTTTGGAGTCTCACAGTCTGATGAACCGTGATGAGCAGCAGAGCTGAGGATGATAGATAGATAGATGATAGATAGATAGATAGATAGATAGATAGATAGATAGATAGATAGATAGATAGATAGATAGATAGATAGATAGATCAGTTCTCTTACTTTGTGTCTGAGGGTCCAGGTTCATTACTGAAGTCTGGAGGAAAATCTTTGGACCGGTCACTCTTCATAGACAGACAGATGGATCCTGGAGACTTTAGTCTGTCCTCCTCTTCCTCCACACAACCATCCATCTTCTGGACTTCAGTCAGTCTGAGAGCTGAACCAGAACCACTGACTGTGAGATCAGAACCAAAGAATCAGGACAAACTAGTTTGTTCAAGAGTCTGGTAAGTTTTCAAGCTCCTGCTTTTCATTCTCTTTCAGATGACGCCACCATTGTGGGACTCATTCACACTAAAATGAAACGGTCTCCAGAGCAGAGGTCCAGACACTGTCCTCCTGGTGCAGAGACAACAAGCTCATCCTCAACACAAAGACAAACCCAGAAATGCTCATGAAACAACTCAATGGTTTCATAGTTTTCTAGAGGGCTTGGTTTCTCCTCTTCAGAGGGGTGTCAGCTGGGACAGGAAGCAGAGACAAGTAGTCAGATGAGTCCAGATGTGGAAGGACCACACTGCTAAAAACAGCAGCTAAAACACCAGAAACCAACACTGAATTGTGTCTGAAAATGACTCAATAGCAGTGAAATGATCTGTCCATGCAGCAGGATAGTTTACTGACAACTAATCTGGTTTCCAGGGTTTGAATGTGACATCAACTGACTTCAGAACAGACTTGCTACAGCACAGGAACAAAAGACAGATGCTGAACATGAACTCAACTATGGCGTTACATCGCTGCTAAAATACCGTTGGAGCGTATTCGTACAGTAACGAGCGTATCAGTCAGTTACAACAGAGCAGTTTGTTAGTCCAGAGAGAACAAAGCTGTGATGGTGGGCCGTAAAACAGCAGCCCTCAACCCAGCTGGACGCTCTCCTGAAGATTCAGCTCTCTGAGTTTAGTGGCTGTTTTTATCAGTTGGGGCGGTAACCCTTCAGACTGATGTGATTGGCTGAACCTTCACCTTCCTGTGACAGCGTGGGAAAGAGAAGAGGGAAAAAAGAGGAGGAGGAGGAGGAGCAGCTGGGACGGGACAACGACAGAGAAAGATCCATGATTTTTCCTCTGTATCAGGGTAAAAAATGAATTTGAATAAATCTGTTTTATTTCCTCTCAAAGATGGCAATCTGATGGAAATTAATGGTATAACGCTGAAAGAAAAAGTTACATATTTGGGAGTGTTCATTGACAAAGATATAAAAATGTATGCATTTTAAATTATTTTGGTCCTGTTATTATTTTCAAATATCATCTAATATAAAATATTTAAATATTCAGATATTTAGAAACATTTCAGGCCACAGTGTCTGACTGTTAAGTCACAATAATCATAATTAATGTGTCAAAATAACATCATCAATGTTGATGTTCAGCCGTTAAGACAGTTGCTTCTGTGAGCCGCATTACAGCCGCTCTATGAAACAGAGCACTGAAGCGTAAGGAAAAGTAGTTCCTGTCCAAACCAAACAATAAAAAAGAGGAAAATGGTCTGAAGATAGATTATTGAATTTAAATGTTAAAGCATTACCTGGTATAGATTCTTTATCGAGAGGATGGATCGTTAAAACTGAACCACCAGGATCTCAGTATTGATATGTTGGTATCGATCCACCCATCCCGACTGCTCGTTAAAAGACTTCAATATCACCATGTCTGGTTCATTCTAGAAGTTAGTCCTAGTCCTCCATCTGACTGGGTCCCAGACCTCCATCTGACTGGGTCCCAGTCCTGATCAGAACCAGACATTGGTCCTCTCTAATTCTACCACTTCCTCATGAGGAAACACAGACCAGAACAGACGCACCCACTCCAGCTCATGGACCAGCAGGTCCTTGTTGAGGTATTTAGTTTTCAGTCTGACTCAGACACTGGAACAGCAGAAGAAGAAGAAGAATGAGGACAAACTCTCACCTGGTTTCCTCTGCTGCTCCGTGGACTGGAACACTGGACCAGTCTGAAGACTCTGGACACTTTCAGGACTTATTGACTGTGTTCAGACCCTCCGATCTGGTTTACAGGAAATCACATGACTTCTGAGAAGCAGAGAGACAGAGACATGTGGTTACCTGTTAGAGCTGGTTTCCTGTTCAGCAGAGTGAACTTCAGTCTCCAGGACAGAGCAGAACTGAGAGAAATGTTCAAAAGAAGACAAGTTTATTTGTAGAGAACATTTCAGACACAAAGATGACTGAAAACACTTCTACAGCAGAAATAAGATGAGAACAGAACAAAATAATGAACAAAAACAGCATTAGAAAGCAAATAAAAAACACAAAAATAGATTAAGAGCTTAAATAAGTAAAAACAGAGCAGTAATAGATGCAGCAGGTAATGAAATGAAACTAAAGCTGAAGAGGAAAACAGCAGAGTTTTAGAGGAACTTTAAAAGTGTCCAGAGTTGGAGCACATTTAACATCAACAGGAGGTTTCTTCATGTGTAGCAGCAGAGCAGCTAAATGTTGAGTGACTCCAAAACTCTTCAAGCAGAAAGGAAAAACACAACAAAAAATCTCTCAAACTCGCTTCTTCTTCTTGTTCTTGAGAGTTTTTTTTTCTAAAGCTTGAAACATACCCCAAATTCCATTTATACAGCATTAATATCCCATTGATATCATCATCTTCTTCACTCAATGATCACAGTTCAGAAGAAAGACTCCAAACTCACGGGCCACGTCTCTATGACTGTATTTATCTCAGCAGGACTGAAGTCAAGACTTGACACTGACTAGATTTTAGTGAATTTTAATTCCTCAGCATGTAAAGGAGACAAACAATCGATCTGGAGAGCAGCTGCAGATGATGGTACGACCACAGAAATGACTTTGAAAACAAGAGAGGAGGAGTTACAGAGAGATAGAAAGCCTTGTCCAGACTTGCTTCTCACTACGAGTCCTTGCAGCTCCTGAGGAAGTACAGGGGTTGGACAATGGCAAGGCAAGGCAAGTTTATTTGTATAACACATTTCATGTACAAAACAATTCTAAGTGCTTTACATAAAACATTAAAAGCATCGCAGAAAAAAATAAAGCACTAAAAAGTAAAAGAATAAAAGCGTAAAAAAAAAAAAGAAAACAGTAAAAAAGAGTTCTAAAAAGGCTGTGCAGCCTTGAGCTCCTGAATAAAATCTTATTTAAAGGCAGCTGAGAACAGGTGAGTCTTCAACCTGTATTTAAATAAACTGAGTGTTTCAACTAATCTGAGACTTTCTGGGAGTTTGTTCCAGATATGTGGAGCATAGAAACTGAACGCAGCTTCTCCTTGTCTGGTTCTGAGTCTCGGGACTGATAATAAAATGGATCCAGATGACCTGAGGTGTCTGGTGGGTTCATACTGGGCCAGGAGGTCACTGATGTATTCTGGTTCTAAACCATTCAGAGCTTTATAGACCAGCAACAGAATTTTAACTTCTGTTGTCATTTTTGTTGAAGAGGTGGCTTTTGAGGCTTCTTTCTTCTTCTTTTGTTGTTTGCTGTGTGTTTCTAAAGGTGTCAAGGTGAAAAAGAATGCTGCTCTGTTTCCTGAGAATTTGGATATCTTCTCAGTCGTAACAATTATTATTATTGTGCACTGGTGATGCAATCTATTTGGTTGTTAAATAAGGCACTGACAAACGACGGAGGTGCAAAACGGAGTTTATTATCCAAGTCTGCATTCAAAATTCAGAGGTCATCACAGAACGCTGGATTGTTCAGAATGACAAAGACAGAAAGGCGGGCAGTTTCATCTAACACCAAGTGGAAAAAAAACACAGTAACCTTGGGATCTGTCTAGACCTAACTTAGCTACTTGATGGAGACCACACCAAAACAACCGGTGGCCTCAAATAAGGCAGGATTTGAGGCGAAGATTCATGGCCTTAATTTATGCCACAGCATGACACAGCAGTTTTAGCAAGTTTATGCCTCAGAATGAACACAGCATTAATTTTTAATATCACAATCCCTACTTTTGTTTTTGCACCTCATTTTCTTTGCATATATGAAAGCTTATCTAGATCACAGCAGTAGAGCATGCGGTTCCCGCCCCAAAGGGCACAGCCCACAATTGCAAGCTAAACAGGGAATAATGGAGCTCTACTACTCTATTTAATGTGACCCTCGAGGCGGCCAAACACCCGTCCCCAGCTATGCATATGGGTTTGCAGCTCAGATTGGAATCAGTTGATTGATTGGCTAAAATGATTAAATGAAATGATTAAAATGGTTAAATTTAGAGGTTGAATTTTGGATTTGACAATTTAGATTGTCAGATTCTGAAAATAAGGGGAATGGCAAAAGACCCCTTAGAGACTATCTACTCTAGACTAGGCCAAAAACCCAGTGGGAAAAAAGGCCATACAACTATCTAAAGCAAAGAACATTCAATTCTCAGACGCACCTGCAGGTGCACCACCCCAGTTGATGTCAGGGAATGGATCAGATCTCTGATCACGCAAGAAAGATGTTGTCATTGCTTTTAGCATCATGTGGCGCAAACATGGAATCACACATAAAAATGAAATGAAAAACAGAACCAAAATGATCAGGAATGGAGTAAATACTTTCAAAAAACACTGAGTACCAGGAGCCTAAGGTCAGCCACGTCCACAGATCAAACCCCCAGGGCTCCGCTGAGTCCCTGTGACGCTGCGTCTGCAGCAATGAATTCAGGTGTGAGATGACATGAGTCATGTTATCAGTAATATCAAGCACAAAGGTACAGCAACGTTCCCCTACGACGTGACAAACACTGCCGTGGGCAGCTAGCATCAAATCTAAGACCATGCGATCCTGTAGTTCTACATTACGCAGGGCTTGGACCTCCGTTGTGACACCACTAAACCCCTCAGAGGCGAAGGCTGTGAGATTTTTCAGATCAACCGCCAGATCGTCAATCTGATGGGCCAAGTTTACAGTTCCCAACCAAGGAAGTAAACCCTCTACAAATTTCCCCCCCACCAAAAAACACAATTAGCCGCACGCTTTGAAATGGAGAGGGTGGAGTAATAATGGGGATAATGAGCATGATGATGAGTCAACGAATCATAAATACCCACATGTGGAAGGAATTTAGCGAGATAACACGTTCCACACCAACCAGGAGGCAAAAGTTGATAAACATGTTTACCACAGACCCACACGTGCCGTCGCAAGCATCCAAATCCTTCTGAACTAGGGAACAGAACCTGATGATTGTCAGTAAAACCCAGATTATTAACCGGAGTGAGAAGCTCAGAGATATTTAAATATGACAAGTAAGGGTGGTGACACTTCTCACTATCGTCTCGACGTCGGACTCCGGACGTGGCATTCCTAGTGAGACCAGAAAACACTTTTCCCAAGAAACCGCCCACGAGGAGAACACGATCGAGAAAAACAAACAGGAGCTTCATAAAGTGTTGGATTTGTGGTAAACAAAGATGCAAAAACTCTCTGATCCTGAGGTGGACCCGCGACACTTGAAAACCTTATTATAAACCCAGAATCAGGCCCGGATTGGCCGTCGGGAGAACCGGGAGGTTTCCCGAAGCGCCGGCCTGTGATTGGCCTGCTGGCCTGCGTCTCTCTCTCTCTCTCTTTTTTTAAGTCTGCTGGTCAGCCAGCGCCACGGCTATCTGACTTTTTTTTTTTTCTAAGTCAGAGAGGCAGGTCTGGCCAATCAGAGGCCGCTCAGGCCAGTAGCATGTGAGGAGGACAAGGTGATTGGTTTGTTTTGATGAACACCCGCCCCAACAGTCCGTGTCAACCATACAGACAGCGTGCGGAGGAAGGGGTGTGTGTGACACTGATGCTGCAGTCGCGCTGTGTGTGTGTAGCGAGCGCCGAGCAGAGAAGAAGAGTCAAGGCTTCGACTAAACCATGGACCCCAAAAAAAATGCATCTTCAGCTTAACGGCTCTGGGGCCTTGACTTTTTCCCTCTAAACCAGCTGTCTTTTAGGTCACAGGATTGTGGTCCTTATCTAGTTGCTGAGTTTGTGTCTAGACGGAGCACAAGGTTATGGGTTGCTGTAATTTTCCATCTGATGCTGAAATGTATGAAATGAACTGCTCGCCTTTCAATCTTGGCATTCTTCTGAAGAATCCCGATGCTGTGAAGAGCTCTGTGATTTTGGCTGCAGCCTTGGAGAATAAACCTCTGTTTTGCACCTCCGTCATTGTCAGTGCCTTGCTTCACAGCTGAATAGATTGCCTCACCAGTGCACAGAAATTAATAATCCTTACAACCAAGAAGATTCTAAATTCTTGGCATAACACCCGGGGTAAAAAAAAAAGAAAAGGCGGTGCCGAGAGGGAGAGGCGCTGGAGGAGGATGCGGCCAAATGCCGTAAATTGACAAGTTTATTCAGCCCCCCCCACCCCCCCCACCCAGCTAAGATACCTCTGCAAGTAAGTTACGTTAAAAAACAACAACAACAACAACAAAAAAAACACTGGTCCTTGAGGTCCAGGGACCTGGGTCCTTGAGGCTGTACACTTTTACACAATAGGCTATAGGCCCTGGCCATGAAATTAAACAAGCCACTTTTTATTTACTGTTATCATTCCATTATTATGTATATGAATAGAAGGACACAATAAGTGAGACATAGGCTACACTATCTTACTATATGAACTATAGTGTATGGAAAAACACTGTAAGCATATGTTTGCTATTCAAAGGTGGTGATGGTGATGACATAAGTCCTGCTGGTACTTCAGGAGAAGCCAGTGCAGAGCAGTTGGCAGAATGTACACAATCATTTCTAGAGCAACAACATGCAAGTTGCAGACATAACACCAACAGGCACTGCCATTTGACATAAATGGCTTTCATTTCTATTAAGTACTAGTGGTGTTGAATTTTGCTGTCTGTTGCTGACTTGCTGTTATGTATCCCAGCCCTATATTAGAATATGAGTCAATATTATTGTGGTGGAAATTTTTATTTGGTTTATTTCATCTTGTAATTTTGTCATCTAACAATATGTTTAAAAGTGATTTGTCTGTGTCACACGAGACCAAATGTCTGACAAAAGGCAAGCACGGGGGTCGGCTGTGGCTCATTGATCTAGGAGACACGGCAGGGGTCAGCTGTGACTTCCTAAATTCAATTAGCATCAACTAAATAACTTCTTGATCAAGGGATTTATTAACATTGCTAAACTCAATCAGTCTGTTTTAAACAAATGCCTCTGTATGACATCCCTAAACTCAATCAGTCTGTTTGCAGACAAATGGCTAAGGCAACTGTCTGCCTCCACCACCACCTACTGTGTCTACACTCTGTATGCAAATCTGTAAGCAGAATCAACATCCCTTTGTCTCTTGGTATAAGAGACAGCCTCATCTCTGTATCCACAGAGTCATCAGCCAGCACTCTGCGGAGTGCTGGCTGGTCGCTCTCCTTGTGCACAAGTATTTGTATGTCTGTCTTTTTTTCCTGTAATAAATTATATTCTGATAATTTATCATCGAGATCGGATCTTATTTTTTTCCACAACAATTATGTGACTGCTTATTAGGAACTATACTCTCGGACTGTATTATACATTGCGTCTATCAGTGCGTTCATGTTCTGTGAACATGTATTCAAAGGCTGTCCCCTCATAGCTGATTAATTGTTTGATTTGGACTTTTGTTGTCTTTGTTTATTAGGTTATATTGTAGGCTACACATAAAAATTATGCCAAAGAGGCAGTTGACATTCCACATGATATGATGTTTAAGTAACCTTGGCACTGCGTTAAACCTTTATTCTCTTCTAGTAAGTGTGTTAATGGATTTTGCTGAGGATTGTTGTGTTATTGTATTTTACCAGCCTGGCCCCAAACACAAAAGTTACTGTATATTCCTAACTTAGTTTGTACATAGGTCCCATATTTGAACTTCTATTTGGAATGCAGTGTGTGTGTGTGCGTGTGTGTGTGTGTTCGTGTACATGTGTGCCAATGCATGTAGGTGTGGGCGTGAACGTGCGCGTGTGGGCAAGGCCAGGGTGGCCTGGTTACATGACTGACTCCTGGCCTGAAAAAGTCTCCCAGTCCGGCCCTGCCGGCAGCGCTGGATGAATCCAGAGAACCTGTGGCCTCTCTGCTGGGATCTCCAGAGTGGTGGCTCTTTGGTCCCACCTGCTCCTGTCAGAGCTGCTCTGGTGAACACCAGATCCATTACAAACCAAACCTTCATTCTGAAGGCTTTCTTCATGGTCCTGTGTGTAACGGAGACCTGGCTGAATGTTGCTGAGTCCAGCTCCGTCTCAGAACTTTGACCACCTGACTGTGGTTCTTTTAACTCTCCTCAGACTTCAGGAGGAATACAGACTGTTTTTCAGAGTAGATATAAATGCCAGTAGGTCTCCATATCATCATCTTCCTCCAGCTCTGAACTGATCTTATTTCAGCTGCTAACTCTCCTCCAACCTTCTGTGCTGTGATCTATCCACCACCTAAATACAAGAAGGACTTTTGAAATGACTTTTCTGAATTACTGGCTGAAATCAAGCCTAAATATGACCAAATCCTTATTGTTGGAGATTTGAATTTCCATGTGTGCTGTCCTGATGAACCAATGGTTCAGGACTTTTTAAAGCTAATTGACTCTTTGAACTTTCTGCTGTGGGTATCTGAACCCACACAAGAACGAGGACACACCCTGGACCTTCTTTGATCTTTTGGTTTGTCTGTTTTAACCTGATAGTTTGTGATGCAGTGTTCTCACATCACAAGCCTGTGTTATTGAATGTTACCTTGCCATGTAAGTCTTTTAAAGCTCCCAACCCTGCTAGACCCTGAGCTGTTATTAACCCCTCCACTGCTGAACATTTCTCAGCTTTCTTCAGTCACAACTGTGCTGTTCCTCAGTCTGTATTTCTGGATACAGGAGCTCAGCTCATGGTTTTATTCCTCCTGCCAGTCTGGACTAGATGCTGTGTTTCCATTCAAAACTAAAACTGAGTCCTAGCTCAATGACACAACTGGTACTGTCAGGTGAGAGTGCTGGAAAGCTGAATGAAAAGCTGCAGGTGTCATTTTGAATTCTTAAGGACTGTTGGTGTCGTTATCAGATGACAGTGAAAGATGCTAAAACACAACACTGATCAGATATGATTCTGTTGAACTATCATAGGTCCCATGTATTATTGAATGTCATTGATATTGTTCTGTCTCTGTGGAGAAGCACCTTTCTCCTCTTGGACAGCAGCTGCAGCCTGTAGATGACCTCTCCCAGCCTCTCTAGCATCTACAAGGACCCTCCCACTGGCTGGAGAGCTGAGGACACCAACCTTCTTGTCCTGGGGGCTGTAGACCCCCACCAGCTCTCCAGCCAGGAAATGTCTCCTCTGAGTTCTCACATCATAATTACACTTTTGTCTCAGACCTGCACTCAGCTGTTGCTCCAGAGCAAAACTCTGCACAGACTCAAGGTGCTCCTGAAGTTTCCAGGTGTACTCAGGACCCGGGGGTGTGTCTTCAGAGTCTGGTGGTCGACCAAATGCCCCCACGGCTGGGGTGAGGAGCTCCCAGTGTTTCATAGCTGATTATGTTCCAGACCTGATATCAGTTAACTTCATTGGTTGATGGATGTTCTCCCAGCTGAATCTTTTTAACATTTCTTGCTTTTTCAGCCATTTGTTGCCCCGGTGACAGTTTTTAGATGAACATCCGCTCTCCTCCAGATGACGTCTATATTATTCATGGGGGTTATGCCCCCCCCCCCCCCCCCCCCCATCCCAAAAATCCACAAGTAATTGCTGCATTTTTAAAAGGCCTCTGTATGATATTATATACGCTAAAATATGCTTCCAAACACATTCTAAAGACATTCTTACTCATTAGTACGGTAATAATGGAGAAATTAAAAATTAAAAACATTTGAATTGTGTAGTGTGATCATATTTATTAATGATAATTAAAAAATATATAAATACTGTAATATTGTATAGTGTTGTTTAGTAACTGACATTGTTATTTTAAAATTATTTACCAGTTCGAGTGAATCTGAGCGTTTTTCTGCTAAAAAATGACCCAAGAAATTCCTGAAATTGCCGGAGGCTACCACAAATTCAAAAACATTATGAAAAAAGAACAGAGAGACAAATCTGTAAATATGCAGGGCAGTGAACCGTGAACGGTGAACAGACAAGGGTCTGCTGTATCTCAGCTGTGGCTGTCGCGGTTAAGGAATTCCCCATGCGGTGAGTCAGGGAGGCTCAATAGCGCGGTATGTGGTATAATTGCACCACCCCCCTTTGATTTTTTATCTAGGCCTATCTATTTAGCAAATTTATTCGTTAGTTGCTCAATTACATAACTCTTTGCAATATTTCCTCTGAAACTTGGTGCCTACAGATTAAAAAGTTATAAGAAAAATATATGACAATTTTATAACACTTTTTAGTTTATTGAAAGTCGATCAAACGGCGGTAATGGTCGCAGTACAGAATAGATGCATTAGAGACAGGCTACACATTGTTTCTCCTTCAACTGATTGAACTTTAAATAACCTAAATAGTAATTGTCAAACAAAAAGATAATTCAGCAGACTTAAAAAAAAAAAAAAATTCTCCTTGAGCCTATAAAGAAAATAGCCTATGATTTATACCTGGGTCATGTCCTTGTTGCTCGCGAGGAAAACCAGCATATTCATCTTATGTGGTTTCAGAGAGGATCGGAGGGGGATAACAATATTTCCAGCTCCACTGAAAACTCTCTCCGATGGTGCGCTCGTTGCGCAAATGCACATGTACTTGCGGGTGATTTTAGAGAGGAGGGGAAATCTACCCTGGTTATCGCGCCACCATGTGAGTGGCTCTGCATTGGGGTGAATTCCTCCATTAACCCTCAATCGCATAAATGCGCACTCCCGCTAAGTGCAAGTGCTGTCCCGATTCTTAGAACATCAAGTTTGAGGGACGAGTTTGAGGGCTGTATCGCCCTCAAAATTTAGATTTTCCGACACCACCCTTGGTAGTAAGGGCTACCCAGAAGGCACTGGGTAATTTAGCCAAGACATCTTTGAAAAGGATGGTGACAAAAAAAGCTAGCTACAAATGTAAGTATCTTAGTATATCTTAAGGATAAAAATGTTATGAGACCATCTTATTGTCTTTGTTTGAGACATTTTTTCATGGATTAACAGCATTGTTGCATAACATTTATTTTTTTACTTTACGGTGTTTGCTGCCGGCGGTCCCGGTCGGCGGCGGCCAGGGGTCCCGGTCGGGTTCACGTTACTTGTATACCTTGTTGTGTAGTGACGGAGGACTGAATAATGTATCCTCTATTGTGTTATTTGCTAATATTATTTAGAGAATATACTTTTCAATGTTATCCCTGTGTCATTTCAGGGAATACAGAGACAACATGGCTCTGATACATTTCAGTCTGAAGACGTAACTGCACTCAAGGGGTGTCCCATTTCTAAGACACAAGCTAGCCCTTACACTTACTTTGGAGGGTTAAGATTGAGGGCCAAAAAACTGAGGGTTAAGGGCGAGGGTTGAGATTGAGGGTTAAGAGAGGAATTGGAATTCACCCTTGGAGTCGATGGGGTCCTCCTGGAGGTAGCGTGTGAGTTCGGTGTTAGCGCGAACTCTCTTGGGTATGGTTGCAGAGGTGGTTGTCCGTGGCTTCAGCAGGTCTCCAAGGGTTTTCTTTGTAGCCGCTGGTGGCACCGCTGTTTGCGCCGAGGACTCCTGTTGTGCAGCAGCTGACGCACGGGCACCGCTCCCTCCGTCCTCCGTGTCTAATATTTCCTCAATCAGCGCGCATTTGTCTCCTCCGTGTCATCATCAAAACTGTTGCCCCGTGCGGTGGTGACGGTGGCCCACCATTCACCGCGGCGGGCTTCCTCATATCGCGGTCATTCATTTTTGCGGTTACTGCGACAGCCCTAATCTCAGCAAGACGATGCTGAACCAGATACTTCATCTACTTCATCAGAGAAGAGTCCAGGAGCTGAACTGGACCTGCAGTCCAGATCTTTCACCTACAGAGAACATCTGGAGCACCATTCAACCAAGAAGACGTCAAAGACGACCAGGAACTCTTCAGCATCTGGAAACCTCCATCAGGCAGGAACGGGACCAAATTCAACACCAGAACTCCAGAAACACAGAACCTCCATGTCCAGAGAACCTGCTCCTCCATGGAGAACAAAAAAAATGTCCAGTTTTTCCAGAATTTAGGTTGTAATTCTCCACATCAAAGAAACCAGAACTGAGTGTGAGAATGTTTGAGGTTATTTGTCTAAATGTGTCCCTGTGATGGACAAGACAAACAGAAAACAGGACGACTGTCAGCAGACGTCAACATGAAATACATGAAAATATGTGAGAAGTTTGGACAACTCTGGAAGTCAGCAGACAAACTGAGCTGAAACAGAGTAGATGTTCATCTTCATCATCATCACGGTCCAGTCAGAG
This sequence comes from Hirundichthys speculiger, assembly GCA_018398805.1. Lineage (NCBI taxonomy): Eukaryota > Metazoa > Chordata > Actinopteri > Beloniformes > Exocoetidae > Hirundichthys > Hirundichthys speculiger. The sequence continues at coordinate 49,744 of JAGFBZ010000163.1, forward strand.
TCTGTCCACACAAACTGGTGCTGCTTCAACCTCTGTGGATCATCAGGACACAGCTCACCCTCTCTCAGCACACACCCCCTCCTGTTACCTCTCATATTAACAAAGATGGCTTCCAACTGTAGAGAGAAGAAGAAAGCAGAGAGCAGATGAAGTTAGTGTCTGCAGAGACTCCCTTCATCAGCTGTCAGTCAGTGATGCAGCACATCCAGTATAAAGAGCAGCAGGGACTTCAGTCCTGTTCAGAGCTGCAGTGAAGCAGCTGTGTGTCTGTACATCCTGTAAGGCTGTCAGCTGGAATACACATGAACACAAGCACAACACTGCTCTACAACAACAACATCTGGCTCATCTGATTGTCTTTCTGTCATCATTCTCCTCTCACAGCTTCACTGAGAAGCTGCAGCTTTACTGGAAACACTGGATCTTTGCTTTGATACTAACTGGGTTTAGTAGAAAACTGCTGAAAGCAGCAGGACTGACTCCAACCCTCCACTGACCTGAGAGTCTGCAGTTTGTAGTCTGGACTCTCCACCAGACCAGACAGCTGCTGCACATCTGGATACCGCAGGAAGTTCAGTTCCAGGTCCAGATATTTCAGATGCGAGGGGTTGGACTTCAGAGCTGAGACCAGAGAAGAACAGCTGATCTTTGTCAACCTGCAGAACTCCAACCTGAATAAAGAATAAAATTAGTGATGTGAAGCCACCAGGATGCAGGTTAAAACAGTCAAACAGAACAAGTGAAAAAGAGCTCTCATTAATATTAATGACATCATGCTGCTGCTTCAATAAACACGTAGTGACTTCAGCTCTTCAACTCTGCAGCTCCACCAGTGGATCCATCCAGACAAACTCATGGAACTGTGTTTAACTGGAAGATAAAGTTGTTTTTTAACAAGTTCACTGTGAAAAGAGGTCAACAGAGACTTTATTTAATGAGGAAACTGAACATTTTAATGTCAACAAGAGGATTTGATCCAACTTTGTTCTTTTGTCTTTTTCTTTTTAAAACCTGCCAGACATTGAGAAGGTTTGATCCAAGATGATCAGAACCAGACAGAGAGACTGGTTCCCTCTGGAGAAGCAGCTGGTCAAGAAGATAGAAGCACCAACCAACCTGACCAGGTTCAGAACAGGTTCAGACCAGGTTCTGATCAGGTTCAGATCAGGTTTTAACCAGGTTCTGATCAGGTTCTGATCAGGTTCAGATAAGGTTCAGAACAGGTTCAGACCAGGTTCTGATCAGGTTCAGATCAGGTTTTAACCAGGTTCTGATCTCCAGGTTCTGACCAGGTTCTGACCAGGTTCTGACCAGGTTCTGATCTCCAGTCATCATGAACCTCTGAGGTGAACTCATCAATCCTCCAAATCTTTTCTTCTTCTTCTATCAGGATATTAAATTCTGTCAGCAGCCATTTGAAATGTTTTTAATGCTGCTACTTTTAAATGATGTCTGTTGTTATTTCTTGTATCTCATTGATCTTCTGTCTTTGATCAACCTCTGTTCATGTATTGAAGTGGTCTTGACATGTTTGGCTGTTTGTGGATGTGGGAAGCTGCAGATCAATTGTCCTTTTTGGGACTAATAAAGTTATGTGAATGTGAAAAGTCATGTTGTGCAGCCAAATGATTGAAAGTGTTGAAAGAAGCAGGAAGAGCTGAAATGAGAGGAGGAGAGGAAGTGTGTTAAAGAGAAAAGAATCAAGTCAAACCTGTGAGGGGTTGTGACAGTTCAGATGAACCATGTCATTAACTCCAGTGTTTGAAATGAGCTTTGAAAGTGATATTAGACTGCAGGAAAACAGAGCAGCGTTCACAACCGTCTACATCTGTTCACCAGGACACACTCATCTACACAAGGAGAAATGAAGCTGATTAGATGGAGCTAAACTTCAGCAGCTCTTTAGTCTGAAACTTTGAAGATTCACTTCCAGGAACGATGGAAGCACCTGGAAGAGCAGAAGATCAGATGACTGACGTCACCTTTCTGAGATCAACTGGATCATTTTAACAACATCTTTACATGTTCAAGCTCCCTTGGTCTTTGAACATTTATTTAGGAGCTGAAACCTGATACTGACATTTAAAAGTGGAATCCTCAGGACTTCCGGTGAGCTTTCAAGATGGCGGCATAAGCTGAAAACTCTCCCTGCCAATTTTACCACAAAACTCCACTAATTACTCGAAGTCGCATGTTCAAGAACTTAAAATGACTTAGAATGAGTGGGGCTAGACAAAGGAAAACTACTGGGAAGGATAAAGACAACGACGACGGTAAACAAAAGAAAACAGCGAGTGACAAAACCAGCGTGGGGAGGATGGAGGCGGTCGGGGATAAAGAAGATTTAACAACAGCCAAAGCCATCCAAAACCTCGGCAGAGATATTCCAATCCATGAAAACGGAACTCAAGCAAGAACTTATGGACTTCAAAAATGACTTTCGGAATGATATTAAACAAGAGTTCAACAGTTTCAAGGCGGAGATGAACCAGAAGTTACAAAATGTCATCGGAGATATACGGAACCACGGCTCAAGGCTAACGGAAGCAGAGCAGCGTGTGGAAGAAGTGGAGACGGTTAATATGGAACTGAAAGACGCTCTGCTCCACTCCCTCAAACAACAGAAGCTCCTCCAAGCCAAGATGACGGACCTCGAAGGAAGATCACGGCGTAATAATATTCGCATATACGGAATAAAGGAGGGCACAGAGGGGAGTTCAATGCTAACTTTCATTGACAACTTCTTGAAGACGGAGCTCTCACTCGACAGGAGCACCGACCTGCAGATCCAGCGGGCTCACCGGTCTATCGGTCCGAGGCCCCAAGATGAGACGGTCTCGAGGTCTATTCTGGTTAACTTTCACAGATATGACACGAAAGAAACAATCCTCAAAGCAGCCTGGGCAAAGAAGATCTTATATGAGGGAAAAACGGTCTCATTTTCACATGACTTCCCAACCGAAGTGAACAACAAACTCAAAGAATACAAAGACCTGAAGAAAATCCTCAAAGAAAAGCAAATACGATTTCAAACACCGTATCCTGCAAAGATGAGGATTCACTGGGAAAACGGAGCCCGCCTCTATAACAGCGCAGCTGAAGCATCGGAGGATATGAGACGGAGAGGCTACGACGTGAACCCGCTGAAACCATCACCTGACGTCTGCTGGGAAGAGAAACTCACCGGAGGGGCACACTGGAGCAGAAAGGACGGAGACCGCGCTGAACGAGTACGTGAGAGGCTCCGGGATTTTCGTCACCAGCAAGTATGATCTCTGTATTCAAGAATCCGACAGGTACTGTTTACCTAAACTTTACACTATAAAAACTCCGCCAGCATAAGGTAAACAGAAGACACACATATCCCTTACACGCATAAAATAAACAGTCACACACATTTCCACTATCCCCTTGAACTACACAACAAGTTAACTCCCTAATTTGAGACTGCCTTTCAACATCACTCATTAACATTTACGCCCCCCCCCCCCACCCCCCACATATTTTTATTTTTTCGCCCTTCCTCTGGATTTATAATCCTTCCCTGGACTTTGAAAATATGGTAAATTGACTGGGAAGAGACTCAAGGACTGTTTGGCTCAATTGGGAAAGAGACTTTGCTATTTGCAAAGAGGGAGCCCCCGCGTGATGCTGGACTGTTTCTCCATCAGAGTACAGATGGGTTAGTGAAGATGACAGGGCAATGTACGTCCCTGAAGTTGGAAGTCAAAGTTCTATTGGTTCTTAATGTTCTTTATTATATTATTTGTTACTGTCAGAGTTCAGTGGTTGATATTACCGGCACACACATTGTAAATTTTTGTTATGGCTTACAGGAACTTTAAGGTAGCATCTTGGAATGTGAATGGACTGAATAACCCAGTGAAGAGAAGCAGAGAGTAATGACAAAAATAAGAAAGGAAAGAGCCCAAATCATACTCTTGCAGGAAACCCACCTATCTCAAAGTGAACATAATAAATTGAAAAAATTTGGTTACGAAAATACATTTTATAGCACCTTTAAGCAAAATCACAAGCGAGGAGTCGCAATACTGGTGCATAACTCTGTTAATTTTGAATTGATCAAGGAGATTAAGGATAGTGAGGGTAGATATATCTTAGTACAAGGCAAAATTGAAAATAGCTTGACCACCCTTCTATCTGTCTATTTACCTCCACAAAGTGATCAAAATATTACAAAGAAGATCTTTGAACTGATGGCCTCAGAATCCCAAGGCATACTGATTTGCGCAGGGGACTTTAACACTGTATTAAGCACCAAGTTGGATACATCTAATAATAAGAGAATTGTGTCTTTACAGTCTAAACTATTTAAGAAGGGGGTGGATGGGGCGGGCCTTCTGGATGTGTGGAGGGAGCTGCACCCTTCAGAGAGGAGCTATACTTTCTACTCTGCTGCTCATGCAGTGTATTCACGAATAGATTATTTTTTGATGTTTCAAAATGACAGGCACAGAATTCTGGATTGTAACATCGGAACTAGAGACATTTCAGATCATTCCCCTATCTATCTGAAATTGCACCTGGACAGCAGACCAAAAAAGACCATTTGGAGACTTAACACAAGCTTACTTAATGACAAGACAGTCATACAACAAGTAAAATCTGAAATCAAGACTTTTTTAGAATTTAATGACAATGGAGAGGTAAATCCAAATATATTATGGGACACTTTAAAAGCTGTGGTTAGGGGTAAACTGATAGCCCTCAGTACAGCTATTAAGAAAGCAAAGGAATGTAAACTCAAACTTCTTGAAAATAACCTGAAAGAACTGGAAAAGATACATAGTGAAAATCTTAACTCAGAGGTCTTGATAAAAATTAATGAAACCAAAAACCAGATCCTAGACATTCATAAAGAAGAACAGGAGAAAAAATACAAATTTATGAAACAGTCATATTACGAGGTAGGTCCTAAAGCAACTAAATTACTAGCCAAAAGAATACGCAAAAAGCAGACCTCACAATCAATATATAAAATATTAGACCCTAAAACAGGACAATTATATAACAACTTAGATGAAATTGATAGTGCATTTCAATCATATTACAAAACGCTATACTCACAACCAAGTCTAGATAGTAAAGACAACATTAAAACTTTTTTAAACTCTCTAGACCTACCCTCAATTGGTGAACAGCAAAACAAATTTCTATCTTCACAAATCACAAAAAAAGAACTTGAGTCTGCTTTTAGCAAATTAAAAAACAACAAAGCGCCAGGGAGTGATGGACTACCAGCTGAATGGTATAAGTTATTTAAGGATGAGCTGACACCACCACCTCTCTTAAACTCGTTTAATTGGACAATTGAAAAAATGTCAACTCCTCCCTCTTGGAGTGAGGCTGTTATTACAGTCATCCCAAAGGAGGGCAAGAATAAAGTTTTTATGCAGTTCGTATAGACCAATTTCAATTCTAAATCAAGATTATAAACTATATGCGTCCATCATTTCCAGAAGACTAGACTCCTTTATCCCTGAGCTAATTGACAGTGATCAGACCGGATTTGTCCGGGGCCGCCAAACACATGATAACATTCGACGCTCACTCCATTTAATTCATAATTCAAAAAGCAAACCTAACAAAAAAGCAAAAAAGCTAACTGCAGCGCAGTCTAGACGCTGAAAAAGCAGTGTTAACTGGGAGACTGCTTTGCTTTGACTGGTTTTGGAGTATTTTGACTGTGTTAACTGGTTTGTTTCTGGTTTTGGAACGATTTGGTTTTGCAGAGAAGTCAATAAATAGTATTAAGGCATTATATTCAGCTCCAACAGCAAGAATTAAGATAAACGGTCGACTTACTGATAGAATACAACTTGAAAGATCTACTCGTCAGGGATGCCCGCTCTCTCCCGCCCTTTTTGCACTTTACATAGAACCATTGGCTCAAACAATAAGAGAAGACTGTAATATTCAAGGAATCATGGTTAACAACACAGAACACAAAATAGCGTTATACGCTGATGACATTTTATTATATATTAATAACCCAGATTTTTGCCTCCCTATTCTATTAAGTACCCTGCACAGGTTTGGCACATATTCAGGGTATAAACTGAATATACAAAAAACACAAATACTAACATTCAATTACAACCCTTCATTTGAACTCAAACAAAGGATTCCCATTGACTGGTCACAAGAAGCAATAAAATACCTGGGCGTATGGCTAACGTACTCTTTGGAGGATTTGTATAAAAAAAATTACGAACCAGTGAACAAAAAGCTTAAAGAAGACCTTAGCAACTGGTCATCACCCTTATTAAATTTAAGTGCAAGAATTGATATAATTAGAATGTCTATTTTGCCTAGACTTCTGTACTTATTTCTTTCATTACCACTCAGAGTGCCAACCACTCAATTTAATGAATGGGACAAACAAATCTCACGGTTCATTTGGAATGGGAAAAGACCTCGGGTTAAATACAGGACTTTAACCATCAGGAAAGAGAATGGAGGTATGTCACTCCCAAATCTGAGGGATTATTACTATTCTGCACAATTAAGAACCATAATCTGTTGGTGTGACAATAATTATGAAGCAAAATGGAAGGAGATGGAGAGAGATTACTCAGGCATTCCCATTCAAGCAATGATTGGTGATCATAAGTTAATGACTTTATATCAAGAACATATTCACCCCCTTGTCTCTTTTACTCTACAAATTTGGTTTGAGATTACAAAACAATTAAATCTGGAGACTCAGACAAGAAAGCTCAGATGGATTGCTTATGACACAGAATTCACACCCAACTCAATGGATTCTCGATTCAAATATTGGTTGAACAAAGGTATTACCGCCTACTGCAACATAATGGAGAAAAACACTTTGTATAGTTTCCAAACACTGAAGGGAAAATATGAGTTAGAGAAAATTGATTTTTTCAGATACTTGCAGCTACGTCAGTACTATTTAGACACAATGGGGAAAAGTGAAACACTTATGGAACCTAATGAGCTAGTACAAATCATGGTGAGAGCGTACTCAGGTACTCCCAAATCAGCTGTTTCTAAGCTGTACCGAGGTATTATTAAGAGTAGAGGAGCCTCCACAAACTATATCAAGGAAAGATGGGAGAAAGAATTAAAGACAACAATATCTAGTCAGCAATGGGAAAACATGTGTGAATCTGTCTCTTCTACATCCTGTTCTATGCACTGGCGTGAATTTTCCTGGAAATGCCTTGTACGTTTTTCATTATTACTCCCAACATGAAAGCTTATTCAATATCAGTAAAATGTAAGTGCTGGAGAAATTGCGGAGATGAGGGGGCCAACCACCATCACATTTTTTGGAGCTGCCCAAAAGTACAGTCTTTTTGGATAACTATTTCGAAACTTATGCAACAAGTCCTCGGATTTCATATTCCTCTGACATGTCAGTCGTTATATTTAGGCGACTTACCAGATGATATATCTAACAACGATAAATACCTCTTGCGGATCTTTACTGTAGCGGCGAAAAAAGCAATTACTCGTAAATGGTTGCAGGTGGACCCCCCAACAGTGCAAAATTGGCTTGAAATTATTAAAGAGATTCAGGAGATGGAAAGATTGACTTTCTTATTAAGACTAAAGATAGATTTGTACTGTATAAGATGGGAAAAATGGGAAAACTGTCACTTGAAATGAGAAGCTTGGCTGGTGTGTCTTCTCCCCTCATCTCCATTCTTTTAATCGCTGTTCACGTACCAATTTATAGCTCTTATCGATGTGGATTTAACTTTGTGTAAGCCACGGAACCTGGGAACATCTGCCTTTCATACTGAAATATATAATATCTCCTACTCTACTTGGACTTGTGGATGATAATGTGCCTGGTAATGAAACTGTTCAAACTGAATGTATTTTATGTTGATTGTTCTTTCTTTGTTTGTTCCTTAAAGACAAAAACTAATAAAAACCTAAGTGTCAAAAAAAAAAAAAAGAATCGAAGACACAGACAGACATCCATTATCTATACCCGTTTCATCCTCTGCAGGGTCACGGGGATCTGCTGGAGTCTATCCCAGCCGTCTACGGGCAAAAGGCAGGGGTCCACCCTGAACAGGTTGCCAGTCCATCACAGGGCCACATGCAGACAAACAACACTCACACTCACTCCTACGGGCAATTTAGAACCACCAATTAACCTGACATGCATGTCTTTGGACTGTGGGAGGAAGCCGGAGTACCCGGAGAGAACCCACGCAAGCACGGGGAAAACACGCAAACTCCACACAGAAAGGCCCCTGCTGAGGTTCAAACCAGGAACCTTCTAGCTGTGAGGCAACACAGTAAGCAACCCACTAAGCCACCGTGCTGCCCGAATTGACTAATTGACCAAATTGTCAGAAATGGGGATAAAATCTGATGCAAATTGCTGATAGAGGAAATGTAGGAACAATAGGGCCTAATTTTGGAAAGAAAAATAAAATCTTAGAAATGAGAGAACATAAGGCTGAAGGAACATAGGGCTGTGGGAACATAGGGCTGAGGGAACATAGGCACGCTCCCGCGGCATGCTAGCTTCTTCATGCTTTTCTCCCTGTCTGTCTGGAAGTTTTTTCGTTGTTGTCTTTTGGTTGGCCATTTATGTTGTTCTCGTGTCATCTCAGACTCTTTGTATTCTGGTTGACGTTATTTCTGAGTAGTGAGCAGCTAAATACAGGATTTCAGCCGTTTGTTGCAAGAGCACCTACAGGCACGTCCTACCTGCTTGCCGCCATGTTGCCTCCTGTCTGTGGTATTTACTTCTTGCATATTATGACCCTGTGCCTTTGCTGCTAACATCAGTCTTCATATGTGGCATTTCCTGTTCAGTCACTGATGTTTCTTTCTCAAAATGCCACCTCAGATTCACACAGTTCAGAATACAAACTAGAAGGCCTGGTTTCATGAGATGAATTTGGAAAAAAAAGAAGAAGAAATTAAATCACAGCATGTGTGTCATCTGCAATGAAGGTTGGAGAAATTAAAAAATATTAATTAGATACTGGCATCTAAGAAGTTATTTGAATGGTAAAAAAAAAAAAAAAAAAAAAGATGAAAGGCAAAGAAACTCCCTCTTCTGACTGCTTAACAAAGCGCATCGCAGGGGCGGTTATATCAAAGACAGACCATCATGTAAGAGCAGATCACTGATGCAGCAACAGATATTATAACTTCAAGGGCCACACTTCATTATCACAGGCGCTGCATCTAGTATCACATGTTGTAAATCAAAGGCACTGAAATGTTTGAAATTTCTATGAGGAAATGTGTCTTACATCATTTCAGTCATTTTCAGTTATGAGACTGAAATGAACCCTGCCCTGCCCATCACTGACAAGTAATGGGTGACGCTGCACAGTAAAAGCAATTATTTTAAATAAATACAGCTGGATAATGGATGGAGGGATGGATGGATGGTCCCTGAACCACTCTCACAAAATGAGCCTGATGAATCCGGGCTTTGGTGGTATTTTTGAGAAAACCTGTGAGTCTAGAGCCTTTCTAGTTTGTGGATCTCTGCTGTATACAGAGAAAAAAATATAACAAGGGTACACATTTTTGGACTAAGTTAAAGAGGTGCTATGGGGGGGGGGGGGGGGGGGGGGGGGGGGGGGGGGGGGGGTGGGGGGGGGGGGGGGGGGGGGGGGGGGGGGGGGGGGGGGGGGGGGGGGGGGGGGGTGAATAAGTGATTTATAAATCCCAGCACACTTCTGTTCGTTCAGTCTCGTTTGGTCTTGCACATTGTCAGCTTTGGCGCGTCTTATTGTGCCATTACGCAGCGCACCTTATCTTTCATTGCGCACTTTCAGCCACAGTTTGTGGTCACCAGACGGACCACCACATACCGGAAACATGGAACAATTGACACTTGCCAAGAGCGCATCTGAATGTGTGAAGAAACTGCGTACAAGAGGACGCGCGCTCCAAACCAACCGGGCTTTGCTCCAGAACCAGCGTCTGTGCAGGAGAACCAGAGATGCTGTCTATAAATCAGGCATGAAAATCCCTCACCTTTCAGTGAAATTCGCCGTTTTGAAGTCAAAAAGGGTGATCTACGTGAATCGTGTAGATCCGAGGAGTTTTTTTTTTTTTTTTTTTTTTTTGGGGGGGGGGGGGGGGGCGTCGGAGTTGGGAGATTTTTTTTTCTTTTTTTTTTAAATTATCATGCTATTGCCCTAATAAGCAAACTGAGCACTTTAGAAATCGGCCCTTTAAATGACACTTGGACGGTCAGTAAATCCTGTCCAGAACCAATCAGGTCAGATTGTTCCATTATTCCAGTCAGACCAACATTCTTCCTTCATGTGTACTTGGAGGTTACATTGCTAAGCGAGACTAGAAGCAGGACCTATTGCTTTCCATGCCGGGGACAAGGCAGACGAGCGTACGTTCACATTTCCTACCTACATTTACTGGTGGATTTAATTTGGTGAGTTATGGTTTCAAACGTTTTCATACTTTGCGGTAAAACAAAGTTACTGCCGTTCGCTAGAGCTAACGTTGAATAGGGCTCTATGGAATCCGCGATCCACGGAATCGTGGAATTGAAGATTAAAAACGGAATTCACTCTAAATGCCCAATATGACAGAACTGAACGGGAATTTGCGTAAACCCGCAAACTTTTCTTCAAACGCAACCCGCATCATGGCGCGTACAAGAGCGCGTCCAAATGGCATCAATGTGCGCCCACCTGGTCACATGTGGACGTGCACAAACGGCTCCACCTCTGGAATTAACTCTTGTATAAAAAGTGTGATTTGGCCTCAGTTGAACCCCTGAGAAAATAGCAGAGATTCTCTTAAACGGCTTGATCGCCAGTTAAACCATAGACGACCAGAGCGTGTTTACTGGGAGGACACCAACTATCTGGGACTTTCAGGTAGCCGCAGTGTTGGGCAAGTTCACTTTCTACACAAACTAGTTCAGTTCATAGTTCACAGAAATTGAAATTAACTAGTTCAGTTCATCATTTCAAAAAGTGAAGTAAATCGTTCATTTTTCATTCTTTTTTCCTATTCTTTTTCTTAATGTTGCTGCAAGCAATTATTAGTCAAAATGTTTGCCACTGCCCATATACTACCCCACCACAAACAGCAATTATTTTATCAATTTTATCTGTCGAAAACTATGTCCAATTCTGAATCCTTAACCAACCAGGGTTCACATTAGCATTGAAGGAACAGCCCATGTAAACTGTCATTTCCCTTTCAGCTTCTCTCTACAGCAGCCATTCCCAAACTTCAGAATACCAAGGCCCAATTTGAAATGTGAAAAAATATACACAGTCCACCCAAACCTTTCATCACAACTATGATCACCAGACAGGACTAGAAGCTGTGTTCTGATATTAATGTGAGGGGTCAACAAATAGGTGACACTTAACTGGTTTGTTTTATTTCAACTTAGTGTTTTTTTTAAATCATTTCATGAATATTTTACAGTTGTTAAAAACATATTCAAAAAAGGTCGAGGATTTAAAACATATTTGTTTAACTTTAATGACCCCTCACGGCCCACCTGTAGTACCCACACCCACACCACCACCCCCCCCCCCCCCCCCCCCCCCCCCCCCCCCATCCCCGTCCCCGCGCGTGCCCACATTTCTCACCTTTTTAACCCCTGACCCATTTTCATCCCTGATAAATACGGTAGCGTTGAGACCTGCTCCAGGTAGACCTGCTCCAGGAGTCCCAGTAGAGACCTGCTCCAGGAGTCCCAGTAGAGACCTGCTCCAGGAGTCCCAGTAGAGACCTGCTCCAGGTAGACCTGTTCCAGGAGTCTCAGTAGAGACCTGCTCCAGGTAGACCTGTTCCAGGAGTCTCAGTAGAGACCTGCTCCAGGAGTCCCAGTAGAGACCTGCTCCAGGAGTCCTAGTAGAGACCTGCTCCAGGAGTCCTAGTAGAGACCTGCTCCAGGAGTCTCAGTAGAGACCTGCTCCTCCAGGTAGTAGAGACCTGCTCCAGGAGTCTCAGTAGAGACCTGCTCCAGGTAGACCTGCTCCAGGAGTCCCAGTAGAGACCTGCTCCAGGTAGACCTGCTCCAGGAGTCCCAGTAGAGACCTGCTCCAGGTAGACCTGCTCCAGGAGTCCCAGTAGAGACCTGCTCCAGGTAGACCTGCCAGGATTCCAGGAGTCTCAGTAGAGACCTGCTCCAGGTAGACCTGTTCCAGGAGTCTCAGTAGAGACCTGCTCCAGGTAGACCTGTTCCAGGAGTCTCAGTTAGACCCCTGCTCCAGGACCTGTCCAGTCCCTCCCAGGATCCAGTAGAGACCTGCTCCAGGAGTCCTAGTAGAGACCTGCTCCAGTAGAGACCTGCTCCAGGTAGACCTGCTCCAGTAGACCTGCTCCAGGAGTCCCAGACCTGCTCCAGTAGACCTGTAGAGACCTGCTCCAGTAGACCTGTTCCAGGAGCTCAGTAGAGACCTGCTCCAGGAGTCCCAGTAGAGACCTGCTCCAGGAGTCCCCTAGAGACCTGCTCCAGGAGACCTCCCAGTAGAGACCTGCCCAGGTAGACCTGTTCCAGGAGTCTCAGTAGAGACCTGCTCCAGGTAGACCTGCTCCAGTCCAGAGTCCCAGTAGAGACCTGCTCCAGGAGTCCCAGTAGAGACCTGCTCCAGGTAGACCTGTTCCAGGAGTCTCAGTAGAGACCTGCTCCAGGTAGACCTGCTCCAGGAGTCCCAGTAGAGACCTGCTCCAGGAGTCCCAGTAGAGACCTGCTCCAGGTAGACCTGTTCCAGGAGTCCAGTAGAGACCTGCTCCAGGTAGAACCTGCTCCAGGAGTCCCAGTAGAGACCTGCTCCAGGAGTCCCAGTAGAGACCTGCTCCAGGTAGACCTGCTCCAGGAGTCCCAGTAGAGACCTGCTCCAGGTAGACCTGTTCCAGGAGTCTCAGTAGAGACCTGCTCCAGGAGTCCCAGTAGAGACCTGCTCCAGGAGTCCCAGTAGAGACCTGCTCCAGGAGTCCCAGTAGAGACCTGCTCCAGGAGTCCCAGTAGAGATCTGCTCCAGGAGTCCCAGTAGAGACCTGCTCCAGGAGTCCCAGTAGAGATCTGCTCCAGGAGTCCCAGTAGAGACCTGCTCCAGGAGTCCCAGTAGAGACCTGCTCCAGGTAGACCTGTTCCAGGAGTCTCAGTAGAGACCTGCTCCAGGTAGACCTGTTCCAGGAGTCTCAGTAGAGACCTGCTCCAGGTAGACCTGCTCCAGGAGTCCCAGTAGAGACCTGCTCCAGGAGTCCCAGTAGAGACCTGCTCCAGGAGTCCCAGTAGAGACCTGCTCCAGGTAGACCTGCTCCAGGAGTCCCAGTAGAGACCTGCTCCAGGAGTCCCAGTTGAGACCTGCTCCAGGAGTCCCAGTAGAGACCTGCTTCTGGAGATCCAGTTTTTCTCCGTCCTCCCACTGAAGTTCTGTCCTGAAGAGGCGTCTGGGTGTTTTTGTGTCTTTAATCTGCAGTCAGTCAACAGTCATGATGATCAGCTGCTGAGCTCCAGACAGTTTTTTTTTTTTAATAAATGAGAAACTGATCTAAAAGTCCCTCTGAAGTTTAAACACATTTGAATCTCGGAGCTGAAACCAGGAGCTCTTTTTCAGGATCCTCTTCAGACCATCTGGATGAAAAGAATCATGATTTGAAAATAATAAAAACGTTGCCCTGGAGGTCTGGGCCTCCTGTCATCAGCTGTGAGACTAAACCAATTTACATCTTTTTTCTTTTCTTTTTTTTTTTGGTGCTGGCAGCAGCAGGACTGCTCTGCTGGGTCTCATGGGTCTGGTCTCTGAGGTTCAAAATGTCATTTTAGTCAGTGTCTGAGGCACAAACAGGGGGCGGAGCTACAGCAGGCCGTTGGTCCATGTGGGACCACTGGTTCTGGTTTTGGTTCGCGACTCCTCCAGCTGTGAACATTACTGTGGTGAAACATTTGCTGTGCGCTGACAGCATCACCTTTTCTGCTTCATTTTTACCTCCGCTGATAAACGTGCAGAACAACCTGAACCTGTCTGATGCTCTGGATTTATTTTACTGTTATTTGTTTTTGTTGGTTTTGAAGCGGAAGAAGAGAACATAATGTTCTCGTGTAAGTTCAGTTGTACATGTGGATCTTTAATGTTTGAGTTCTTATTATAAGTTTGGGTAGTAAGAACTTTCCAAAATAAATGTTTGATTTGAACAGGAATAAATTCTATTTGTGCTTCAATATGACGCAACGCTGAACGCGGCTCGCGGAGTAACCAAATGTATAATCAGTCTCGATCACGGTTTCACAGCCTCAGCTAGTATGATCTAGAAACCACCACAGAAATAGTCCAACACCTAACGTAACCCTCGAAATAAACACACAAAAGTCAGGAAAACAAAACAAGACCATTAAAAGATAAAACACAGGCATTTTATGACAAAATGCGTCTTACCTAGTTTACCCATAATGCACTGCGGTCGCCCAAAAAGCGACTTTATATTTTATTTATTTAATTAATTATTTAATTAATTAATTTTTTTTTTTTTCAAAAAAGCAAACAGTAACAAATCTGTCAAGTTTTACTCTATAGAGGAGGAGATGGCCAGCTGATGCTCAAGCTATAATTTTGAGCATAACCGGTGTCCAATAGCCGCATGTAGAAGTGGGACGCTTCGAAGTGTTAACCATAGTTGTTGAACAGCAAAATGAGGCAAGATCATCTCTTTATACTGCAATTAGTCCGGTCTAAGTAGTATGTATGTATGTATGTCGGGTTTTCACTGTCAACCAAGTGAAAGTGGGATGAAGAAAGCATTTGTTCAGTTAACAGTACAACCGTCCCTAAAGGCAACGTGTTTGAGAGGTTCTCAGCCCTGTCAATCATGATGCCCCCCCTCCTGACTATTGTCATTTACCCCAAATTTTCTCCAATGATGGCAGTGGCCTCCTTCACGTGGCTGTTTGTGTGCAACCTCAAGCAGAAATGAGACATGAAGCCAGGATTATTGTCATCTCAGTCTTCATCTGTTTTGGAAAATCTTTTTCAAATCATCCCCAGTCCACCACTCTGCGTGTTTTGTACCGATACGCTCTATTTGGTTTTTGGTCACTTTTGATCTCATCTGTCCAAGAGACATTTTTTGCAGAAGTTATAGCTCTTTTCCAGAAGTTCCACATAGTCGTGCTGCTGCGTTCTTCCCAGAGGAAAGTCCAGTTACCCTGCAAACATGTCAAGCTTGTTTGGAAATTGCCACCTCATTGTCACCAGCAGTTGCCTCAGGTGGGATTGATCACGTTTCCATATTACAATATTACCACCTTTCATAACAAAGAAAAGTCAAAGTGAAATATTATGAAACGTCCTGTCAAAACAGATTTTTTTTATTATTATGGCAAAACAAATAATTATGTTGTTTTCTTTACAGTATTGCAGGTTGGGATTAAATTGCCTTTTATAGTCCAACTGCCTGGACTTTAAAAGGTGGAGAATCTCCTTTAATCTTTGATGAGATTTGAGATTTGTGTGGTAATTCACATTCATCCTCACTCTATAAGTGGGGGAGGAGTTTATATTAAGACAAAGAAAGTGTTACACTTGCTTTAAGCACATTATTTACTCAAAAATTACACAGCTCCATCATTCCTCCACCAATGTATTCACTTCCTCTTGATGTGACCAAAACCATCTCAATCTAACTTCTTTGTTCGTCTCCCAGATTAATGATTCAGCTCAACAGAGACACAGGACAAATGGGGGGAAAATATAAAAATAAAACCCAGTTTTTCTTCTCAATTGGTCAACTGACCCACAAACTCAAGTTACAAGAAGTCCAAGTATGACAAAATACTGCATGGAAGTAATTTTCTAATTTCAAGCGACTGTTGTCACTTATCTCCACCACATTTAATCGAAAATAAATCTGTCTTAACATCTTTCTTTCCTGCCTCAGTTCCATCTTGAGGAAGTGTGTCCGTTTGCAGCCCACCAAGAGAACGGGAGGCTGAAGGGCTTCCAGTAAATCAGACTGAACGTTTCCTGTTCAAGTCAGTTAGGTTTACCTAAATTATTTCTATTTGCTAATGACAGAAAGATTTTCTTTTATTACTTTCTTCTAAGTCAGAGGTTTATATACACTAAGACTGCTCTGCCTTTAAACAATGTGGGAAAGCCCGGATGATGATGTCACAGCTTTGGAAGCTTCTGATAGGGTAACTGCCAACATCTGGGTTAGTTGGAGGCACAGCTGTGGATGTATTTTATAGCACATCTCAAACATGCTGCTTCCTTGTGTGACATCATGGGAAAAGCTAAAGAAATCAGCCAAGATATCAGGAGGAGAACTGTGGACCTCCACCAGTCTGGTTCATCCTTGGGTACAATTTCCAGATGCCTGAAGGTTCCACGTTCATCTGTTCAGTTATACACCATGTGAATGTCCAACCATCCCACCACTCAGAAAGGAGACGGTTCAGTGTCCCAGAGATGATCCTGCTTTGTGAACAAGTATATGTATCAACCTGAGAACAAAAGTAAAACACCTTGTGAAGATGCTGGTCAGAGAGCGTCATCATCCACAGAGAAATCAGTCCTGAACTGACGTGGACTGAAGGACCACTCAGCCAGGAAGAAGACTTGACTCCAAAAGAAACATTAAAAAAAAGACAGATTACAATTTGCGTATGCATACATGGACAGAGAACCTTACAATTTGAAGACATGTCCTGTGGTCTGATCAAGCTAAAGTTAAAACCCTTAGACCATAATGTCCCTCGTTACATTTGGAGTAAAAAGGGGGAAACAGGCCTGAGAACACCATCACAACTGTGAGGTACGGGGGTGGCAGCATCATGTTGTGGGGGTGTTCTGCTGCAGGAGGGACTGGTGAAGTTCACAAATTAGATGGAATCATGAGGAAAGAACATTATGTAGAAATATTGAAGCAACATCTCAAAAGACATCTTGATCTCAAGATGAAGTTAAAGCTTGGATCTTCCAAATGGACAATGACTCCAATCATACTGCTAAATTAGTTACAAAGTGGTTTAAGAACAATACATCCATGTTCTGGAGTGACCATCACAAAGACTTGGTGTCAATCCTGTAAAACATTAGCGAGCAGAACTGAAAAGGTGTGTGTGATCAAGGAGACCTACAAACCTGATTCAGCTCCCCCAGTTGAATATATGCTCTATATACAGTCATGGAAAAAATGATTAGACCATCATTTTTTCTTCACTTTCTTGTTCATTTTAATACCTGGTACCACTAAACATCATCATGTGACTAAAACAGACAGAAAAGAAAACACTGAATGTATAAAAGCAGTGTTTTTGGCAGTACAACGCCATAGCTATTGATGTAAAAACTTAAGTGATTTAGGTTATAATCAAGAAAACCATGGAAAATGGTAAGATATCAGCTCTTAAATAAAACTCTTATGAGCAATCTTTGTGGTTATCGTTATGTTTGTCCAAACAAATGTACCTTTAGTTGTACCAGGCATTAAAATGAACAAGAAACTGAAGAAAACAAGGGTGGTCTAATAATTTTTTCCAGACTGATATGTATATATATATATAATATATATATACATACATATATATATATATATATATATACATATATATATATACATATATATATATATATATATATATATATATATATATATATATATATATATATATCTATATATATATATATATATATATATATATATATATATATATCTATATATATAATATATATATATATATATATATATATATATACAGTATACATACAGTCATGGAATATATATATATATATATATATATATATATATATATCTATCTTCAGCTGTTCCTCTTGGTTTTTATTCACAGATGTGTTACACAATAAACTTGGTAAAGGACATTACTGAAGCCAAGAAGACAACGCCCAAAAATGGAAACACAAACATTGTTCAAGTAATTAACACATAAACTGAATACTTACTTATAAAGGCCTAAACAAAAGGACAAAAAGTGTCACAAGTAAGTGATCTATTTGAATAACTGTGAACAGACACTGACTGCACCTGCCGTCAGAGGACACAGCAGTTTTTTCTCACTGAAATTGTTACGTTGAGGATAAATCTGTCCACTAGAGGGAGCACTTTACCTCCTATTGATAAAACGGCAGAAGTGATAAAGGAGGGAAATTCAGAGATCACTGTCACAACTAGAGAAGCTCCATCACAAACTAAATTGTTTTTTTCTCCTTTCTCATCAAAGGACCCAGCGGCCCTCGCTCAGCTGATGAAGAACATGCCTCTGACCAATGATGGCAAGTTCCTGCTCCTGGAGCCGGAGACGACTGATGGAGACAACGGACCAGGACAAGAAGACCTGGAGTCTAGATAAGACCCCCAAAATATCCTCAACCATCAAACAGAAGGTGGCGAATGCTCAACTTTACTTTAGGTTTACATTTATTTTAGTTTTACGTAATTTGACATGTTTGTGTTTGAATTGTTTTACCTGTAAACTCGTTTCTAAAGCTCTTATGAATCTATTTTTCCGTTTATCTCTTGATTATACATGTACAGAGCAATTATTGCACTTGCGAGGTTTTTATCTTTTTAAGAACAACCTTCCATTAGAATGCACTAATAAATAAACCTGAAGGAGTTAAAACGGTGAAGAGAGAGGCTCCCTCTGTCTGCAGAGCAGTTCTTATTGCATTTTATTGCGGCGATCCTGACTGAAGCAAAACATTTAAACTCTCTGGACTTTTGCTCCAACACAGTTACAATCCTGACTATCTCAAGTATTCCAGCTAAACCAAATAAATGTCGTACTTGACATTATTTTCCACTGCTACTGAAGTCTGAGTATCTGTGTTCGGATCCTCACTGAGCATACCTAAACCCACTTGGTGCTCCTTTTCTCTGAAGCCTGTGTAAATACGATGAGTGTGAACGTTTATATGCTGTTTAATCAGTCTGAACGTCTGTATGGTGTTTAATCAGTCAACATGCTCGAACTGCTGCGGTGCATGAGTCAATGACACCATTTTTCATTCCCCGTGCAGAAAATTAAAGCCTCTGCTCTGAGCGCTGAGCTGTAATACTGAAAGAAAATCAGCTGAAATGTCACAGTAATGCAGGGAGACAGACCACAGTCAGGTTTTAGTCTCAGAAAAGCACGTTTAGCTTAATTCACATATTAATGTTAATCAAAGCAGAAGAGCCGGTCGGAGAATCATCTGTGAAATTCCTCTCTCCCTCTGGATCGTGAACACTGTCACAGGATCAGCTTATACGTGTGATTAAAATAGACTGACCTTGAGCGCTTCATTATGTGCTTAAGTTTGACAGCTTGCTTCAAAAGCCATTTCACGTAGGAAAGCTCACCACGCCACAGTTAAAGGTGCCATTGTATGTTATTCCTGACTTTCAGAGATTCAAAATTAACTTGTGGTATAACATGCTGTCCTGCTGTCCCTTTAAGAGGTGTCTTTCTGGCTTTCTTCCATCTTCCCCTTTGATTTTATTCAGTCGTTGTGCCCTTTCATCTGATTACTCCTTAAATACTTGAAAAGGTCTCGTTTGACATCTGGCAACATTCGTAACTTCTCTGGAAACCTCAGAATGGCATCATGAGCAGTCCAGCATCAAATAACGTCATGGTTCCAACGAAATACCATTCCTAGATGGGCACGTCCGTCCAACAACTGGTGTCCTACTGCTTCTCCACCTGCTGGCTCACAACAGGAAGTTGCAGCTCAGTATCGTGCAACTTCCTGTGCTGTCTTTTAGAGCATTGAAGAAGAACTGCGATTCCGTTTGTAAATTTACATGGTATCGCTTTTATTTGGTAGAAGATTTTGTAGAAGTCTTGTAAAAGAAAGCACAATTATTAGATCTCTTTATAAGTGATTGTTTAAAGTGAATCACTTAAACTTCTAATGCAGGCCTTATTACAACCGTCACAGTTTTAACTTCCAGCAGCTGCTGCATAAAGGAGAGGCACATGTTAAGCAATGAGATGAGCTAAATCAAAACTAGCCAGATTATTCAAGTAATAAAAGACAGAGTAAATGGTTTGGGATTTTTATGGCAGTTATTGATTCAGGCGTGAACATATAATGAGCATTATGGATCACCTGCCAGCTGATCTAAAGTGCTCTAGACGTGCAAAGTAAGTCAAAGCAGTCAGACACATTCGAGCCCAGTTGAGCACAGATAAGACACTCTTAAACTATAAAGTCAACAGCTTATTTAGAAATGGCTGGATTCCCAGAGATGACTGTTCCACTTGAGGAGCCTCGAGCAGCCACCAGTATACACGAGTAAACAGCAGCTTAACTCTGCCAGAAAACAAGCGTGTTCCCCCAAATGTCAACCCTCCTCTTCCTGTTTCTAATGGAACTGCAGATGGCAGATTTTCCGCCGCTGTAGAGAAGATTTGATTGATCCGGTACCCTCTGTTCTCCGGTGATGGCTGAGCTGTGTCGGTTGCACAAGAAGTGAAACTACAGGTTTGTTCCAGTTTCATCATCAAGACGTTATCTGTGCTCTCGCTGTCTCTCCTTCACTACTACATACACGATATTCCCAAAAGTATTTGCTCATCCATCCAGATTATCAGAATCAGGTGTTCCAATCACTTCCATGGCCACAGGTGTATAAAATTAAGCACCTAGACATGCAGACTGTTTCTACAAACATTAGTGAAAGAATGGGTCTCTCTCAGGAGCTCAGTGAATTCCAGCGTGGAACTGTGATAGGATGATACCTGTGCAACAAATCCAGTCGTGAAATTTCCTCTCTCCTAAATATTCCACAGTCAACTGTCAGCTGTATTATAAGGAAATGGAAGTGTTTGGGAACGACAGCAACTCAGTCGCCAACTTTCTGCAGAGTCAATCACTACAGACCTCCAAACATTATGTGTCCTTCAGATGAGCTCAACAACAGAGCAGAGAGCTTCATGAATGGGTTTCCATGGTGGAGCAGCTGTATCCAAGTCACACATCACCAAGAACAATGGAAAGAGTCAGATGCAGTGGAGTAAAGCAGCCACCACTGGACTCTAGAGCAGTGGAGGAACGTTCTCTGGAGTGAAGAATCACACTTCTCCATCTGGTGATCTGATGGAAGAGTCTGGGTTTGGTGGTTACAGGAGAACGGTACTGGTCTGACTGCATTGATCCAAGTGTAAAGTTTGGTGGAGGGGGGGTTATGGTGTGGGGTTGTTTTTCAGGAGCTGGGCTTGGACCCTTAGTTCCAGTGAAAGGAACTCTGAATGCTTCAACAGACCAAGACATTTTGGACAATTCCATGATCCCAACTCTGTGGGAACAGTTTGGAGCTGGACCCTTCCTCTTCCAACATGACTGTGCACCAGTGCACAAAGCAAGGTCCATAAAGACATGGATGGAAGAGTCTGGTGGATGAACTTGACTGGCCTGCACAGAGTTCTGACCTCAACCTGATAGAAGATCTTTGGGATGAATTAGAGAAGAAACTGAGAACCAGACCTTCTGGTCCAACATCAGTGTTTGACCTCACAAATGTTCTTCTGGAAGAATGGACAAAAATCCCCATAAACACACTCCTAAACCTTGTGGACAGCCTTCCCAGAAGAGCTGAAGCTGTTCTAGCTGGACCCACGTCATATTGATTAGGAATGAGATGAACTAAAGCTCATATGTGAGTCAAGGCAGGTGAGCGAGTATTTTTGGGAATAAAGAGTATGTGTCCTGCTGCAGCCCTGGTACACCTGCTGATACACCTGCTGGTACACCTGCTGATACACCTGCTGATCACAGCTGTGTTGCACATGTCAATACAGTTTTCATTCCTAAGTTATTATTTTCTCCTAAGTAATTTCTTCCTGGAGTAAACATGCGTTCTCTAAATCATTTCAGCTTTTATTAAACAAAGTCATTTGGTTTTTGTATTTACATGAAAACGTTAAATTAATATCATCTCCATATGTGCATGTTTGTAGGAACACCTGAGCATGTGATGCAGGACAACAGACATTAGCTTCATCTCAGGTCTCTGGCAGTAATCAAACAGATCAGGGTCTGACATCATTCCAGTGCACATGTAGTTAAAATACTATACAATACAATACAATACAATACAATACAGGTGGGCTTTTGAAAGACATTTTGAACACTAAAATGGAAAGAAAAAGAAGATGTTTTAAATAACAAGCACTCACTGTGCACAAGAGCATTTGACACTTTGCTCATGTACAGGATGAACACCAGCAAGACGCTCAGGAGTCTTTGTAGTAATTATTGAAGTTGATGCGGAGCAGGAAATCCTCCAGATGAGGCTGATAACCTCTGTTCACCAGTTTAGTCACCACTGGGGAAAGAAAACAGACACTGGTTAATGCCTCAACCTCACTTCAGTAACTGCTAATTAAAATGGAAAGTGAACATTTGTATAGCGGTACTGTAGCCCTGCTAACCATCCAAGTAGCCTGGCCAACCGTCCTAGTTTTCTCCCTCTACAATACAAAAAATGATCCTGGTTTCTCAGGATACAACTTTGCTTTCCAGGAGCTGGACAAACTAAACATGTGACACGGGCAGAGCGGCAACGGACAAGATCCAAAATGGAGTGTTGTGGAGTAGGAAAGTCAGTAACAACGGGTGAAAATTTTCTTGATCCAAAGTGTTATTAGCAATTCTGCAGCCATCTCGGTTGCTTTGAATTCTGGTTCCTGGATGCTGCAGAACGAGTCATCACATAAAGCCTGCCCACTACGATTGGTTCAGTCCGGACGAAAATGGCTGTGAATGGGACGAGCAGCAGACCCACATCTGAGGAGAATTTTCACAAAAACAACAGGTGTGTCTGGCCAGGCTCTCATCAACATGCACGTGCCGTATAAAAATGGCTTTCAATTAATCAGGCTGAACATCTCCAAGTAGAAAGGTCTCAGTACAGTGTTTTAATGATGATTATTGTTCACTGATCACACAAGTTATTCATTTGATTGAAGATAGTACACCAGCTATCCTCCTTTGGTCTTGATGATTTTCATTTGTGATAGATGTATGATAGTTCATGCAATTCCACCAAAGTCAGGTCTGTTTTTCTTTCCTTTTTTTATTATTCTTCAAATTCGACAGCATTTTTTTTTTCCTAAGAACTCATTAGTTTTAATCCAGAAGCACTCTTCGCCCACAGTTCCTTTGAATCAATGATAAACCTTTCAGTTTGGGAACATTTCCTTTCCTGCTCCTTCATTACACTAAAAAGGCTACTCCTTTCACAGAATCAGACACTTTCTGTGCCCATTATTCTAGATGGTTTTTAAATTATTGTCTTAGCAACTCACTCACTGAATGTCAAGTTTATAATTTCAACATCCCACTCAGTTTCACAACTGACTGATTCAGTTGTTTCTAAAAAAAAAGAAAAAAAAAAGAAAGACAGTCCTGTGTTATTTGACTACGTGGATGTCACTAAAGAGGCCAAACCTTCATTAGGCTAGTTGTGAAATGACATTTTCTGGCCTTACCTTTGAAAAGGAAGTGAGAGTAATACTTGAAGGTGTTGTAGGACTGCTGCATGGCGATGAAGCTGGGGTGCACAGCCTCCCCCTGCTGGTTGTCCCAGGCCTGTGCGATCAGCTGAGCCCGAAACTTGAGGATCAGGCTGAAGATGCTGTGGATGATGTTCATGACCGGAGCTGCTTTCTCAGTCAGAAGAGCCCTGGGAAGGACGCAGAAAGGAAGACTTCAAAGTTTAGGGAACTTTAAAGTGAACTTTTCGATGACTTTTCAGACGTGGTAAAATTATAATACACAGTGTCATCTGGAAAACCTCTGCAGACTGAAACATCCTGGGACTGAATTGTTCACTGGGTTTACACGTTAGACTCTGAGCCCTCTGGGATTTGATTTAATGCATTACCAGGAGGATGAATTCATCTAATAAGAAATGATGGTAGCAAAGCATACCACTTTTATACAGAAGCTACAGTGAGGCTTTAACTACAGTAGAAATCATGATTCTTGCTAAAATAATATGAAGCTGACAAGTAGTTTTTAATGAAAGATTAATTTAAAAAAAAAATTAAAAAAAAGACCCCTGTCATTGGAATCAGCATTGGTTATCAGAGGGTTTTATACTGAAATCAGATCAGATTGGTGCATCTGGATTTCATCAAGTCATATCCAGTAACTAGAGGTCTTCACGGGTCCATGAAAGTGGACCCGAACCCGAATCGACCCGAGTTTTTATCATAAATCTGGGGGTCCGAACCTGAATGGACCCGCAATATTTGGACCTGGAACCGACCCGACCCAGGTCTTTAGTTTCCAACCACGAACCGAACCGAGTTACCCAAATAGAACCGAGACAATACAGCCCATAGTTGCTCAATATCTTTACCTCTCTCAAGTAAACACGGACCCAGCCTGTCAGAGAGCACCGACCGGACCCGAGACTAACTGTACTGATTCCAACCCGAACCGGGAGTCACGTCTTTTGAATGGACCCGAGACCTGATTCGGGTCGGGTCAGAACCTCTGGTTTTCGGGTTGTTCCGAAGACCTCTACCAGTAACCCTGTAGTCTATTATTTAGATATATGGACTGCTCCAAAACTAACTTTTAGTCAGCTAAACATTGAGGCAGATCAACAGACAACGTTTAAACTGTCATTCAAGCAAAAACAACAAATGGTATGCAGTTTCAAAATATCAAAACTGAACCTCAGGAATTCTGACAGTCATCCAGAGGCAGCTCAAAGGACCAATGATACTATAACTGTGAACACAAAAGTGCAAAATATTTACTTCTAATTTAATGAAAAATAAGGATATTAAGCACCTTGGCATGGAAATAAAAAGGCTTTACAGTTTGATTTAATCAACATAGTTGCAGCTCTGCAGGCCAACCAGAGAGAATGAATGATCCCAAACAAAACTGTTTTCAACCTGGAATAAAAATATTTCATTGCATTTAAGTTTTGTTAAAACATCCACAGGTTTCGGTCTGATCAAGATGAGAAAAATGTGACTCGCATTCCTCCAAGTTTTACCGGTGTGTAACATCTGGGCCTTCTGCATGTTAGATGATCCACTGAACAGACTGGTGCATACATAAAAAGCATGAAAAAGGATCCCCAGAGACATAATACAACATACTGCAGTGGGATTACCGCTCATTTCATTACGGCGCTCATTTTGGCATGCACGGGAGCTAATAAAGTCATCCCATTCCAGTTTCTCTAGTGCTTGTACTAACCAGCACGAATCAGCCCCCTTGAGAATCTACAAGACATTAACATCTGATTTACAGATGCCTTCCATCCTCGCTGATCCTCTTCTTTATTCTGTACATTGCAAGTAAAGGTTTATATAAGAGTCTTTTTACCCCTGCAATCAGACTACTAAATAAGCAGACTTCACACACTACCTCCATACAAATGCACTCAGATAAACTCTTCGTTTCATTGCTCTGTCTAACTCTGTGTTACTGCTGCGTATACGATAAGAAACGTCTTGAATTAATGAGCAGGTGGGATAACCGGTTGGCCGCTCTGAATGGTGCTGCTCAAAGTGTATCATTTCATTTCTATTCTTTCCGTCAACAACACATCACGTTTTGGAGAACATGGGGTGGATCTGCTCCAGTTCTGTGTAAAGTGCAGGCGACGGTGTGGATTTGGAGCGGCACCAGGCTCAGCTGATCTTTTTCTGTGATTTTCAGGACACCTTTATACAAGCATCGGGAACAAATGACGGAGCACCAACAGTAGCCCCACCCCCCCACCCCCCACCCCCTCCTGACAAGTCTGGCATTGTAAAATATATCACCGCTGAGTCATAGAGTGTGTGATATAACGAAAAGCCCTCCAGGTGCTTTGTGGGCATTAGATTCTGTTTTGACCTAGTTTAATACTCAAGTATTAAAATGTCACCTCTCTTTTGTTTGATTCTTTACAGCAAAATTTAATATATTCAGGATAAATTCAATTCAATTATACTTCATTAATCCCTGAAGGGGTACGTTAGCTCCTGCGAAGAGCCATATTTCTTATTGTCAAACTCATCTTGTATCCCTCATGGAATGTAACCCGAGCTGCATCGCTGAAGGTGCACAAAGCTGAGGTGCAAACAGAGATATATATTTCAAAAATAAAGTAATAATAAAAACATTTTTTGTAACATGCTCCTGCAGTTTAGGTCACTGATGTGGTTGACCTGCAAGTTGTGCTTTAAATTACACATCTGCATTTCCTGTTCTCACCTGAAGATGGCTCTGTTGAGATAGTCTGCGTGTGTGCGGTGGATGGCGTCCAGGTCGTTGGCTGTGGCCAGTTTGGCTGTGAACTCACTCCAGGACACTTGCAGGATCTGATTAGCGATGTAATGTAACCCTGTATGACTTTGACAAAATGCTGCATCTCGTGCCTGTACAGCTGCAGCTGGCGGAACTGCACCGAGCGGCCTGCACCTCTAACCAGCGCTGAGAGACGGGAGGAGGGCAAGCAAGTCAGCGTTAGTGCAGCAGAACCCACAGACACAAGGATTCATGACTAGCATCACTGAATGTCAAAGCCTCTTTTATATGTTCTCTGATCCACAGTTGACAATGACTTAAGGACTCTGGAAACAGTTAACACACACATTTTTGCTTTCTTTTCACACCATTCTCATTTTTAGTTGAGAAAAAAAAAAATCACTGTTTTTTCATAAATGCTGATTAAATAAATGCAGGCAACATGTGCATCATATTCCTTCCTTAAAACCTGCTCAGCCTGTGATTGGTTAGTGGGAACGTCTTAGAATTTAAATATAGTTTTCTTACAGTGAAATATTGGGAATAATTCATTAAATAAGCATACAAAGAATATCTTAGTGTACACAATACACCAAGATATCAAGACATTTTACAGAGGAAACAAACTGAAGTATTTCTCCTCTTTCGTTTCGTTTAATGGTGTTGCTGTGCAGGTAACAGATAAACTGCACATTTTTTTTCTGTGTTGAAACCTGTTTGCAAATGTTTTAATAAGGCCAGGTGAGTTTTTTCTGACCTGGTTTCTAACATCTAAGTTCTGATGGCTGACCGTATTCTGACAACCATCTTATTTAAAAAAAAAAAAAAGAGAAGATTCTTTTACAAGTAAATTCATTTATAAGTGTTTTATAAGACAAATTAAACACAAACATCTATACTTATATGCAACAGACGTGACAGTAACTGACCCGTCACTCAAACCAATTTCACTGCTCAGTCGTCTTCACCTGTTGTTTCCCCACCTGTCTCTACTCCACGCCTAGCTGCAATCCAGGTGCAGTTTTTTAAAATTTCACACAGCTGTTGGAAGGAGGGGAGCCTCCCATCTGAATACAGCACTTCCAACGGCATCTATGCTGTGCTAAAAAACAATGCTGGTGCTCCCCCTCGTGAGAAAAAGAACGTGAGGAAACAGGAAAAGATGTGTGGGGAAAAACAGGCTTGTGACTTGAGGTGTTGCGGCTCTATTTCTCATTACTGATAGAAGCGAACGAGAAAGGGGCAGAAAAAGAGGGGGAAGACACGGGCCACGGGTCTGGACTCTAAACCTGCGCTGTCTGCATGAGGAATGGCGCCCGCTCATGCAGGTGAGCCATCCGGCACCCCGTGCCCTCATTTTGATCTTACTTTGACTGCAGCGGGCCGGTGAGGTCACTGAGCTCTGCGCCGTTCTTTCTTGGCGCAGCAGCACACATCACACCGTCATCACACAGGAGCCAACTGACCAAATGGGACATAAATTACACACCTCGGCTGCACAGGTGCAGTCACTGCTTTGTGTGTGCAAGAGGCATTACCCGTGTGCTCTGAACGCGATGTGACGCGCTCATAGCTCAAAATAAATGTTACTGGACTTGAATTAGTTCACAGTAAGTGTGTTGCCCTAAAATGAGACTGAAGTTATCCCCCCAGCAAGAAAGCAACTTGGTCCCCTGTGGATCATTGTGCTCTGTAGATTGATCATCTGTTCTGATCAGCCTTTTTAGTGAACACCAATTAAAGACTACAATCAATGACTAATCAATCAAATGATTTGGGACAATGTCCAAAGACAATCAATGCCTGGTTGGTTGGAGCACCTTTACTGTTTATTTTTTTTTTATCATCACATTGTGATAATTTAATTCTTTGTCACAGCTGAAGTCTATGGCCCCGATCGTACACTTCCCTCTAGCCGCTACCCGCAAATTTAGGAACCTCTGCTAACCGCTAATGCAATCTTCCGCTCCCTAAAGCCGCTACCCGTTATGCCGACTCCCTTACTCATATTGTAGGTGTGGCAATGGGCGTGTCTTTTGCCCTTTCCGTAAACTCTGTATCTTGTGATCGCTACCCGCAATCCGCATGTCGCCGCGTCCAAATGGCATCAATGTGCCTCCACCTGGTCACATGTGGATGTGCACAAACGGCTCTACCTCTCGAATTAACTCTTGTATAAAAAATGTGATTTGGCCTCAGTTGAACCCCTGAGAGATCGTCTTAATCGGCTTACTCGCCACTTAAACCATAGACGACCAGAGTGTGTTTACTGCATGCGCACCAACTATCTGGGACTTTCAGGTAGCTGATAGGAATTGTCTGTGTAAAAATATTTATATGTATATATCAGTGCAGAGGAGGAGGAGGAGGAGGAAGGTAGAGGAGGAAGCTCTACAGCAGAGTCCCAGACGAGCTGCGCATGAGAGCTGCTCCGATCTGGATGAAAAGACGCTCCATCGCGGTTTGCAGGTAGCGCAACCAGCTCTTAAAGGCAATGGCTACTGACGCACTGATTGGTTTAACAGGTGGAACGCTCTAACCACTCCTATGCATAATGTAGCGGGTAGTGCAGCAGGGATAGCGGGTTAAGCAAGGGTGGAAGATTGCGTTCTTTGTGGGGGAATGTCCCTCCCGCTACCCGCTATCCCTTAATAGCAGCTTTAGGAGATCTGGTGGAAGATCGGGCCCTATGTCTTTCTAATAAGTTAATAGATGGTTTACTTGCCCACATCAGTAACGACGGTTACTGAATCAAAATAACATTCCCCTCTGAATATTGTATAAGCAGCTGAAGCACAACAGGAACGATCTTATCTCTTCCTCCTTGGAGGTAAGGTGAAGTGTTAGCAGGGACTGAATCAGCAGCTCCTGTCTACTCACCTGTTCTCTTCAGGTGAAACCAGACGTCCCGCAGGCTCCACACCATGTGTTTGAGCTGGAGCAGGAACGAAAACAAGCGGTTGTACTTGTTCATGCAGCTGTCTGTGATGATGATATTCAACGGCCAGTCCACCTGGAAGGAGACATGAGGGAAAGAAGAATTAAAAAAAAAAAAAAAAAAAGACAACGGAAGGAGAAAAATAAAACAAAAGCGTGAAGCTGCCAGAGCTTGTGAGTGGGAAGGAAATTACAGGAAGGTGGAACGAGAGTCGAGAAAAACAGGTAAAGGGAAAGTGATGGATGACACAAAGAGAGAGGAGGAAAGTGTGAATACAGCGACGTTGATAAAGGAGCTGAGAGTGTTGAGAGGGAAAGATAGAGTGGTGAGAAATGTGGGCAGAGGTGGAGGAGGAAGAGAGAGAAGAAATATGGTGACAGAGTAGCAAAACCTGGAGCAAGCAGTAAAGATAAGAAGGGGGGGGATGGGAGCTGGAAAGGTACAAGATGGAGATTCAACAACTACACGAGCAGTCATTAGAAAAAGGAGAGCTGTGGACAATATGTGCACCATTAGTCACTCTGCATGCCACCCAGAAGACACAAGTTCAATAATTCTATGAGGCTGAACCACTTAAAAGCATGATAAGCTCATTTACCACATCCAGAGCAGTGTGTCAGAAAATGACAGGACGAGACAAACACGGCCATGTGAGGATACTCATTTGCACATTTTAGTCATTCCCAACAGAAACCTGAGCGGAGGAGGCGAGGACATACACAAGGAGAGGTGGTGAGGTACAATGAGAAATCCTTGCCTCTGAGCCGTCACATCAAACTGGTGTCAATTAAATATGATGTGTGACAACTGCATCACCAAGCCGTTGTTATGTTGGATCACAGATAATGTTATTACCCGTCAAGTGATCATTAGCAACATCAATAAAATGTTTTATATCCAATTTAACTTACAGAGTGGCATCTCCAGTATGCGCCACACCCCATTTCGACACCATAGATTCCAAAAAAAGACCACCTCCAAAGTTACGTTTGTTCATCATCATTTATAACTCTTCCAGAAAGCATCTTCTCTCCTCCAGGAGAGATTCGTCTCCTGGAGACAGATTGTTTTGCTGAGATTGATTTCCAGATCACAAGCCAGAGGGCAGAGGAGAAGAGGAGGCAAGGTGGCACAGGCTACGCAAATTAAGCTGAGTCTAACGAGGTTACTCCATCGGCATGCACGGCCTCACCTTGTAGCGCAGCTCCAAACAGTTGAGAGAGTCTGGGGCGTGTGGATGAAAGGTCTCGGGGAAAAAGCGGAGGGCAAAGGTGAAATTAGCAGCCAAAGGCGTGTCCCCGTGTAAGCTGTACTGCAGGGCCTTATTGAGGATGGAGTTCAAGACCAGGGGGGTCAGCAGCTCCCCTGGTGTCTGCCCGCTGCCCATCTGGGTGGAGAACAGGGTGATCAAACAGATACACAGCAGGTCAAACGCTATTATTATTATCAGATAAGTGTGCTTTTCGGGCTCAAGAGTTGGCGAGCCTTTATTTTTACACAACGGCAGAGCTGACTGCGAGACAGACTTCCTCCCCGGCTGAAGGTGTGCTAGTCTGTTAAATTAGTGCTCTGGCTGGATAAATAACACCTTCTGTCTCATGGGCCTCGGGAGACAGATGAACATGAATGTTTCTGCAGAGCGGCGCTGAGGTGTTAGCGCAGGCATTGCTTGTTATTTCTTGACAGGAATCTGGCAGTGAAATTAGATATAAAATGATCACACGGTCGAGCATGGACTCTGCTGGACGTTGAGCACGCTTCTTCTGTGTAGTTTGTCCTAATACCTTCCCAATACAAATATATTGATTACAGAAATTTCCAGAAGCCTTGGTTTTTCTTACAATTCAAAAGAACAATTTATCTTGAGAGGCTGTGTGTGGTATAATTGCAAATCTCACAGGCGCGAGGGTACTAAATTACATTTTGCAGGAGAAAATAAGAACCCGTTACAAAAAGGCACACTCTGGGTAATGAGGCAAGAGAAAAACTCCCCTCTCACTGTGTTGTATACCCTTTTTTAATCATGGCTAACTGTGTGTACTCAAGGTGATGGAAATCTGTGCCTTCACAGGCAGATAAAACTGGGATCATATTATGCTGAAAAACTCAAAGGTTGCTTGTTGCGTCTCCTCCTCTCTTATAAATGTGATAAACTGAAGAAAGGAAAGGACACGATGCTTATGAAACAGAGGATTGTTACCTTCTCAAAGAGCAGATCGCTGAGGGACTGGGCGAATTCTCCGTCCTCCATCAGCAGGAAGTGGCGCAGTGCCTCAAAGTGTTTTTCCACTCCCAACTCCACAAAGAAGTAGTCCACCACGGCTTTATTCACCAAAGACACACTATGGAAGATGAGCGGAAGGGGAGAATGGCCACCATGGGAGAAAAGTTATGACACAAAATTATGACAATTTGCAAGTTTCATATACAAGCTGACTGGATGATGGATGTCAGACCTGGTGAAATCTCTAGGAATCTACAATAAAAAAATAAAAATTAAAAAAAAAATCCCCCCAAGAGTAATGGGACGAATTTTATTTTTTATCGCATCTCATTTTTAATGATTCCTAAGCAACCTACAAGTACACAGCAAAGAGAGTAAGGCACTCTCTCCACTGAGAAGATACGAGGGACATGACTGAAAAGAGAAAAAAAAGTTTAATCTGTCTGTTCTACTTCAGAGCAAATGTGCTATTAAAACTTATGAGCTATAAATGCCAATTATTCCAACGCTAAATATACTGCACCCTCTCTGTGTGTAAAAAGGGATCAGGAAGCCAATTTGTCACGCCTAAAAGCACGGACTGCATATGTTCAGAAACACTGGATGTGAAGACAAATTTGTCTGAAGCTATGATGAAATTTGAAACAAAATGCTCTCAAAGATTCAAAGCAAAATGTATTTTTCCTGCAGTATAGAACATGCACCAAACTGCAGCCAAAATGACCTTTTGTAGAGGAAAAGGCAAGAAATCAAGGATTTGGCTTCATATGTACAGCTAGACGCTCAAGAGTCACATTTATGAACCAGGAACGTACTTCCAAAAATCCTATTTATGCCTCTCTACCGAAAGGAAACAAGACCCTCTCAGTCATGCGGTGCTCCATCAGGCGGCAACTCACTGTGTGATGAGCGGAGCAGTGACAGAGTGTTTTATCAGCACTGGCAGGGAAACCATCTCACTGAGTTGGACAGCTGTGGTGTCTGTGGCTCTGCTGAGTTTGGGGTCCATAGGAAGGCCCCAGGGCCCCCGAGTAACCTGCTTCAGCAGCTGACATTCGGGAGACGAAGCTGTGTGAGGGGGAGATGACAGGTAAGCTGCTGAGGAAATGTCACTCTCACAACTGCTGCGAGCTGCTATACATAGTGCCAACAGTAGGAAAAAAAAAATCTAAAAATCTAACACTCATTGTCAGATAAAAGAAGACATCTGAATTGTTTGTTTTATCCATCCATATATTTATAGTAACAGTGCCAAAATAAGTATAGCTTCTGACCTTGACGGGTAGAGTGGGGAAGATTTAGGCTATTTGGCTGAGGATGCCAAGTGACTGAGGCGTGAAAACTTGCTGCATGACTGAACCACAAACAGACGGTGAAAAAGAGGATGTGACTTCGAGTCATGAAGCACCCCGCTTCAATGTAAACCTGCATATTTGCCCATAATACGACTGTGGAAATACGAAGCACCTAAAACAATGTTGACTTGCTTTAATTGTTGGGATGTTGATTCACATCCAAACAATTTCAGCTTTAATACTTTCCTGCAATTTTTATATTAAAGTTTTTATATATACATATATATATATATTAAAGATTTTTTTTTCCTTCAGGGAGAATAGCTGTATCCATTTTCATTCCTACAAGAATCGATTAGGTTTTATTCCCAAAGTTGGATGCTTATTCTCACATGAGTTGGGAGTAGGGGTGTGAAAAAAAAAAATCGATTTGGCAATATATTGCGATTTTCGGCCGCCCATTATAATACTTGATTTTTCAGCTCATAATATCTATTTTTTAGGAAAATTGTTTAATTATCACATTTAAATTGTTTAAAATTTAAATGTGCAAAAACACTAATAATGAACAATAAATAGGTTGTTTTGAAGCAAATAATTTTGACTCAAATTTGTCCTCTGAATGATCAATACCATCTGATGAACATATACAGCAACTTGATTTTTCATCTCTACTTTTATTTTTGATATTAACCGGGTGAATATTGCAATATATCATGATATCGCAATATCGTGATAATATTTTATCATGACCCAAGTATCATGATACATATCATATTGTAAGGTCCTTGCCAATACTCATCCCTAGTTGAGAGTTGTGGTGCTTTCCCTCTAAATGAACAGTCACGTTCAACAATTTATGATTGTGCACAGAGGGCGCCTTATTCAAGCTACACTCTTTCGAAGACCCTTTGGGCAACTTTTGTTTTTCCCTTTTTTTTTTAACCCCCGAGAGAGAACACCAATAAAGAGAAAAGAAGCAACCTTTAAAAAAAATAAAGAAAAACTAAACAAAACCTCTCTGAATGAGACATTCAGTAATGCTGCTCCCTGCAGCTTCATGCAGAAAAGCAGACCTCATATCATATCCGTTGTGCAACAGAGTGACCCAGTAAATGATGGCTGAATATCCAAACGAGGTTTGTTTGGTAGCACAACATGAAGCAGAACAACAGCTTCCAAAGATGTGAATGTGAAACCAAGGTACTCTGCTGATTCTGGTTTAATGTAAACATTGAAAGGAAATAAATAAAAAAATGGAAAAAGTGCAATGCAAAGGCATGATTACGCTCCAAAGGTTCTGTTATTCTCAGTGACTGTAAATCCTCTTCTACCTCCATCCTTGGCACTATTCATTTCTACTCTTTTCAATCCAATGCCATTGGTTAATACATAAATACATAATATGTCCTTGCCAATAAACAAATGATTTCTTTCCAGCAAAACAGTCTGGGTGATGTAAATGACAAACAAGCAATGCGCACCCATTTTTGTTTGGCTACTGTGGTTGACCATCAAGCACAAACAGTTCCATTCTTAACAAGCGAGAACTGAACTTTTTTTTTTTTTTTTTTTGCAACATTTGTTATTTCACTTCCATTACTTTCAAAGCAGCTGCAAAGCATTGTGTGTGAAATCCTGGCCAACAGCCCAACCTCAGAATGTACAAACACACTCATGCCTTGAACATCAATTTGCACGTAGAAACTACATCCGTGAGGAACCATTTTTCATTTGGATCCAATCGTTTGTTTTCCACTCACTTATCAGGTCGTAACAGTCCTCATAGTGTTCCACCTGGTACTGGGTGGACAAAGCCTGAAGGTATTCCTGCTCGGACCTTTCTCCAGGAGACAATCCCAAGCTAAACGACCACGACCCCATTCCATCAACCGGCTGCTCGCTGGAGGCGCTCGACTTGGAGCCTGAAGGGAGATGAAGAGCAACTGCTTAAAAGAAAAAAAAACAAAACGTTGCAGTGACATCTTAATTTGGCCTCTGAGCACAAAGGATCCATAATAATGATTCCAAGAACTGAAATGTCAGTGTTTCAAATAGAAGGAGATAAAATAAAAAAGTTATTGCTTTGAAGAGGGACTACAGTATATACTTTGGGACTCTAAAACAGAGCACGTTTTATTCATTTTTACAAGTCATTACCTGCTTTTGACAGCAGAAGCCAAATATACGTCCCCTTTGATACAGAGGCAATCCTCAGATATTGTACAAAGGAGGGAAAAGGATGAATTTAATTGCAACCAAAAGCGTGTTAAAGAAAAGAGATTAAAAGCATATGTCTTTTTGCTGATCATCTTCATTTTTATGATTTCATTTATTCCTACATGTCAACATGATCGCATCTATGCAAATTCTCCTGTTAATGATTTACACTGAAGAAAAAAAAACTGTTTATCGACGTGAGCGACATTTATACCAGAGAGGAATTTAAATCATCTCGAGTTGATCAACGTCTGCTCACCACTTCATGATTTCGTACCTTTGCTGTCCGAATCCTTTGTTTGGTGTTTTCCACCGTCTTTCGCTTTCACCACACAACCGACTCCAAGTGAAGAGTCTGATGAGTGACCGAAGGCACTTCCTTGGTGGCGCAGAAGGAGGTGGCTCCGTCCCCAACACAACACACCCAACTCCTAACGTCGAATCAGATGAGTGGCCGTAGGCGCTTCCTGGTGGCGCAGAAGGAGGCGGCTCCGTCCCCAACACAACACACCCAACTCCTAACGTCGAATCAGATGAGTGACCGAAGGCGCTGCCTGGTAGTGGCGACGGAAGGGGTTCGGGCTTGTAAAGGACACAACCAGTCCCTAAATTTGAGTCTGATGAATGACCATGGGCGCTGCCAGGTAAGGGGGGACGTTTGGGCTCGTCTCCTGAAACGACGCATCCAATGGCCAACGCCGAGTCAGACGAATGACCGTAAAAGCTCCCTGGCGGCGGGGACAAAGGCAGCTCTGCTCCTGATACCAGACAGCCTGGCTGCAGGACGCAGTCCGAGGCGTGCCCGTGCTTACTCCAGCGAGGCCTTGCTTCAGGGATGTTGGACACAAACTCGCCCACTTTTATATTGGCATCAGAGGAGTGCCCGTGAATGCTTGGAGCAGAACGGTGTGCAATGATGTCCGATACGTTCTCCCCAACTTTAATGTGAGAGTCCGAGCTATGACCGTGAAGACACCGGGCGAAGGCACGGGTGCATCCACATTCGAAACCAGCTCCCCAACTTTGATGTGGGCATCTGAGACATGGCCATGGATGTTTGGAGAGGGAAGAGGAGGAACAAATTCAGAAATATTTTCTCCGATTTTGATGTGAGCATCAGAAGAGTGACCATGGACACTGGGGGATGGCTGAGGAGCATCGATTTCCGAAACAAGTTCTCCAATTTTGATATGTGAATCCGAGGCATGACCGTGTACGTTTGGGGAGGGAAATGAAGGAGCAACCTCTGAAACATGCTGCCCAACTTTTATGTGAGCATCAGAGGAATGTCCGTGGATGCTGGGTGACTGTTGAGGGACACCGGCAGCTGAAACCAGCCCTCCAGCCTCTACACGGGCAGTAGGAGGCAGGATTTTGAGCACCTGGCAGAGAAATATTTTTACCGGCTTTACCGTGAGCATCTGAATTGTGGTGTGCCTCTCCAGTCTCCATCCTGTCATCAGAGAGACTTTGCAGCACTTTGTCATTAACTTGATCATCGTGCTTCGCCGATGTAGATGGACCATCTGCCGCACCATCTTTTATGACTTCAACAGATTTACGCTCATCTTCGTTTACCTCCACTTTACTCCCCAAAACCCACAATTCAGCATCTTGTTCTGGCAAAGATCCAGCTTCCTCGTGACCCTTCTGACTGCTGTCTGTCACTGAGCTACTTGCGTCTGCTTGCCGAGTCGAAGCTTGTGTGGTTCGTCTGTCAACAGCGGTAGTCTGGGGCTCTTCTGAAGCGTACTGACCTTGAGGAATCCTTGATTTAGAGGCTTGTTCAAAGGCACTGGCTTCAGGGACCGTCTCCTGTACTTTAGACACATTTTCCAGTGCGAGCATTGGGTTTTGGATCATCGCCGGCTGGACCGCAGGTCCCCAGCAGGGCCTGGACTGGACTGAAGCTTGCCCACTGATACCCTCAAGTGGACTAAAGGGGGCACTAAAGTCATAGTCTACGAGCTGTGCAGTCGGACAAGCTTCAGGAAGCTCCGAGCCGATCTCCTCTAAGGCTTTATCCATTGGCCCGCCGTCAAGCTTCACTGATTTAGGGAGAAAGTCATTGATGTCAATGTCCTCAGAGATGAGAGCAGCGTCTGCTGCAGATGGATCATGTGGTGGCGACACAGCTTCTGATCCTTGGGTCTCTGCTGACTGTTCCTCCTGAAAGAGAGGCACCTGCTGACAGAAGTTAATAATTGGAGTCTCCATGTCTCAAACCTTAAGAGAGCACAAAATAGAGAAAACACTTTGGGATTAATAGGATAAGCTTATTCTTATTACCGAGTTCTGTTGTGGTGGCGTCTGTTGTACAGAGGGAACAGGTGGTAACACTTCCATGGGAGGTCTCCCCAAGCCTAAGGGGTACTTCTCCAGTATTGCCTGGAAAGAAAATTGTGCAAAAGCAACTGAGACATTTTTCACACAACTTGGTAAAAAGACATGGCAAGGCCAAAGAATAAATCAGATAAAATTTTAAAAGTGGATCTGAATGACTTTCTTTAAAACCACAAGAAAGGGTAAGATTCTGCCTTTTGTGTGTGTTTTTATCACCACAAACCTGAATTTTCTCCCCGTCGAGCATGAAGAACTGAGAGCGGGCTTCGTCAAGTCTCATGCGCTGCACTCTCCACATGGCCCGTCTCTCTCTGCGAGCTGCTTCCTCTGACAGCCGGCTGTACTGAGCAATCAGCTCCTTCCTACATGTTGAGAGCAGGAACAAAATGCAGAAGTAAATCCTTTTAACTGGAGGTCTTATCCGGGGAGCAGGTCTTGAGATGAAACAGATGGATTAACATGCAGCTCCGTCTTCTCCAGAACAATGTGGATTTCAAACTGTGCCCAAATGCTTGCCTTCATTAAGGACCAGTCTGTTGCAGTTCTTTTGGCTCTCGTTATTGATTACAGGCTTCTAAAGTTTGGCAAACTTCAGCAGCAGCTTACGTACATCCTTCAACAGCAAAATACCCGACAATCAGGACAAAAGCCTAGGTAGACTCGAGGCGGGTCAAATTTGTTAAAAAAAAAAAAAAAAAAAAAAAAAAAATAATATATATATATATATATATATATATATATATATATATATATATCTATATATATATAAAATTTTTTTTATTTTTTTTTCCCCCCCACATTTGTGAATTGATTCTGGAAAAATAAAGAATCCTGATTTTTTTTTTTTTTTTTGTGTGTGAATCAACATTTTCCAAAACCCCTGATGCTGATAATGTTGTATTTTATCTTATAATATCGTGCCATTTTCTTACCATTAAATTCTTAATCACCTTAAGAGCATACATTTAATCATTAAGGCCTGTACAATATTAACAAATATCAGAAATCCACCCCTCCATCATATCGAAAAAAAAATTAGATATTTAAAATCTTGATTTTTCGAAAGCTTACAACAAGGAGTGAAAGGGACGTGAAGTGGGTGGATAAAAAGCTGCAGATGGCAGGTGCTTTCTTCAGCTTTGGCACACTTTCATCCTCGACATGTTGTCAAACTGAATAACAGCTTGCAATGTGCAATACATCCTCTGATAGCATTTGCTCATGGTGCGCCATCACAGTTACTCCTGACTGTATGAAAATGCAACACAAGTCCAGCCACGATCATATGCCATACTGCTGGAACCGGTATCTTACTATCTCTGAACATAGCTGGGATGTACTTTCAGACCAGATAAGATCTTAACAGAGACTGATTTATACATGGGGGCAAAAAAAAAACACAACTGTTGTGGCTGCAGACGCTGTCAGACCTGGCTCTCTGCTCCAGCTGCTCCTCCAGGGCTTGTAGTCTCTTTTCTCCTGTCTCTCAGCTCTCTGGCAAAGCTGAAGTCATCCTCCTCCTGCTTCTTCTTGGCTGCATTCCGCCACTGGTCCCAAATACACGAGCACACAAACATACGTCACGACTTTAACTCAAAACATCAACTGGAATGTTTGAATCTGAAATGTATTTTTATTGACATAATTCAATCGGTCGCATGGCCCGCTACAACTGGTTTCTTTTGCCTTTTTTTTTTTTTTTTTTTAACAAAAAACATGTCCACGTCTTACAGTTAAAGTCTTTTATTAATTATTTTGAACGTGATTTCACATTTTACCTCCTGCTCCTGCTCCAGGTGCTGTTTCAGTTCCTCAAAACGCTCCCTTTTCTTGGCCTCCTCCGCCAGACGTAGCGACACCTGGCGCCCTGCAGGTGGTTAGGGAGATAAACACAAAAGACAACATCGCCATCTGCCCCACACTCAAATAAGCTTATGCACGGGCATGCATAAAGCAATAGAGCATCAGGCTAGATATTCCCCAAGCCAATCACTTCCTTTCCCCAACTCGGCCTCATATCGTCTGCTGTTATAAATGATGTGAGGTGTTTGCTAAACTGTGAGAGGGATGATTAGCTTTCAGAGCCTGAAGTAAAGGAAACTATTCAAATGATCCTCCCTGCAGCTGGATCTGGCACATCTCTCCTGACGGAAACTAAGAAGTTTTTGCAGGAGTCAACGAGCAAGCAGTCTTCGTGTCAAGCCATTTGTCGAAGGTATGCTCGGAAAGGAGCATGCGTGAGCATTCATTATTAAAGTCTTACTTCTGCTTCTGTGTGTGCTTCAGTGCAACACTAACCGCGATGCTCTCCAGGGTTTTAGCTGCCGACTCTCGGACCTGATTGATCAGCTCCTGACGTGCCTGTTCTGTTCGCAGGGCCTAACAATAGACAGACAAGAAATAATCGACAGTTATTCATCCTCCTGTCCGGCGGATCACTCCCCCTCCACCCCCAAGGTCTGCCAGTCACCCGCTGAGAGCTGCTCCTAAGAGTCAGACTTTAAAAGACAAGAGGAAAAACCCCTCACAGGAACGCAACTTGCTGCGCGACAGCGACACGTGCGCCATTACCTGCTCCTCCCTGCTGACGGCGCTGTGCTTGGCAATCCTCTCCATGCGCCCGCGATACACCGCGCAGTCCCTCTCGATCTCCTCCACCTCCTGGAGCGAGAAGGTGACAGCGATGCGCGGTGCACCGGCAGCTCCGACCAGCAGATGTAGTGCTGCGGACGCACATTTGGCAGGCAGTTAGTGCTACAACAGAGGCTCATCGTTTCAGGGATTAATTTAGATGACTCAATTTAGATGACTTGTATAACAACA
Source organism: Hirundichthys speculiger (assembly GCA_018398805.1). Lineage (NCBI taxonomy): Eukaryota > Metazoa > Chordata > Actinopteri > Beloniformes > Exocoetidae > Hirundichthys > Hirundichthys speculiger. The sequence goes on from JAGFBZ010000163.1 coordinate 89,818, forward strand.
TTTAGTTCGTTCTCGCTGCCAATTTATGCTAATTTTGCAAAAACGCTGCCAGAAAATTAAATTGGAAGACAATTTAGGGGCTTTCTCCTCTTTTCTCATTAAGGTTGGTCGATAACACAATAGTCCTCAACAGTCAAGCCAACACTGAAATGTAATGAGTCCATATAAGAATATAAATAGATGACAAATCTATTACATTAAATCCCATACATACAACGTCATGCACCGCCAAAATATATAAATATTCTATATTAAAAAGAAACGCAGCATGCATAAATAAAAATAACATTGCTTCTAATGGCCACAGTGACTAATACTGATGACAAAATGTTAAAAAATAAAGTAAAATCAGGGCTTCCTAGACCAATTTTTCAGGCATTCATTCCACATCTGGTTCTGTCATCAGATCCACCGCGCTACTGCCCCGTCACTGGCAGAGAAAATAATTGGTAAAATCTACAGGTAGGCAATGTTCTGTGGTGCAGTCGAGACAAATCTGAGTTCACCGGCCTCAAGAATCAGGAGCAAAATGCATCTTTTTAAGGGTTTTGTCATGTTTTGTTTTTAATGAAGTGGCGTGGAACTGAACTAGTCCATGGTCCATGTGTGTTTTACACATTCAAAGTTCATTTCACTGATCAAAATAAAAATGTCCTAAAAGCCAGTTGATCTACATTTTAATTCAAGGTTTTGATCAGCTTTTCTGCATCAGTTTTATACAACTATAAATGTCTTCATTTCTATCAACCCTCAGTATTAAATGTGGCTTACTGGAGGGCTTTTTCATAAATTGGACTTGGTCTTGTTCCAGCATTTATAGTTTATGATCACATTTAGGAAACGTGTCACAAATGCATCGCATCAACTGACAGCGAACCTGAAAAAACGTTCATCTAAATCCTGAAAATGCTGCCTCTTCTGTGACTTCTGTTATTTTCCATCAACACATTTTCCTATTAAATGTATTTAAATATTTCTACTGACCTTCACTGTGTTCTGTCCTCTTTTTTTTTGGACTGTATCAATTAGATGATGTCTTGCATTTATTCAAGTGTGCTCATTTTATAACAGCTTTTTCTAACTAAAACAGCAGAGAAAATACTTAATTAGAGAATGCAAATTAGTCAGGGGCATCGGCCCTGTGGTTTAAATAAGGCAGGTCAGGTCTTGAAAAGCATTACTGCTAGTGAATCAGCAAGCAGCCCACAGTGAAGTGAAAAAGATGCATCTAATTTGATTACGCTGGAGCTTTGTGATGCAACGGTGAATCATGCGAAAGGTCAATTTATACACTGTGAAAACGCTGGATGTACAGCTGGAAATAACAGGACAAACTCATCACAGATTTAAAATATCTGTAGAATAAGAACACAGCAGATGGATATTCCAAGTAATGAAAATTGTTGTAAAATGTTGTTTATTGTTAAGTAACGCTAAACTGAAAGTCTTCAGCTGGTTTGTTTTAAAGTGCAAACAACTCAGTTAATTGGGGGACAGATGTTCAATTAATTAAAGCAAAACTGATTATTAAGTGAATCTTAAATAAAGCCATCTATAACAAGTAGATTTACTGCAGCAGCTTTTAATGCACTATCATGATAAATTAAGAAATTTGAACTATTTGGTCCAAACGTTGGACGTATTTTTGACTCCAGTAGTCCATGTTCAGGTTTAGCTGTTTCGATTTTGTGATCAGGTTCTCGACTTTCAAACGACCAAAACTGAACGTGTCCTTGTTAACATCCCGGAGGTGCTGTTTTGTGATGTAAAGGGACAAACTAAATCTGGAGGTGTACGGTGATTTATCTTGACTGTGCAAACTTGTACTGTGGCATCTGTGCTCTGTAACGAAGCACCGGTATCACCGGAAGCTCAGAGTAGCTGAGGAGCCAGCTTCACTTCAGGTACGACTACACACCGCTGTGAGTCTGGCGCGCCACTGTTGCATGTCAAAACAAATGCCCTGTTATCCATTTGCTGAGCATGCATTTTAGCACCTGCTTGCAACGATAACTGCGAAGTTCAGAGATAGTTCACAGATATGCACGATTCCAGCGCTCACGAAACCTGGAACTGGTTTCAACCACAACAATTAATAACTTAGGGCTTTTCCAGGCCATTTTTCTTTTCTTTTTTTAATTATTATTACAGTGATCCCTTATTTTTCGCAGTTAATGGGGACTGGCGCCCCCCCCCGCGAGAATCAAAATCCACAAACTGGAGCCGAAGCCCCCCCGAGCCTAAATAATGTGTTTAAAATATGTTTAAAAACCGCAAAAAAGTAGCGAGGCACTGCAGCGAAACAAGACAAAGGCTCAACTGTGGTCTTTCTGTTACCTTCACAGCCTCTGGTCTCCGAACCGTAGTAAAGAAACCGCTCTTTCATCTAACCTCGTTTTCTTTCTGCCGTCCCACGAAACACACACTACATTACCCATAAGGCCACCTTCTTAAAGGGGCCAGGCTGGATCACAACATTTCTTTGCTGCGAGAGAACGCGCACAACATCCTGTGATGTTTCTGCAATTTTTTCTTGATTTTTTTTTTAATATTATATATTTCTGAGAAAAATATTATTATAGTTATTCGCGGAACTTAAAGCGCGAAGTGGCGAGGGATCACTGTATTATATTTGCACTTCCCTATGAGCCTGTTAGTAACTGCAGTGGCTGCTCTCCGTATCCAGCGATGCCTGCAAAGATGCTTGTAATCGTTAGGATAAAAGAAAAGGGCAGCTTTGTTTCACTCATTATAAAAACAATTAATCACATTTTCATTGTTAGTGGCATTTTTTGGAGACATTTTAAAAACAAATTTAAGACATTTTCAGATAAATTGAGCTCTTATTCTTAAAATAATTTAAGACATTTGTTGTGCCACAAGAGTGATTCAGAATACTGATTTGGCTGGAAGCGTTATTGCCATATGCTGCAGTTTTGAATGCGTCTCTGAAAGACTTCAAAATGAATAAAACTCATGACGCGGCTGTTTGTTTGTGCCCTTGAAAGTACAGCGAGTTGAATCTTCATTAAAAGCAAGAACAGAAGGCAGATTGTTAAAGATTACCCAATCACTTTCTAGACTTGACGTATTCACAGCAAACAACAGTCAGAGACTTGGTTTCCACTGAGCACTTTCTGAATATGATCTGGGTAATATGCTGGGATTTTCACACAGAAATCAGTTGCATAAAATCGCCCCTTCCCCCGCACCTTCACGAATGGTGTTAAATGTGCAAAACAAACCTGTGGGCAGCAGATTTTGAGGAGGTTGATGGTTTTTCCGCAGACATAAACGTCGTTGGCAATGTGTCTCAGGAAGATCGGCACACAGTCCTCCACATCCTTTGAGATCAGAGTGTACCCTTGAACCCAGAAGTGTTTGTCTGCAGGGACAAAAAGATTGCCCATTACATACTGTCCTGCAATTTAAGGCTTCTACTTTTTACTGGTCGATTTTGCCACTGATACCAGAACTTCAATCTTATAACTGACGCACCCAAAACAACGAGTAGCAAACCACGATGGGGCCAAAACGTTTCCCTTATTAGTATGACTTAGGGGGCCACTGCAAAAAGTCTGGCCGCTTTAAATTAACGCTTGGGAATTGTTGGCGCTTAGCTCAGTGATCCTGAGCAAAAAGCAGAAGGGAACATGAACGCACCGAGCTTCCAGAGCTCTTTACAGAAAGCCCGGGGCTTGCAAGAAAAGCTTTAGCTGCTGATTGCTTTCTTGGCCGGTGGAGTTGGAGGAGAACAATGACATTTGTGTGTCCTCCAAAAGCCATGAGCAAAGAAGTGTGGAGGGTTCACTGCTGGAGTTGATGAGGTGTAGCCGATCAGCAAATGAAACCGTTAGCAAGACAGAGCCGAGGTGATGGTCTGACCTTGAATGGGATGTTGCACGACATACAACATTTGGACAGGCTGTAATGATTCATAGAACACCATCTTTATGGGGCATTTTCAAATGAAAACATTAGAGCGTTTATACTCGTCTGGGGAGTATGATACTGCCAAACAGTTCCTGAATTTATAATTCTCTCTCTGATGTATAAGAAAATATTCAAAGGAATTATGAATTCAGATACTTTTCTTTTTTTTCCTGGCATTAAAGTCCAAACTGGGCCGTATTACAGGTGGGGCATAAATTACGAGCATTCACACATACGAGTCTGTGTACCAGACAATTCAGTTTGTCAATCAGCAATAAAAATAAATGAATATCACAATCAGGCTTGATGACTTAAAATTAGGGGGGGGGGGGGGGGGGGGGGGGGGGGGGGGGGGGGGGGGGGGGGGGGGGGGGTGTTTTTATGTAAACAGAAAAATCTATCGATCCTTTAATGTGGTAACAATTAAGAAACTGAACATAGATGAGAGAAAAACAGGGTGAAGCCTCTCAGCCAGATTCTTATGACTGCAAATGAATTTGTTCAGTCCATTATTCATCCTCTATCATTTTATTTCTATTCATCTGTCCTCGTGAAATTAAGTCATCAATTGGACTAAATAGAATTACTTCCACTTAGTCATGATTAGTCAGGGCAATTACAAGAGATTTCTATTTCTAAAGCTTTTTATTTTTTTTTTACCAGCATGAGGTGCCAATTGAAAAGAACAAAAGAACATGATTTATTTCTGTTTCTCCCTGTGACTCACGGAGCGAGATGGCTGTGGTCCCCACAGGTGGGACAGCAGATTCCACTTTCCCACTGATCATCATCCAATAACTTCATGACATGTTTTATAGACACAAGGACGAATCCAACTAGGTAATAAAAGCTGTAATGAAATCTGTTTTTTTTTTTTTTTTTCCCTGCTAGACGATCTGTCTGGCAGCCTTTTCATTTCCAGAGCCTGATGACTGAAGTGTTTATGTGATGCCTTGTGTGTCATTGGCGTCTCACCCCTGAAGCTGAGGTACTCCTCATTGACCTGGATCATGAATTCTCCATACACATCTCTGAACACGCCGCTGTACACCCAGTCAGACACAAACCTAAATGAAGCACAGACAAAAAAAAAAAAACAAAAAAACAGTCGGACCACGGCTCCAGGCTGAAAAACATTAGCTGAATTTTGAAAATGTTTGTACTTTTGGCAACCGACCTAGGTCAAAATTAATCATTTTAGGCCTCTGACATACCTCAAAAATGCAATTTTACTTAAAATAACACAAAAGAACTTTTGTCATTTTGAGCTCAATGGGTCCCCCTACAGGCACAGAAGTGAAATCGCTTTTACAAAGCTGTCCAGGGTTCTTCTTGCTCTGTCTACGACAGGGGTCTCCAAAGTTGGTCCTCAAGGGCCGCTGTCCTGCCAGGTGTTGGCATGTTTCCCTGCTTTAACACACCTTGATCCTAATTAATGGCCATGATTATCTTGTCATCAGGTCTGTTAATGACACAGTCACTTGTATCAGGGTGTGAAGAAGGAGGGAAACATCTAAAACCTGCAGGACAGTGACTTTGGAGACCCCTGGTCTACAAGGTCAATCTCTCTTTTCCTCTGCAGTCATTACTTCCTTTAGTCTCTTATTCACCTCTGTCATCACTGATGCTCTGGTGAGCCAAATTCATCGTTGCTGATGTCTGACACAGTACTGGAAGTGGTCGGCAGTTGTCGAAAACGGAGTTATGCTGATCATCCAGATCGTCATGATCGGGTAGCGGCTTTAGGGAGCGGACGATTGCATTAGCAGGTTAGCGGAGGTTCCTAAACCCACAATTTGCAGGTAGCAGCTAGTGTTAACGGGTAAGGGGAAGTGTACGATCGGGGCCATAAACTGTATAAAATGTTTATCTACTTGATTTAAAAAAAAAAGAAAAGTCTTTTTAACCTGCAGTAAAAAAGACATGTTTGTTATAATATTACCTCAAATCCTTATCATGGTTAACTGAACATTTGACCTCAATTAGGATTAAGGATTATTTTGGTTTAAAAAATTAATGATAATTATTGCAATTATTCTAACATTATTTTTTTTATTTTTTTCACCTCATATCACTGACAGGTGACAACGATTCCATCTGGGATATTTGTCCAATGACAGAGGACATATCTCTGTGATTGTGAAGGGAAACGCACACAGATTAACCATTTATGCTCATTTATTGAACACTTGAAACAACTGAAATAAATGACGTGGGCAAGATTTATTTAGTTTTAAGATCTGAATGACAGTTTTGATTAAACACCTAAAATATTTTCCTGTGGGCAGAAATGTCATCATATCGTGTTGTAAACAGGGCAATCCTGCTGTGCTGCAAACAGATTAAATCTCTGCTCATCAGTAAAGTCAGCTTCTGTCACTGGGCTGTATTATGTACTAGTGTATTTTTGAGGTGCACGGCTACCGACCGTGTGTAAGGCTCACAGCTGCTCTTCAGCAGCGACAGCAGGACAGGATAGTTCTCGTTGCTGCAGTTGTTCTGTGCCTCGTTGTACAGGTAGGACAGCAGTTTAACACCCTAAAGGAGAGCCAAACGGCAGTGAGCTGACATCTCATCTGTCAGATTAAACACAGCTACAGCAGATAACGTGTCACTGTTTGCAAATAAAACAGCACCTACCACGGGAAAGGTAGCTTGGCTTGCGCCCAGCAGCCCGTCGACGCAGCACAGCTCTGACAGGTACCTTTGATTCAAAGAGAGCAGGGAGTTTTTAATCTGATGACATTTGCATCAAGATCCTCTCCGTCAAAACACCAACTGCACTGCAGACTGGATAACAGTTTAAAATATGCACCCAGCACTAAACATCAGCAGCAGTGACAAAACGCAGGTTTGACCCCACCTGAGTTGGCGGCCCACTTTGCGGAAGAGGAAGCTGATTGTCAGTAAGCTGAGAGCAGGTGGAGTGCTGAGGACACATGCCCTGTAGTAGTGCAGATACTTCCTCAGACCACCTGTGAATGCCTTGGAAAACAAATATATATTCAGCTTTTCAGGTATCATTATCATTATATATATTTTCTTTCAAACATATTGGCTCTTTACACTTAAGCTTCAGCCCTTTTTGAAATGTTTAAATAACAGTAGTGACCAGAGAGGTATTACCCAATTACCATTTACTATTTCGTCCCCTACAGAAAAACTGAAAAAAATGCTAATTTTGCCTGTGTGTGTAAAGACACATATTTTTTTAATTTGTTTGTCTCAAATTCCCAGTTTAATGACGGCAATAGTATTCTGAAATGATTAATAAAAACTCTGCTAACAGGCAACAGTTGTGCAGAACGCAAGTGGAGGAAAATCTGCAGTCCCAGTGGTATCAATTAATGATTATTATCCAAACAAACCTGGAAAACGAGGCCCTTCTTCTCGGCACTCTGCAGAGAAAAGCGGCTCAGCCTTAGGTAGTAGGTGCCGTACTGGGCCAACTCCCCCAAGAGACGAGACACACTCTCTGGAGAAGCTCCTGACACGCACACACTGGGCCTGACATCAAACTGAACGTTCTGAGGAGGGGAAAAAAAAACAATCATATATATGTATTCAAAACAAGAGAAGAAACTGTCCAGTCTACTGAAAAATCCAATAAAAACACACCGTCTTTGCTACCCATATATTAATATGTTTTGTCAAGAACGTTAGACATCAACCGTGTCTTCAGAAATTACCTCCAGGGTGATTTCTGACGGCGTGGTCGATGGAGTTATTGCATCAGATAACGTTACATAATCTGATGTGTATTTTCTTGTCTTTGCCATCAAAGTTTTATGAGAAATGGATATTGTGTTTCTAGACGGTACTCCACTGGGAAAAACAGAGACAATATTCTGCGATCTGGTCCCGCCGCCAGAAACGGAGCGTTTTGTTGCTGAAAAGCACCTGTCTGACCGCCGAGGCACGCTTTTAACATCACAGAATAACGCGAAGCAGAGCACGTCCACGAGACAACAATGAGCTGTGGTGTCACTGTTGATCATGATCTGTCTGCTAAAGTGGCGGTAAGGTAGGGGCGGGGAAAATCAAGGGGTTAGTTTGTGTCGTTTCAAAACGAAAATGATCAGAAAAAGATGAACAATGTGGGGCACAATAAAGCAGCTGCACTGCTCGCCCATTATTTTGTTTTGAGCCTGTAATTTACTGCTTTTTGACAATTAAATCAGGCTAATAACTTGGCACAGGCTTGCTTCTTTTTTTGGGACAATAAGTGTGTTTAATTAAACTGGGGTTGTTTATATCGCATGTAGCGATCATCCATTGATTCGCATGTGTCATGTGAAACAAAGCACCCTCAGTTTCAAGGTTTTATCTAGAAGAGCATAATAAAACGGTATTTTCTGGTCCTTAACAGACGTCAATGACAGCTAAATACAAACTCACATGGACAACACATCAGACGTTGCACTGTGTCGTTAATTTTTTTTTTTATTTTAAAAACACTTAACGAAATGCAGAAGCCGTGTGTGGGGGGAAATTAAGTATACGCTCACTGCTTCAATATGAATTCAGAAAGGTAAATAGCAGCCAGGTGCACTTTATTAATTAATCATCTGCAGTCGTGAGTACCTCCATAAAAGCAGAAGCTTAGGTCATTTGCTGCCTTGAAAGATAAAAGGTGTGCGACACTAGCAATAATTTTAGACGAGCAATTCCTGCTGCCTGTCAATCTGAAAATGGTTAGAAGAAGTCTGGAGTCGCTCTACACTGACAAAGATTAATCACAAGTGGAAAACATCTAAGATATTTGACAATCTTCCCAGGGGTGGACTCCAAGAAAGTTCACCCCAAGGTTAGGCCATGCAATGCTGATAGAGAAAAAAAAAACTTTCTTTGAAAGTTTCCTTATAGGGGCTGCCAGGAGAGAGAAAAAAAAAACCCGTAACATATCTTAGGTTTGCAGAGTTGCATTCTAAATGAACCAGAAGACTTCTGTAACAACATCCTTTTAATAGATGAGTCTGAATTAGAGTTTGGGCAAAATGCAGAGTGCCAGATTTGGAGAAAACCAAACGCAGCATACCACAAACGCATGACAACGGTCAAACGCAGTGGTGTAGGGAGTGACGATTTGGGCTTGTTTTGCAGCTACAGAATCTCAGCACCTTTTAGTCACTGAGTCACTCATGAACACTGTGTTCAGCTAAAGCCAGACGGCAAGTAGGTCACACAAGATGACAAGGATCCCAAGCAAATCTGCAATAGTATAAAAAAGGGGGAACTGAAGAAGCCCACAGAGCAGACCTAAAGCTTATTAAAATGATGTGATGGGACTTTAAGAAGCAAATCTCCACAAACCTCAATAAACCAAAGCAATGTTGAAACACACAGTGGATCGAAATTCCTCCATAACAACGATACTGTGTGTTATATTATTATTTACAAGTTACTGAATCATGGGGTGCACTTAGTTTTCCACACACTGCTCCGACATTTTACCAGACGTTCTGTTAAATAAACATTGACACAGTTTAATCATCATCTGACGTGCGGACCTGATGAGAACCACATTATTTCTAGCAAGTCCTCAGCAGGAGGACGCACACTTTTTTAACATCGCTGTAAGTTGCTCAGCAACAGCACCGGAATTAGGATATAATTGCATCTGACAGCATTTAAGAAACCAAAATACGATGATGAATTGCACCTGGTTGAGGGGGAAGGTAGTGGACGCCACTCCGATCAGGACATTGAGGAGGTCGGACACCAGTTGCGTCTGAGAGTCCAGGGGCAGCGGGAGGACAGGAGAGGGGGTATTTGCACTTACAACCCTCATCTCCCCCTCCCACAGACGATAGAGCTGGTCAAAGGCCTCTCTGCCTCCCTCTGTTAGATAGAAAGACTCCTTTTTTCCTGGTGGACTGGTTGACAAAACAAAGAGGAATTCAGTTGTGTTTAACAACAGCAGAACAAAAAAAAAAAAGAAAAAAGAAAGATCCACTTGCAGTTAGTTAAGTTTTCAAATAGTTGCATCTGCTTTTTAGGCAAACTCCATCTTTTCCTTTGCTCCAGGAGACATGAACTTTGCCCAAATACAGCATTTATTAACCAAGAAACCAACTACTACAACTTTTATAATAAAAAAATTACAACTCATCCCTTAAAAAAACATATTTTAAAAAAAAAGACTGCTTGAAACTGAATCTTTTTGCTGGACAGCTGTCAGACAAACATTTTTTGACATCAAAGAACATCATCCTCAGTAAATACTTGTGACCAGACTGATGGGTCAGTTACCAGCCAACAGACTCCCAGCAGCGACGTCTCCCAGGCTCAAATGTGCGGAGAGCCTCCCAGATGTCCATTTCTGGAACGGGGCTGGCCTCTGACTGGGAGTCTGGCGTCAGGTTTGAGGATGACTGGAAGCCTTCATCCTCGGACTGATCTAAACAGGGAGGAACCTGCACAGACCGTCGATAACATGGACAGCACTGAGAAAAACAAACTAAATGAAAGCACTGTGAAAACATGCAGGCAGAGATGTAGCGTGTCATATGGTGAAACAACATGCATCAGTTTACATACTGTCTCTTACCCTGATGGCTAACCCAGTAACATCAATATTACTGGGGACAGGCCGCAGGTCCAGTCTTATCTCCATGTCTGAAGTGCGAGTGTGTTGCAGCGCTCCAAACAACGTCAGCCTCGTCTCCTTCTCAAACTTTTCTTCTGGTTCTAATTTAGTCCTCAGAGCCTGCAGCCCTGTGCCTGGTGGAGCATCCATCAGCCTCTGAGTTGCACACACACTCTCCAGTGCCCCCCATTCCTCTGCGCACACCAGACCCCACGCTCGAGCCTCAAGCCTTTGCAGCTCCTCACTCTGATAACTCCAGGGTCGAGGCCGCCGCAGCACAGGCCTCTCTCGTCTCATGTAGTCCCTGCTGAAGGAAGTAGGGGGTGGAGGCGCGGAACCAGCTAGAAAAACCAGGAGCTCTAGAACGGCATCTACTTCTTTCAGACCAGAGGCTTCTCCTTCAGGGAGCCTCTCCAGCTGCTCCTCCAACCTCTCTGCCTCTTCGCGGCACCCCGCCACACGTAGGTCGAAGCACATCATCAGGACTTTGTTTCTAGGTGGTGTACTGGCTGTGACGCTCTGTCCTGGGGCAGACCCTTTGGTGCCATCTTGAAATAACTTAGACAGCAGGGCACCGTAGGCACACTTCTTCAGAGCTCTGTGGAAACCCTCTCTGGAAACTCCCATGGGCTTGGCGCTTCCATGAAATCCCAGACAGGCTGCAGTCACACAGGGCGCTCAGCAGCTCGGTGATGCTGCTGCTGCTGTTGCAGCTGGGCTTTGTGGGGTTGTTGGACCTCTGATACATTGTGCAAGAGTTGTCTCAGGCGCTTTGAGAGGAAACAGAGATGTAAGAGGCTTTCTTAAAAAGGAAACACAGAACTGTAGAAAGCTGTAGACAGTAGACATGGGCCCTGAGGTGCTAAAACATCATTAAATAAATACAAAAGCACAACACCAACAGAAAATATTTCACAAAGCTTAAAAAAAAACTATTTCTGGAAGAGCATAGAATAAAATATATTGTAATTCTCAAGGAAATAATAATGATTTTAAAAAAAGAGAGTGAGCTGTCATGGGAAGACGTATTTGCACTACAAAAGCAGAGCAATGTTGGATGATTTCCTCGTTAGATGCTAATGCCTCAAGTGTTTAAAACAGTGATGAGGATGAGGTTGTCTTTTATAGCTGTCTGTTGCAAAAGACCATGAAAGATCTGGTCGGATATAACAGGGAGATCAGATAAAAGTGTATGTATGCATAATGCGAGTGACATTATCTTTGTTTACTCCAAATAAGACCTTATTTGAGTTTGGTTAATCAGGATTTGCATGCACAAATGTTTTGTTTACTCTTTTTTTTTTAATTGTAGACTGTTTTCTTTTCTTTGTTTTTCTGTGTCTTCTCCTTTGATAGTTCTTTATAAAATGTGTTTATTATTTTCTCCCTTGGGAACTCCAGTGTTTTCAGAAATGTTGCGTTTTCTGTTTTACGGTATCAGTTTTGAGAGGTTTTGTGAAATGTAAAATTTCTCTTTGTTGTTCTGCTTTCTAAATTGTTGCTTTTTCATGACTGTCGTTACATACACACGCCACCCTCTTTGTTAGGTACATAGCTACAGCCAGTCACCAGGGTAGCAACTCAATGCATTTAGGCCATGTAGACGTGGTCATGACCGCTTGCTGGAGTTCAAACTGAGCATCAGAATGGGGAAAATTGGGATTTAAATGACTTTAAATGTGGCATGACTGTTGGTAGCAGATGGGCTGGTTTGATTATTTCAGAAACTTCTGATCTTCTGGGATTTTCATGCACAACCTTCTCAAGGGTTTAAGGAGAATAGTCAGAAGAAGAGAAAATATCTAGACTAGCCACACTTGGGGCCCCTTTGTACCAACTAAGCATCATTTAAATCTTCTGATGACGGCCTCCAGCAAGATAATGCACCACATCTCAAGGCTCAAATCATCTCAAACTGGTTATTTGAACATGACAGTGAGTTCACTATACTCCAACGGCCTTCACAGTCACCTAATCTCAATCCAATGGAGCAATTTTGGGATGCAATGGCACGAGAGGTTTTCCATCATGGTCGAGAAATCTGCAGGAGCTGCGTGACGCTATTATGTCAATATGAACCAGTCTCTGAGGATTGTTTCCAACACCTTGCTGAATCTATGCGCAGTTCTGAAGGCAGGAGCCCAACCCGGCGCTAGCGAGCCGGTGAGGGTACATTCTAGTATCTTAAAACAATATCTTCTATGTAACTTTTCATTCTAGCTGTAACTTCTGTGAGAGCTGTCACCTTCTTCCGTGCACCATCGGCTGTAATAACCCACACATAATGAACAAATAACTGTAAGTAGCTAAACGTTAGCAGCGCCGGCTACCGTTCAGTAAACATGCACGTTCAATAAATATGCACGTCGAACGTGCACATTTATTGTACGTAACCTGTTTTTTTTTTTTCCGAGCTGAAGTGTCAGTGGGCTATCAGTTCTCTCACTTCAGAGTTCAGTCTGCATCCACCCAACGCAGCATCTTCCCAGCATGCTAACGTTTGTTATTAGCAGTCGACTCATGCATTTAACTGGTTTCCAGTCTCGTTTATGCGACATTCGTGCGGAGACGAGCGCGAGGAGAATCTACGTGTCTCCGAGAGTTTCTTTACCATTCCGTGTGCTCCTCTTCCTCCATATTAGCGCCAGTTAATATGTAGAAATGTTGTACTAACTAACCGGATAGAGGCTAGCTGCCTCATACATCTTCAATCCAACGTTCGCTCCGACAGACTCTGGAACCCGCCCCTTCAATCTGATTAGACAAAACGGTTGGCTATCATAGACATCGAGCAGGCGGGCCCGCCTCTTTTCATGTTCTGTCGTTGCCGGTTGACGAGCAGCGAAGGAGGAGCAACTTAGGTTGACGTTTTCCCTCCATTTAAAACAGTCATGATCTCTTAGACCTATAGCTTAATCATTAATACGATTGGTGTGCCATGGTGAAGAGAGAAAGAGCAGAAATCTCTGGAATGAAACAGATTAATCATTGACATTTTATTTAAGACTACAATGATGTTAGGCGTCGAAACAGTTCAGTGCCGTTTGAATCATGTGCAAACTCCGCCTACTCTGATGTAAATTCCGGCTGCAGGTTTTGATAACGCGTGAAGTGGCGTTGATTATGTCTATCATTAGTAGGCTACTAAATACAAACAATATCAGTAAATAGGTTTAATTGAAATGAAAAAAATGCAGTTCAACTATTGTGTTTCAGACTAAAATGTTTGTTTTTTGTAAATATTAAAACGAACCACTCTTTTTATTAGATATATCTAAGAAAATTAGACTGAGATATAATTAATATTAGAATATTAAAATATTTTTTATATTAGATATTGTTACTTTGCTGTATTTATTCTTTATTTGATTAGATACTTTGCCTATATTTATTGATGGGATTTTTGTTTACAACCTGCACGACACTTTGGCCAACTAATATTGTTTTAAATGTGCTATCGAAATAAACTTTGACTTGACTTATTCTCCAGTTGAACCACTTTATTTAAATTGCTCTCTTTTTGGTATTTTTGCACATTTGTGGTAGTTTGGCATCTCTTCAGTCACTACCATTTTGCTTCAGTTGGCTGGAGTGTATCAAGATTGGACTGTGCCGTGATGAGAAAATGTTTTGTGGTGTAATGAATTTACCATGTCCCAGAGTGACAGGTGCATCAGAGTAAGATCGGTGAATAAGGTGATGAATTCATCTTATTTACTACCTACCATGCAAGCCTGTGGAGGTAGTATGATGATATGGAGTTACTTCAGCTGGTCAGCTCCAAGGTCAACAGTATCATCTACCCAAATAGCAAGGCTATTCTGATGCCTTGCTATCTGAATTCTGATGTCAGGATTCATCAGTCTCAAATTTTGAGAGTAGCTCAGGGAGCATGAGACATTTTTACACCTGGACTAACCACTGCAGAGTCAAGACCTCAACCCCACTGACAATCTCTGGGATGTGCTGGAGGAGACTTTACGCAGCAGTTTGACCCTCCCGTCAATAATGGAAAATCTTGGTGAAAGATTAATGCAAAGGGAAATGTTGCGACACTGCATAAGCATACATGAAAAAAATGACACAGCAAATGTATGCCAGGTGGACCAAGAAAATATTAGATGGTTTAGATTTTTGTTTTGTAATTTTGCAACATCCACAGAATAGTTTTCTTGAGGAACTTAATCATCGTCTCATCTCCCAGCACATCACACTTCACCATGAGGACTACTGCTTTATTTCTCTGTACACAGACATGCGGGTCACTATGTTAAAGTGCAAAGATTGACATATTTTAATTAATTAACATTACAGATGAGCTTAATAAACCATAAAATTAGGAGCTGTGGTTTGGAATTGTCAGAACAATTAAAAATTATACCCCACAATCACTGTGTATGTTTTCTCTGGCTTCTTCTCCCCTAAGGAAATTGAAATCACAGCCAGATTTTATTAGGGGGTTTGAAACATGGATGTGAAATGTATCATGGTGGGAAATGCGGCGATCTCCCGCTGAAGGAAATCTTGGCTGCTGTGTGCAAGGAAGCATCTCAGAAACCTGAATTTCCCCCTTGGGGGATCAATAAAGTATATTTGAATTTGAATTTGAATTAGCAACATGCAGATTCTTTGTTTACCCATTTTGTTGCGAGTTCCCTGCACAGACACCGACTTAAAGTAATTGCTCTTGGTGTGCAGCATTGCCAGTTACTTGTCTTTGATGGGCAGGGTTCATTTCAGCATTTTAATTGAAAATAACATTGACTTCAAAAATGATGGTAAGCTACAAGTTCCAATAGAAATTTTAAACAATGTATCCTTTGATTTACAACATGTGATCAGGGATAATGCACTAGATGCAGCGCCTGTGATAATGACGTGTATTCAGTGGCCCTTGAGGTTATAATATCTGCTGCTGCATCAGTGATCTGCTCTTACATGATGGCCTGCAAAGGCTTCTGGTCTGTCTTTGATATAACCGCCCCTGCGATGCGCTTTGTTAAGCAGTCAGAAGAGAGGCGGTTTCTTTGCCTTTCATCCGCCCTCCCCATTTCATTCGTAGCTGTCAGTACTTAATTAATAATTTGAACAATTTTTCCAACCTTCACTGGAGATGACAGAGATGCTGCCCTGTGATTTTTTTTTTTTTTTTATTTAATTTCATGAAACCAGGCCTTCTAGTTTGTATTCTAAACCTTGTGACAAAGATCTAAGGTGGCATTTCGAGGAAGAAACATCAATAATTGAACAAGGAACGCCACATTTGAAGACTGATGTTAGCAGCAAAGGCACAGGGTTATATTATGCAAGAACATTTGAAAGAAGAAAAACAAAAAACCTGTCCCTCAACTTCATAAAGCAGTTTGCTGGTTTTTATCTTCATAAATCCTAAATATTTTTGCATATGTGCATAGAAGCTTTCCAGTTAATCTAAGATGATGCTATGTAAATACCAAAGACAGGGAACACATATATAGGTGACTTCAACAGGAAATCAGCCACCTGTGGCAGCTCTGTCACCTGAGGTGGTCGTTACCCCCCATGAATAAAGCATGAGCGAGTGCTCGGTCGAAGCAAATCAATATTGTGCAGAGCAAAGAAACACAGCAGAAATGAAGGGTGTATATGTCTCTGAGTTTATTTACGGAGGAGTGTATGATGAAACCTGTGGGTAATTGCTCCATCCACATGTACGACTTCAGTAAAACTAGGCTCATTCAGTACAACCAGATCAGGTACAAGATCGAGAATCTTCTGAGCTGCCTTGGATGTGGAGAAAAAGCATTGGCTTCCATTACTGTACTGAGAATGTAGAGTCCCAGTTTGTTATCATTACAGCACATTCACAAGTTTCAAAATGGGAAAGAAAAAAAAACAAAAACAAAACAAAAAAGTCTCGACAACTGCACAAACATTTTTTTTTTTTACTCTCTTTTGTTTCTTTTGTCCCAGGACTCAATGCATAGGAGTATACAGTTAGAATACAGTATATCAACGCGTTTTACAAAGATTTATATGGTATAGGAAACGAGAAATAAAAATAATAACTGCACAGCAGTAAGAAAGGTCTTTTGTCGAGTATAGATAGTCATTTATCGTACACACTGTGGAACAGCTTAGAAACACAGGGCAAAGAAATAAAAAAAAAAATCAAAATAACACCATTGGAACAATTTTGCGCTATATTCAATCTACATAAGGATACCCTTTTATCTTCAGACTAATTTAGGAAAGCCAGATAGTTTCAAGGGAAACCCAGGTCACATTGGCCACTGTTGTACATTTATTAATTTTGGCTTTTTTTTTTTTTTTAACCTTAGCCACCAAAGTCCTACAAAGCACACACCGAAGATACCCAAAGGAAATGCACACATCAAAACTGCAACCATGAAAAAACTCGTACTGAAATGTCTTCAGCCTATTGGCACGCAAATGGCTGCAGCAGGGCATCTAGCGTTTTAGACAGCACACATATGATTACAAGTCCAAAAACATTGCTGTGTCTATAGCACTATCATCATCATCATCATCATAATCACCTAGGTTACTGACAGAATAATTTAGAATCAATATATATAGATATATATATGTGTATCATCCTATTGAATAAGGCACATCATTGGTTAAAGAAAGGCTCTGAATGAAGCTTCTTGCATCAACTCTGTCAGTGAGAAAGGAGTCAGCAGTAAACAACAGCAGAGACAAGGATGGAGTCTGCAGTCAGCATGCAATTAAGATCGAAAGCCTCCCCTGCTGATTCCATTACACAGAGAGCCACTCTGCACTGCGCTGAGTGGGCAGTGCCAAGTGCTGTTGGTCGCGATGCCGAAGTGCCATGCTGAGACGGCCGGCAGGCAGGCTCGTGCGAGGTCTGTGCAAACCTCTCTGTAGCCAAGGCAGGAATCATTAACATTCTGGGGTCTGGAGAGCTCGTTACGCCCCGTCAGCTACACACATCCATGATCAGACACAGAGAGGACAATTAAATCATCCGTCAACAGCAAGAGCTACAGTTTAGGGATGGCGTTTAATGGTCCCAAAAAACATAAAATCCCCCGTCCACGCTCTGACACTGACATATCAATATTCCAATTACGATACCTATTATGTACATGATTGAACCCTACCTCCTCAACGTCATACAAGCTTTAAACACACCGTGGTTTGTTCAGAACGTGCCGCTGCGGTACTAACTGCAGCTCCGGCAGATTATTAATATCAGCAGTAGGGTATTTCATAGCTTTAGAGGCAGAATGCGTGATGACTATTTGTAACATTACATTGGTAAGAGTTTTTTTTTTTGTTTTTAAAAAGGCACAAAATCAAAACAATTAACAATAAAGGAATCGATTGTGGAAATTTCTAACATATTGCTGAACTGCTACTCTATGGCAAATACATTTATTAAGATAAACAAAGTGTTGATTGTGGCTCATTGTATGCTGACTTTATTGCAGGACTAATATGAGTGACATGGCTCCATGGCAGAATGAAATTGCTTCTTGTTGAAAAATCAAAAAAAAAAAAAGAAAAAGCTTGCTTTCAGTCATTCATTGAAATGTAAGAAAAAAAACCCATCTGAAATGTGTCTGTGCTTTCGTTGAAGTGGAATGTTTCATGGCACTGTACAATAAAGGGAGACGGTCTGTGCTATTATTGATTTCCACAAGCACAATTGGCAATCCGACTTCAAGCTAATCTGCATCGTCAAAAGAAACAACTGAGAATTCAACTCAAATGTTCCTGAAACTACTGGCGGCCTGTCATCCATATGAGCCTGTACGTTGCTAGATTACCCAGTGCCCTGCTGAGGACCCTTTGGTCTCTGTTGTAAAGCTCAGTTAGAGCACAGGCTCCAGTGTGTTACCGGCTATTGGGTTGGGGGGGGCGTGGGAGGGGTTTTAAATGACAGAAAGCAGGCGCTGCTTCCCTCTCACGCCTGTCAGTAGGCATCCTGTGTGTGCACGCACATTCCCACAAAGTTGCACATTCACAATCCACGCAATCTCATTTAGCGGCACGCACTCCTGTTCACGCGCAGACATCTACGCACACACACACACGCACGCACAGGCTAATAAAAACACTGTCTGCACCACACGGCGATCCATTTAAAAAGATACTTTTTTTTTCCTTATAAAGCTTTCCGCATAAAGACTGCACAATAAAAAAAATATATAATACAACTCTTAAAACCTTTTCTACACAGACAGAAATTGAACATCTGATTATCTTTTTTTTTTTTTTTGCCAGTTCTCCACAGAGGGGGCTTAATTCTCGGAGAGGTCTCTCCCACTGCATTGTGGGCGCAATTTTTCAGTGAAGCGTGAGTAGGCGCTCAGACCTCTAAGGTTTGGCAAGTGAGCCTTAAGGCGTACCTTTAACAGTGTAACCCATCGTTTTCTTCCCCACATTTTGCTCTCTATGTGCATTTAATTAGGCCCCGCCCCTCCACAGAACCGTAAATTGCTCCAGGCCCAAACTGTACTATATACACACTCAAATGAGTCGCCCCACGCGTTTCTTGTTTCCATGCGTTTTACTTGGGAAAAGGAGAAATAAGCCCCCGCGGTCCCTCGTGACATCCCTCCATTCCCCTCCCTCCCTCCCTTTAGCGGGTTAAAGATCAGTCACTTTGTTTTCCAGGGCGGCTGCGATCTGCTGGAGCCGCATGGCCAGCTGTTTGCTCTGGGCAGTTGGGTCCTCGTCCAGGGATGCGATGATCTGAAATCATAAACGGAGGATAGAAATAGAAGAGATCAGAAGAGATTCATATATTCCAAGCACAGAGGTGAGGGGTGAGGAACAATGGAAGGACGGATGGCAGAAGGGTTATGCTGGAAAAGTAAAAAAAATAAACAAGCAGAAGGAGGGTGGACAGAAGCGGCGGGTTAAGAGCGGGGTGATGCTATTTGACATCAGCAGCTACATCATATAAGCCGCCATTGTTTGTGAGCAGCACTTTGGGGAGACTGGCAGCCCCATTTGTTTATCCAGCTTGTTCATTTGGTTTTGTTTATCCCCCGTTTTTCATGACCTCAAGTGGCAATTGCACAATGGACTCTTAAAAAATCAATTCCCAGAGCAATTTTCCAATTCACATCCCACAGAAATGCTTTCAATTAAAATTTCACACAATCTCTTTTCTGCCATATCAAGAATGAAGGGAAAGGGTGAAAAAAAAAGAAAGAAATATAGCGGGCAGTAGAGCATAGAGTGGAATAGCCTCCTTTGGGAGCGTCAGGAAACAGAAGAGCCTCTTACCCTATCATAGTATTTGCTGGCATACTGGTAAAGCTGATGCAGAGCCACTTGTGTGTACAGCGTGTCTGTGTGAGACTGCAAAACATAAATGATAATTTAAAGGTCAAAGATGCAACAGAATGAAACCACAAAACCTGTTCCCTGGTTTATACAAGTGCTTCACCTATAGATACAACATGCAAAAAAATGATCATCAGTGTCTTTCCAATAACCGAAGTATAAAGATATTGTTCCGCATTACACATTCATGAAATCCAATTTGATTTGGATTTGTGAAGGCACAAAGGGACCAAATTTTGGCTTGTTTTCTTTTTTTTTCTTTTTTTTTTTTGGACCAGTTGGCACACCTGCAAACTAATACACCAGAACCAGCCAAATTTTACTTCTGTTTGCCATTAAATCAAGCTGCAAGGAGCATGAATGGTTCATTTATGATTAGGTTAATGTATTCTTTCCAGTGTTCATGGTAAAAGTGGTATAACAGATGCTACATAAACACAATATCAAGCCTTCCTTTGAAATTATCAAGTAAACTATCAGTAAAGGGCTGATAAGAAATCTAAAAGGTAAATATCTGTATTTTTATATACCTGTAAATTACTTCAATGGTTTGGGTCTGCACTGAAATATCCCGTTTCAGACTTCAGGCAGAAAATGCAACAACTGTTTGAGAATATATCTTTTATAGCAAATATAGCAAACCGTGACGGGTCAACTTTCTAGCATTATATTTCCTTCTATGCATTTCTGGCTACAACTACCTCTTCACCATTTTCAAACTGACAGATAAATTGCTGCAATTTCACTGAAGGCAACTATTGTACAAAATTTAACAGCTCCAACTCGACCTGCTGCTTGCTCTCTCAACTGAGGTGCAAAGAAGATTTAAACAGAAGTTTAACATGCATAATATTATTTGGCAGTAAAATTACAAAGCAATAAAATAATAATGCATAAGTGTTCTGTAAATGCCCGCTGCTACGTAGTTGGCATTTTTACCAACTCTTTAGTTGGTAAAAATACCTACACGAACCATAAACCATGATTAATGCTCAAACTGTAGGTGAAATTTAAGTGAATTTACACTTTTAAATGGGGAAAAAAACACTTGTTTTTTGTTTGAGAGCATATATTAGGGTTTTTAAAGTAACTAGTAAATGAAATATTTCATCATAATACAACACTGTCACATAGTTTGGGGCTGCTGCAGTGAGGCACTCAGGTATAAATGGCACGGTGACATTCAAGTACCGGATCTGGAATTATCCAGCCTTCCCATCCTCATCTGCTTCCAACCTTGTGTCATGCTGCATTTACTGAAGTGGGGATAGGTGGAATACTGATGTCCAAAGAGAAACACCCCAAAAAAGTGTTGAAGAAATAAGATGCTACAACCAGCTGCTCCAGACAGAACTGTAAAGACGTGGTTTAAAAAGGGGCTCTTGTACTGTACTCCTGTGGATTTTTATTTTATTTTTTTGACCAAAACATGTCAAAGACATTACATTAAGCTGTTAGAAAATTGTGTCAACTTCTGAAAGGGCCACGACACCTTTTCCAGTACTAAACTTAATTGCTGCTACCATGGTAATCACTGGTGTTACCATATCAACCAGGGCTCAACTTGAAAGGACCGCAACGTTAAAAGCAAGGTAGACTAAATGGCAAAGGAAATGACAGCTGTGTTTCTCACCCGTGACACCTCTGCCAAATGAGTGTTCATGTCCTGGTCACTGACGGGTACCATCTGCCTGATGCCCTTGTAATAGCTGGACACACAGACGAGCACGTAAAGAGGAGACAAGATGAGATAATAGTTATGTATGTAACAGTTACTGAAAACAGTCTTGTAACAGTCAGTGTAAAAACGGAGGGAAAGTGAAGCGCTGACAGTACTTACTCATCCACCATCTTCTTATAAGTGGAGATCTCCTTTGCATAGAGCAGTTTGTTACTTGGAGAGTCCTAAAGACAAAACAGGGGGCGGAAATAATGACACTTCAGATTGACCAGCGACATCACTTGTCTCAAAGTGGACTGCGTGAAAATTCGTTCCTCATCTTCCCTGTTGCACTTTAACCTCCCTCCTCAACTCCTTCCCCCTCCACCTCCCTTCTTTCGCTTCCACTCACCCGGCTGAGTTTGTGCTCGCTCTTGGTGCAAGCATCCATGAAGGTCTGGGCGATGACGGACAGCGAAGCGTCCACTACTTCGGTCACGTGGACGTCAAAGATGAAATGGGGATTCTTGAGGATGTTCACCCAGAATCGCAGAGGCAGGCTGCGCAGGTAAAGGGTGTCATGGTTATTACCTTTATTATTGCTTCTAAATGTGGGAAACTGTCGGCAGCAACTTTACATCAATAAATGTATTTAAGTCTGGGAGGCATTTCATGTGAGACGGCACCTGCCTGAGGTGCAGTTGAGTGGAGTACAAGGTAATAACAGGGACAGAGAAAAGCCTTTCTTGTAGGTGTCGAGCTCAATCAGAGCAATACCCTCGACTGTCAGTTCATATTAATCTTTCATGTGATGCTGACCTCATTGAGAACACCAGCTATTCAAAGAAAATTAAATGAAAAAAGAAAAAAATGACCTCAAAATACTTTCTGTGTAAAACGACGGGAAATGATGCTCGTCTACTAATGAATGGAGATAAGGAAATGCTAAAGCAACCACAAAACTTTGACCTCTGAGGCAGCTTAACAACATAAAGAACAGGCTACATAATGTAATGCTCCACTGCTCTTGCTAATTTCCCTCCTGAACAGGGAAGCACAAGCTCCATACGCTTCCTCGTATCTGCTTGTGAATTCACGAGAATGCCCAAAATACAGCAGATCCCCCACCCCCCCCCCACCCAAAAAAAAACCTCTCCTCTCTCAGCGGACTGAAAGCCCCACCATCTGAGACGCACACTGTGTAAAATTCAAACTGGTTTGGTAGCATCTCTGGGGAAGGCTGCAGCACCAACACAATAGAAGCATAAAAATAGCAATGTTGCTATAATCACAGAATTAATTTAGCTTGGGACATAATTACCATGTTTGTTTGTTGTTATGCTTCATACACACATTCATATTTAATACATGGCCCTCAGTTGATTTGATAAACAGAACGGGCGGATGCAGAATGTGGTGCGGAGTGCGTAAGTAATTAAATCGCTCATCTTCTGTCCTTGTGTTGGCGCTCTCTTGCCAGCCTCGCATCAATCACTGGCATCTACATGCGACACGCTGTCTTGTACGGTTGAGTCTCAGACGACATGACATTAATTTATGCACTTAAATGCCACATGGGAGGACAGGGATTGCAAATGCAAACAAAGTAAGCTAAAATTGTGAATTTGTATTCAGCCCTTTTTGGGATAAGTTTTAATTCGTAAACAGTTACTTTGTCAAAAGACCCAAGATTGCTGCTGCTGGTAAGACTCGGATAACCTTGTGTATGTGTGGAGTAAAGCCAGAACTGTAGTCAAATACAAATGTGATGTACTTGTACTTTACAACATGTCCTATCCCAGTTCATGTCTTAGCTTTAATAACTGGGTTCGTTTTAGATTAAAGGTAGGGCAAGAGATTCTCGTGAAAAGGACAGGGGGGAGGAGCTTGTTTTTGGTGTTTTGTCCATATTCTGTTTCAGATATCAAGAGACAAGCCATCATTCAGGAACCCTTTACCCTGCCTTTAAGACTAAAATATAAAAAGACTAATGGAAATTATTTTAGGCCCAAGTGGTAAAAAGTATAAATTTTTTCTGAGAGAAACTTGGAAAGAGGCTTTGTATCAAAATTCTATGAAATCACTGGAAAAATATCTCAAGGATGAAGTATTCAAGACTTTAAGCAGAGCAAAAATTCAATGGGCCTCATTCATGGAACGTGAGCACAATGGATTTGTGCATAAACTGTGAGCAGAGAAAAGTTTAAGTTTGTTACAGCATTCATGGAAATATCATTAGTACGTATGTACAAAATATAATCCTGGTAAATATTTGCTGATAAATATTGCTGTCATTCTTGCACTTTACAACATTAATGCCACATATTGACTGTTACTCCTATAATATGCAGATACATTCAAGCGATGTGTTTTAAACATGAGAGTAAAATTAAAATATAATGTGTTCACTGTTAATCGATGGACATTTTGAGAGTTCTGCTGATATAGAGACCTTCACCTCTTAAACGCTTTGTAGGACAGAAGACACAGCATTAATTGTCTGGATTAAGTCCTGGTCGAACAGGGGAATGGAAGAGTTGGATTCTTCTGTGTTTTTTTTTTTTTTGCTTTTCCTTTCCTTTTCTCTGACCTGAGGTCTCACCAGGAGCGTTTCAAAAGCGGAGCGCTTGCGAGTGCTGCCTACGAGTTGACCTGAATGTTTCGAGATCATGCCAATCATGCTGGATCTTCATACCTCCTTATCCGTACTAACATATGCACTTTCATGATTCTTGTGCAGATCTACTCTTTTGCAAAAATACCACCGAGTGTGTACAAAAGCTCCAATTTCAGCCCTGCCTTTACAGGTGTTTTCATAGCAGCTGATATTTTAGGAAGCGGAGTCAGTCATTCGATTTAACTCCATCCCCTCTTCTCCAGGAGAATGTGAAGCTGGGTAGAGATGGCTGTTGTTTGTTTTCATAATAAGACCCCTTTAAAAGCCATTATAGAAAAGCTGACACATTTTTAGCATATGATGCTCAAGTGGAACAGAAATACTGAAAACGCAAGTAGTACAAATATGAATATTTCTTACAAACTTGTAACTTGCTGTAGCTTCATTTCTATTGACAGAGCATGTAGGGAAGGTTTTTAGTACCCAAACCACTTGCATGCCACGTAATTTTGACAAATCATACTTATGCAGACTTTATGGAGAGCAAGTGCACAATGCTATGGATCGAAACCATCTGCTGTTGTCTGACAAAGATTAAGAGTTTTTCCTACTGTTTTCAATTTATCTGCCCTAAAACGCAACAACAGAGAACAGGAAGTGTTGATCTGTTCCTCCCTGATATCAAGACAAAGGACTGACTCTTAAGACTGTACTTTTACTGGATTAAACTGCAATACTTTTAATTTTGGGCCATTTCTCCTTGTGTTATTGAGCATGACGGTGTATTCTTCCTGTGTGCTCACCTATTCGTCTTCCAGATGTGGATGGTCTCCTCGTCCACATTGTGTTTCAGGGCTTGCTCATCCAGAAAGTCAAAGAAATACTTGACAGCTGGTGGAACCACAGCCCCAGAGCACAGGACGCTGCGGAAGAAGTCATCCACAAACTGCTGCAGCGTTCCCTGAAAGGGCCCACAAATAATGTGAGACAGGGCAGCGAGACAGAGGACGGCCACAAATATCAGCGCCCTGAGACAAAGCTATGTGACCACTGAGCGGAGATGCTCAGTTTTATCAGTGTTTTTAGATTTCTGACCTTTCAAACAAGCTGAAGAGCAAAAACTGGCTTCAACTTAAATCTTCTTTTATCAAACAGAAACAGCTATGATGGCACTGCATGAAAGAACACCAATAATAAAAATAATGCCTGATTGCAGAAATCATTTTGTTCCACCTTGACAGAGAGGAGTCGTGTCAGATAGATCTCTGTGATGGCTTTGGTCATGGACTTGTCCTTTATGCTTCCTCTTTTAGATTTGAGCTCATCCAGTTCGTCTGCTGGCCTCACCAAGTGGAACACTTTATCGTCCTCCAACAGAGCATTTCCTGTTGGGGAACACAAGAAAACAATTTAACTTTCTCTGCTAATTCTACTTCTTTATGCGTCCACATTCTAACAGAACATATTTGATGATGAAAAGAATGAGACGGTGCTTGTCTCGTGAATCTGAACACAAAAAGGAAATGGTAAATAACCAGCTCTGCTGAAACGTACATAAAAAAGGATGAGAATTAAAGTGCATTCAGTTCAGGCATAATCTCAAAGTGTGCTGTACATGGAACTACAAATATTAGCATGCTTAATGAGAGTGGGAATATTGAGAAAAGCCCCGAGGAGATTAAACAAAGACATGCATTATGCTCTCAAGCACACGTGTGATCTGATCTCCTTTGGGTTCAACGTGTGTTTGTGTCCATATGGTGTTTGTGCTGAGAGACACGCACGCTCTTCGTGGTTTTCCTGGTTCTGGTCGTAGTTCTGCTGCATGTGCTGCACTCGGGACAACACTAAGGTGGCATTATCTCGAACCTGCAACGCAGCAGAAGTCTTTCATTAGACGACAAACGCGACAGCACAAACACTTCCAACACTTTTAAAAAGCTTTGAAATTAACAGGTACATTGATTGCATTCAGCAGTCTCTTTCTGTGTCCCAGAACTAATTCTTAATCAATGGGACTAAGTAGAAACGGACCATGGATCTTTACTGGGATATTTACGGGCCATTTCCTTTGACATCACCCCGTTATTGACCCCACAAATGCTGTGATTAACACCGCTCTCACACAGCCAGTGAATCCAGGGCAGCGAGGCTGTTCTTCCAAACAACTGAGAGACATCAGTCAGGAGGGACAAAAGGAGGAGGAGCTCCTCTGAGAGGGGTGGATTTAAACGGCCAAAAACAAGGACGAGCAGGGGATATCATTGAGTGACCTTTATTTTCTCAGGATCAATGCAGAGCCAAGAAGATTTAGTTAGTTGCTTTCTGTTGCCGCTGAGAGTTCACAACAGCAAACAAAGACCAGGCGGCTGGTGAGAAATTAAACATCTTAGATCTTCTGCAAATCTGATGAAAACAACAGCGACGGGGATTTTACTGTAGGTGCGCTGTGTTTACCAGTAACTTCCTGCTTTAGTCTCCAACATGTCCCCACAACAATCCTGAAATCTGGGCATCATAATGGACTCAGACCTGACAATCAACAGTCAGATCAGGTCAGTTATCAAGTCACACAACTACGATCTGAAGAATAATGCAAAGATTTCAAGGTCTCAGAGTGATTTAGAAAAGTCTTTATCTTTAACAGACATGTTCGCTGTAAGGATGTCTTCTCATGTCTGCCTGAAACACTGATCAAACACCAGCAGCTGATTTAGAAAGCTGCTGCTTGAGTGCTAACTGAGGCCAGGAAAGTGGATCATATCACTCTGATACTTCCGTTTCTACACTGGTTTAATGATTAATTTAAATAGTTCAACATGGTTTCAAACAATAGGAGGTTTGCTTTCTGTTCCAAGAGTTAAACATGAGGATGCTGCCTTCACTTTTCAATGCACCATATACACTATGTTCCCAAAAGTATTCGCTCACCTGCCTTGACTCACATATGAGCTTTAGCTCCTCACCGAAGGCTGTCCACCAGGTTTAGGAGTGTGTTTATGGGATTTTTGTCCATTCTTCCAGAAGAACATTTGTGAGGTCAAACACTGATGTTGGACCAGAAGGTCTGGTTCTCAGTCTCTGCTCTAATTCATCTCAAAGGTCTTCTATCAGGTGGAGGTCAGAACTCTGTGCAGGCCAGTCAAGTTCATTCACACCAGACTCTTCCATCCATGTCTTTATGGACCTTGCTTTGTGCACTGGTGCACAGTCATGTTGGAAGAGGAAGGGTCCAGCTCCAAACTGGTCCCACAAAGTTGGGAACATGGAATTGTCCAAAATGTCTTGGTCTGCTGAAGCATTCAGAGTTCCTTTCACTGGAACTAAGGGGCCAAGCCCAGCTCCTGAAAAACAACCCCACACCATAACCCCCCCTCCACCAAACTTTACACTTGGATCAGTGCAGTCAGACCAGTACCGTTCTCCTGGAAACCACCAAACCCAGACTCTTCCATCAGACTACCAGATGGAGAAGTGTGATTCTTCCCTCCAGAGAACGTTCCTCCACTGCTCTAGAGTCCAGTGGTGGCTGCTTTACTCCACTGCATCTGACTCTTTCCATTGTTCTTGGTGATGTCTGGCTTGGATGCAGCTGCGTCACCATGGAAACCCATTCATGAAGCTCTCTGCTCTGTTGTTGAGTTAATCTGAAGGCCACATGAAGTCTGGAGGTCTGTAGTGATTGACTCTGCAGAAAGTTGGCGACTGAGCTGTTGTCGTTCCCAAACACCTCCATTTCCTTATAATACAGCTGACAGTTGACTGTGGAATAATTAGGAGCGAGGAAATTTCATGACTGGATTTGTTTCTCAGGTGTCATCCTATCACAGTTCCACGCTGGAATTCACTGAGCTCCTGAGAGCGACCCATTCTTTCACTAATGTTTGTAGAAACAGTCTGCATGTCTAGGTGCTTAATTTTATACACCTGTGGCCATAGAAGTGATTGGAACACCTGATTCTGATCATTTGAATGGGTGAGCAAATACTTTTGGCAATATTGTGTATGTAGAAGCAGCTCCCAGAGAATTGTGGGACTGCTGCAAACCTCGTTTCTTTTAAACTGCATCTATTTTCCTTGCTGCCGCTGCCTTGGATTGATTGATTTTGATTAATGGCTTTCACAGAACTACACATAATACCATTTACTTATCTTATTTTGTTTTTCTTTTCCCTTCTTTTATTGTCTTTATTGTTGTTGATACATTTTGTTTTAATGCATTTGGTGTTTTATGTAAAACACTGAACAGGCTCGCTGTTGAATTGTGCTACATAAATTAACCTGCCGTGCCCGTTTGTGTTAGCAGGTAACTTCCAACCAAAATGAAGAGAGAAACGATCCATGACTGATGGATCTCACCTTAAAAGGTAGAAACAAACATTTCCAATGTTTTCTGGAAATGAGGTTTGTACTTAGTAAAGACATTTAAGCTCAGGAGCTACAAGAATTAATTTACTTCTTTTGAACTGGTTGTTATCAACTTATAGCGTATGCTGATGAACTTGAGTCCAATTTGCAGCTCGGCTGTGAAACGTTTTCAGCCGCATTCACTTCCACGCGCTCACATGCATCCCTTCGCCTCCCTCCTCCCCCAGCAACAAACCCCCAGCTGTTTTCAGTTCTCGTTAAGATGTGCCGGTACTCACGTTGTAATGTGCCAGGGTGTTGATGCGCTTCCACCTGCCCTCCATCTGGGAAGTCAAATCCAGGTCTGACAAAATCTGCCCGGTCGATCCGGGGCGCCACTCTATGGTGGAGACAGGAAAGGAACATGAGGCGTGCTGGGATGTGAAGGTGGGCTTTTTCAAACACCATTTCCTCCCGGCGGGTCACCGTTGCCATGAGGTTACGGCGAGATAATGCAGTTTTAAACAATTCCAGCTATCGCTCCTGCCATGCGCCAAGATCTCTCCTGGGATTAAAAGACACACTTGACTTGATTTTGGGTGAAGAAGTGGTCCGTCACTGCGGTATGAATAATTCAAGTTTAATTCCAAACCGTGATTTGCACCCCTACATTTTCTGCATCGCTGCAGACTCGAGTCAAACACCATCTGTGGCATATTGTATCCTTCATTTACAAGCACCACCAATTATGAGGATCTCCTCCTTACTCAGTGTGAATGAAAATGAATCTCTTCTATCTAAAACGTACAAAGAAATTAGGTAGTGGACATTAAGGGGGCACGAAAATTGATTCAACATTAGAAAGAAAAAGTCCGGGGAGCTTCAGCCTTTCAAGTTAGTCCCCAAGGTTTCTGTCTGCAGTAGAGAGCAAAAACATTAAAGGATGAAAGATTTCTTCATGCTGCTGACAATGTAAAACCTCTTAACCTCAACAAAGCTTTTTTTTCTCCTTAAATATAAATAGAGATAGAGAGAAATAGGAGATATCAGAAAAATCTCAATTGTAAAGTGTAAAGTCTTAGAACATATCAAAACATAATCTGGTCACAACCTCAGATGAACAACACATGACATATTATTTCACATCATTTATTCAACAAAAACGCAGCCCAAGTGTATAAAGCGTGTGATAAAAAGTAAGTTCACGCCTTCTGCTGCTTCCACATGATCTGAGTAGCAGCACATCAAAGTAGCAGCCAGGTGCTGTTAGTCATCAAGTGTGTACACCTCTACAGATGAACACAATGACTTCAGCAAAGATTAAAAAAAAAAGAAATCAGATTGGCCAGCAATCTGACATGTTGTAGGAGGAGTTATACGGCCTTTTCTAAACAAACTTGAGTCCATAACTCTACAATGGGAAAGAATATTTAGGAGCACAGAACTTTAAAGACAGTTTCACCTCAAGTATAGACTGTGCAATGCTCAGATAAATGACTTTTTTTTTTTTTTTAATTAATTCAAAAGCTACGCCTCAGACTCTGCAGGTCTCAGTTAACACGTTTAATGTTCATGACAGGAGAATTAGAAAAAAAAGACTTTCAGATTGTTAAAAGTATGACTTCTTTGGAAGTGCTGTAAGGGAAAACCGTTTTTTATGATGTGGCTCAGGCTTATCGACAAAACGTCAGAAACAGTGTTCAAAGCCAAGCGGGCATGTCACCACATCAAACTCGAACCAACTGTCAAGCACGGTGGTGAACAGGTGATGATCTGGGCTTGCTCTGAAACCACAGAAAAATGAGTTAACCCCGAATTTCTATGAATACTAAAGTATCCTGACAGACCTCAGGCCATCTGTCTGTCAGCTCAAACATGACAGCGTGGATAATGCAGAAGGACAATGATCACGAGCTCAACAGCAAAACACATTAAACAGGCTGTTAAAAAGGAAAGAATATGTTGCAACGGCTCATTCAAAGACCGCAGCCACAGATCTTAAATTAAACTAAAGCAGCATTGTTAAAAAAGATCAAAAATCCATAACTATGTGAGAAACCAAAAACATCACACAGTTATTGCTGTGACAGGTGGCTTTACAAGCTATTAAATCAAAGGGTGTACCTACGCTTAGTTTGTGTTAAAGAAATAATGACATAGTGCAAGATGTGTTTATGTTCATCTGAAGTTCTATTTACCAGATGTTAACACCTGGTAACTGGATGATATCTTTATCCCATCCTTATTCATAGATCTCTGGACTGAACGAGGCTGTTCTTTACTTTTAACACTTCCTTACAGATGAATGAACTTCAGATGCGGTGAAATTAATTTCAGCCAGGGCCGAAATAACACCTTCGAGGTGTCATCCTCAACGCTCCCTATGACCACGACGCTGTTCATTACGTGTCCACTTCTTCACTCACCCAGAGTAACGCTGTCCACCTTGGGACGCAGGGAGTACGGCAGGTTCCTGTACACCTGCTCTATGATCTTCTCCTTGACCTGTGAGATGGTGTCACAGTTCAGCACCTTCACGGGTGTAACGTCCGGACCTTCACCTTGAACCAGCACCTGCAGGGTCTGACAAACACACACAGATCGAGATGGTGAAGTGACACGGTTTCATACACAAATCAGGATGCACAAACACTCAAACATGGTCAGAGTCACCCAGCCAGCTACCCACACGAGCTCTATTGGGATGCTGTTGTTATGGCAACCGGGTTTCTCAGAGAGCACACAAACACACGTTGCCGTGACACCTAACATGACCGCTGTCACCTTGGCCAGCTAATGACCAAGACTCAGCAGGAGCAAGTCTGACCCACTTCACCCATCACCCTCAGCTCTGTCAGATATCACTGACCACTCAGACTCAAAGGAGGGAGGCGGGGGGGCAGGAAAGCTGGTCACAACAGCAACCTCATTTGCATTAGAAGTTAATGTGAAGAGCACGCTGGTAGTCAACAGAGCAATTGCCTATGAAATCCAGCCTGTTGCCTCCTTTTTTCCTCTCGCTCTCTCTGTAATTCAATCGCAGATGATGATCCATCACAAGGAGAGACACGTAATTCAGCCTAATTTGATAATTGTCCTCAACAATGCCATTACCCATGGGTCTTTTTGTTTGTGCCGACTTTAACAGAAAACAGCTGTGTTCACATTAGCTTCCATTATTGAAACATAACACCAAAATGAGGCTTTCCCCGGCTCCTGATAGATGCCCAAATGGATTCAGAGCGCGTGCGGTCGGCGGGGTCGAGGAGGGCTTGTACTCTGTACTCTGTACTTGTCCTCGCGTGACACACGGCCGCCTAAGTCGCACGTTTCGCTGCTGTGCTGTAAGTGGCGGTGCCGCGCAAATGAGCGCGAACTGTGGTTTTCATGCTGAGAATGCTGACACAAAACATGGATGTCACACAAAAGCAGACAGTCGCTTCAGGGTTTTGCTTGCCCCCCCCCCCCCCTCTTGTGGGGTTGCCATGGCAACATCTCAGCGAATGTGTGTGCGCGCATTTGGCTTCCTCACCATGATGCACAAAATACCACGCAAGCAGCATGTGCATCTTTTGTGACAGTTTCTGAATTTGCATGAACAAGTGTTGGTATGGGGTCTGTGTGTGCATGTGTGTGTGAATGTGTGTGTGTGTGTCCATCTCACCAGAACAGAGTACTCCACGTCGTCGCCCAACAGGCCTGTGTCATTGAGGGTGTACTTGGCTTTCTTCACTCTGGCGTCCACAGGCCCTTTTTCGATCTGGTGCTTGATGGCCCGGAACAGTTTGTACAAGGGCTCGCCTGCAGAGTCCTGGTGCACACACACACACAACACACACACACCAAAACCATTGGAAGGCTGCCTCGTCTGCAGTCAGGACGTTAATTGTTGCGACTAACCACAACGAGAGGAATAAATTCATACGGTAAACACCAAAGAAATTAGGAAATCCATGAAGAGAGTCACTGGTTTAGTGCAGTCGTTAAACACGCCGCACACATTTAATAATCAGGCGCATTCATCAGATGCAACTGTTTTGTCTCATTTATTATGTGCAGATTTGTCTCGATATATCTCTCACCTGGCTGCAGGATACATTCAACCACGGCATTGACTGCTCGTTTTTGCTTAATTTTTTTGTACATAATAAGATATTTTCTACATCTAGTTTAACTCCAGTAATAATTCAATTTAGAGCTGAGCAATTTAAATCGATTCTGCGATATATAGCGATATTTTATCGAGTATCGATTTTTCAGCCGCGGGTATCGATATTCTAAGCTTCTTTCAAAAGCCCCGTGTCCCACCTTTAAAAGCTTGCAAGAAACAATTTGCACTGTTTAAATAAATGAAACTGTTTTTCTCAACAAATCTTTTATTCACTTTGTCCAGCATTTACAAGCTGCCTGTCAGCCATATAATGTGAAATTGATGCTTTCAGTTCAATTAATTCAAACAAAGTCATTGGAACACTCACAAGATGTCACCAAAATCACTTTGTCCCTTTAAAATCTTTCGGAAAATGATGTAAATGTATCGTGAGCCGAATATCGTGTATCATATTGTGAGATTAGTGTATCGCTACAGCCCTAATTCAATTATCCATGTTTTATAACTTGCTTGGGTTGCGCATTGCTTGAGCCCATCACAGCTGTTATCGAGCAAAAGGAGGCGTGCAGCGGACCCTGGACAGATGACCAGTCCGTCACACGGCCATCACACTCACGCCTACGGACAATTTAAAACCACCAGGGACGTGCAGAGCGCATCAACTCCACAATGAAAGACCGGAGCTGAGGTTGTTTACTGTGACGGTGCTAACCACCACCTCCAGGTAACCACGGCACTGCCTCCAGCCATTTTGATTTTTAATACAAGCCAAGAGGCAACAAACAAAACCTTTTTTTTTTTTACCTTCAAAAACTGGTAGAGGCAGATGGACATCCAGTTACAGAGCATCCTTTCCACCACCGTCTCCGACCTGAAAAACAGGTTAGTGAATCATATTTTAATATGGAAAAACAAAATAAGAAATAATTAATGGGATATCTAATTATTTTTCGTGCGTGACACTTAAATTCCAAATCCCTCTGCTAAGAAACCCTGAATAATAATCGCTACTGGGCCAGAATAAGGGGTCATTTTCATCAGTAACCGTTTCTCTCGTGTGCACTTAAAAATGTCCTAACCGCTCAGAGGTTTCCGTGCAATATGTCAATGTCAAGACAGAATATTCAGAAAGTGATGTCAGCGGTCAACCGACAAATAACCCATCATAATGTCAGATATCCACAGGTGGCAGCCGCTGTTGGCTTATGGCATAGCTAATTAGATGTCTTGTATATAAGGAGGCTTGTGTTGGCTCGATGGCCTAATCAGCATAATGAGCTTCTTCATTGGGGAATAATTAAGATGTGTGCTTTCATGACAGCTAGTCACAGCCCGTCTAAGCACAGCAGATAGTTCAGATCACATGACCCTGTCTCAGCAGTGATAAACGAATCCAGCTAAGGGAGGGGAAGCAGCAGTGAGTGGATGATTTGACCGTGACATGATCGTTAAAGTGGAAAAAAAGAGCAACGCTTAAAGAGCGATGACATTTGAATGTGGTTTTGAAAGACATATTAGACATTTGAATGTTTAGAGACTCTACATCTAAACGGAGTCACTCTGGTCATAATGAATTCACGAGAAATATTAGATAAGAAAATAGCAACAACAAAGAGGAACAGCGAAAAAAAATCACCCAGTGGTAGATTCCAAGGAAAGGAGGAGGGGGAGGGCAAAAACAGAAGGAAGAACAGAAGGAGGAGGACTGAATAGATGAAGCAGCAGTCTGGCTCTTCATAGTGGACTGGAGTGCAAAATTCAAGAGAAAACATGGTAACAGAATGAAACAGTCCACTGGTTCTTGAGCCAAACTGGCTGATAAGATCAGTCCAAGAGTTTAGATGTGGAGAGACTTGTTACAGAACTGCAGGAGGACTTTTAACAATCTGAAAGTTTCTAAATGAGTCTAGCGGTATGAATGTCTCACAGCCGAGACCAAAGCTGGCACCTTCACATGGTGCAAAGGAGAAAATAGGCCATTAGGATTCATCTTTTGCAAACCAGCACATCAGTATTTAGTGTTTGATGTTGTAAGTGTTGATACATTTTACTTCTCATATGAAAACTGGTGGTGATCACAAAAAAAGAGAAGAAGAAGTAGTCATCATCCTTGTGAGAATCGTGGCTGGATCAGAATCTGCAGGGAAGCAGCCCTGCATCGGTCCACTCTCACCTGCGCAGCATCAGCTTGGGGTTCTTGCTCTGGACGTATTCCTCCATCAGCTCCAGCAGCAGTGTTCTCATGATGTCGGTGTAGTATTCCAGCTTCCCATGCAGAGCCACCGTCAGCAGGGAGGCGAAGTACACCTTGGCCCTGGCGTTGAAGTCTGGACTGTGCTCCAGGGTGTGGATAAACTACGGAAACAGAAATACACAGAAGAAGACAAACGACGAGCTAAATTAATCATCATGATGAAGCTCAGACACACAGAAACTAATCCAGTATAATTTGCTTTTAAATTATGAAATGACTAATGCAAGGGGGGAAAAAATATATAATTATCAGGGTTATTTTGGTTCTGCCCTGTAAAACATTGTGGCTTAGAAATGATACCAATTAGCGGGAGAAGAATCGACCCACACACGCAGTTAACACCTCAGAAGCTTTTGCCAGCATTATTAGATTAATAGGAATCTTCACACATTCTCTCTTCTGTACTTCCGATGTTGTGCTCTACAAACTGCATCATGACACAGTTCCCATTTCCAAAAAGGAGAGCCTGATTTTAAAATAGATCCTTGCACTACACTGGTTAGGCTGATTTCCAATGGTACATGAATCTAATTTTGTTTCATTTACATGTACTCTGTACAAATAAGTCTTTAGCCGAGCAGCCGAGGCCAATGCTTCGACTTTATCTTACACTTGAAGTTCCATTACCATTAGCATAAAAACCAGCTGAAAAAGCAAAATCAATTAATCGAAGATGAATTGCCCATTTCGCTACAGTGTAAGCTAAAAAACAAACCCAGTTGTCCCTGGATGCACAAGTGAACCAGCTGTGTTTACCGACTCCATAAATAGATGGGCCACATCTGCTGCCTGAAAAACTAACCTATAGATTTTTTTTTTTTTACCACTATGCTGAACTTATCAGGATCTCTAAATGGCTCTCTGAAAAGCCTTCAGTTGATCCATATGCCACTGTGAGAGTTCTCATGAGTATTAGCAGCGATCTCTTCCCAAATTTCACCTTCTTTTCACTATTAAGTCCAGAACAGAATTTAAAGCTCCTCTCTCCACAAACAAAGCTCCTAATTACCAAGCTCCTTTGAATCTTTGACTTCATACTTTGCTCTCAGACTGAAAGCTTATTTTTTTCTATGGCTGCAGAAGGATGGAAGGCAGACCCTCCTGTTATCATGATACCTTCTTGTAGAATCAGCCCCCATTTTGGGTTCATGTGACGAACACTCTGGACTTAGCTTTCCTTTTTAATGATGCGTATAGTAAGGATTGGCTCAGGTGAACCTGAGCATGCTTGATTTAATTGAGCTTTAACTGTAGCTGCTTTTTTTTACTTTCTGAAGTGCTCTGAGGATATTTTTGTTGTCAATTGCCTCTATACAAATAAACTGATTTGAATTTAATTGACCACTAGGTACCAGTGCCAAAACAAGCCTGGCTCCAACAGACTCTCATTATGACATCAATTTCTGGCATGAAACGCTCACTTCACCAATTTTTCCCGTAAGTCATTATAGTGTCATTAGTAGGATTCGCTCTCTGTGATTAGTGTGGGGGCGGTCTTTCTAAAAAATTTCAACCAGTCGAGATTTCTGGTCTTTCAAATAGGGGGAGCTCATAGTCGGAGTACATCATAAAAACGTGTCAGTTTATTTATATGTAAATTCTGCCCTTCCCTTCTCTACAGTGAGTGTGATTTATTTACTGTGTAAGAAATGACGTACTTCGCTGTAGAAATGGCAACAAATAGTTGCTGCTTGTCATTCAACTTCGCATGCAAAATCCATGATGGACTGAAATTGTGCATGAGACGTGACAGTATATATATATTTTGGAAACCTGTCGGTCAAAACTGCATTCTGCTTTTCCTCCAATCACCATGCATCACTACTGCACTCAGGTTTTCCACCAATCACCATGCGGCCTGATCAGCGTCCAGGCCAGCTGAGGCCAACCCACAGCTCCATTCACTCCCAGAGATGCTGAGAGTCTGGGGGGCGGGATAACATTGGCATTTAATCCAATGCCCGTCGAGTTTTGCAGCAATGAAAAAAGTGCTCCATGCAGTCCCAGAGACTCTCAGCTTCTATGGGGAGAATTAATTGGCCAGAAAGCGGTATGGGAATGTACGGACAAGTTAACTACTTCACTTCTGAAGAAGTAGCTGATTCTAAATCAACTCGTCTTCATGTTTAACGTGTTCTAACACATTTATAGTCAATGAAATGTTAACTGCACATATTAGGTCATTTATTTTTTTTTTACATTATAGGGCAGGGAGGCAGGGGAAGCTCAGCTTCCCTTGCAGTCTCAGAGGAATCCCCTCTGTTTTCAACACGTAAATACTCAAAGAAACACAGGCAGAGTGACCACTGACCAATGGACAAAACCATTCAGCTGTCAGTGATCACTCTTTAGCTCCTCCCTCTTAACCTAATATGGTCACTTTTGGCTCCACAGTAAACTGATCTGCTTGGTAGATTTGTTCTTCTTTCCCTTTGTAGCTCCTCTTCACCGTCTTCATGTTGGGTAGAACAATAGTTTGCTGCGATGTCTGTAAAAATAGCTGATGCTCCACATTCATCAACTCCAACTCATGTAAAATCTACTTTTTTTGCCCCGTTGCCATGTCCGAGCTACATAAAGGTAGTAAACAAAAAGAAGCTCAGTGCTGTAAGCTACAGCGCTGCAGACAAGGACCTGCACTGCCCTCTAGTTGTTGGTGAAACAACAACGCACTAGTATAAATGTAAAAGACGACAACGTAGCCTACGCAAAAGCATATATCAGGCTTAAGACACAACAAAGAGCACCTCTAATAGGACAAAGTGGTATGAAAAGACTTGCAGGAGCATTCAAAATAATTTTATGCCTGTTTATGGTACAATGTGTGTTTCATAAACAAAAACAGGTCTTTCTACACGTAAGTTAGTCAAAGTTGAGACCGACTAATGTTTGTATTCTGTTGCTGATGATAAGGTGTTAGTTTATGTCATTAGTTATTAGTATTTGGAAGGACGTGTTCCAGTAGATAAACAAACTGTTTGCCCTCAGTTGAGCACATACACGTATGCAAACGGACAAACTGGCCCAGAGCCTTCAGCTAAGCTAGCTTTCAAGTGTGAGGATGGTATCGTTAACAAAAATACTTTTGGTTTGTTTTATTTTTCCTCGTCAGTGTCGGCTTCTTAAAATTATCGCAATCACAATTACAACATCTCTGATGTTTATCATTTGTTTACCATCTGCGGTCTGGGATAGCATAATAGCATTTAGCATACAAAATAAAGCAGAAACTGATGCGGATTTAAACTTACTTTTTGTGAGCAAACCTGTCTTTTCCAAGGAAGACAAAAAGTTTGGGGATTAACAACAATTTTCTGTAAATTCCCCATGGCAAAGAAATGTGAATAGCACTTTTATGGTTCTTCAGTAGATATAAATGTAAATTTGCTGCTGGTATTAGAACGCAGGGCAGAGGATTACGGGAGTTATACATCATCCAAGA
The DNA here is from genome assembly GCA_018398805.1 of Hirundichthys speculiger. NCBI lineage: Eukaryota > Metazoa > Chordata > Actinopteri > Beloniformes > Exocoetidae > Hirundichthys > Hirundichthys speculiger. The sequence continues at coordinate 128,095 of JAGFBZ010000163.1, forward strand.
ATCCTAACTTAGTGATTGTTTAAACTCAACTCTCCAGTGTTGGACCCTCTGCAACCTGCAGCCAGTGAAGGCTGGAAAGAAAACAGTTGAAAATCTGAATATGCTTTATTCATGTCACACTGTGACTCGGCTGCTGAGTGTAGATCCACATCTGAATGATGTACGTGTGCCGTCTAATTACATTAATGAGGAACGTCTTGGAGTTCAGAAGGTTGGAGAACTGGTTCAGCGCCTGTGTTATTGTTGCCCTTCGAGCCTCTGGGATGTTGAGCTTCCCTGTGATCATGACATCATTGGCGCCATCCTTTGAGGGCAGAAAGAAGACCCGGTCTGTGTAGGTCTTGTAGTCCAGGAAGGGGATTCTTCCCTCATTCAGGTCATTGGTGTGGTCCTCCATCTCAATCATCAAATCTGACATGAAAAAAAACAAAAAAACAAATATTATTCCTGTTAAACAATTGTGATATGCAGATTACTTATCTCGCTAAATCATGGCAATGTTCTGAGCAGAGAACCAAGGATTGCCAGGCAATTATAGCTGCTTGCAACTACTTCTAATAATTACTACAGCATTACTTCAAGTGGGAGTAATTTATTTAATTAAGTGCTGTATAATAAATGAAAAAAAATGATCATGGCTACAAAGCATATTACTTGGCAGTGTCTCATAAGCAGAACCTTTGAGGGACATTAAAAATAAAGTAAGAGAAATCTGTTTTTCCACAGCTGTGCCATTAATACCTGTGAATTCTTTCTTGCAGCGATCTCGTACACTCTCCTCCAGATTCTCCAGCTGGTGTTTCACCTTCTCATACTCCCTCTCTGCCTGCTGACTCTTCCTCCTGAACAGACGCAACGTGGATGTCAAACATTTTAACTCTGCCGTATGCACACTTCCTCATATTGCTCAGCTTTGTACAACTTTTGATTGAACAAAATGTCTGATTAATTATTCACTACAGAGCATGACGTTGACCTTAATTGGGTTCATTCACCTGTAGCAGTACACAGAAATAATGATGATGAGCAGCATGGGCACAATGACAGCAGGGATGATGATGTACAGTGACAAATCATTCTTCCTCTCGTACTCCACCGAGCCGACCACCCACTCCCCCTTTCCGAACTTGATCTGGGAAAAAACACAGAGCAAAAAACTTATTATCTGCAGGAACTCAGGAAATCACAGCTGCATCATTGTGCATGTAGTTGTCAATGTTAATGTGCTGGGTCTGTGAACAGGTTAGTCGACCTTCATGAAATGGACAAATTATAAATGAACCAAGTGTCACTCGTTCAAGTCCAACTTTTGTCAGATAGATGTCTTGTACTACTAATCTCAGTCCTTTACAGGAAAAAGCTTCAACAAAAAAATAACAAAGGCTTTCTTATAGGAATTACCCAGAAGAAATATCATGCTATTCATCACATTTGTGGCTTGGCTCTAAATACATGTAATATAATTAAATGTAATCATAAAGGGCTGTAGCTGCATGAAAACTCTTTAGCTGGTTAGAAATATACGGGATCCAAGAGGACAGAGGACATGCCTAGAGAAGTACAGTAAAGATTCATGATGCATGCACATGTTCGTGTTCATCTTTATATATATTATATATATATATATATATATATATATATATATATATATATATATATATATATATATATATATATATATATATATATATAGGGCGCAGGTAATTTACTAATCGAGCAAACATTTAATACATCGTTTAAAAATAAGGTTGCAGTTTTAAAGGAAAAAAAAAACAAAAAAAACAAATGTATAAAAACTAACCACCGACGTATCTACAGTATCTAAGCTTTTTTTATGCTAGAGCTCTAAGAAGGGGCTGTATTTGTGTGATTCCTCTTCAACATATTCACCACAGTTTTTTTAATGTAAAAATCAGTATTATTAAGTGTTGTATTAATATAACACTTGAAAGAAAAATGAAAAAAAAAAATATATATATCTGCCCGTCTTAGTCTGGTCTCACCATTAGCTCCAGCAGCTCGGGCCGGGTGTCTCGACGCTGCCGTCTGGAGCGAGCGCGGGGCGGGGTGGAAGGAGGGTCCAGGAACAGCTTGTCATCTTGGAGCGTGTTGACCTGACACTGAACGTCACCCACAAACGCTTGAGCCTCTTTGGCCGTCATGGCTTTGGAGAATCCCCGACCCTGCAGAGACAGAGCGACTGAAATACTCAAAGCGTCTCAACGGAAAAGCAGCAGGTAGAATTATTTATCGTTAGTTAGACCCCGATATAATCAGTAACTAAAGCATTATTGCAAGCATCCTCATCCCTAATAGGTGGAAATTGTATGCTCTAACAATGTTCCATGAGCTGAAAATAGTTGAAAATCTTGAAATGAGTTACTTTAATCACATTCTCAGATAGTGTAAGTCAGTGAAGCGCAGCTCCATTAAAAGCTCACAGTTCTGTCTTCCAGAACACAGAGAATCTGCACGAATCTCCTCGAAGCACGTTTCTCCACAGACGTTTTAATAGGTGATACCATTTTTAAATAAGGCAATGATCAGTTCTGAGAGACAGAGGTTTGCTTTGCATGTTTCACACTTTATCATCTACTATGCCGGATATGAGGAACAATACGGACTAAACCTTTTTTTTTAAACAAGCTGTTCATAAAAGCGCTGATTTATTCAACCAGACACTAAAATAAGAGTATTTGTGTCATATTCCAGTCTGGGTTTGTAACCTGTTTTGGGGGTTTGTTTTAAATGGATTAAAATAATATATAATATTAGTAAAAATAATAATTCCAGATAGTTGTATTTGAAAGGATTTTTATGGTGAGAATTAAAACAGCCTTTTGTTTCCTAAATATTTCTCTCCATCTATCCTTCTGTCTATCATCCTGCAGGTTTATTCAACTACTGAGTTACAGTGATGAAAGATGAATTTGTTTTAAAAACCTACTATGCAATAAAATAAATGAATGTTCAGTAATTGCAACTAATGATGTACATTTTTGGTTTCCTTACTTAAATAATTTGACTAATGTGCTCTTGTTTTCACTCAAAGTAATTAAAAAAATCCTAATATCAGTTGCTTTGAGCACATTTCTATTATATCTATGAGAACATATTTAGTTTATTTTATACTGAAATGATCTACAACAAAATGCAGAGGCATGTCGAGTGCGGAAAACCCAAATAACCTCAGGCCTGAATTTGTCTCTGCACTCACGGTGACGATGATGATGCTGGTCTCAGTGATGCGCTTCTTGGTCAGGTTGTTGAAGATGGGGTCTGGGTGGTACTTGAAGGGCTTCAGCTCCTTCACCCAGTTGTCCAGATGGATTTGGGTTTTAAAGGGCGGATTCAGAGAGCCGTCTACAGTCGGAGACCGAAACTGGATGACCGTGTCATTCTTCTCGTAGGCAGGCTGAGCAGGATCAGGGAGGCAACAACAGATGAAAAAAAAACAAAAACAAATCAGCAATCAGTAAGGCAAGTCACAAAAATATCAACAGTTTCAATGGAAAAACATGGAAAAGGATTAGAGATCAAAAAGAAAACAGAAAGGGCCACCCCCCATTTGTTTTTGCAAGAGCAAGTGAATTAATGATTCTCGTGTATGCAGTGGATTTAAAAAAAAAAAAAATGTTTTGGCACATCTTTCCATTAACATCCCAATCTGTCACGTAGATTAGCAGCTGCCTTTGATGAGTCATAAATCACACAGAGACACTTCTTTTTTGGCTCTACTTTCTGTCACTCAGTGATAGTTTTTGATAACAGGCTGTGAATGTGTCGGTGACAGCCAGATCTCAGAGAAGCGCACGAGGCACGCGAGGGCCGTGTCCCTGAGTGAGGCTGCGTGAGTTTTACGCCATGTAGATGAAATATTCTCCAGTTGACTTCGGTAGTATTTCTGCAGTTGATTTCTATTTCGGATTATCGAATTGTCCAGTTTAGCATTGAGGCAACAGGAGGAAGACCGGTTCACCAGAGAATATCTAGGAGAGGGAGATTTCTCACTTACATGATGTCCAGGTTCCTCGAGAGTGATCTCGAGATAGTTAAAAAAAAAAAAATTTTTTTAAATAAATGGGGTTCAATGGAGCTGCACCACTATAGATATATTTGCAGTGCAGCCAATTGTCTTTTTTTTTTTTTTTTTTCAATTTTCATTGCTTTTTCACTCTAGGGGTTGAAACAGATTAAACAGATTTAAGATATTCTACTTTGTTTCACTCATGGAAAGACAATTTCTAAACCTGACGACATTGATCAGTTCAGCTGATCCATGAACGGGCTCAAATCAGAAATCATTCATTTACAGTCTGATCATTAGCAGGATTCATCATGATCCTCCTCTGGAAAATCATATGGAGCCTATAATTAGGTGTAAAAAAATAACAGGGGCCATCTGAGCGCCGCAAAAGTGGTGTCCTCTAGGTGGCAGCACCAGTCAGAACCAATCGTTGCTGCTGCATTTGGAGCTTTTGCAAGATCCATAAACTTCCAGTTTTGAGAGCGATCATTTAAAACTCTGATCCAGAAGACACTGATTCAGCGTGAGGGGTTTCAGCAAGGAAAAGATCAACAGTGACGGCAAGATGAGAGGTGATCTTGTCTACTGAGCCTGGAAGAACTCGAAGAGGCCACGCTACAAAGCCCCACAAGAGTGCGATATTCCACGCTAGTCGGGTATTATTTTAGCTGTTCAGCCACATTAATTCCCATTTATTCGGGGCGATCTCATGAGCGCCTCCTTGGTGAATTGCGGGCTTTTCTAAAGTGCAACGGGGATGAACAGAAAGGTGCCCAGATTCTCTGTAAACAGACTCTGGCATCGCTTCCTTGGCTGCTTCTCCTCAGTTTAACCGGTCAAAGCCAAAAAAATATTTAGATTTATTATAACATAATGTTTCCCCAAATGAAATAAACAAGATGCAACATGTTGATACAGAGCTGTAGATGTCGGTTACACACACACACACACACACACTCAACTAAAGCCAGGCCTCACGTCTGACCTATTTCTGGACTAGCTGGGCTACTCTACTAAGTTCACCATCTTAATATAGCATCACAAACAGGAAATTTTCTAATTAGCTCACAGATGTTGGTTTGGTGAATACTTAGCACTCTCTCCAAAAGAACTGGTTTACTCTGAAATGTATAATTCATGGATAAAATATTTTATTAGCTGATTCAGATGCATGAGCAGCAGTTACCTCTCATTAAATTGTTGCTAATTTGCTAACTGCTAATTGGGTAATGTAGGAATGCAGTGGAAATGCAATGTACTTGTGTTCTTTGCAAATTACATGTATTAGGAGCTCTTAAGGAGGAAAGGGGGGAAGAAAACCCTTCGTTAAGCCAACCACCAAATAAATATGTTTCTATCACATGCCAGAAGCACATAATTAGTCCCCATGTTTAGGTCTAGTTCAGTGGATGGACTTAAACCAAGAGGAGCTTATTATAATGAGCAGCCAAGGCCTTTGAGATAACACTGCCAGAAGTATTTTTAAATCTCCTCTGTCCCTGGGTGGCAATGCCCAGGATTCGGGCGTTGCTAGGAGTAAAGTGTCTTGCAGTGCAGTTGTATAATCTGCAACCTCAATGCTGGTATTAAATTTAGGTCTTTTAGCGAAATTAACAAAATCAATGACTTCTTAATGCCACCCAGCACACAGGGGGACAAGCGGAAGCAGTAAGATTTATTAAAAACCCCTGCAAGTTCCCTGTTTCAGGTTGGCTGTACGTGATCATCTGGTCCAAGAGCAGATTTTCATTTTGGTCACGGTGAGACACGGATGCTGCCGTCTGCAGCCCTCCAGGTTTCAGGCTTTCGAGTTATAGGAAGTGAGATTAAGTGTTAACGGTTTATGGGATCTCGCTGATCGGTGGAAGCTCGGGGGAGTGGAAACGGGGGTTTGCTGCGCTAGTTTGAATAAATAACCATTGTGGTCGTGGGCGTGAGAGAAACGGGAGAATCGAGCAGCGCCGCTGCGCGTGAACGTGAAAACACATTTGGACAAAAAAAACTGCAGGGAAGCAACAGTTAGGGGACAGATAAAAATCAAAAATAAGAGTGTCGATAAGTAGCACTGATAGAGACCTCGACAGCAGATGAGTTGTCTCCCTGGACCTTCATGATGGCGGTCTGGATGAGGTCAAACCCGGAGCCGATCACCACAATGTTCCTCCCTCCACTAAAAACACATAAAAACACACACACATTGAGCAAGTGCTTTACCAGCAGCATAAACACAACAAGATGCATTAAACTGGAGAATCACAGGAAAGCAGACTGCTTCTACAGTAAACCCGAAGTAAATACTCTCTGGAAATGCAAATAATTTAGTCTGTTTATGTGCAGAATGACATGCATCGTAATGCTTTCTGTTGCTCAAAAAAAGAAAGGAGAAAGGCTTTTTTTCCAAGCTGTTTATTAGGAATTGGACTGTAATTAGATTGGATTCGACTTTATTTAATTTAAGTGAGGGGCTAAATTTGTTTACTTTAAAAAAATCAAAGGAGGAAGTCAACAGTTCCTTTTGTCAGGAGTCATCATGAGATTTAAAAAACCAACTTTTGTTGCAGAGATTTTAGAAAACATGGAGTGTCGGTTCAACGATGTCAATAAGCACATCTAAAAAGGACTCAAAACAAAACTAAAATGAAAAAATAATCAAGAAGCTTCACCAAAGTGTTGCCGTCAATGTACGAACACTCTCATGTGCTACATTTGAATTTCAAGGCTGGTTCTTAAAAAGAAACATTTCTAAAGAATCTTGGTGCCAGTTGAAAAATCTTAAAATCAAAGTTATTATAAATTGCCAATCCTGTGCCAATTTTCATGAAAATAGTTACTGTAATGAAGAGATTAACGCAGAGGCCCAGATAACAAACTAGTGTTGTAACAAAAGAGAAAAGGCAGGAATATGAGAAGTCATCTGTCTCTACAAAAACTGGGCAGGTTAATATTCTGGCGGCGGGAACGCCAGCCCGAAGATAAATACATTTCTGTTTCAATTATTTTCTATTTTTCTCTCTGCTACTCTGACACTCGTCTAGTCGACGGCAAAAGAGATTAGCAAAACATCTTTCTGATCGACAGTGAGAATGGTCAAAAAATATAAATAAATACATTTTCCATGAGCTTTCATTCAGTTCTATATTCATCCAGGCAAAATGAAGGCAGGAAACAAAGAAACTGCTCATATCGTTCAGAAGCAGCTGATATTACACTAAAACCATTCATGCATCTGCAGAACTGACCAGACAAAGCTTTCATTGGGGCTATGAGCCGACACGGTGGGGTTATCCATGAACTGGAAGGCACTTTGGATGGTTTTTGTGGTATTCTTTCCATATTTCATTGTGACAGCGAGAAGGTCAGAGGGAACCTTATCTTCTTTATATTCTCCTGTCCTGCAGGTGATCTCCTTTCCAAACTGCTCCCTGCCAAGACAAGGACAAAGATCAGCACTTGGAGGGTGGAAGAGAGGAGGGGATTCGCAAAAGGTCAGCGTGGGGTGGAAACCAGCATGGCAGCAGCCTGACAGTTTGTTACATCTTGGCTTCGCCGCTCCTCTCGCTCATTATGTTTCGGTTGGCACTTCCTAAAATGTCTCTGAGGGCAGCAGAACATCGGCAGAATCAAGAGCAAAGGCTCAATCTCAGAGATGGAAATCCCCTCTCTGCTTTTCTCTTCCTCCTCCCACAATTAAGGTCAATTCCATTTATACTTCAAGAATGTGGGAAAAAAAAAATCAATTTGTGGGTTCAAAGTGTGCCTGATAGAATTTGCATACAGCACAATGTGTGAATAACAAGCAGCTCTATCAACTGAAACGGAACAGGCCTTCGGCATGAATGACAATTATTGTGAAAAGAAATCCTTACACGCTGCATTCCACACTTCCGACGGTAACTTTGACGTCGTCCCGACTGCCAGTGTCCAGAAATGTTCCAGAAATTGTGATGAGTGTGCCGCCTGCTTTAGGACCCCTGGAAGGCGTCACCGTTTCAGGAATTGGGTCCTGGTGAAAGGGGAGCGGGGTTACAACATCCCATCTGAATAATACTCTGATTTCCCCAGCAGGGAGTCGCACGCACACACAAGCTCTGATCCACACGCACACCGATGACAGCGCTGTCGTAGACGTTCACGTCTCCTCTGGCGCTCCTTGATCTGCTCCCCCCCACCCCCCCCACCCACTTGATCAGAAGTCTCAGACACACAAACTCACACAAGCACCACATCTGCCTCAATTTGCTGAGCAAACAGTTGGGTGGAGTCGTGGAGTCGTGTCCCTGTGGGGAAGCTTTTACAGAGCCAGAGATATGAAAAGCTAGTTAAATAGATATGCAGTGGCCTGATAAAACATGAAAGGAGAAGAGGAGAACCCCGACACAGCATCCGCTTACAGAGGAACGGACACATTTTCTGACTGTGGAAGAGTCGTGTGCTAAAAGCTTTCCAACTTGTCCACCGCTCTGCTACGAGAGCTGCAGAGGTACTTACTCTGTAGGTGAACATCCTGGTGGAAGTTCCTCTCCTCCCACCATTCACCTCCACCTCCACATGGCCCCACGTTGACTTCTTAGGGTCAACAGGGCCAATCTGGCACACCACACTGGACAAAACAGAAACAGGTGGGGCAAAGGTCATTTCAGTCCAGGACTGGAGCTGACAACTGTTATTATCAGAAAACAGAATTATATTTCCTGGTCCTGAATCATCATCATCATCATCATCATCATCATCATCATCATCATCATCAGAAGAAGAAGTAGAACAAGAACAGAAACAGGAGAAGGAAGAGAAGAAGAAATAGAAGAGGAAGAACAAGAAGAAGAACAGAAACAAGAGGAGGAGAAGAAGAAATAGAAGAAGGAGAAGTAGAAGAAGAAAAAAAGAAGAGAAGAAGAAGAAAAAAAAAAGGAGGAGGAGGAAATGAACAAGAAAGAAGAGGAGGAGGACAAGAAGAAGAAAGTAGTGGAGGGAGAAGAAGAAGGAGAAAAAGGAGAAGAAGAAGAAGATGAAGAAGAAGAAGAAAAGAAGAAGTAAAAAAAAAAAGAAGAAAGAGATGAAGAAAAAAAGAAGAAGAAGAAGAGGAAGCCGGGATCAAAATGCCAACCTTACAGTGACTGGACGACCTGCTCCATCTCAAAAATGAAACTAACTGGATATAAATGTCATTCGCTTTTCACACTGGCAAGATCAACACCTTCAGCCAACATCTGAGTGACGCTGACTCAGCAGCTATTAATCAAACGTGACTTCTGATGCCTGATCGGCTGCTTCTGCTGCGCTGGGATTTATTTCCACATTTCAGCGTTTGGAGTTCAATGGAAGACGTAACGAGACAAAACTTCTGGAGCGGTCTTTGGGGGAAATGTGGTGCAGCTGAAACAATTGTGAGAACTTTTTTTTAAAGCTCATACAAGTGATGAGCAGCAAAAACTGGGATGTGAAAAGAATGAAATTATAGAAGGAAAACTTCAAGAAACCAAGGTGCAACCTGCAATGTGACTGCACAGATCAACAACCAGCAGGAGCACAGGCATGTCAGCAGCAAGAGTGGATGATTTAACAGAGAAAGAGCTCCATCTGGTCACATAAATCCTGGTTTATGCCTCATCATGCAGATGGTGAGGCAAGAATTTATGGTAAATGTGGCTCCTTCCTGCCAGGTGTCAACAGCTCTAGCTGGTGGCTGTTTTCTCTTTTATAGACCGTTTGTATGAAGTGAACACTTTTCAAACACAGCTGTCACTGAAGTGCTTTTGGCTCCTAAAATGTGTTTCTTTAAATAAAAAAAATTACAATTGAACACTGTAAACCAACAAACATCAGAAATCTGTAGGAAGCATGTTTGTCGTCATCATAGCAGTTTTATACTCTTCCTACAATCATCGTAAAAAGAAACCATCATTGAATTTAAATGTTCACATGGAAGAAAGAAAAAAAACAAAAAAATCTGGTCATGATCAGGTTCTAAATACAACTTCAGATGAACAACACATCAACACCAGACATATTCCATCAGGACATTAGTGAACAGAACCTAAACTAAAATAGTCTGTGGGAGTGATTTGTGAGCATCGCTCGTTTCCGAGCGTCCCTGTGATTAACTTTGAACCTCGTCAACTGGAACACCATCAACCTGAAACCCTGAACAGGATGGAGCAGAAACAGAAGGTCTGACCTGGTAGAGACTGAATACTTTTCCTCCACATGGATGCAGGGCTCTCCGACCACCGTGATGCTTTTAATATCCTCTTTATAAATGCCAAGGTTGGAGCCACGGATGGTGATGGAGATGCCTCCCTGCATGGGGCCGTAAAGGGGGATAATCTGGACGAGGAGATACAGAGCGTAGGAGGAGGAGTTGATGTTTATAGGTAGAAAGGATTTGAAATGGATTTAAACAGATTAGTTGAGCAATAAGGACATAAAAGAGATTTACACAGTCTGTTTGACCAAATATTCAGCAAACTGTTTTACAGACATGGACGTGGTGGATCATATTTATACTCCGTATTGAATATTATTATATTACGATGCTTCATGTAAACATACACTAACAAGCCAGTGAGTTACTCACAAAGTGTACAGAGTATTTTTCACTAGACACTGAAAGGAAAATAAGTTTTAACAACATTTTCTTTTGTGAATGCATAAAGTCTTTATGCATAAATATACACTATAATTTAAACATTAATGCATAAACAGTATAGATACAAAATGAAAATATCCATCAGACATTGATGCACAGAATGTTCATCGATTGATTAACTGTCCAGTTGAACCCTGAAATCAAATTGTGAAAATATATTCTGGTTTATTACTGTGATATGATATGAATGGAAGTGATTTTGTTCAGTCAGAGTGTCTCATATTGAGCAAACATCCAGTCAGGTTCCAGTTCATCAATGTGACATTGTAGCGTGATGAAAGTTATGATTTACATCCCTTGTAATTTATATACAGTATGTATGAGACAATGATCAAACTTTATATATTAATCTCTAAAGCACATGTACAATAAATCTAACAATAACATGTAGGCTGGTGTTTAAAGGCAGGGTAAGCAGTTCAGTGGATGACATCACGTTTGTTGTATTTGAAGATGAAACATGAACAAAACAAGGTGAGCCAGCTCCTCCTTCCTTCGTCCAGTGCTGCCCAGGAAAACACGCCCCATCATGAAATCCTCCCAAGTCATCCTCACCCTCCTCCCCCACTTGATGGACACGACCACAATCTCTGGAACATTTTGGCCTCTGTTTGTTTCCAGTTTACAGATCCAAGACATGTTTTGTTTTAACCCACTGTGCCTAAAAGACGGGCAGCCAGCAGATAGTGAGGAGATATTCACTGAAGTCATGTAGAATCGTTTACCACCTGCAGCGCTTTTAGATAAGAGCTAATATTAACATGCTAACATGCTAACTAAGAGCCACGTCCCAGATCGGAGGATGCATCCTTCAAAGGCTGCATTCAAAGAAGATCGTGTCAAAGCAAAGCGACGCAAGCTTTTACATTTTAAAGACTTTTCCGAGTTCGCTCTGGAAATGCTTCCTAACGTCCTCAGCTGGAGAAGACCGGGGCGTCTCCGTAGGAAAGATGGAGAGAAACTGCTGATGCCAACATTGCTGGGTAACTGAACTGGATCTGGGAGCATAAACAGGAAGTTCTCTGAAGGCTCCTAACATCTGGTTAAACCTTTCTGTGGTCTTTGAAGAACGTGACCTCTGAAGGATGCAGCTCCTAAACTGGGACAAAGTCCATGATAATGCTAACATGCTAACGTTCAGCAAAAATATTTAACTCATCTAAGTGTGATGCTCAACAAGGAATTAGGGATAGTTAATTGATCGAGTTCATCCTGATGAGGACATGAATCTGAACGTGCCATTTACAATCCAACCCTCATCGTGGCGTTCGAGGTACAAAAGTACGGATCAGACATTTGGAGGATTTGTCCTCTGGGAACCTTGGACATCTGTAGAAAATGTCACAGCAATCCAGTGAATGACTTGATGGTGGTTGACATTTCATTCTACTCAAAAGTGGAGGACGAACCAACCCACTGTCCACAAATGAAGTTAGTCAGCATGAATATCTTTCATTAATAATTTTCCCCAACAAACACATTCATGCCAGTTTATCAATGACATTTTGATCCACCAGTGAATCTGTTAGTCTGTAAATATCTGTTTATGACCTCTGCCCAAACGATATAAACATAATGAGTTTTCTTTTTTTTTGGTCAGGGACATAAAGGCACCAATAATTAAGTAAGCAAACCGAATATTGATTCAATCTAGATACGATTAAGGGAACCTGGAGCATGTTCTCAAGGAGACTCCTAAATCTTGTTACCACAAAGATGAGACAGAAAATACACAACCAATACACTGCTCCAATCAATGATCCAATAAACAAAGGTCAATATCTGTTCACTGCTAATCACGAGCTTCAGAGGAAGTCACAGTTTCCATTTCAAAAGCAAACAGGAGGTGATGACAACACTGTTAGAGATACTCACGTCTGTGATCTCGGGGTTGGGACACTGGACGCTGAGTGGATCCTCCTGTTGAGCGCTGCAGAGCTTCTCATGCACACATGCATTTTGCTTTCTGCACCACACACAGCTGTACTTTGAGTCGGCATATTTACAGAGACTACAGTCCCCCCTCCCTATGGAGCAGTTGTACAGGGTGACTGAAGGAGGAGAAACGGGAGGGAAAAGAAACAATCACCACTTTGCTTTTCATTCACTTCCTTATATATAGTTATAATCTCTTGTAAATTATCTTGCATTAAAATTCATATTTCACACTGTCATGCAAAATGCAGGAGAGGCCTCACAATCATTTGTCATGAATCTCTCTGGAGCCTTTATATTCCAATAAAACACTTTAGATTATGAAGTCATAACCAATTAATTTAATTCAGTTTAAATTGGAGATCAGAGATAGTTTATTCTAATGTAATGGAGACGTCACACTGGGACTTGCAGTGAAGACACAGGACATTATAAATACAATTTCCACATCAAAATATGAAAATGTACCGTTTAGTGTGCTGTCCAGCTTCTTTCCAGACTCCTTGTCCTTCATGTAGAAAAGAACATTCGTCTCTGGTGCCTTGTCGTAGGAAAACTACAAAATTGGAAGAAAATGAATTATTAATAAAGAGTGTAGTGATTAATGGCGCTTAAGCTCTTCCCTGAAAACAGTAGGAGCTGCTGCTCACTCATGTCAAGGGAAAAGGAAAAAAAAATTATACCCAGTCTGGCAGATCTTAAGCTGAAGAAATCAATGTTGGGAAAAGTAGATAGCTGGGGGGTATGCACTGTTTGAGCTTCCCTGTCACAACATTGACTATGTACAGCTGGAGACAGAATAACTCAAGTGAGGGAAGCCTGTCCATTAGGGGGCGCTAAAAAACATCAAAGTGTCTGTGGAAAGTTGCTCCAGGTTCATTTCATTAATAAATCTGGACTCTAAAGATGGATCGATATAGATAGATATTAGAGCTGCATGTGGGCTGATGTGCAAGAGAAATAATTAGATTCAAGTGATATTTTACAATATATTTTCCTCTTTCAGTGCTGCTCAAAACTGAACTTTGAGAATCAGCTCCACAAATCAGCCGCACTTCAAGGGTTCGTGTTGAGCGGACGGCAAACTGGCCAGAAGCTCAGTGGAAGAACAAAAGTGTCGTTTCAAAGCACGTATGCAGCTACGAGCTAACGGCCACACTCACGTCGAAGCCACTGAAAGTGTAGAACGGTCCGTCCTCAGCTCTGACCTCTTCCTCCGTGTTTTTCATCAGCTCCGTCCCGATGGTGAAAGCTCGACCCTGCAGAGAGACACAAACAGAAACAAGAAATGTGCTGCATCTCTGGTGTTGCTCTCTGCTCTCAGTACAGCACAAAGAGCAACACATGCAGGCTCCTGAAAGAGCTCTGTTCCCACACAGAGAAGACGTACAGGTGCATCAGACAGCACCTTCAAACCAGAGGAGAGAATCTTTTTAAAGTCTAAATAAAAGACATATGGGTTTTAAGCTTTTAATGAGGAGCTGTGACTGAGGAGTTACAGGGATGATGCTCTGCCTCTCCATTCAACATGTCCAGTCATGGGAACCACAGAGTGCACACTCTTAACTCTGGGGTTTTAGCTAGCAAGACATTATAAAATATACATGAGATTTAATAATAAAATAATATAACAGTTACTTTGAGCACTGAGGATGATGACATGAAGTCTTTTAATTTGTGTGTAAAATTCATCAAATCCAGTCTTCTGTGAAAGAAGCAGCTGATTTACTTGATTTTAACTTTATTCAATAATGTGTAGCATTCAGGAAACAACAGCTTCATTTTTTACAAAAAAGGCTTCTGGATTTTGGATTGCAGCTTGTTGAAAAATAAGGAAAATGTTTAATTTCTGACATGTCGTTGATCATCTGAAGATACCAGAAGGACCTGATCATCATCATCATCATCATCACCACCATCATGACCATCATCACCACCATCATCATCATCATCATCACCATCACCATCATCACCACCATCATCACCATCACCATCATCATCACCATCACCATCATCACCATCATCACCATCATCATCACCATTATCATCATCACTATTATCACCATCATCATCATCATCATCATTATCATCATCACTATTATCACCATCATCACCTCCAGAGGTGTAAATAACTAAAAGAGGACGTGTTTTCTTTTCCATAATAATGTAGAAGTGTCCTTGGACAAACCACTGAGTTTCTCTCCAGCCCCTGATCTATTATCTGTCGTCTATGTGTGTAAAATAGAAAAGGCTGCTCTATCTAGACGCAGCGTCTGAAAGTTTGTGTGAGTGTGGCGTGCACCATAAAACACTTGGTCAATAAGACTAGAAAAGTGTTACATAAATGCAGACCATTCATCACTTCTGTAGTTTGTTATGACTTTCCGTTATGATTTTGGTGATAAATATCATCCTTCTTCTGCCTTTAGTTTTTGCACATGTTGCTATAAGGCTGAATGCCCAAAAATATGCACTTTACAGTCATTATGGCATCCTTCTGTGTTCTGACCACTTGTATGTAGCTGATGACTGTCCAATGATTGTGGGTCAGTCAAATATCACCTCAGACAAACGGATAGATATGACTTTTTCACCATGCTGATACTTATTTAAAAAATAAAGGCAAAAAGAAAAAAAAGTAAAACTCTGTGGCCAACTAGCGTCTATTCCTCCACAACAATGTGAGAGACTTGTTAAGTCAGACACAAAAACAACAAGCAATTGCTGCAAAGACAGCTGCACCAGCTGTTTAATCATGGGGGTACTTAGGAATGAAGCACAATTCTTTTTTTTAATGTTTTTGGAATTAATTTTGCTGGAGAAGGATGTATGTTGTCGACTGTCTTGTGAGATATTTGTTTAATACTTAGACCCACTATAATCAGACGACTCTGATCATCTACCAAGCGTTCTTCACGACTCTACAATCTGAACACACACAAAGTCTACAAGAATGTAATTTCTGTTCCTGCGCCAGTTTACCTGATAGTGGTCCACATTGATCCCTTCGAAGCTGATCCGGGTCTTGTAGCCCACAGGGATGAGGACCGGATCTGGGTTCTCAAACCGAGGACACTTTGATCCCTGAAAAAGGCATCAAAGCAACTCAGATGCTCGTAGTTTGAACCATTTACATTTTAAAACATGCAAGCCACTTAACAGACACCTTCATCTGTGGTGACAGATTAGTATATCACTGAAACATCTGCTGACTTGTAATTTGATATTCTCCACCCTCAACATTTGCCATGCAAGATGGAGGCAGCTGATAGAGAGATTTGTGTTTTTTATTAATTTTCAGGAGGAATTTGCATTACTCAGACACTGCACAACACACAGTGACTAGATGTGCCTTTAAAAACTCCTGCTCTGCTTTTGGCAGCATTTATCCCACATGTTCCACAAGCTGCTGACTTTGTTCCTCGGGTTGACCAACCTCGCGGTGTTTGATGATGTTGGGACCCGTAATGGCGTCGTCTTTGTCGCTGCACGTGTGGTCGTGTGTATTCCACTGGCATCCCCACGGGCTCGACACACACGACATGCACCTGGAAACACACGGTAAAGTGGGCTCAAATAAGAACCACAAGAAAACGTTTTCACGCAAGCTTGAGCGCACATGCTCACATAAATAAAAGCACATGCAAAACAAAATCTAAAACCTGCAAACTCATCAGTGTCCAGTGCAAAAAGCTATGATGCTGACAATGAAATTGATCTCTGCAACTTCGCATAAGAAAGCTCGTTCATCACACACCTCAGCGTGAAAGGTATGAGGAGAGGTGGGGGGGGACTGATAGGATTGACTTTCATTTTTTGATTAATGAAAAGGAAACTGAAGCAATTTCCTCAGCTTGGCCATAAAAGGAAAGAAAATGCAAAGAGGTGCATTCAAAACTACCATGTATCACAATTTACAAGCAAGAGCCTTGATCCCTCATCTGCTCATGCATGGTGATAAATTTACATCAAGGTTGTCACTTGATGCTGCGTTCAGTGTCACTGTGTATTTTCAGCGAGTGACGGAGCAGAACTGATGGATAAGAGCCAGACTCACGGCGTGTTTTCAGATTTCCTCACTGTGGCGGCACAGTTGTAGAACTGGAATTCCCGCGCGGCCAGCTCCACGGTCTCGTTGACAAAAATCCTGACGGCCACGCCGACAAAATCTATACAAAGATGAAGATGAAGGTTAGATTTTAGGAGTTACATTTTAGGATCAGGTCATACAGGAAAAATATAGTCTAGAGCAAAAGTATCCATTAGTATCCATGAAATTCAGGGTGACCAGGAATGTGAATGAAGTCTCTCTGTCCACAGAAAGATTCATGATCTTTGGTTAGATGGACTTTGTTTGTCAGAAAACGGCCCTAAACTTCAACATTACAGCCTCCACAGCTTGCACCACAACATAAATCACAATATTAGATCAAAATCCATCCAAGAACTGGCTGCTTGATTTGTAACTTTTATGTCCACAATTGATTTAATTGCAAAATAATAATAGATTTTTACTTTTACCCACTTCTTTCAGGTAACACAAACCTTTGCTGTAACAGACATTTATAGACATTTGCCTTTAAAAAATGATAAAAGGGTAGCTGGATTAGGAATCCAAACCTTGGTCCTCAGGCGTCGCTGGTATAAGTGAAGGCTGTGGCAGATGACAGGAGACCTGATTGGTGGCAAACATGGTGCCTTCACTTGGGAACGAGCCGATCTTGCAATGTAGTCGGTCAGAGGGTCCAATGGCAGGAAGAGAGGGAACGTTGATCTGTACCTGTAAAGGAGGAACAAAGGCTATGAAACTGATTCTTCATGGAAATGTTGCTTATGATGCATTTCTATTAAAAAAAAAAGATACAAGTTCTAATGAAATTAATTTCTCCTTTCTGTGTGTACTTCAAACACCTCAATATAATTAAAATTACAGAAGAGGAACTATTTCCTTTTGAAAGGCAGGAGATTGATTGAGAGTGAGAAAGGAGGAGACATGCTGCTGATGGAAATTCAAGTGTGAATCAGAAAGGGAGCGACGGAGAAGGAGTCAGAAAGAGGACGAGTGAAAACAACAAAGGAACAACTTGAGAGGAAAAACGCCTCATAGAGGATCTCCATCTTAACACACTGTGAGCACAATCAGACAGGACGGACGGTTATAACAAGACAGTTCAGAGGTTGTTTTTTTTAACATTTCTGGGCAGATCAATACAGAACAGGAAGACTTTGAGCCCAGGTCTCCGTCTCACGACGTAAACAGATTATTACGAAGACTACAGATGTCTGTGACATGCATGTAAGTAGAACTGTGTACTGAAGAGCCAGACAGACAAAAATAGATCAAAGAGTGAATGAGTGCAGCTCTGCACCTTGCCAGTCTTTTTGCAGGAAAGATTTGGGGGATAGAAGGATACAATCTTGACGCACTGCTGACTTGGGCTCCACAACCAGCCATTTTTCTCCTCTGCCCGCCGGCACTCAGACCTCCTGGTACACCTGCACATGAAGCAGAATCAGATCCCATCAGCCCCTGCTCCATGCCCCAGTTTCACAAAAGAAAAAAAGCCCCAACACAACATCATGTAGTAGTCAAACATGTTAAGTTTCTCTTTTTATGTAAAATTACTATACAAGCACCGGAAGAACATTTACTCTCTCCAATTTCAGTTTTAACCCTCCCATTTTTATTTTTTCATGTTTAATGGTCCAGTTTTATACCTCTAATGAGAAAATAACCCTGATCTGTAAAGACGGAGGCTGAAAGGAAATACTGTATTTATATTGATCAAGTGAAACTCTCATGTTTTTAAGACCTAATTCTCGGATTTTCAAAAATAATGTATCCAGAATATACTTTGGTTTTAACTTCTTCAATGTTCTTTGATGTAATTTTCATAATGTTGCATTAGGTTACAGCAGAAGATCGAAAGGAAGAAATACTTTAAGTCGTATGAACTGAGGGAGCAAATATCATTAATATTTTTTTTTTCGTACACCAAACTCACCTGATGGTCGCATCAATCATGAACCCAAGGTATCATGGTCAAATAACCCAAAGATGCAATGAAAAAGTGCATTAAATTCACATTTGGAAGCTGGATCCATCAACTCTTTTGACTTAATTAATGAGTGTAACTGCTGATTATCTCCTCACTGATTTGATTGACACATTTCTTTCTGCTCTAACACTCAGTGCAGGCAGTGATCCAGGAGAACCAGGAGTCCCCAGAGGGGGACAGTTTTTCAGCTGATCATGTTCCTGTAAAATACATGATGCATTCACACCTTTCTCCCTCTCCAGACCCTGACAAATGAGCTGATGAGAGCAAATTGCAGTCTGGCTTCACTGCATGTGGCAGACAAACAGCTTTAATTCCTTACGGCTGCACCGGACAACAGGAGATGGAATATAAACGGCCAGAAGTCCTGAAAGTGTTCGCCATAAACCACTGAACAAATATCCCGCTGTGTTTCACAGAGGGAATTGCTTGCGTAGGCGTTCGTGTTCGACTGTTGCTGTGAACATTCATCGGTGAGTGCATGCACGAGTGCAGGTGTGAGTCTGAGGTCGTCACCTGCCCTCCAGGACACACCAGCCACAGTAAGGGTCCCTCAGTGCCACGCATGATTGGCAGTCTTTCTTCTGGAGGCACGTCTGCACCGGCACCTTGGTGATCTGGAGAATCACCACATGGGATAAAATCAAATAGTGCACCTCCACAACATAAGAGGCGTTTTAAATATCCTTAGAAATGACTCCTGGTTTAAAGAGCGGAGACGAAACAGTTCAGAGCGCATGGTTATGTTTTAAATATTGAAACAATTTACTTCAGTGGTAGTGGTAGGATGCAATTACCCATCTTTGAGAAATTCCTCCAAATGTGACATTAAGGTTTCGATTTATTTCAAACAAAATGCTGGATTCAACAACATCTGAAATACCGTCTATTTGCTTTTTAAGTGGTAGCTGAATAGCTTCAGTAACCTGATTCCGGGGAGTGGGGGAGGGGACTGAATGAGGTGAAATGAAATTGAATTTGCCTGTTTTAATTATAATACAGTCATTTGCACCATAGGACAGAGATTATACTGTCCAAAGTATATTGCTTTTTAAATCTCAACCAAATGTCAGTTGTGGATGTTGATTTGGTACCAACACATTAATGCATTTATAATAATGCTCAATAATTAAATATTAAACACAGTATATAATATGTCCAAAATGAGTACTTTGAATTTGATACATTTGCAAATAACAGAATAAATCTATGAACCCTCAACCAGGAACTTCCCTGTCAGAGTTTTTTCTTCTTTTCTTTCATCTTACTGGTGCAGGATGAATGTGTAGCTGGATCCCACCTGCCTGAACTTCCTCCAGGAACTTCTCCCTCATCTCAGATTTAACATCTAAAACAGCTGAATGAGCTGCGCTGCAGGAATAACCGTCACCGTTTACAGCGACGCTGAGACACAGCACACACCATCATTTGTGACAACAATGTAATGAATCTGAGCAATAAAATGTTAATCTGATTGTTTCACAGCAGCTGCATTTAAAGGCCTTAATAAAACACCCACGGCTGTATTAACTCAAATTCTCTTAATGCATAACATTAACAGAATTTGAGTTAAAGCAATGCAAATACATTTTTTTTTTAGCTCAGCGGGTCCCCCTACAGGCAGAGAGGTTAAGTCACTTTTACAACACTGTCCATGATTTACTCTTGTTTCGTCTCTTGTTTGGTCACACTCTCTATTACTCTTTCTGTCACTCTGCTTTCTTCAGCCTCTTAGTCACCTCTGCCATGTTGTCCTCTGCAGCTCTGTGAGCTCATTTTATGTTGTTGATGGGTGACAGAGCGCTGTGAAGGTAAACAAAGGCAACCAGGACAGGAGTCAAAAAGAGAACCCCTCCTAAAAGTAAGAGACTTCTCCTCCAGATGAAGGTGAAACTGATATTTTAACGTGGAAAAACGTCCTTTGTGCTGCTTCAGTACAGTCGAAGTGCACTTACTGGTTTGACTGCTGCGTAACCAGTCAGTCAAACCCCCAACACTCATTATTTCACACTTCAGTGGACTTATTTTAATCTAACCTGTTTCTCAGACCTCAGAAAAAATGTTAAAGACCAAGGCTCAAAATAATCTTTTAGTTTATTAAAAAAAAAGGGGCAAGGTGCTAAAGATCTAGATACCATTGGTGTAAATGTGCCTTATAAGATGGACATATCCCACATATTAGAACCAAAGATTATTTTCAATTACTTATCATTTTTAAAAAGATTTTTCTTTCTCTCCGATTGATCATTTCACTGGATTCACAAAACCGTTCAAATTGACACAATAAAGCCGTGCTGGCATTCAAGTTAATTCATATCTAAAATATTTCATTAATTTGCCTTCACGGATGAACAGAGTATTCTTGGATTTTAATAACAGCTACTGTGAAGGTGCAGCCAAGACTGTGGCTGATCTCTTCCACCCTGGTCACAACATCCTGAACTCTCTTCTGGCAGGAGGCTGCAGTCCATCAAGACCAAGACCTCACACCACCACAACAGCTCCTTCCCATCTGCAACTCACCTCCTAAATAAGATCTAGTTCACCCACAGACATCATGTTACATTAACAAAAAAAAAAAAAAAAAAAACCTCCTGCTCTTTCTTATACATTACATTAACACTCATTTGTGCTCCATTCGCTTATAAACTCCTGTCCTACCCTTTGTTATTATTACTCTTATTCCTTGTGCTCTTGTATAGATCCTTACCTCCTAGTTTTTGCATTGTTTGTAAATGGCAGCTACATTTGTTCATGGTAAATAATGTGGTCGACCGCTTTACATTGTGTGCTTTTATTTTGAAGAGCACAACTCTTCTTCTACTACTTCCTGTTACTCTGACGCTTTACTTCCTGCTCCCATCGCAGCATAACAACGTGCAAAAGTTGCTCCGGAGTCCGCAAAAATATGCAAACAAATGATTTACTTGTTACAGTATGTTAAAGACTTACGAGAAGTTACTTTATTATGGTTTGCTTTGTTTTATGTTGTTTACATGTCACGTAAAGATGCATCAATGAGTAAACTGCTAGCAAACAGAGGGGTCATTCTATAGACATATATAGAGATGGACGCCGCATCGAACGCTACTCCCCACTGGCGCTGGCGAGATTTGGAGCCGCCATCTTGAACCGGTCACCCGCTCCGCTCAGTGTTATTTGTTTGGCAGGTGTGCCGTCAATATATTTAATCATACCTCACGAAACGAACTGATTATGATTATTAACTGATAATGATTAACTCAAACCAGGTGTGACATGGGACTAGGAAGAGCAGCAGGAAAAACTGAACTAAGGAAGACTACAAAACCAAAAACCAAGGACACAAAACCCCTCAGATCATGACAATATTAAGATTAATCAGACAATATAATGCACTATAGGCTACAGAGTGACATTGAAAAACATAGCAATAGCATATAGCAATATAATTATATTTCTACAATAGCAATTCTAGTGTCAGTTGTAATCTAAGTCAGTGTTATGGAATATGACTTATCATGTCTCAGTTCATAGCCGGGTGAACAATAAACATACTGTAGCATTGTTAACTGCCATTAGCTTAGCGTCGTTTCATTAACGTTACGGTAACAAAGGATCCTTGCTCCTTCTCAACTCTGGTAATATTCAATGAACAAAATACAACCAATATTATAGTAACCCACTGAGCAATAGACGTCTCGTTTAAGTTCACACACGAAATTCGCCCGTCTATAATCGGTCTATATTAACGCAAATCTATACGGTACAATTTAATCCATTAATAATTAAATACAAAATAAAACAATAGTAAACTGTATAAATGGTGGTCAAATGCTGGATTAAAACATTTTAACAGTCATTGATCAATGTACAATGTAGTTTAGATTTAGAAACGGCTAGTCTAAAACTTTCATTTAGACCAGTGGTAGACCGATTTTAGCCCAGACGTCTAGGGACCGTTAGACGTTTATTAGACATTTATTAGACGTCTTTTAGACCGAAAAATATGTTACATCTTACTTGTGAAAAGTAATCCCCTGAGCCCTGCTTCTGATGGTCCGCCGATTGGAGCAGGAATATCCCACACAATGTTCAGGCATGTTCTCTCACTTGTGCTGCGACTCGACGTACGGTAATACTACTACGGTTATAATCCCAGAGAATGACCGGTCCAAGATGGCGGCCGCATTTCTCGTTCCAAACAGTCAATGCGGCGTCTATCTGTATATAGCTCAAAATCAGCGCCCTTGGAAGCAGGAGGAGGAATGAGGAGAATGAGGGAGTATTTATTGCAAAATTAGCAATTCATTTTGTTTAAGAAGAGAGAGAAATTAATAGTCATGATTTATTTAAATGAGAGCTGCAATGTATTTTAATGTTAAAGACTTTCATGTAAAATTCATTCAAGTTCATCAAAACAATTCATATAGTTAAAAAGTAAACGTAATTTCTAAATATAAGTTACAAAGGTATTTTTTTTGTTCATTTATTGAAAATGTGTATTTTTCTATTCATTATAGTTTTCATGGTGTCATAAAGATTATTTTACCAGTTGAAGCTCTCCGTCATTCCAAGTGGGCTGCTATGTTGTTATCCTTGTTTATATAGCTTTTTTTTTTTCTGATAATATTTGCACCAAATTGTCATGACAAGTTCCTTGGACATTCCTCGTACTTGGCTATATATGCAGTTCTGATTCTGGACTTTGATGCTATAAATTAGAGTCACCGACTTAAAACTCTGGACAACAGAGATGCTCTGGTTTAATCGCCACTTTAACTGCCAGGTTATCTGATTTGATCAAAAGAGGCATCTTCAGTGAATCCATGTGTACAACTCCACCTGAAAGCATCATGTCTTTCAGACATCACATCTGTTGTTCCTTTCAAGGTAACTATAGAGATTGTGTGTCCACCACGACACAGGTGACCTCCACCACCTCCAAGACCTCTTGGCCCCGTGTAAACACATTCATGTGCACGTGTTCGAGCCCCGAAATACCTTTTTTTCTGTGGTAATGTAGAGGTGGCTATGACTGCTGTCGAAGAACAGGTTCTTGTTGACCTTCTCCCCAACATTGTTGCCGGGAGCCGTTCCATAGGCATCTGGCACCGTGCTTTGATTTAGATGCACCTGAACCAAAAATATAATACAAATATTTTTGATATTAACATAGCACCGTTTCAGTTCAAAGGTAGTGAAAAGTAAAGAAAAGCAACAGATGAAAAGGCAACCTTGAAGACTTTTCCCTGGTTGTTTCCTAAGAAAGCGATGGCGTTATCATTCTCCACGGCAACAGCCACCGCAGTCAGGAGGCTCGGCGAGGTCCACACCGGCTCTGCCTTCAAGGCGAAGCTTGGCTTGCTTGCGAGAGGGGACGGCAGAAAATCTGCACCGCACTTGTAGGTTTCTATTGTGTCCTTCTGTAAGTAAATAATTGCACATAAGTATGGTGATAGTGATGTGCTGGGTGGCGATGCGTCACTGCATCCTTCCTGTCCGTTAGCATCCCCTCTGGGACACTGCAGGTGAAAATGTGACATTGTTAGACAGTTATTAGACACTGACATCCCGACTGTACTGGAACTGAACTGGGAGCATGAAGTGGAGTAAACCAGTCTGTAGTTAGCATTGATTTTGTTCTCTGGAGAGGAAACCACCATAAATTCTGTTCTGACCTGAATCTAAGTTGACCCCACTTAAAGGGCGACTCCCCCTTTTTTCAAAACACATCTTTTTGAAAAAAATATTAAAGTACCAAATCTTGTCTTATCTTAATACGGACTTTTATTTTTCAATTTTGATCCAGGTATGAGTGCTTTTCCTAAAGTTAATAATATACTGATGAAACTAGAATCACTTCTACAAGTGAAATAAATAAATAAGTAAAATTGGTAAGAGGTTTAACTGTCTCTTTTTTCTTTAATTAAGTGCAATGTTTGAGAAAGGTGCAACTGGTGAAATTTACATACACCCTACCAAAAGAAGGGACAGTGTGCAAGGATGTTGGACCAAGAAATGTGGGACCCCTGCCTAGAAAAACCCCAGATTGAACACTGGTGAGACTTGTCCCACACTGTAAACGCAGTCCACTACACCGCAGCATTCACACGCACCAGCAGCTTACCGGTATATCCTTTTTTTTTTTGTCTTTTCCCAATTAAATACTACTGTCTGCATTTTTCTAGCAGCCTTTTTGGATTTACGGTTGTCATGCATTAAATCAGGGGTCTCCAGCCTCAGTCCACAAGGGCCAAAGTCCTGCAGGTTTTTCATGTTTCTCTACTTTAACACACCTGATCCTTATTAATGGCTGTCATCATCTTGTCATCAAGGTCAACACATGTCTGTTAATGACACAGCCACTTGTATCAGGGTGTGTAGAAGGAGGGAACCATCTAAAACTTGCAGGACACCGGCCCTCGAGGACCGAGATTGGAGACCCCTGGATTACATTCTGTGACAACGTATTTTATGCTTGCCGTTTATCACCATCACCTTAAAGATCCCATCAATACTTCATCTCATTCGTTTCCCCGCTCGCACTGCCTTTGATCCACTTCGTGCAGAACCTCACCATCGTTCTTCAGCTCTCAAACTGCCTGGAACTGTTACGGCGTTACGTTTAAAGCTCCAGTCTGATACTGGACCACCAGCTGTTCTGGATGTAACGGTATAAATGTTAAAAAGTCTCGAACCCAAACACAGGACAACCTGACTTTTTCTTATGTTTTCAAAGAGGAAAATACAGTACACATGCAACAATGACAGAGTTAAGAAAAGCTGCCAGAACTGGCTCACACCTCTGTTCAAAGCAACAGGTTTTCAGGGAGAAAACACTCTGCAGGGTGAACATCTTTTGAAATGGATGTTCAACTTCACACTACCTTCATCTGAGGTACAGCAGAGACATTATAGTGTGAAGCTGAATAGAGATGAACACTGGGAAAGTGGATAACTCTACTCTGATCTGCATCTGTGATTTTAGTTTCCTGAAAATTTGAACGAATGTCAGATTTGAAGGACTGTCAGATTTTTTGGACTCTGCAAAAGCACTTGTGCTGTTGGCATAGTAGCATTTTTCCATTTCAAAGCTTCAATAAACTGAAATGAAAGGAGCAGTTACCGAAATTTTTGAGGCGCAAAATTCATCATTTCTAGATTTCTAGATGAGTAGGGGATGTCAACAGCAGGGGTCCCCGAGATCTTCCCAGAGTCACTGTAACATGCACTGATGATATCCACCAGCCTCTTGTTGATGGAGTTGAGGGAGTACATGCACAGAGCAGATTTGCTGTCGTCCTCGTCTGAACTTGCCACCATGAAAAGGACTTTACTCCATGAATCAACTTTCCCATACGCATCTCCTTCGGTAATGACCCGAGCCAGTTCTTTTCCTGGAGAAGCCACATAAGCAGCCTGGACTTTGTTGNATATATATATATATATATATCGCTCAATCCTTACACTGTGTTGTCTTACTTTGGTACCCTTACCTATTATTACGCTTATTTCTTGTGCTCTTGTATAGATCCTTACCTTATAGTTTTTGTACTGTTTGTAAATGGCAGCTAAATTTGTTCATAGTAAAAAATGTGGTCGACCATTTTACATTGTGTGCTTTTATTTCGAAGAGCATGACTCTTCTTCTACTACTTCCTGTTACTCTGACGTTTTACTTCCTGCTCCCATCACAGCGTAACAACGTCCAAAAGTTGCTCCAGAGTCCGCAAAAATATGCAAACAAAGGATTTACTTGTCACAATGTCTTAAAGACTCACGAGAAGTTACTTTATTGTGATTTGCTTTGTTTTCTGTTGTTTACACGTCACGTAAAGATGCATCAAGGAGTAAGCTGCAAACAGAGCTCAAAATCAGCGCCCTTGGAAGCAGGAGGTATGAGGAGAATGGGGGTGTAGTTATTGCAAAGTTAGTAATTCATTTTGTTTAAGAAGAGAGAGAAATAAATTGTCATGATTCATTCAAATGAGAGCTGCAATGTATATTAATGTAATGTAAAAGACTTTCATGTAAAATTCATTCAAGTTCATCAAAACAATTCATATAGTTAAAAAGTAAATGTGATTTCTAAATTTAAGTTTCAAGGTATTTTTATTTTGTTCATTTATTGAAAATATGTATTTTTATAATCATTTTTTTTTTTCACGGTGTCATAAAGATTATTTCACCAGTTGAAGCTCTCCGTTATTCCAAGTGGGCAGCTATGTTGTTTCCTTGTTTATATAGCTTTTTTTTCTGATAAAATTTGCACCAAATTGTCATGACAAGTTCCTTGGACATTCCTCGTACTTGGCTATAAATGCAGTTCTGATTCTGGACTTTGATGCTATAAATTAGAGTCACCGACTTAAAACAACAGAGATGCTCTGGTTTAGTCGCCACTTTAACTGCCAGGTTATCTGATTTGATCAAAAGAGGCGTCTTCAGTGAATCCATGTGTACAACTCCACCTGAAAGCATCATGTCTTTCAGACATCACATCTGTTGTTCCTTTCAAGGTAACTATAGAGATTGTGTGTCCACCACGACACAGGTGACCTCCACCACCTCCAAGACCTCTTGGCCCCGTGTAAACACATTCATGTGCACGTGTTTGAGCCCTGAAATACCTTTTTTTCTGTGGTAATGTAGAGGTGGCTATGACTGCTGTCGAAGAACAGGTTCTTGTTGACCTTCTCCCCAACATTGTTGCCGGGAGCCGTTCCGTAGGCATCTGGCACCGTGCTTTGATTTAGATGCACCTGGACCAAAAATATAATACAAATATTTTTTATATTAACATAGCACCGTTTCAGTTCAAAGGTAGTGAAAAGTAAAGAAAAGCAACAGATAAAAAGGCAACCTTGAAGACTTTTCCCTGGTTGTTTCCTAAGAAAGCGATGGCGTTATCATTCTCCACGGCAACAGCCACCGCAGTCAGGAGGCTCGGCGAGGTCCACACCGGCTCTGCCTTCAAGGCGAAGCTTGGCTTGCTTGCGAGAGGGGACGGCAGAAAATCTGCACCGCACTTGTAGGTTTCTATTGTGTCCTTCTGTAAGTAAATAATTGCACATAAGTATGGTGATAGTGATGTGCTGGGTGGCGATACGTCACTGCATCCTTCCTGTCCGTTAGCATCCCCTCTGGAACACTGCAGGTGAAAATGTGACATTGTTAGACAGTTATTAGACACTGAGGATCCCGACTGTACTGGAACTGAACTGGGAGCATGAAGCGGAGTAAACCAGTCTGTAGTTAGCATTGATTTTGTTCTCTGGAGAGGAAACCACCGATAAATACTGTTCTGACCTGAATCTAAGTTGACCACACTTAAAGGGCGACTCCCCCTTTTTCAAAGCACGTCTTTTGGAAAAAAATAAGGTACCAAATCTTGTCTTATCTTGAATACGGACTTTTATTTTTCAATTTTGATCCAGGTATGAGTGCTTTTCCTAAAGTTAATAATATACTGATGAAACTAGAGTAACTTCTACAAGTAAAATAAATAAATAAGTAAAATTGGTAAGAGGTTTAACTGTCTTTCTTTTTCCTTTAATTAAGTGCAATGTTTGAGAACGGTGCAACTGGTGAAATGTATATACACCCTACCAAAAGAAGGGACGGTGTGCAAGGATGTTGGACCAAGAAATGTGGTTCCTCTGCCTAGAAAAACCCCAGATCGACCACTGGTGAGACTTGTCCCACACTGTAAACACAGTCCGCTACACCACAGCTTTCACGTGCACCAGCAGCTTATATCTTTATTTCCCTTGCCCCCAATTAAAATACAGTTGTGATGCATTAAATCAGGGGTCTCCAAAGTCGGTCCTCAAGGACTGGTGTCATGCAGGTTTTGCATGTTTCCCTGCTTTAACACACCTGATCCTAATTAATGGCCATTGTAGGATTATAATTGTGCTTGGGATTATAAACTGTACTTGCATATCCTAACTATAAGTGTACCTGCATATTTTGATTATAATTGTGCTTGCATATCTGTACTTATATTAAGTTGCTGAAAAGGCCACCCCAGGCCAAGCTCTGAGCCTGCACAACAGGATGAGTCTAAAGTTGAAAGTGCTCAGACAGGGGAAGTACAGGGTGTCAGAAGGGCTAGCACTCAGATAGAGGAAGTCCAAGGTGTGAATTGAAACTGTCTCAGGCAAAGCATGTCTACTCAGTAATTAACAACTCCTTATTAGAAAGAGACGATGTTGTGTAGAATAAGGAAGCTTGATATATGACAATGAAATGTGTACGCCCTTGTGTCTCAATAAAAATAGCCTGTGAGCTGCAGAGCGCCAGAATCCAGCTGGGCGAAGCAGAAGGACAGACCGCGGGGTCTGGTAAGATGGGTTCTCCCTTTGCAAAGGCGAAACTTGAGAGAGTGTCATGACTATTGAATTCAAATATAATCTCACTTTGAGTCCACAGGGTCAGCACTGGGCTGAGATCAGCAAACCTCAACAACCATCATCATCTTGTCATCAAGGTCAGCACATGTCTGTTAATGACACAGTCACTTGTATCAGGGTGTGTAGAAGGAGGGAAACATCTAAAACCTGCAGGACACAGGCCCTCTGGGACCGACTTTGGAGACCCCTGGATTACATTCTGCGACAACATATTTTATGCTTGTCGTTTATCACCATCATCTTAAACAGGGGTGGCCAACCCTGGTCCTCGAGAGCCCCTATCCAGCAGGTTTTAGATGTTACCCTGCTTTAGCGCACCATGATACAAGTGGCCGTCTCACCAACAGACTTGTGGATACTTTGATGACAACCTGATAACAGCCATCAATTAGAATTAGGTGTGTTGAAGCTGGGAAACCTCTAAAACATGTTGGATAGAGGCTCTGGAGGACCAGGATTGGCACCACTGATCTTGAAGGTGCCATCAAGACTTCATCTCATTCCTTTCCTTGCATGCGCTGCCTTTGAGCCGCTTCGTGCAGAACCTCACCACCGTTCTTCAGCACTCAAACTGCCTGGAACTGTTAAGGCGTTACGTTTAAAGCTCCAGTCTGATACTGGACCACCAGCTGTTCTGGATGTGACGGTATAAATGTTAAAAAGTCTCGAACCCAAACACAGGACAACCTGACTTTTTCTTATGTTTTTAAAGAGGAAAATACAGTATACATGCAACAATGACAGAGTTAAGAAAAGCTGCCAGAACTGGCTCACACCTCTGTTCAAAGCAACAGGTTTTCAGGGAGAAAACACTCTGCAGGGTGAACATCTTTTGAAATGGATGTTCAACTTCACACTACCTTCATCTGAGGTACAGCAGAGACATAATAGTGTGAAGCTGAATAGAGATGAACATTGGGAAAGTGGATAACTCTACTCTGATCTGCATCTGTGATTTTAGTTTCCTGAAAATTTGAACGAATCACTGGACTGTCAGATTTTTTTGACTCTGCAAAAGCACTTGTGCTGTTGGCATAGTAGCATTTTTCCATTTTAAAGCTTCAATAAACTGAAATGAAAGGAGCAGTTACCGAATTTTTTGAGGCGCAAAATTCATCAATTTTAGATGAGTAGGGGATGTCAACAGCAGGGGTCCCCGAGATCTTCCCAGAGTCACTGTAACATGCACTGATGATATCCACTAGCCTCTTGTTGATGGACTTGAGGGAGTACATGCACAGAGCAGATTTGCTGTCGTCCTCGTCTGAACTTGCCACCATGAAAAGGACTTTACTCCATGAATCAACTTTCCCATACGCATCTCCTTCGGTAATGACCCGAGCCAGTTCTTTTCCTGGAGAAGCCACATAAGCAGCCTGGACTTTGTTGTACTGGTTATTCTGCCCACAGTTTAACTGGAGCTCTGTGTGGGAATAGTAATGGTAATCGTCTTCACAAAGGCGGGACACAAAGGTCAGGTTTTTGTTATCTGTACCGTCAAGCGTTCGAGAAAAGACAAAATAGATGAAACCATCCTCTTTGAAGGCGTGACGGAAGTCGTGCAGGTACTTGGGAGCAAATGGTGTTGTCTGCACTGTGGAGGCCTCAATGATGCTCTGAAACATAACCCAATCCCTATAGTCCTGAAGAATCCGGGTGCTGATGAGTTTGGTGCTGTCCAGGCTTCCGTAGCCCTTCCCAACGAGAAAAACATTGAAGACATGTCCATCTTTTGTGTAGTTAGACAAGACACCCACCACGTTCACGTTATCCTCTATGCTAGCAACATAAGTCTTTAGTCCTTTACTGTCACTGTAATACAGCTGCTGGTCCACATTGGACAGGTTTAGGAGGGAACAAATGCCCCGGTAGCGACTACCACAGACTATAAGGGAACCATTGGACGGGTGGACCAGCAGGAGCTTGTTGAGGTTAGGCATGGGCTTTGTGTCCTGGCAGGCTGAAGCGGGAGGAATGCAGGTCCGTGCGTCTTCTTTAGGGCCCGTCTCAGTACGGACCTGATGTTGAAGGGACGGTCCCAACTGAAAGATGCTGTTGATCGCTCCCAGGTAGATGCGTCCTGTCTGGGGGTCCTGAACCACATTATTGATGAGGGTATCGGAGATAAACTCCACGGGAATATCGCTGCTCTCCTCCTGGGCATGTGACATTGACTGGCAGAAGAGGAAGGATGAGGAGGAGGGAGGCCCAATTTGCCATCTCTGGTAGAAACAGAAAAGAAGTGAAATGTTTATGTCATTAAAGTAGTTTAAAGCACAAAAAGGTGCTCTTTAAGCGCCAGAAGGACCAGTCAGAAACATTGGTCATCAACTTTGGTCAAACCCTAAACACAACCACAAAACTCTAGAACTGTGTACTTTGCTTGTCTCTTTTCCACAATTAAGAAGTAAAACTGAAAGGTTTCGTTTAATGCCATCAACAAAAAAACATTTTCTTTCTCAGTTCTGGTTCCCGTTTTCTCAGAAAATGACTGCAACAACTTCTTCAGCTGTTTTCTTCCTTCTACCCCATGCACCTGCCCCTCCAGTATTTACTTTCTCTCCAAAATGCACCACACAATTTGAGCACATTGCACACTGAAAAACACCAGAAGGAGGAGTTTTGCAACCAAGCCAGAGATAGCGGAGGTTCCCATTGGAATAAATAGACTAGCGGACGTATCGGCTGAAAAAGCAAGTGGAAGTGAGACATCAGCAAGATGAACATTTTGACTCCAACACCACAGCTAACATTGCTAATGGACTGAACAGAAACCTGGAAGTAGTCTGCTGGTTTGTGTATATTAAAAGAGTTTTGGCACAGCATGGTTTCTACAGAGCTGCAGGCGGAGATGTGGAGCAGTAGCACCAGGAACAACACCAAAGAGACACAGCTGCTGTGGATTTGCTAATCTTGTCTCTCTCTCTAGGAGTAGCAGCGGTGGGACCAAGGTTGTTTGGAAACGATAGCTACTGCGAAGTAGCTTTGTATGAACCAGTAAAACAGAAGTCAGCTGAAATGATTGTGTATGCTCTCTGTCAGGTCAGAAGGAACCCTAAGTGGCAAACGTCATGCCACAGAAATGTACAGGATAGATGTAAAGTTGTTGATAAATCTAAAACAATAATTCCTATATTCCCCTGTGACTTGGGGATCCTAAACTCTAAGGCAGGGGTCTCCAATCTCGATCCTCGAGGGCCGGTGTCCTGCAGGTTTTAGATGTTTCCCTCCTTCTACACACCCTGATACAAGTGACTGTGTCATTAACAGAAATGTGCTGACCTTGATGACAAGGTGATGGTGGCCATTAATTAGGATCAGGTGTGTTAAAGCAGGGAAACATGAAAAATCTGCAGGACACCGGCCCTCGAGGACCGACTTTGGAGACCCTTGCTCTACAGAGTGTTGCAGTGTGTGAATGTCAACCTGGTTTTACATGTATACAGTGATCCCTTGCCAATTCGCGCTTTAAGTTATTCGCAGATCTTTCAGAAAAATATAATATAATAAAAAAAATCAAGAAAAAAATCGCGGAAACATCACAGGATGTTGCGTGCGTTCTCTCACTGCGAAGAAATGTTGTGAGCCAGCCTGGCCCCTTTAAGAAGGTGGCCTTATAGGTCAGCAGAACAAAAACAGGGTTAGATGAAAAGTGGAGTGAGCATCAACAGCAGCCCAGCGTGTATAGATTTACATTCTCTGTTAACCGACAGGAGCCCAACAATACAACCTGTGTGATATTACAAGTTCCTGCAGTGCCAGAATAAAGTGCTCGTTCCATGCAGAGAAAACTGGACTTTTTCTTTTGTTGTTGTTAGCATGTTAGCCGCTATTTACGAGCCAAAAATAGCACAATACCAGCGGTTTCTTGACTACGGTTCAAATACCAGAGGCTGTGAAGGTAACAGACTACAGTTGAGCCTTTGTCTTGTTTCGCTGCAGTGCCTCGCTACTTTTTATGGTTTTAAAACATATTTTAAACACATTATTTAGGCTCCAGGGGCTCCGGCTCCCGTTCGCGGATTTTGATCTTTGCGGGGGGGGGACCACGGGGTCTTCTCCCACTTGGACATGCCCGAAACCTCCAGGGAGGCGTCTGAGGGGCATCCTAACCAGATGCCCGAACCACCTCAACTGGCCCCTTTCGATGTGAGGGAGCAGCAGCTCTGAGTGTCTCCTGAATGACTGAACTTCTCACCTTATCTCTAAGGGAGAGTCCAGCCACCCTGCAGAGAAAACTCATTTCAGCTGCTTGTTTCCGTGATCTCATTCTTTCAGTCACTACTCACAGTTCATGAGCAAAGGTGAGGGTTGGAACAAAGATCGACCGGTAAACAGAGAGCCTTGCCTTTTGGCTCAGCTCTCTCCTCACCACAACAGACCAGTACAGAGTCCACACCACAGCAGATGCTGCACCAATCCGTCTGTCGATCTCTCACTTACCTCTCTTATCACTCGTGAACAAGATCCCGAGATACTTCCTCCACTTGAGGCAGAACCTCATTCCCAACCTGGAATAGGCAGTCTACCTTGTTCCGACTGAGAACCATGGTCTCAGGTTTGGAGGTGCTGATTCTCATCCTTGCTGCTACACACTCGGCTGTGAACTGCTCTACTAAGAGCTGCAGATCCCCACCCGATGGCGCCAACAGGACCATGTCATCCGCAAAAAGCATAGACGAGATCCTGACATCACCGAACTGGAACCCCTCCGCTCCTTGGCAGCACATAGAAATTCTGTCCCTTAATGTTACGAACAGAATCAGTGACAAAGGGCAGCCCTGATGGAGTCCAACTCACAACCGGCATGCGGACAAAACTCACTCCATTTGTACAGGGACTGGACAGACCCTGGCAACGGCCCCAGTACCCCATACTCCTGGAGTACCCCCCCACAGGACACCCCTTCAAAATACCTTCTCCAAATCCACAAAACACTGGTTGGACTGGTTGGGAAAATTTGCATGCTCCCTCCAAGATCCTAGTGAGGGTATAGAGCTGGTCCAGTGATCCATGACTGGGATACAACCCACATTGGCTGCGGTTACATGATGTTTTTTAATTCGGAATTAAAATTAGGAATTAAATAATTCCACATTAAACTATTTTCCTTCGAGTTTACATGGAAATAGTAATTCCGAATTAAGGTTTACATGGAAAACACGTTAGTTCGGCTTTATCCAACTCCGCTTTAGGTCTGGGGGTTGGGAAGGGTTCTGATTGGATAGGGGGGCGGACGTCTTTACATCTACCGGAAGAAAACAAACTTAGCTAACTGGTTAGCAACAACATTCCACTTATTTTTGACCTGGGTGGCGTCTCTATCTGCGAAACCTCCTTCATTTAACCTGGCCGCTTTGAAAAGCTCACAATTTTTATGTTTCCTGCCATCTGTTCTTTTAATTATTTCCAGTTCCTCCAAGCTATTTATTAAATAAATCGTCTCTGCTCTTGAACACCGTGCTGCCGGAATATAAGCGTCATCGCGACAGACGGGCAAGAGAACGAGCATGCGCAGAAAGACGGGAATTAATTTAAAGAGGAATGAGTGTATACATGACCGCGGAATTACTTAATGCGGAATTAAAATGGGAATAAACCAGCCACTTACTTCGGAATTAAGTTAATTCGAAATTGACATTTTTATATGGAATTAAGTGTTTACATGGTAACTTTTATTCGGCTTTAACTTTAATTCTGAATTAAAGAGGAATTAAACTTCCCATGTAAACGCACCCATTGTTCCTCCTGGATCTGGGATTTTTATATTTTTGTCACATTTGATTTTAATTGTTTGACAGACATCAGGAAATATCACATAGATAATTTACCTTCAGCTTAACTCAGAAAAGACAGAATGTCTGATTGTTCCCCTGATGAGACTGTTTGTGCCATCTGTGCCATCTTCTTTGTTCCTATTCAAAAGACAAATATGTGGCAGCATTCTTGACATTAGATGAAACAACTTGAGGAGTTAGAGCAACCCCCCACCAGGGTTGAACACAAGCGAGAGGAGGAGACGCAGCGCTGCCCCTCCCTATACGCAGAACACGCGGTGTGCTTAGGGCCCCGCGACCCGTGAGGGGCCCTCAATTCACGGGAGGAGACGCACTTTCTGCAGATTGGCAAACGATGCAAACGATGCTCACGGAGCGCATGACTGCCGAGAGGTGCGCGCCCGGAGGCCTGAGAGAAAAAAAAAGTGAAGTGTAATTTGACAGGTCACCGCACACATCGCCACAATGATGATTGACAGCAGAGCATCTGACCAATCAGCGGTCAGATGGACCGACAGGTTGTTGATGATGAAGAGATGGCGTCCAAACGACAATTTGAGTCGGAAGGGAGTAAAAGAAAAAAGAAAACAAAACCAGAGCAGGCTCGTTCTGCACTTGAAGGTGAGTATGTTGTTGAAATAAATAAATAAAAAGGTTGTGGCATAAACACCTAGCAACTGATCTAAATATGAGACAGAAGTGAGGATGATTCTGTCTAGATGTGAACTGAAGGTAATGTCTTCCAGCGGCCCTAATTAGCATTAAATCAGCGTCCTGTGATAATTCTTGAGGACTTTGTGGATGCCTTTGCTAAAATCCATGGCAACCGAAGAATACAGTTGTACTGATCCAGATGTGCATCTGTTGACGGATAGGAATGGCTGGATAGATGGTGAACTGTTAAACTGTCATGTGATAGACGAATTGATGGATAGTCAGACTGGATGACTGGTATAAATGTATGTATAAAATGAAAGTAAATGAAAACTAGAAAAGCACTCGGAGAGCGCAGACCTCCGCCAAGCGCAACAATTATCAAAAATTTGAAAGTGATCCAGAATCCAGGATTTCTTCCGGATCACACCCAAAATGAAATCAGTTCTTCCTTTTCACATTTCTGACAACTCCTGAAAATTTCATCAAAATCCATCCATAACATTTTGAGTTATCTTGAACACAGACAAATAAACAAACAGATAAACGCCGTAAAAACATAACCTCCTTGGCGGAGGTAATAAATCGATCATTAAGTAAATCTTAATGGCTTAAAGCTTTTTATTACAACGCCTTAAACACTGAAAAACAGTTATGTAATGCTTGGGCTAGGTGTAGATATTGCCTTATTTAGATACTGTAGGATCTTGTCTATGCTGTTTAGGTTTGTTAGGGTGATTTTAGAAAAAGACCTGATTTGATGTCAAATAGTAGTGATTTTGTAAAATTTGTAGAAGACTTATGACACAAATTCACCCTGTATGGCAAAGATACATTATTGCAAAATTTTACAACAAAAAATTGTAATTTTAATAAATAAAAAAACAAGAAAAAACTTATTTTGTAGTACTCAGTTAAAAATTCACATTTCAAAATTCCTGATTTTAGGCTAAAAAGTTGCAGTCATGAAATTTGCAATACATTTTTTTATGTCTAAAAGTCACAATTTTGATAAATTGGACATCATATGACAAAAACCTTTTACAACGAAAAGTTTTGATATTGCCAAATTCAGCAGTTGCAATTATAGAAATTCAAAATTTATTTTTACATTAAGTTGTAATTTTTATGTCGAAAATTGCTATTTTTCAGAAGTCAATATTCTATTCCATATCGTTGCAATATTAAATTTAAAAAGTCACCATATTGCAAAATTTGATTTTACAGTCTAATGTTACTTTATAAAGACAAGTAATGTAGCTATATTATATTATATTATATTATATTATATATTATATTATATTATATCATATTATATCATATCATATCATATCATATTATATTATATTATATTATATTGTATTGCATTACATTACATTACATTACATATTATATTATATATTTATATTATATTATTATATATTATATTATATTATATTATATTATATTATGAAGCAAAGCAAGATCTGTTCATGGGAGTCTGAAGCAGAAAACTCACCCGACTGATGGTTCACATGCTCACAGCCTGTAGATGGTTGAAGAAAAGGCCACATTGATTACCGTCTCCTCCTAATTTGTCTCCTAATGATCTCAGATTAGACACTTTCTCCACAGAGAATATCACCACATTCACATTGACACACACACAGACTAAATAAAATCTTTTTTGAGCGATCACTTTATCGAGTGTTGTCTTGTCTCTTCAGCACAGAAGAGACCCTCCAACCCTCCACAGATGCTTTCAGAGCTCTGCTGTCCCGCCCCCCAAATTTACCCCGGAACCTTCACTGTGGTGACAGGATAAACTTGTCACTTGAGAAACAAACGTGATAAGGTTTTACGTCTGAAGCACATTTTAATACATCTACATTATGCATAAACTATGATGTGTTCAGTTCAAAGACCTTAACTCCCTTAAATGACCTCCTACAACCAAGTTAAGAGGTTTACTCTGCAAATTGTTCTGTTCTTGCCAATATTTTCAGACTTAGATCTGGAAATATGAAATTATTTGTCTTTATTTACAGATTGAGTCCATGGTATTCTCTTAAATTTATCTTGAATATGTCTTTTACGTCTTCATTAGTCAGGAAAGCTCAAATTTTGTTATATACTGTTAGAAAAAGCAACAATATCCAGAGTTCAAGCTTTCAACTTTCTCTTTCACTATAAAAAAAACCTTGCTTCAATTAACCACATAATTTTAGTATCATAGTAATACTATAATAATATTCTATAATATACTATACTATACTATATATAATAGTATAATTTGAGTTTATTTTCTTGTTCCTTGGTCTTCATTTGTTTGATTTAATTTTAAGTACCTTACACTGGTTTTATGCCACTGCCTCCCCAGTGGCTTACTGGTAGTGCTCCTTACCCACCCTGTGAGAATCCTGGTTTCATCAGGAAAGGCATCTGGCATCAAACTCGTCCCAGATCAGTCATTCAGATCAGTCTGCTGTG
The DNA here is from genome assembly GCA_018398805.1 of Hirundichthys speculiger. NCBI lineage: Eukaryota > Metazoa > Chordata > Actinopteri > Beloniformes > Exocoetidae > Hirundichthys > Hirundichthys speculiger. Next base: position 166,059 of record JAGFBZ010000163.1, read on the forward strand.
GCAACTGGAACAGAAAGCGGCGAAAAGGAAGTTTGTTTCCACTTGTTTCTAACCCTTGAACCCTATCAGATCTAAACTGGAAACAAGACTTCTTGTCAAGAAAAATATCCTGCTGCATGAACAGATCATTTCATTACTATTAAGTAATTTTGTGCTTATTTCTTGAATTTTAGACTGTTTTTTTTTTGCATTGTACTTGTTTGATTTACAGTTCAGTGATCATAAACATAAACCAAAGAAACATGTTCTGGTTATGCATAAAGATACAGTATAACCCATCGGGTCACACAAAATATTCCCTCAGATGTTGCATTGTGGGCCCTTGTAAACTATCTTTACATATTTTAAAGGAGTCTGTTGGATGGGCTTTAGCCTAAAAGCTGGAACTATAGAAGCTTCAAACAGATGCCTGCTGGGGTTGATGCAGGTGTAATACGACCCTTTTCTCCCCAGTCCAGCCTTTTCTCAGTCTGTCTGAAAACTTCCAAAAGAGAAAGAGACACCTGAGCATCTACCATCCTTTTCTGAGTAAATAACTAGCTGCGACATTTAAAGCCTCGTCATAGATGATCAGCCAGCGTCAGTAAACAGACCTCATCATGCTACAAAGCAGTGTTCTGTTTAAAAGCCACATCCTGGCATTTCCATGAATATTATTTTGACCCTCGCCACTTACCTTCACATTTCTGCAGACTGGGTCATTTCATTCTGCCGCTGCCTGCCCCAGCACTGATCCTCACAAGTCTATGATTAATTGCTGGCTGTAAGTCCTGCAGGAACAGCTGGTTGGTATCATTGGACTGTTACACACTGCTGTCTTTTTGGTATAAGAAAGCTGGAAGTGGCAATATTTGACATAGAAAAGGGTTATGAAAGAGCAGCTAGCAGGTTTGAGCCTGTCAGGGGAGTTTTTTTTTAATTTTATTTCTAAATCTATGTAGACACCACAGCTGCTTGTTGCTTTGGCTCAAATAAAGATAGTGGTTTCCTTTTTTTTTTTTCTTCTTCTTCTTTTTCTAACCTTGTTAGGCAAAGAAAGGCCCAAAGACAACTCAAAGTGTTTTACAAAGATTTAAAAAGCATAAAAACAAATACTTGAATAAAAATGCAAATAAAATCCACAATTAAACCCTCCAAAATAGATTTAGACATAACAGTGCAGTATTGGGTGCAGCATGAAATTAGATTTAAATCAAGCAAAGGCATGACAAAACAACAGTTATAAGTTAGAAAATCTGTAGTTTTATCTGAGTTCTAAGGCTTTTTTTTTTTTTTTTAAATCAGCCATCAGTGTTGTGGATGATAATTTGTGCTTTGGTAATAGAGCCCAGTCAGGAACCAGAATAATTCTGTATATCGGAGACTCAGACTGTTAGAAGAGTGTTTTGAAGCAGGTTGTAAAGGTGCCAGTCAGAAGGTTGGTGGTTGATCCCAGGACTCCTCTGCTGTTCACGTATGTTGGAAATGTCAGACACCTAACTCTGCATCGATCTTTGACGTGTTCATCAGAAGGTGTGAGGCAGAAAAACCTCTTGATATTGTACAGACTGTGTTTGAGTGCGGCTTGGAGCTCAAAGATGCTTCAAATCGGGAACAAGACCAGAAATGTGCTTCATAGATGCTGTTCACTTACCATTATATTTAACAGTTACTGAAGTGAGGTTGAGGCATTAACAAGTGTCTCTTTTCTTTCTCCAGTGGTAACCATACTGGTGAACAGAGGTTATCAGCCTCATCTGGAGGATTTCCTGCTCCGCATCAACTTCAATAATTACTACAAAGACTCCTGAGCATCTTGTTCATCCTGTACATGAACAAAGTGTCAAATGCTCTTGTGCACAGTGAGTGTTTGTTTTTTGAGAACATCTTCTTTATCACTCCATTTTAGTGTTCAAAATGTCTTTCAAAAGCCCACCTGTATTGTATTTTAGCACAAAGATGTAACTATGGCTACAGTTTGTAAGGCTTTAACTAACTACATGTGCACTGGAATGATGTCAGACCCTGATCTGTTTGATTACTGCCAGAGACCTGAGATGAAGCTAATGTCTGTCGTCCTGCATCACATGCTCAGGTGTTCCTACAAACATGTACATATGGAGATGCTATTAATTTAACGTTTTCATGTAAATACAAAAACTAGGGCTGTCAAATTCTGTTTAATGCCACTATTTTTTTAACACAAGATTAACACACAGAACTCACGTTTCTGTAAATATGACCCTCGGCCAATAAGTGTATTTACAGTCAACGTGTGGGACAGACATGGTGACAGAAAATGGTCTTATGAACATGGCAAGGTTTAGCTTTAAGGTGCTGCCAGATGGGTCTGTTGACAAGAAATAGGTTATTTGTATTTATTGTCGCTGTGAATTGAGTTACCACCGCAGGACGGGGTAAAGTTAGTTTCACATCCGACATTCGCTTATTTTTTTTCTCTTTAAACTTTAATAGCGTCATGAAAACGGCACCGATTTCATCCAGGTTGGTATCATTTTGTAGATATAAGTATGCCAGACATTTCACAAGTGTCATCAACCCTCCAAGCTCAGTGAGTGTGGCTAAAACTCTGAGGAACAGCGCTGAATGTTCTTCTGAGTACCTCGCTGCTGCCGTGGAGTTTAGGGACCGTCAGCAAATTACTGCAGTCAAGCAGCGACCAGAGTAATTTGCTGACGGTCCCTAAGCTCCACGGCAGCAGTAGCCCGGACAAAATACCCAAAGAAGCATGATGAACAAGAAAAGCACTCGGAGAGCGCAGACCTCCGCCAAGCGCAACAATTCCCCCATATAGCGATTTACAGATTGCGATAAAATACGCGTTCTGGATCAGATCCGGATCAGCCTTTGAAATTTTATAGAGGTTCCCATTGTCAATCCCTGAGTCAAATTAAATGAGTTTTGGACAATAATTAACAGAGATATTGAGAAACTAAATTTTCGGCCCCATTGACCGCAATGTTATTGAAAATTTGAAAGTGATCCAGAATCCAGGATTTCTTCCGGATCACACCCAAAATGAAATCAGATCTTCCTTTTCACATTTCTGACAACTCCTGAAAATTTCATCAAAATCCAAAAACATAACCTCCTTGGTGGAGGTACGGCAGCATTGGTGGACTTCTGGTTTTCAAACTAAAGGCTTAAAAAAAAAAAAAAAAAAAAAAAAATACCAGATCCCCATGACCCTGTGTAGCACAAAATGGATATAGATGATGGATGGATAAACAGAACATGCGATTAATGTGCATTTAATGTGCGATAAATTGCGAGTTAACTATGAAAATCTTGCTATTTAATCGCGATTAATAAATTTAATTGACTGATAGCCCTAACAAAAACCAGATGACTTTGTCTAATAAAAGCTGAAATGATGTAGAGCAGGGGTCTTCAACCTTTTTTTTAGCCCAGGGACCCCTTGGATGAGAGAAAAACAGAGCAGGGACCCCTGCTTGTAATTCTAATCCCCCCCCCCCCCCCCCCTTTTTTTTTAAAGTGTGACATTTTAAGCCTGGCTTATAATAACTTTTAGCTGTATTTTATTCTGCTTATTTCACCTTATTAACCAATTCCTGACTGGGTTATTAGCCTACATGTGTTTATGGTTGATAAAACTTTCATGCATATTATTATTATTATTATTATTAGTTGGTATGAGACAATATTTTTTATTATTGTTATTTTCCAACAATGAAACGTTTAACTTCAGGCAGTTATATATATTTAGAACTGCCTGTATATATATATATATATATATATATAATATATCCATCCCATCCATTTTCTATACCCGTTTCATCCTTGAAGGGTCACGGGGATCTGCTGGAGTCTATCCCAGCTGTCTACGGGCGAAAGGCAGGGGTTCACCCTGGACAGGTCACCAGTCCATCGCAGGGTCACACATACAGACACACAACCATTCACACTCACATTCACTCCTACGGGCAATTTAGAATTATCAATTAACCTAACATGTATGTCTTTGGACATACATATATAATATATACATATATACATATATATTATATATAGATATATATATATATATATATATATATATATATATATATATAGATATATATATATATATATATATATATATATATATATATATATATATATATATATATATATATATATATTATTATTTTTTTACTCAAATTATTTTGGTTGAAATTGCCTTTATTTCTTTTAAAGTTGGAGGACCCCCTACAGTACCTCCACGGCCCCCCTAGGGGTCGCGGACCCCCGGTTGCAGACCACTGATGTAGAGAAAGCACGTTTACTCCAGTAAGAAATTACTTTTATTTATTAAATATTGCAATTACAACATTAGCAGTTTTAGAAAATCAGGACAATTTAAGTGCAAAGCCTTGTGTTTAATGAATTCCATCATTTGTAAAAAGACAGAGGGAAGGAGAAAATACAGATCTTGCTAGATTACTGAAATGTTTTTTTTTTCCCTAACACTATAAATACCCAGATTTGTTTTAATTAATCAGGAATGAAAACTGTCTTGACATGTGCAACACAGCTGTAATCAGCAGGTGAACCAGGGCTGCAGCAGGACACATGAATAGTAGTGAAGGAGAGACCAACAGAGAGCACAGGTCTTGATCTTGATAATCAAACTGGAACAAACCTGTCAAGTTGTCCCTACTGATGCCCTGAGCACATTTGTGTCCATTACTGTAGTTTCACTTCTTGTGCAACTGACACAGCTCAGCCATCACCGGAGAACAGAGGGTACCGGATCAATCAAATCTTCTCTACAGCGGCGGAAAATCTGCCATCTGCAGTTCCATTAGAAACAGGAAGAGGAGGGTTGACATTCGGGGGAACACGCTTGTTTTCTGGCAGAGTTAAGCTGCTGTTTACTCGTGTATACTGGTGGTTGCTCGAGGCTCCTCAAGTGGAACAGTCATCTCTGGGAATCCAGCCATTTCAAATAAGCTGTTGACTTTATAGTTTGTCTTATCTGTGCTCAACTGGGCTCGAATGTGTCTCAGACTGCTTTGACTTACTTTGCACGTCTACAGCACTTTAGATCAGCTGGCAGGTGATCCATAATGCTCATTATATGTTCACGCCTGAATCAATAACTGCCGTAAAAATCCCAAACCATTTACTTTGTCTTTTATTACCTGAATAATCTGTGGCTAGTTTTGATTTAGCTCATCTCACTGCTCAACATGCAAGTCTCATGTTAAAGCTGTGATGGTGTAATAAGGCCTGCATTAGAAGTTTACTGAACTTTGCACACACTGTATTAAAAGACAGATAACCTTTTTCTCCCCACTACCTGACATTAAATCAGACTAAACTCTTCCCGTTTTACGTCAGTGAGGATTACCAAACTTATTTCTTTTAGCTAAACGCCAGAATAATGAGATGTCAAACAAGTGACCTTTTTAAGTATTCAAGGAGTCATCAGATTAAAGGGCACAACCAATCGAGAAAGTCAAAGGGGACTCGAGAAATTCCTCTGAAAGCCAGAAAGACAGCAGTAATGGGCAAGACTGTGGAGTTCACTGTCCTGGATGATCAGCTCCCGTTAGTCATCAATAACATCAGGCTCCACTGCTCAGCTGAACATCTGGAGTCGTGTACAGATGGCCCGGTCAGGAATAGGCTTCTGGTGAGCTAAAAGAAGTGCCATCAGCTTTATGATGAACATCTGGACCTCGACATGATGTGTGACTGGTATTGGATCAGTACTCAGTATAACTGTTTAATAATCTGGACTCAAAGTTCTGATTATAGAATTTGTACAGGAAAGACAAAAAAAAAAAAAAAAGCTATCTGAACATCTCTGAAGTATCTGGCTGCAGAGCACGTTTCAGTCTAATGTAACTCAATTTTCAGAAGCACATGTTCGACACAGGAAACATCTAACTTGCTGAAAGCCATGTGACAGATTCTTATCTGACATTAATCCCCTTGACGTGATGATCTGCTGACACAGATGCACACATGCTGCCTGCAGTGAGAAGATGTGTTAATTCATAGCCATATGAACAGTTTTTTTTAAATCGAAGGGATTCTTAGTAAAGAATGTTCGAACGTTGTGCAGCAGCATGGTGCTTTTAATCTGTTAAACACTGAGTGCACTGAGTCCCATTTTGTCGACAAAAGAGCTAAATCTTGTTAATCAACAAGCTTCAGAAGTGCAGGTAAATGCAGTAGTTAAACTGATGAAGCCAACGTTGTCTTTTTCTTTTTTTATTCATTTGGCTGCATAGTTTCTTTTGCTCAGTTACTCAATGAATTTATTTGTGTTTTTACCAGAAACAGCTGTTTGGTGTCACCTTCTTTCGTGTGCACCTCCTAAAGTGACAGCTGGACAGTCTGAAAACTGGGTGCATTACAGCCTAAATCAATTATGAACCTTTGACAGTCCAGGAAAAACATATGGGACATTTTAAATTACGTGTGGTGCTGTGAGCAGTCCTACATGAAACGGCTGCACTTTAAACGTCCACGTTAAATGCGTTTCTGTCTCTGCCGTGCTGTCAGACTGCCCTTCAGCGCTTTGCTATGTGCTTTAAGTTTATTTTAACCTTGCGGGGATAAAGCTGATCCTGTGACAGTGTTCACGATCCAGAGGGAGAGAAGAACTTCACAGATGATTCTCCGACCGGCTCTTCTGCTTTGATTAACATTAATATGTGAATTAAGATAAACATGCTTTTCTGAGACTAAAACCTGACTGTGGTCTGTCTCCCTGCATTACTGTGACATTTCAGCTGATTTTCTTTCAGTATTACAGCTCAGCGCTCAGAGCAGAGGCTTTAATTTTCTGCACGGGGAACGAAAAATGGTGTCATTGACTCATGCACCGCAGCAGTTCGAGCATGTTGACTGATTAAACACCATACAGACGTTCAGACTGATTAAACAGCATATAAACGTTCACACTCATCGTATTTACACAGGCTTCAGAGAAAAGGAGCACCAAGTGGGTTTAGGTATGCTCAGTGAGGATCCGAACACAGATACTCAGACTTCAGTAGCAGTGGAAAATAATGTCAAGTACGGCATTTATTTGGTTTAGCTGGAATACTTTAGATCAGTGGTTCTCAACTGGTGGGTTGCGACCCAAAAGTGGGTTGCAGATCTGTTTTCAGTGGGTCGTGGGCCTTTGCCTGGGGAAGGAAATGCTTAAAAAAAAAAAAGTGTCATTCATACTCCTTAACAGTAGTTGGTGATAATGCCCTGTAATGTGAGTTGACACCCGCCAGTTCACACCATAGAAAAAGACCTGCAGAGTTTGTTTCCATATGTTGAGCATGGTGAAACACAGATACAACAAAGAATATATGAGATATGGATTTTCTTATCTTGAAGACAAAGGTCAGAGAGTGGCTATTCAGCTAAAACGATATATTTTGAGTTCTTTTTGAAACTACTGCTCAGTGGTTGCACAGTTTTATTTCATGTTTGTGCTTGTTGAGTCTGTTAAAAAAGGTTAAAGTTACTGAAGTGAAGTGTTTTGAATTTAATTAAAATGCAGCTAATTGAGCATCAAATGGAATATTTCCCACTTGAAGTCATTTTGGTTTTTGCCATTTTGGTTCACCAATAAACTTATTTTTTTGTGTTGGCATTCTGTGATATTCTATTTTACTATCTCCGATTCAAACTGCACAATCTTTTCATTCAATAAATTTGAGAAGTTGGAAATTTTCCTTGACTTGGGTCGCGGCTTGTCATTAAGGGTGATGGTGGGTCCTGAAGCCAGACCAGTTGAGAACCACTGATCTAGATAGTCGGGATTGTAACTTTGTTGGAGCGAATGTCCAGAGAGTTTCAATGTTTTGCTTCAGTCAGGGTCGCCGTAATAAAATGCAATAAGAACTGCTCTGCAGACAGAGGGGAACCTCTTCCTTCACCGTTTTAACTCCTTCAGGTTTATTTATTAGTGCATTCTAATGGAAGGTTGTTCTTAAAAAGATAAAAACCTCGCAAGTGCAATAATTGCTCTGTACATGTATAATCAAGAGATAAACGGAAAAATAGATTCATAAGAGCTTTAGAAACGAGTTTACGAATAAAACGATTTAAACACATGTCAAATTACGTAAAAGTAAAATAAATGTAAACCTAAAGTAAAGTTAAGCATTCGCCACCTTCTGTTTGATGGTTGAGGATATAAAAAAAAAAACAGAAAACAATGAAAGCAAACCAGTACCTATAGTGTTCCTTCAGAGGTGCATGCCACCTACAGTGGTGGAAAAGCAGAAACAAGACTGACACTTCAAAAATCCATGCTGCAGTGACCAACGTAAAAGCAGATCTAACAGAGCGCCCGGTGGGAGTATTTCTGTATTTCTGTTGTTTGGTCCAGCCAACGCCCCGTCAACATCCTCTGCTTTTAACCCACCAGACGTTATGAAGATCTGCTGTCGTAGCACAGGATCACTGAAGTGATTTACACTCTCTGGTGTTGGTGTTACAGTACCAGAGTCAGGGCTCATGATGAGACCTTGATCTGAGCGAGCCTTCCCTCCTGGGCTAAGGTCAGGCTGGTGGTCCAGGTCTCATTTGTTTTGGGGGGAAGGGGAGGGGGGTGTCCTATGTAGAACTAGGCCTCAGACTCCAGGTCTTCTTGTCCTGGTCCGTTGTCTCCATCAGTCGTCTCCGGCTCCAGGAGCAGGAACTTGCCATCATTGGTCAGAGGCATGTTCTTCATCAGCTGAGCGAGGGCCGCTGGGTCCTTTGATGAGAAAGAAAGAGAGTAAAAAAAAAAAAAACAATTTAGTTTGTTTAGCTTCTCTAGCTTCTCTAGTTGTGACATTAATCTCTGAATTTCCCTCCTTTATCACTTCTGCCATTTTATCAATAGGAGGTAAAGTGCTCCCTCTAGTGGACAGATTTGTCAATTGTCTCATTATTATGAAATTAAACTATGGCATCAGTGACAAAAAAACTGCAGCGTTCTCTGACAGGAAGTGCAGTAAATGTCTGTCATAGTTATCTAAATAGAGCACTTTCATTCACCTCTAATTATTTGCACGACTTTTTGTGCTTTTGTTTAGGCCTTATTGAAATCATTTGTTAGTTAATGACACATTAGGTAACTTCATGTTCCCGTTACCTTCTTGGCTTCTGTAATGTCCTTTGCCAAGTTTATAGTGTAACATATCTGTGAATAAAAACAGAGAGGGCAGAGCTGAATATATGATCACAAAATAACATGCCCCCCCCCCCGCATCAAAAGTATTTGTTGACGTCGATGATCCAACCTTTTCACCCTCAGTGTTGCTCTCAAAGACAAAAGCGCTGAATGAGGGCTCTCCCTCCTCATCTCCGTCAATCCAGTCTCGTCCCTCAACCACGAAGCCCATCAGCCTCCCGTTCTCCTGGTGGGCTGCGAACTGACACACGTCCTCAAGCTGGAACTGGGGAGGGGAGAAGAGAGATGTTCAGAGAGATTTCTCTTGAATTAAATGCAGTGCAGACGAGTGACGACAGCCACTTCAGAATAGAAAAGCACTGACATATTCTGTCATACTTACACTTATTCTTGTAACTTGAGTCTGTGGGTCAATCAACCTGTTGAGGAGAAAAAAATAGAAACTTCAAGCCATTCTTTACATCTTTCAGATTTATTTGTTATTAACATTTGTTAGTGAGCTCCTGTCTGTTTAGATGAGTCTTGAGGACAAGCAAAGAAGGTGGATTGAGATGGTTTGGGCACGTAAAGAGGAGGGATAGTAAATACAACAGTGAAAAAAAAATAACAAATGGAGCTGCCAGGTAGGAGAAACAGAGGGAGACCAAAGAGGAGAGATGTCTGGATGTAGGGGAAGAGGATATGCAGTTGGCTGGTGTGATGGGAGAAGATGTAGAAGATGGTAAGATGGAAACGCATGGTCTGCTGTAGCAACCCTAAAAGAAAAGCCCAAAGAATAATAATAATCATAAAAAAAAAAAAACCCTTGTGATGGTATTTAATTAATCAAATAATTAGGGGTTCTTCTCATAATCATACCAATACACACAAACAACGTGAACTTGTAAATAATATAATTAAAGTAAGCGTAAACCTCTCCCTCTTTGTGTTAATGCAAATGTTTATAGAGAGAAATTGAGAAAACTCATGAAAGATTAAAGGAGATTCTCCACAGGGCAACTGGACTATAAAGAGGTAGTTTAATTCCCACCTGCAATACTGGAAAGAAAACAATAATGCATTTAATTGGTTTGGCATTTCAGAAGGTTTCTGAATGTTTCGAGGGTGGTAATACTGTAAAATGTCAAAAGAACACAATCAATTCCACCTGAGGCAACTGCTGGTGACCATGAGGTGGGACTCGGTGGTCCGGAAGATGTTGTGGATGGCACGGGCGGCCAGCACCTGTCTCATGGCCTCGTAGATGACCTCCTGGTTGTTGCCGCAGCGAACGGCCATGGAGCCAAGAAAGCGCACGGCGAAAACCTGCTGCAGGAGGGAGTCTGCGGAGAAACCATGCGAAAGAGAAGCGCCACAAATGTTTTTACGGACAAGAATAAACAAATTTAAAAATTAAAATTGTGTGAGTTTGAGGTTAGGGTTAGCCTCTGAAAAGCAAATACATCTCTTTTCCAAACAATTTGGAGTCTATTGTTCTACAATTAAACCTTGTTAAAGCTTCCCAACTGCCTTTCATCTTCTTGGACCAAAAACGACCCCGTCTGGTTCGACTGTTGTGAACTGTTAATGAATTCTGTGTTTCACCTCTAGTCCACCTCTAGTCCATTACCATGAATTACTCCCACACGTTTGGAATTTAGGGCCAACAAACTCTGTTTACATAAAACTATATTGTGTTTTTGAGTGCAAAAGATTTCATTTAGGGTCAGAATGACTCGACTCGAGGATTATAAACAATGACAAAAAAAAGATTATTCCCTTCCACAAAACATATTAGACAGTCTCAGCGAGTTCAGGCGAAGGTCATACCACGAAATGTTCAGAGAAATCGGAAAAGGAAAAAAAAAAAAAAAACACACAAGGACGGCGGAGATGGAGCTACACAAACAAGAAAAACGATGATGACTTAAAGCTGGAGCGCTTGAATCAGGGCGGACAATTAAGTTGCTTTTGAAAAACGGAAAGTGGTTACCGTCAGTCTCTGTTGTACAGTCATCGTCCGTTTCTCCAAACGGATTCGTGCGTCTGAGGGGATGAGAAAAACATACATCAGAGAAGAGGAAAAAAAAAAGAAAAAGAACAAACAATTAAACCCCTGCTTTGAGCTATTATGAAGAATTCAGCTTCCTGGAAATGCAATAATAAACCCGGTGGGGCCAGCGTTTAAGCAATTTAGCTTCATCAGACCCCGTATCTCATCTTTCGCTGCCTCTTGCAAATGCATAAACAATCAACGGCACAACCTTCCTGCCTCGGCTGCCTCCTCACCTGCCCCCGGCTCTGTTCTGGTCCTGGAACTCGGACGCGGGCAGCATGATGTCGAACTGAATGGGCGTCCCGGGGGCTATCAGGTCCTCTGGTTCCGGAGCTGCTTCTGTTTTCTGGGAATCGCTGCCAGAAGCGTGAACGCCTCCTGGCTTTGCTCTGTGGGAGCGAAACGTAGAATGACAATGAATTTCACGGAATTTATAAACTATTCCTAAAGCGTTAAACGTGATCTCGTATTTTTAAAGTGCAGCAAGGAAGCGAGGCAAACGGATGATGCTAAAGACAGAGACCATGAGAACATCTGTTTTATTCAGATGATGTTTTATTCATCTGAATAAAACATCCATGTGCAGCACACATGCATTAACGGAACTGGGGAAAGGTACGTTTCAAGTATCAAAGGAACAAAAAAGGAGCAGCTCGATGCTCAGTTAGTGGCATCAGTGGCAGTTAAAGAGCGTTCCTCCATCCCTACTGATGTAAACTGACCTAAATTGCATTTAAATCTTAAGATCAGAGGAAGTTCACATGATGTTTTTCTCAGTGATCTGATTTTGTTGCTTCCTCTTTAAGCCCCTCCCCCTCGCGTAAATCGGCAGCAAGGGCCGAGTACGAGACGGCTGCATATCCTTCGTTCCAGATGTGCCAAACTGGCCACAAGACACCCGTTATAGTAACGCGTTTCACCTTGGTGGAAGTGTGAGGAAAGTCAAAAAGTGAAGGCATAAAACCCTTGACTGCCAACAAAGCGTTTCAGGCAATAAAGGAGTAATTCCCTGGAGTGGCCTTTATAACTCCACGATATTATACACTGGGCGCAGAGCTCTGAATGAGCCACGTGTCTCACCTGTCGGGGTTGGGCGAGCCTTCTTGTCTCTTCTCAAAGCTGGTGATGGGAGTGACTGCCTGGATGGCAGTTTGGTTCAGTCGGATCGCCACAGCCTACAACGAAGCAAAACAGCCAGAGCAATGATTAGAAAACATGAAGGGATGACCGGGGTCACAGAACACCAATCAGAAAAGAGACAGACGATCGTGTCATTTCCCACCAACACCTGCTGTACGGTGCTGCGTGTGTGAGGCGGGTATGCAGGTTTACCTCTGGGTTGTCAGTCAGGTAGATCTGTCTGGAGATGTTATTCACCGTGCAAATCCACTGAGAAAGAAGCACATACATCCACATTAGATCTTCCTTTAGATCTGACACGATTGCCCTGAATTTGTTTGACTAATACCGGCAGAGCAGTCAGATGCGTCTGACGGGGGAAAAAAAGCAAACATTCAATTCCAGACAAACGGGGCTTGACAGTTTCTTCATTGTTCCGTGACGGATACTCGAAGCTCTTTCTGCGATGCAGATGTTAAACAAAGACAAGCAAACACACAGCTGTGCAAGCGGCCGCTTTCACACTCACCTCCTCATACTCCTTTTTGCTCTCGGCTTGGAGGATCATGGACCTGTCATTGTTGCAGGGACGACGGTGGTGAGAGTCACATAAAACACACTCAAGTCGCTCGTGCGTAATTATCATCGTTAGCTATAGTGCAAAGCGCGCATACGTCTTTCCTGAAGGGGAGGTTATCTGGAAGCAGTAGCGTCTGTCCTCACACTCCACGGCCATGACGGAGCTGTTGTCCAGGTCCAGCACCATGCCCCCCGCCACCGCCCCGCGAGGCTGACACATCAGGTTCCCTCCCTGGGTGAAGAAGTACAGACGATCCCAGGCTGTGGTCACCAGGCCTGTTTTACTGCAGAAGGAAGGTCAGAAAAAAAGGCTGGTCTGTAACAAAATCTATTATACAGTTTAAAAAAACTACAACTAGAAAAGCACTCGGACAGCGCAGACCTCTGCCGAGCACAACAGTTCTCCCATATAGCGATTTATAGATTGCGATAAAATCCGCATTCTGGATCAGGAAAATTTCATCTAAATCCATCCATAACTTTTTGAGTTATCTGGTACACAGACAGACAGACAGACAGACAAATGCCGGCAAAAGCATTATCTCCTTGCCGGAGGTAAAAATTAGATTAATGGTGAGACACACCAGACCACTGCAGCAATGAGCCCTGCTTGAATATACGAGCACAGCAGGTCAGAGTGTTATGGAGGTTGCAGCTCTCAAAGGGGACGTTTTATGGAAAAGGTGATGCTTGAGAACTTATGTCTGGGTGTCTTGAATAACTACCAACTCATAAATTTAAGATGTCACAACCTTCTGATTTTGTTTAGAAGCACCCGAGTATTAATATGTAAATTAGTGATGCATTCAGATTTGCGAGTGCTGTGACATCACAGACCCAGATCACAATCATCCAGCCATCAGTGCAGCTTCGGCTGCATCTCAGAGAGACTTAAACGGAAGAAAGTAATTTGATTAATTACTCAGGATTTCTAATCAGCTTTTGAAAAACAATATAATAATATTTTATATTTAACATATAAATAATTACAGCAGCCAGGATGACACTGACGCTGGCTGCACAATGTTTGCTGTATGGCTGGAAAGAAAAAAACAACAACAACCACCATTAAAAGTATAGACACTTCCATAAAAACTAATTGCGACAAAATTTACGTGGAAAATAACGTTGCCATGTCCTGCTCCGTCTAAAAAATAAACCATTGTTACAAAGACACAGATTTGTACAGATTGGTAGAAACACGGGACAATGACGCCGTGCACATATTTAGGTTTTACTCATCCTAACTGTCCTTGACATTTCTGGCTCTGATCACCAAACTAGAGCCCAAACACTTAATTTTCTTTCATTTAACAAGAAGAAATGTCATCTCCTTTTCAATATTTCACCTAAAACGTTTTCTGCACCTGTCTGCACTCACATCTGATTGATCAACGTTACTCAAGGTCACTTCTGTGCACGTTCACAAGCTCGATTCATGCCTGCGTGTTCATAAATACTGAACAAGACAACAAGAAATCCCTTCATTACCGCAACATTTTTCAAAGGTCTCCTTCCACAGCAAACCATTTAATACTTGTTTTTTTTTTTTTTTTTTAATTACCATAGGTCAGTTCAAGTTGCACTTGCATGCTCAATTTTCAAAATGCTCTTCTACCCCTGTAGTTTGTATCAGCCTGTGATAGAAAACAGTCGGAAACACGAGCAGATCGGAAAAGCTGTACCAGCCTACGTCACATTGAACATTAGCTATGCAGTGGCTCGTAACCCCGCCCCCAGAAAAACATTGCAGGGTGGAGGCAGGGAGCAGAGCTTATTTGCTAACGATTGAACAGCGAGGAGCTAACAATTCAAAAACATGGCAGAGAAAGTTGGTGGCTGTGCTGTTTGCAACAGTAACAAATCACATTGGAGGTCTTGCCTATGAAAGGGGATCTATGGAAGAAATGGTTAGAACTTATTTTCTGAACACCACCAGCGAAGTATAACGCAACTTTACTTGTGTGTTCTGATGATTTCAACCAAAATGACTATTTAAATTATGGTGCAGACAGTAGCGGATAAGGTGTGCTTAAAACCTGGATCTGTGCCATCACAACGATCGACCACCAGCTCACAGGCTGTAAGTGAAAAAACTATTTTTTTCCAACTACGGTTGTTGTTGCAAAAGTCTGTTATTCTACTGGTTAATAGGCTTTAGCATGATGACACTGGGACAAGATACAGGTATGGTAATGTGGTAACGTTGTACAGAACCATTTGGTAATTTCTACCAAGAGAGTAACGTTAGCTTAATAAATCTATAATCTTCCAACCTAAAATTTGATAACTTGAAGTTTACAGGTTTTTGGCCAGGATCGAAAAATATGGATGTATTTCTGAAGACATTTTTTGCGTGTTTTGCTATTTGTTGCAAGTTATCTCTATTTGGCGGAAACCAACTGAACAAGAACCCACGAGAGGGAGCGTCACAGTGCTGTTAGCCAATCAGAGGCGAGACGTTTGCATATCATTAATAACCATAAGAATCCTCTCGTACTATCCCCGCCCTAATTTTCACAGAACCAAAACAGCTTAAAACAAGACAACCGCAGCATATTTTTCATTGAAACCAACTCTCAGGGCATTTTTTCAGAGGCCGCTGTAAAATTAATGAAAATGTGATGGAATGAGACCTTTAAAAAGGAAAACTGATAAAAATTAGGTTTGCTGGAAGGATCAAATAAGTCTCTTGATGTACATTGGAAAAAAAAAAAAACAACAACAAACATTAAGGCCACTGTATGTAGTAATATGACTTCAGACCATCAGCAAATCACAAGAAAGTTCATGTGGTAGTAGTCACTAACACAGCTGATCTATTTGCCCCCGTGTGGTACATATGGTGGTATGTAGCTTGTTTAAAGAAATGTTGTGTTGAGTTACTTATTGGACAATTCAAACCTTTGATTCTGTTTGTGATATAAAGAAAAAAAAGCCAAGTCACTAAATTTGACATTTTATGAATCAACATTGCCCCTTTTTTCCCCCAATTGATTTATCTTTATTTTAAAATAAAATCTTTCCGTTTGTTGTTTTTGATTTCCTAATGTGTTTTTTTGACAGTTCGGGCCTCATCTCCCAGCATACAGAACACATGATGCCGTGTTTCACTTCCCTGCAATACTGAAGCTGTACGTGTGTGAATCACATAAATTACTCATCTGAAAGCCTTCTTCTCTGAACAGCCTGTTCACAACAGATCCCCAAATACATTTTTTTCCCTTTTTTTTTTTTGACAAACAGCATAGTGTGTGGTTCATTATGGTGACTCAGACCTTTAATACCGAGATGTCGGAAATTGCAAATGTTCTCTCGCCTCGGCTCCATTTGTGCAGAGCGGTGTTCTGCAGAAACCTCTTCTCTGGTGTCACACATTTGTCAAAGACAAAGGAAACGGCAGAGTTTGACAGGTCTGACAACCTCGCTAAATCAAAATGTTAGCCATGCTGCAGCTCAAGCCATTAAGGAAGTTCCTCCTCTCATCCATCTGCTCTACAGTAAGCTGACAGAGCCCCCCCCCCCCGCCCCCCGGTCACGTTACCTGAACTACCTCGTCTTCTCTGACAGACCAAATGCTTTTTCTGAGTTCATGTCTGTTTCTTTTTTTTAAGCAAGCTTTGAGATGCAAAAACGTTTCTTCTGATTGATTTAGACATTCTGCATATCTATGTCACAGTCGTTAATATCTTGATGAAATCTTAAAAGCTTTTCAAATCTGTCCAATTTCAAGGCAGCCTTTAAAGTCCCGACTGGCAGAATTAAGAGGGAAAATGCCGCTGGGTTTCAGATGGGGCCATAATGAGTGTAATTAATCTTACTTCCTAATGTTCAGGTAGCCAGCCTTCTGGATGAGCGTGCGATTGACGGGCTCGGTGTCCTTATCTGGCATGTAGACGGTGTCCTCCGCAGACAGGAGCTCCTTCTGGGACATGCGCATGGCCTCCGCCTCCGAGTCCAGCTGGGTCTGGATGCTACACAGAAGAAGGTTTTTGGCAAAATCTGTAAAGACTGACTTCCTTTAAGGTTTTTCCCACAAGCTGACCAGTGATGTCAGACAGGCTGAAAATAATATGAATTTTTTAAGAATGTTACTAAGAAAGAGACAAAGCACGGTCACATGGAAGAAGCTGCGATATTTTACAAAGCTGTGGTTCATCGGTGATGCCGTAAACATTAAAAGTGTTCTTTACTTTTGCGTCATGTCCGACACAGAAGAGAGAAAATTGTCCATCTTCTTTGACACCTGCTCAACGCCTTTCTTGAAGAAGCTGATCTGCAAGATGACACATAACAGACAGAGAGCAAGATATATTTTCATTTTACAGGTGGTCACATGAGGTTACAGGGTTAATTTATTTATATGTTTTGCAGCTTATTTACAAGATGCTCCTTTATAAATGAAAAGAGCATCGGGGGGCTCTCAATACACTGTACATGTAATCATCAGACATTTTCTGGCTTTGATCATTTTGATGTGAATAAGCTTTTAACATCAAGCTGCAAAAAAATGTCCGCAAATTATCGCCCATCATCTACAGCAGGGGTCTCCAAAGTCAATCCTCAAGGGCCGGTGTCCTGCAGGTTTTAGATGTTTCCCTCCTTCTACACACCCTGATACAAGTGGCTGTGTTATTAACAGACATGTGCTGACCTTGATGACAAGATGATGACGGCCATTAATTAGGATCAGGTGTGTTAAAGCAGGGAAACATGCAGAACCTGCAGGACATCGGCCCTCCAGGACCGACTTTGGAGACCCCTGATCTACAGTATATAACCTCATCAAAAGATTCAGATACTCTTGAGAAACGTCTGCGCACAAGGGACAAGGCAGAACATCAACAATGGACGCCCGTCAACCCTACAATATCACACAGGCGAGATCCTGGACTTAAAACGAGCCCGAAGGTTTCTGATGCAGTTTGTTGGAAACAGGTGATTGGTGGTGGCAAACCCCAGAAGAAGTAGAAGAAGAAAAAACAAAGAATAAGAAGAAGAAACAAAGAAGAAGAAGAAGAAGAAACAAACAAAAAGATAAAGCCGTTTCTGTGCAGGAAATCACTGCGCGGGCTCAAGAACACTTCCAGAAATCACCGTCTATGAACAGTTGTGGTGTCGTGCACAAGCGCAGGTTCAAGCTCTTTTAGCTGAAGAAGAAAGTGTGTGTGATCCAGAAATGCTGCCATATTCTCTGGGTTGAAGCTTATTTAAAATAGGCAGAGGAAAAGCAGTAAACCTGACAAATCAGACAAATCAAAATGTGAAATTCTTTTTTTTTGGAAATCACGGACACTGGATTCTCCAGGCTAAAGAGGAGTGGGACCATCCATCTTGTTATCGGCCCTCAGTTTGAAGGTCTGCATCCATTGTAAAAACAGGGCTTCCTAGTAGCAGAGGTATGGGTGCTAAAAATGTCCAGGCCCTTCATCAGCTGTAGGCATGTGGCCCATCATGAAACGCCAAAGAAGACACAGGACTCCCAAAAGTTGAGCAACTAGTCCCCTCAGTCCCCAGATGTATATGGGCTGTTGCTGAAGAAGAGGAGGTCCTACAGTGGTAAACACTGTCCTGCTCTAACGTTTGAGATGTGTTGCTGCTATCAAATTCAAATTTCTCTCTATATATATGTTTTGGAACTGGGGTTGTATTATATCCATAGAAATGAATGCATTACAAGATGGTAAAAATACACTACCTCCAGATAAATTCTGCTTAACCATTGTAGCTCTAATCACAAGCAAAGATTTAGACTCGTCTTGTTCCCCCCTTTACCAGGGTAATTTCGTATCCATGCACATACCAGCCTCATCAGTTCTAAAGAAGGAATCACCTTATATTATACTGAATTTAAATAGTGCTGATGGTGACATTTGGTGGGATTTACAGGCCAGTCGTGGTTCAGTACCTGTGCCCGAGTGTATCCCAGCATCGGCTCGAGCATGGCTATTCTCTTGCGATACTGCAGGGCGTTGAGGGCACAGTAATACTGCAGCGAGGCCTGGTGCTGCTTCCTTCTGGTGTAGGCCACCTCCCTCACCATGTCTGCCTTCAGCTGTCAACACAGGCGAGGGTCAAACATGCAAATACAGGCTGTGCACGTTTCCACGTCCGCACGCACACTCTTACATATGCAAAAACATCATTTACATGTAAATTAGCAGCAGTGTTCTTTTTTTCTCTTTTTTTCTCTTTTTCTTGCACATTCAAAGAGACTTGCTGCGGCTTGGCAGCAGAGGGTTGTTTAATTCAACACAAAAGCGACCCAAATGCTTTTAAAACACTTCCAGTGCATTAACGGGGCAGTTACTGTGCTGTAAACCTTCTTCATAGAAGCTGAGACGGCACTTTGCTGCAGTTATTTTACCTTCTCGTTCTCCTTCTTCTTGGGCAGTCGGCTGTACTTGACCATCGCCGCTTCGTGCTCTACGCCGCAGAAGAGAGAAGACAGGAGCACGAGATAGCAACTACTTTCCTGTAATTTGCCTCTTGAACCATTAACAGAACGTACTCACCATCTGTGGCGATGCCGTATATTTCCTTCAGAGTGCTTATTTCTGCAAGATCCAACATGAAGCAAGTTTTCTTACATCACTGACAGCACACATTTTCAGAAAAAAAAATGCACTCCTGGTTTTGTTTTCCTTTTTCCCCTACCTGTGAGGTCTTTCTCTCGGAACTGGATCAAAGGGAAGACCATGCTGTCAGCCATCTGGTTGGCCAGCTCCGAGTGGAGCGAGTTCAGCTGAAACGCCAAAGACAGATTACACGTGTCGGCCGCGGCGCGAGGACACAGACACATGACGGGCCCGCGCCAAACATCTTGAGGGATTTTCTGCTTGTTTATATATTTACGGGAACATTTTCCTGCCGGCAAGCTGGAAAATGGCATTTTCACTGATATGAAAGCGTGACGGCAGACAATGCCTCCGCTACGTCGTAATAAACTCACACTGTGGAAGAGCGCGCTTATCCTGGCTGTTTATCCTGATACTGGAATCAGGGCGGCGTAGCACAGGGAAAGGAGCAAATCCTGCCATTATTCTCTGTGCTTATCGACGAGCTGCACGCCAATGTCAAACAAGCTGACATCTAGTTTAATCAGAACGATATAGCAAGTGCTAAAGTTCACAAGATTAGGTGCAGGCGTAGGCCCAACGCTCACTGGGGAATGAGTTCTCAACTGAGAACAACAGGGTAAAAGATCAAGCAGACGATCAGCACGTGTCGTCTGAGAATTTCATCCCTGACTTCTGAGCGGGGAACCTCCGAAAGGCCCCCCGTGTTCGACGGTGACAGCCCCATCTGTTTTGTCTTTATACATGTACACAACTGCTTCACTGACTCCTCCAGCTATCCTGCTGCCGCTGCTTCTCTCTCCATCCATCCAGCAGGATGCGCATCACGTTCGCCCTCTTAAACAATCGATCCCGGTCTTACAGGGATGATAGTCTGCAGGTCTTTTTGTTCAAGTCGTTTTCTCCAGCATGCCGGGGAACACAGGTGCAAAATCCTTCGTAATGTGATAAAGAACCAACTAAAGGCTGTGCAGCAGTTTATCACCCTTCTGTTTGCTGCACACACACACACACACACATGCATGTACACACACTCCACAGCAATTCAGAAGGCAATGGACTCACCTCTCCCACTGTTTTTGCGAAGTTCTGCAGTGTGGTGATCACCTCTTCATCGCCTTTCCCAAGGGCAAAATTCTAGACGGAAAAGTGAGTGAGAGGGACAATCAGTACTATAATAACGATTTTGAAATGAAAGAAAAAAAAAAACAATCTTCAGCCAGGATACCTGGTGTGATACTTTCATAGAAAAAGACATAAAATCCCAAGAAATCTAGTGAAAAGATGTTGAATTTTGACAATGGTACAAAAAGAAACATGAGTCACTGCAGATTCAGTTTTTTTCTTTCCAAAATGCCAACGTTTATCATCTAAAATTAACTGTACACACAACGTCTGCTGATTCCCACTTCCTTCCTTTTCTGTGCGATTTAATTAATGTGCTCGGCTGACTTCACCACTGAGAAAAAAAAAGAAAAAGTTGGGACAACATGGGTAGTGCAAATTCATAAAAGCAGTTATTCTTACCTTTACTTCATCTTTTATGTGTGCATATCCAAGTTTTTTTTTTTTTTTTCCCCTAATGAGCTCAATTTCACTTTTTAATACATATACTATTTAGCATTCCAGGCCTGCAGCCCATGTCAAAATAGTTGGTAAAAGACAATTTAGTGTTAATGAAGAGGTTAATTTAAAAAAAAAAAAATAGTAACAATATTTCAAACATTGATATCATGTGTATGCATGATTTGGCATAAATGAGCCTTCATCTTTGTTCATTCCAAAAACAAAGATGAAGAAATGGGTGAGAAAGTGATTAAAATGTTTCAAAACAATGTCCCTCAAAGAAAGATTCGAGGTCATTTCTTTCTACAGCGCATAATGCCATTAAATGATTTAAAGACTGTGTATAAAGAGCAAGACCACCTGAGCCTGAGTTGGGCACACATGACCTCTGTTCCCTCAGACAGCATCAAGAGCTGTCATTCATCAATACCTGACGACTGCACAGGCAAGGTTTCTTCTGGAAACCTTTATGGAGGACTACAGTGTAGAGCTACATTCACAAATACCACTTTGCTTCAAAAAGAAGAAGCTTCGATCTTAATCCTGCCCAAAGACAGTGGTGACATCTCAGGGCTTAGAGGCAGCTGGGATGGACCCTCCCAGTCCAGACCAAAGGCAACAAGGGGGAATCCAGACTTTTTCCAGCATCAGTCCCAAAGCCAGAGTTTCTGATGGCATTTGGTTATGTTCGCTGTCTTTGCCAAAAGTCATTTACACTCCGGTGATGCCAGCATTAATTAAAAAAATAGCACTACGGTTTTATTGCAACGCATGCGGCCTTCAAGATGCCATTTTTTTCCCCCCCATTTTACAACAAGATGATGCAAAACCCAACTGTGCACACATTACAAAGACATGGCTGAGGAAGAAGAGGGGACGAGTACTGGACTGGCCCGTCTGCAGACCTGTGCTCAGCAGAGACTGGGCAAGCTTTCGGTCATTTCTTCTATGTCAAACACCAACAACAATCACACTATCTCACACTGGAAATCATGGCAGAAGCAAGTAAGAGACTTCAGGAAGAAATGCGTAGCGACCAAGCAAAGAGACCAAACGAGGGAGTCTTGAAACAGCGTCATGAAAGACGGATAACCTCCACGCACTCTCATGCGCTAAAACTGACAGACACTCCTTTGTGCTGCTTTAAGTGGTGTCAGATGGTCATTACAAATGTCATTACATTACAAAGTAATGAAAGATTCACTGTGCTGCAGGCCTGAGATGCAAAAAGGAAATGAGGCTGTTGAGGAAAAAAGAAAGAAGAAAAGAAACATCTTGGGTTCATGTGCTACGCAAAGCAATAAAATGAGTGAAGGTGAGTTTAAGAGTATTGTGTTTTTATCTAATTCGTATTTTCCTGATTTGTGGCGGTATTTTAGTCAGGTGTAATAAAATTACAGAGGCAATCTATGAGGCCTGAAAGCTCAAAAAAAAAAACTGACCACTGGTCAAACGTATGTTTCTTTTCCCTCCACGTGTCATCACACCTACGCAAACACACGTGTGATCAAGTAAAATGAGGCCGCTCCTTTCTTTACCTTCTTCTCATATTCCAGGAGCTGCTGGGAGAGCTGCTCTGTGGCCAGTCCCATCTCACTCTGTGGAGGAAACGTGACAAGAGCCAAGAACTGTGAGCAGACGAATCAAAGTTAAATTATATTTTCTTAAAAGAGCAGGGTAAACTGGTTAAATGAATGTCAACTGCACCAGCAGACACCTGCTGGTAAGAAAGCTCCAAATCCATCTGTAATTATCATTTTTGTATTCCTTCATCAGAGCAATGTTGAGTGATCATTCAACTATATCTGCACACTCTACTTACAATGCAACACTATTTTATTAAAAAAAATATTGGTTAGTTTAAATTCAGAGGTGTATTAGTGTCACATTGGACTCAAACTGAAGTTCAAGGAGAAGAGGTGAGTCTTCATCAGTGACGTGAACATGACGAAGGTCTGAGCAGTGGTAGTATGGAGGGGTGAGCCCGTCCACGATGTTGGAGCAGTCACTTCCAACGCTTGATTGAGCCCATGCTTTAATTTGGATGTTGGATTATTGTGGAGTGACCAGCTGGTTGACCTCAGCGCTCTGGCTGTGATCAATACGGTAGCGGAAATATCCATTTAAAACTTTCAAAGTTAATGATCAAAATCTTAAAATGGACAAAACGTTGACAAAACTGACTGTGTTGAGGTCACATAATGTCCTAATGTGCTATTCTGGCTCGTGAAAGGTCGTAGTTGACCACTGTGTCTTTTCCACTGGGTGTTCCCAGTGAGGGTGTGGGAGTGTGTTGGCCCGGTTCGGTACCTGTGCTCCAAACACCCGCTGCATCGACTGCAGCAGCTGGTTGGTGTAGTCTGTGAGCATCCCCGCATCTTCCTCAAACACACTGAGCAAAGAGCGGGTCTGAGGGGGAGAAAGGAAAGAGTGTGTAAGATCCTCTCGATTCAAAACATGAGATGTGCAACATCCATCAGTTTATATCATCCAGGTAATCCAAGATTTTTCAGCCTTGGCGTACAACATCCTGAATAGCAAAAGACATCTACTTTAGTGGAGATTTGAATATTGAAGAAAGATGTCCTTTCATTAAACTACGCTCTAAAGATGTCATTTCCATCAGTGCCTTTTACCATGCGATGGGAGAGAGTTTTAAATAGAGGGGCTGAACCACTAGAAACTGTTTGGGAGAAGGGAGGATGCTGGGAAAACCTCCAACTCTAAAGTGCTGCAACTAAAAATCCTGCACACGGCCGCCGTTGCCCCGGACCACTGCTCTAAATCAAAACCAGAACTCTAATGTGTTTTAGGTGTAAATACTGGCACCCTCACTCACTGTTTTGGGACGTTCTTCAAACGTTTGGCTACTAGTTCATATTTTGGGTGGAAAGGAAAAAAGAAAATCCAAGTTTAACCTTGAAATGGATCCATTGTAATTTTTTTTTTTTAGACCTACTTAGTAACCACACTGTTGACACATATTTGTAAGAAAACTATAAAAAGACCCCTCTAACGTCTGGTTGGTGGAGATTAATTATGAATTAATCCCCACTGGACTTTTTGAGATGCATTGTATGCTATCATTTTTATCTCTTTGATCAAACATACCAGCCATTTCTACAACATACAGAAATAAATCCATCTGGAGCTATTAATGAATGCATTATGTGGATCAGGGCAGTCAAACTCCAGTCCACCAGTCAGTCAAGGACTGGGGGACTGGTGTTTCGACAGCCCTGCTGTAGATCACAGTGATGATGGCTATATCATCTTTGACATGTGATGGTTGCCATCACACGGCGATATTTGCTCTCATTAACATCCGAGAACTGATCCAGTTCTGTGGAAGCAGAAGCCACGAACTCTTCGTCTTTTTCACGAGTAAAGACTCATAAGATGACAGCTGGAGATGTTCCGATACCATTTTTTCCCTCCTGATACCAATTCTGATTCTTGAGCTGTGGGTATCAACCGATACCGATCCGAGTATAATAAAAAAAAATTGCCTGACTGTAATATAATTAATATTGTGGTAAAACATGTACAAATACAGCAAATCCAAGCCATTTCTGTCTATATTTATTTCCAGAAAGAACAGTATAAGACAGTATTGTAAAAAAATTCAAAAGTATTTCTTTTTGTTGGTAGTGTAACGGAAGTAACCAGTAAATAAACCATTAAATATTAATGACTTGGTATCGGTTCGGGCCTGGACTCCCGTACTCATCAATAACAATTTTTGGCACTATCGGGGCAATTTCCGATACTGGTATTGGAATCGGAACAACACTAATGGAAATAACCAGGAGTACAAACAGTCCTTTTTTTTAAATACACTTTCTGTACACTTATAAAGATAGAAGTAGCTTGGTTTGTCTGTGGAGACTGTGTCCACACTATCACTTAAGTAATATGATGATTTTGTATCTTCTCAGGGACTTAAAATAGCAATTTATTTACTTTCCATTTTGACATAAGTTGATTGCTTCAAGTGCTAACATTAATTGTCATTTTACTGTCACATATGTTGTTCACACTCAAAACTGATGTAATTGATATTGTTTTGGTCGCTAACTTAAGTTTATATTCCTTTCCATATAATAATAAGCATCGGGCTGTTTTAATCTGGAAAGTTCTGTTAAAAACAAATAAAAACTTTAGAGCTAAGTAGGAGAGGAATAAGTAATACATCAAATCAAATTGCTAAAAGAAGAGACAAGACACACAGAGAGAGGAGGATATTCGCTGCGTGCCGGCCAATATTAGGGTGCCTGAAGGCATCATGATTTTACTGGGCAGGGCATCTATGCAAACGAAGAAAATCATGTCCAGCAAGGAAGTGTAACAAACCCACTGTGTTACTCTGTTTACTTCCCTGAAGCTGACTTCAAATACACTTTAAAGATTATGAGTCATGCCGCTGCGAAAATAAATTATATAGAATACCTGTCAACTACAGCTGTGTTTGCATTTTACCGTGGAGAGATGGTTGGCCTGTTTCATAGTAGAAAAAAGTTAAGAACTGCACTTTGGAAAAGGGAAAGGGACCCTCCAGCAAAGTTTGCACTTAAGTAGATCCATCAGAGAGGTCAACCCTGTTAGGAGGTAGAGTGATGCAACAAACACCAGGACAAGCAAAAGCAAAAACTGCTGGTTTTTAACACCTTCGTTACTGATCTGACTTCTAGTTAGTGTTGAATGACCTCAACACCTGCAACAAATCTAGAAATATTAGTCAATGACACTACCCTGTTGCAGGCTGTTGAGTAATTCATGGGGATGTGGGAAAACCCCTCCCACATCCAGTTTAAAAGGCCCATTTGGGCTTCTGGAACATATTTTCGTCAAATACCCAACTAAATGTGACAGACCAAGAGGAAAACGGTTGCAGAGTAGAAATAAAGGCTGACTTGTTGTTTGATTGTGGCTGAAGCAAATCTGAATGTACGCATGAAAATCACCAATGACAAGGAGAGGACAGCCCTGTGACGGGCTGGAGCGTTGCAAATACAACAAAGACGTCAGTAAAATAATGATAAGTATTTCATATGAAAAAAAAGCATTGTTTGTGGCAGTCAGGCGTAGCCGCTGCTGATAGGGGATCATAGCAATGTGGCAACTGAGAGCTGTCATCGATCAGTGGAAACGGACTACAACAGGAGCAGCATACTGCCTCGGCTAGTAACCTAACTTCAGTGTTCACAACACATTTAACGTGAAGGTAGTGCCATTTAGTGCGACGAAACCCAGACAGGCCTACCTGAGGACTGTCCTGTAAAGCGTCCTCCAGGAGCAGTTTGTGATGTACGGCCGGCATCTTGTTAGCAGCGGAGGAAAAGGGAACGAGAGCTTGAATTAGGAGAGCGAGGACTCGATTTCCCGGAGTACCCTGCGCGGACGAGAGGAAAACGTCATGCGCTGGAGGAGTGGCCAGTTTGATCCAAACACCACTCAACGCAGGAGTTGTGCTGGCGGCGGCCAGAGAAAAAACAAAACAAATAAAACCAAAAGAAAGAAAAAAAGCACTCTTAAAAACTAAACATAAAGATTTGATTCACTACTATTCTAAACGTGATTAAAAGAAAAAACAACAACATTAAAGTGGAGACAAGCTGAGGATTAAACAGTGGCATCCCGTGGACGCGCAAGGTATTGCAACCTTTTTTTCCTCAGTCCATTCTCTTCAGATGGTGCATAAAATATATAGTCTCTCTCTCTTTTTCTGTATATATATATATATATAAGATTTCAGGATAAAGGCACACTGGTGATTGCCTCTTCATTCAACCTCTGCTCTCCAGCTGTGCATTCACAGTGATTCACCAGAGGTGCAATATGTCCTCCCTGTGCTTTCAGGAAGCATTATGGCACTCTGCAAAGTAAAGGTGGCCTCTTTCCTCTCCTTTTTGATCCACAGTGAGCGACAAGTTCCTAATGTCTGTCAAATGTGTTTGACAAACTATTCTTAACAGACTA
Organism: Hirundichthys speculiger; assembly: GCA_018398805.1. Classification (NCBI taxonomy): domain Eukaryota; kingdom Metazoa; phylum Chordata; class Actinopteri; order Beloniformes; family Exocoetidae; genus Hirundichthys; species Hirundichthys speculiger. The sequence continues at coordinate 193,051 of JAGFBZ010000163.1, forward strand.
TGGAAAAAAGTGTTAATTTTCGAGAAGATGAGACAATGCTTGTTTAAATTGGATTTACTCATACTAAATCCTCATGGCTTGTTTTTCCTCACTTATGCTGTCAGAGCTCCTGGATCTTTTTCAGGGTCAAATTCTCACATAATCTGTACGAAATCAACAAAACCAACACAAAAACCTCTTTGATTCATCCCATTCCTGAAGGTAAAAAGGACCATGACCCACCATGTAGAAGCATGGTTAAATCTAAACCAATAATATCTCTCAAATGACGTACAGTATTAAACAAAACAAACATCTGTGTTAGAGAGAAAGAAAAAAGTAGATCTACCAGACATGAATATGGGGTGTGAATAACAACATTTTCCATAATTAATTTTATTACAGTGAGCTGTGTGTTTAAAATGTGGCCTAAAGTCGTTTTACACTGGTTTGTGTTTTTATTTCCCTTTTAAGAGACTTTTATTCATTAACTAGACATCTCATTATTTGATGTTTTATGTCATGTTTCTTTAAAAACCTTATATTTATTTCATGGGACTTTAATTTTGTAATGCCCCATTTAATAAAACAATCGACTCAATTTCTAATTAAGTCTAATTAAGGGCATCCGGAGTAAAACTAATCATGCGGATCACTCTGCTGTGGAGAGCCTGAACAGGGAGCAGCTGAAATGGAAGTAGACTTCATTTCTAAAGCTTTAGTAATTTCCCAGCTCTTTATTGCCATTCTCATATTCAAATGAGGATGTGTGGTCATGTGGCAAGATTCCTTTTCACATAGCAGCTGCATCATTTCAGTCCAAAAAAGCCACCCTCCTGAAACTGCTGCTGCTCCCCTTTGGTAGTTACAGTAACTGACCAACAGATCGCAACTCAGTTTGTAATCACGCACAACAGGATGCCACAACACTCTTAAGGCTGATTTTTACTTCTGCATAGCCACCATACACACGCAGGCTGAACATGGCCCCTACGCTGTCTCTGGCTTTTAAACTTGTGCTTTAATGTTTGTGTCACTCTGTAATTACACCACTAATCACTAGGGGGCAGTGTGGGCCGAGTTTCTTTTTGTTTATTTCCTATTTGGAGCTTGTTAGTTCTGAATTTTTTTAAAAACTTTTCAGGTCCAGAATTAGTAAGTGATTCTCATTTTTGTATAGTTATTTTCATATTGGTATTAATTCAAATTCAAATATACTTTATTGATCCCCCAAGGGGGAAATTCAAGTTTCAAGTACACCAGACGCTGCAGTCTGGTGTACTTGAGGAGCTGCCGGCGTCCAGTGCTCCTTTTTCATGTCCCGGTCCTGGACATTTGGAGAATCCTTAAGTCTAGATGCTCCTCAATCACAGCAACCACTGGATTAATATTCTTATTGATAACATTATTAATGCTGTGGTGTTCATATCACAGTGTCTTAGATTGATCTTAGTGTATGTTTGTCTTTACTTTATGTGGCAAGGGACACTACGGAGGGCCAGATTTATATTAGAAATGTACCAAACTAGCCCAGTTGTAGTCGGTTAAAATACATGGTCCGAATAAAGACTTGGCCAGTTAAACAAAATGGTTGTATGGGATATGAAGTTTTCTTCTTTTCCAGGGCATGCCAGCAGCGGATTGGATCAGAAAAGGATGACGTGGCGATGACGGATTGGATGGACGAACATAGGATCAGACTGGCCAATGGGAGAGCCAATTCAACTCAATTTTATTTGTATAGTGTCTGTTACAATGCCAATTGTCTCTAGGCGCTTTACCAAGTCTAAACCGCAGCGCCTCCCCATCTAGTGACGCACATTTTTGTATAACTTGTTGTTTTTTTTTGTCCGCACTTCTTCGTTGCTAGAGACTGCCTTCTGCGAGGGACCCGTGATATCACGTTTATTGCAATTAATCATCTGTGTTGTACTGAGCCGACCAAGATTCTCCTTTCCAACAAAGAATACACAGCCAGAATCTTTGAGGAAAGATTTTAACAAGCTCAGACATAACAATGGAGCAAATAAAATGTATTTTGCATGATTTGGCACTAGTAAACGTTGAGCATCAGTCGCTTTTACAGACATTGCAGCAAACTATCATTCTACCCGACCTGAAAACAGTAAAGAAGTAGCAGGAGGAAATTTGAAAACAATGAAGAAGGAATCTACCAATCACATCTGGGGCTGTAGCGATACACTAATCTCGCAATACGATACGATACATGATATTCGGCTCACGATACGATATATATCGATATTCATCTTACAATACATTTACATCATTTTCCGAAGGATTTTAAAGGGACAAAGTGGTTTTGGTGACAGCTTGTGAGTGTTTTAATGACTTTGTTTGAATTAATTGAACTGAAAGCATCAATTACACATTATATGGCTGACAGGCAGCTTGCAAATGCTGGACAAAATGAATAAAAGATTTGTTGAGAAAAATTGTTTCATTTATTTAGACAGTGCAAATTGTTGCTTGCAAGCTTTTAAAGGTGGGACACGGGGGTTTTGAAAGGAGCTTAGAGTATCGATACCCGCCGCTGAAAAATCGATACTCTCTGGGGAAATAAAATATCGATATATATCGCAGAATCGATAAAATCGCTCAGCTCTAATCACATCACTTGCAATACATTTGGAGAGAGGTGCACGTCAGGCTATGCCGTAGCCTACAGCGTAGGGTTCACACCTGTAGCGTAGCTACGGCTTGTTTACCCTCTGCTCTGTCTTAGTTACTACCTCCCAACACGGAACAGAAGTGTAACAAAATGCCTCGTTGCTCCAAGCCAGTGTGTTTCTGATAAACACGGCAAAATGGAATAAAGGTACTACAGAGGCGTAACAACTGGCTGGTGCTTGAGGTTGTTTTCACTCTGGCACTATTTAGGTCCACTAAAGGAGCTTTGGTCATGAGTGCTGTTCACTTGGGCCAGTGTGAACACAACAACCGCACTATGGCGTGCACCAAAACGGCCGTACCAAGATGGCCTTGAAGAGGTGGTCTCAGCATGGCTGTCGTCAAACTCTGGTGGAGTTTGTTTGTGGTGTAACAGAAGCTTCCGTAGACCGCTGGAAATGCACTGTTGGTTGTGAAGGAGAACGTAAACGAACGTAAAGCAAAAGAAAATAACGCTAGCAGTCGTAAACAAATGACTGCCCGCTGCTTCGTTCACAAGCTGTTTAGCTAACCTAGAGTGGTACAAACAGAAAAAAATCGGTCGACTCTGGGTCGACAACGCACAGTAGTGCCCCAACGGAGGTATCACATGACTGCACAGAAGCTAATCGAAGCGAGTCCATAAACAAGATGCTGCTCATGTGCTGTTTTTACTGGTGGGGTCCTTGAAGCCGTGGACCACGGCCCGTTGTAGCCAGTTACATTTGGGTGGGCTGGTACAAATAGCACATTTAGTAATCCAGTCTTTGGCCAAAAATATTATGAAGAACACTGTAAATATTGGTCCGACAATCCATCTATCTACAGAATTAGACTCTTGTTTCCTTTGGATTTTAAAAATCTTTTGCCAAACAAACTGAACCACATCTAAGGCATTAGATAGCGGTTTTGAAATGGCAAGGATTATTAACTCACTCTTTTTCTTATGATGTTCTCGTGATGTTGAAGGACATCAAAGGAACATGCGACCCGCAGCACGTCATATTGCAGTTACAAATATAATACCCAACCACAAGCCTTCATTAGCTGCTGTACAGCAATCACAAACAATGTTTGGTCCTTTCTGGGGCCCACAGAGAAGCCTGTGGAGCAAAAAGTTGACTTTTTAAGTGACTGGCAATAGAAAAGAAACAGACCGTGGGTGACTAAGGAGGCAGGCTGTAATCTGCACACTCAATCAATCTCTGATGAGCAACCCACTCTGCTGGCTGGCCTGTCTGTGGTCTGTGCAAAAAAACATTTGAGACAATCAGACTTCAGTCAGTTATTTTTTTTGTCTGAGTGGTCATCACACATTTAAACATAGCTGGAATCGCAGCACCAATCATGTCTTACCAGGACTGTTTCCAGCTGTTTGGTGGCCCCATGCAAGATTTTTCTAGGGGCCCCATTGATGGGGAAGCTCACCCCTCTAAGATTATGTGTGTGAGATTTGTGCTTAACCATCTTAATCATGGGTACTTTACACCCTGACAATGCTGCTTTGTCTGAATCAAACCAGATGACCTGGTCACTTCATTTGAATATGAAGAGTATGATAAAAAAAAGAGCATAAAAATGTACATCATTAAAAACTAAAAGTCTGTGAAGTGAATCAACTTCAGTTCCCCTGAATTCTGATCACTCTGAACACAGTCTGCAAAATCCGTGCAAGCTTTTGTCTGTGGAAAAGGGAGGAAAACAGTAGAATTCACCCAAAACAAGTATTTTTAGGTCTGAATAATAGTCTAATTGAGTCAGTTAAGTTGCAGTCTTGTTTTTAGCGTCGAGATGACGTAAACAAGCTTCTCAACAAGCTCCCAGGGAGCCTGACCAGGAACACATCTGTCCCTCCCCAGTGTGTTTGTGTTGTTAAATTGGTCAGGTAGTGGCTCTAAATCTGACAATGAATTTCAATCTCTATTTTAATAATTGATTTTGTTTGCTGGTACCACTGAGTCTGCTCTGGAAATAGATGTGCTCTATGTCAGCTTACGTTTTAGTGGCTTAAATACAGCACTGATCCAGCTGAAAAAGAACTTGTGACATTACATTAACGGTTTAAAAAATAAATAAATAAATAACACAAGTTTATGTTTTCCAAATCCATCCTTTGAGTTGCACAAATGTCTTTCCAAAGGCTGTTGGTCAGTTGTGACACTGCCATCCGTTTTAACCTTCATCAACATCCTTCAGTCTCGCTCTGAACCTGGACTTGAGCTTTATCTCCCCAAAGGCTTCACAGCTGGGCGTCAGCTGGATTGTGAAGGTGAACCGGTATGTAGGGATTTCTTCTTCCTCTGTGGGTAACATCGACAGATACATGTATTTAGAGTCTGGAAAGCTTGCCCGGTTTGTGGGAAAACTAGCTGAACAACACCACTTCTGTGACAAATACAGCAGCTGCCCAGTCCAAAACACGTTTCTGTCAGTCTCCCTAAAGTAAAATAGTGGCTCCTCAAGTGCTGGAGGTTGAAACTCACTGGTGGTTGAGTTTAAGGTTACTGTTGTGGTCATGAGGAAGCAACTTTAAACTTGAAATGTTGAAATGCGTGTTATGCATTTAGTGGCTAGTTTATTAAATATTAATTACTGGCCATACCTTTTGTTATTACCTGTTGTTGTAACAACAGGTAATGACAAAAGGTATGGTCAGTTATTAGTGTTTATTATTGTTATTATTATTTTCATAATTACAGTCCCAGTATAATATTCTCAGTGAAAATTTACTAATCCCTGCCCTCCAAACTGACAAATTGATTTTTTTTTTTTTGTGATAGTGACTTAGATTTTTTTTTTTTTTTTTGGGGGGGGGGGGGGGGGGGCATCCACCAGCTGGGGGGCAGCTAGCATCTAGCTAGGGGGAAGCTAGCAGCTAGTAGATGGTTGAAAGATAGTCACTCAATGTGACAAAAAATGCTTTGGGTTATAGACTGCATAGAATTGCTTACCCTACCTTTAAAGTTACATTCCCGAGGAACTGAAAGAAAGGCAGCATGGGTAACAAGACTACTGCATGGTTTCTAAGTAGATCCAGCGCAGGGGTTTGGCTCAGACTTTATGCTCCGGTGTTGGAGAGTGCATCTACCTGGACGTCTGTAGGGTACATCAGTGATTGGACTATTTTATTGTAGCATGTTATGGAGCACTAAAGGTGAATCAGAAATTGAAGTAAATAAGCAAGTTAAGATGGACTGTATCCCCAAGTACTTAAATACAAGCCAACTGGACATTTTTTTTTTCCTGGTTTTTGAAGATGTTTTACATCTCATCTACAAGGCTCCTTCAGTTCTAATAGACTGGCTGGAGGTTTCAGGGTGCCTTGATTTTCATCACCAGGTGATTTCTCAACAGCTCACACCTGTGACCAAAAACACCTCGGTTAATAATCACCTTGTCACAGGCGAATGGTCTACCAACAGGTTACAAACCAGAAACTTCTCTGTGGTTAATTGGAACTGAAGACGTCTTTTCATTGTTCTTGAAGAAACATCTTCAAAAACAATGAAAAGAAGTCAAATTACCTTCTATTGAAGCATTTTGAAAAACCACAACCAGGATGACTGAGAAGCTACATCAATAAACTGATCTGTAACTAATTTGACACTATTTCCCAACTGATTTCTTTTGTCACATTTCATTTTCATGATCTAACTGACCATTTATATGCATTAACCCCCCCCGCAACTAATTCTAACTTGTATATCACTCAAGAGATCATCTCCAATGGTCCAATGTCATTTCTGTTTCTATAAAGAGGTAATTGTCTCTGAAAACTTTCATTTGAATTTTAAAAACTGTCTCAGTCACTGCTTTCAGCATGCTAATGTAATGCATCTGGCACATAAAATCTTCTCATATGACTGCTCCTGAATTATAAGAGCTTACAACAGAAATGGGGGAAAAAGGCCGTCTGGGTGTGGGGATGGGGGTGGGCTGACCTCGTTGTGGTTTCTGGCCTTCTGGGTGCCCTGCCTGGCCCCCTGTCGGTGGACGAATGCCTCGGGGGTGTTTGTCCCTGGACCTTAGCTGGCATTTTCTCACCCATGGGAAGATTTACGATGGACTAAGATAAAGAGAGTGGTGAGTGGTGACAATTTCTTTGGTACTTTGGTCACTTACGTTTGAGTGTACACACGTGGACAAAATTGTTGGTACCCCTCAGTTAAAGAGGGAAAAACCCACAATTCTCACTGAAATCACTTGAAATTTACAAAAGTAACAATAAATAAAAATTTATTGAAAATCAAATAATCAAAATCAGCCATCACTTTTGAATTGTTGATTAACATAATTATTTTAAAAAACAAACTAATGAAATAGGGCTGGACAAAAATGATGGTACCTCTATAAAAGATTGAAAACTATTTGACCAGAGTGACATGATTAACTCAGGTGTGTCCTTTAATTGACATCACAGGTGTTTCCAAACTCATAATCAGTCAGTCTGCCTATTTAAAGGCAGACAAGTAGTCACTTTGCTGTTTGGTGAAAAGGTGTGTACCACACTGAACATGGACAACAGAAAGCGAAGGAGAGAATTGTCCCAGGACATCCGAAAAAAATTATAGACAAACATCTTAAAGGTAAAGGCTATAAGACCATCTCTAAACAGCTTGAAGTTCCTGTGACAACAGTGGCTCATATTATTCAGAAGTTCAAGACCCACGGGACAGTAGCCAACCTCCCTGGACGTGGCCGCAAGAGGAAAATTGATGAGAAATTGAAGAGACGGATCATTCGAATTGTATCCAAAGAGCCCAGAACAACCTCCAAAGAAATTAAAGGTGAACTCCAAGGCCAAAGTACATCAGTGTCAGATCGCACCATTCGTCGTTGTTTGAGCCAAAGTGGACTTCATGGGAGACGACACCACTGCTGAAAAAAATCATAAAAAAGCGAGACTGGAATTTGCAAAAATGCATGTTGACAAGCCACAAAGCTTCTGGGAGAATGTCCTTTGGATAGATGAGACCAAACTGGAGCTTTTTGGTAAGGCACATCAACTCTATGTTCATAGACTCCAAAACCAAGCATACGAAGAAAAGAACACTGTCCCTACGGTGAAACATGGAGGAGGCTCAGTAATGTTTTGGGGCTGCTTTGCTGCATCTGGCACAGGGTGTCTTGAATGTGTGCAAGGTAAAATGAAATCTGAAGACTATCAAGGCATTCTGGAGAGAAATGTGCTGCCTAGTGTCAGAAAGCTTGGTCTCAGTCGCAGGTCATGGGTCTTCCAACAGGACAATGATCCAAAACACACAGCCAAAAACACCCAAGAATGGCTGAGAGAAAAGCGTTGGACTATTCTAAAGTGGCCTTCCATGAGCCCAGATCTGAATCCCATTGAACATCTGTGGAAGGAGCTGAAACATGCCATTTGGAGAAGACACCCATCAAACCTGAGACAACTGGAGCAGTTTGCTCATGAGGAGTGGGCCAAAATACCTGTTGACAGCTGCAGAACGCTCATTGACAATACAGAAATCGTTTAATTGCAGTGATTGCCTCAAAAAGTTGTGCAACAAAATATTAAGTTATGGGTACCATCATTTTTGTCCAGCCCTATTTCATTAGTTTGTTTTTTTAAATAATTATGTTAATCAACAATTCAAAAGTAATGACTGATTTTGATTATTTAATTTTCAATAAATTTTTATTTATTGTTACTTTTGTAAGTTTCAAGTGATTTCAGTGAGAATTGTGGGTTTTTCCGTCTTTAACTGAGGGGTACCAACAATTTTGTCCACGTGTGTATATGGGCACGGACACATTTATGCACCCCCCCCCCCCCCCCCACCCCACTATCAACGCAATCAATCGATAATGTTTACATAAATTCTCCACATCCACATAGGGCTATAGCTTAATAGTTTTTTTCTGCTTCCTACATATTATCTTTTAAGTTTGTTCACTGTCACAACACAATCCAATACACAACACCCAGCACACTTCACAACCCAGCACACACCACATGTCATGGCCTGGTCGGCCATGGCAGCCCTGTGTGCAAGGCCGTAGCCAGGATTTTTCAAATACTGAGGTCAACCCCCCAAAAAATAAATGAATTACATAAAATCAAATAAAACAAAAACAGATCAGTGATGCTAATGACACTTTTATTTTATACATTATAACTATTGAATTGTGTGTGTGTGTTCGTGTGTGTGTTGTTTGTTGGTGGGGATGGAACAATAGAACAGCTTTACTCCTGGGCTTTTTTGAAGAGGTTTCTCACCATTAACTGTAATGATTAAAAAAAAAAGAAAAAAAAACTGTAATGATATAAAGAATACACAATAGACAGTAGGCATAAGACACATGTAATCATGAATTCAGTTGACATTTAGTCCTTAGTGTAGACTGGAAAAGAGAAAACAAGAATGTAATGCTATTAGAACCTTACTAATAGATGGTCAAGAATGCACTGACCCAAATTTGATCTCTAAAGAAATCTTCAAATTCTACAGTAAATTGTACTGATCTTCTTATTCATCTCTAGATGCTGAGGCGTTCTTTGAGCATGTTAATTAATTAATGTATAAAGATACAAATAGTACAGTTATACTACCACAGGGAACATGCCCAAGATTCTTTGTAGGTAAAGGTATTAAGCAATGATGTCCTATATCTCCTTTACTCTTTATTATAGCAGCAGAAATGCTTTCAATTCTCATTAAAAATACTAATTTTGAAAAAATGAAGGTTCTAGACAGACAGCTAGCAATTAGCCAACTCGCTAATGATACTACAATTTTTCTGTAAAATAGTGACCAGAGGCCAACACCACCACACACACACACACACACACACACACACCCACACACTCATTCAACTCATTCTCATATTGTCCTCCTTAAATTCTCAGCTTCCCTCTTCCTCTTTCCCTGTCCTTCTGTTGTCTTAACTGCTGCTGCAAATGATAATGTGGTTTGTTGCAGCCGTCCACCAGAGATGGAAGGACGTAACGGGTTGTTCCGGTGCATTTTTACTATCGGCACCGGGTTGTTCTGTCAAACGTTCTTAGTGGTGCGTTCAGGATCAGTCTGACACTGTCACATGACACCGCGTTACTGGAGCAACGAGTCAGAAAGCAATCGGCTCTGTTTATCTTCACGACGTTGTGAAAAAATAACTGTTAAGACCTGGAAAATGAAATCAATGGGAGAAAAAATACTGAGGACATGACCTCGGTGTCCTCAATGGTAGTTACGGCCTTGCCTGTGTGTGTCTGTGTCTGTAAAGTTGGCGTCTCTCCCTGTCTTTAGTGGTTCTTGTTTTACTTTGAAAGGTCTGTCTTGTCTACATTGTGTTCTGCTTTGCTTCCTTCCCCTCGTTACCACTGATTCCCTGCACCTGCCTCTCGTTTCACTCAATATACTTAATGATGACCATTTAAAGGGGTGATTTTATGTATATTTATTCAGAAATAGCAATTTTTCCACAGTTTTTGGTTTTAACCGATTCCTTTTTTTTTTAGACACAATCTCTCCAGCCTTGGAGAACACCCTTTCACATGGCACAGAGGATGCTGGGCTGCATAAAAATGTTTGTGCCATCATGTACAAACTATATACTAAACTACTACAAACTATATAAATGCTATCCAGATTCTAGTATCCAAGCTATCCAAACTCTATCCACACTCTGAACTGACCGCAACTCGCCTACAAAAACCCACATTTTGAATGGAGCCTGTGGCGTTTATAAAGCTGTCAAACCCCATTTCTTGAGACAAGAAATGAACCACTTCCTGAAGCAGTCACGTGGTACAGCCAGGCGGTGAAGCTTCGGACGTCATCACTTTTGGCTCCTCCCCAAATGAAGTGACTCTCGATACGCGCTTCGCGGACACGCCCCCTCATTTCTCGATACGCGCTTCGGAGCTTCGGCTCTTCGGCTCTTCGGCTCTCTCATAACATCACTAATGTTTTGGATCATTGAACTTTTATGTTAACCTTTTTGCTTTTTTGAACTCCTGCTCTTTGGTCCTCCTCCTGTCCACTGCAAACCATGACACCACACCCTCACTGCTGTGTCTCTTTAATTGTCTTTTCTTTAAATATTTCACTGCTGGTGTTTTTTAGTCCGCTCTGATGGAATCAGGATTTAAGATTTTAATAAAGATGTTAGAATTTGCTACAAGATTAAACTCCATATACACACTAGATGGTTTTACTAAATAATAGCACTATCCATGAATATAAATGCAGACAAAAAAAAAGAAATGGGGGATAAGAAGTACTCTGGGAATCATTGAGTGCTATAAGCTAACCCATACATGGTCCTCTGTGCATGGAGCGTTCAAGACTTCTCTTGATTTTTCATTCTCATTGACTTTCAAGAGCTGAAAGAAGTCAGTTTTTGGCTCAGCCATGGTTGTGTGTCAGCCATGTTTAAAACTATTAAAACTAGAAATATTCTCTGTTTTAAAACATAAACCAAACAAAAAAAAAACCAATCTGGGAATTTTACAGGGAGACTGTCACAGAGCCAGATACATTAATGTCCTTAAATACAGTCCATATTTTTTTACACCTTTATATAAAAGGGAAGCTCCCTATTGGTTAAGACTCACTCCACCCTCCGCCTCCTTTACCCTGGTTTCCCGGGCAACCATGTCAGGGTGGAGAAAAAGAGCAAATCATGTGAGGGCAAAGCATCTTTCTCTCCCTCTTCCCCCTATCTCTGTCATTCTCTCTCTGTCTCAGTGTGTGTGTTTGTGTGTGTTTGTGTGTGTTTGTGTATAAAAGCTCCTCTCAATGCTTTCACTTCAGTCTCAGCTGCCGATTGCGTTGCAGAGTGGACGTAGGACTCAACACAGGGGAGGGTGACATACGACCAAAGGGGGGGTCCCTTCAATCCCAGCAATCCGTGTGACCTTCCCGCTTCTTTTGCTCCTTCCCTCTCTCATCCCTCCCTCACTTTCCCCTCTTTTCCCAATGTGTCGTGGGTCTCCCCTCTTTCTTCCCCGTCCCTCTGCTCACTGAGCGTCTCCACTCTGCTTGGACAGTGGCTGCATCGATGCAAAATGGGTTGTGGCAATTCCTCAGCCACCAGCACCTCAGGAGGAGGTGAGTGTTTCAGGAATCTCTGTGCCGCCGCGTGCATGTGTCTCGTTTGCGTAATAAGGGGTGAACGTGAGACTTGTCACTACATCTGCATCAAGGGGAGAAGGTGCTGTGCATGTATATGAAGTATGCGAGGGTAATCCCTACTGTCAGAAGTATGCCAGTGTGGGAGCATGCATCCCGCTCTTGCTTGTGTGAATTCATTCATTCATGAAAAAATGTTTACCTGCTACACCGTGATCTTTGTCTCTCACATTAATATTCAGATGTTTTTGGAGAAATTTCCAGCATACCGTCTTCCTCTCTGTGATGTATGTTTGCAGCTGTGGCGTCCTCCTAAAGCTGTGGAGGGTAGCCTGACGATGAAGACTCCTCTGTAAAATTAAACATCTATGTTGCCTGGGGGATGAGCATCTTTGTGTGCAGCAACACCGATACAGCAATTGGAATGCCGGCGTTTAAAAAAAAACAAATCAGGCTTCCCTTTTCAGTTTTTGTGTATTTCCCCCTCTTTGTGTGTGTGTTTGTGCCAGTTTCCAAGGGTTTTTAGGGATGAAAGGCAAAGTGCTTAACTGACATTTAGCCACCCTTGTCTTCTCACCCCTGTCTTTCTTTTGATGGATGCAAAGTGTCCGTCCTGAAAGCAATACGAAATCAATGCCCAGGTTTCATTCATAAAATCAGGAGCATATACATTTGAACTGAGAAAATTCTGCATCACGCAGTCTAACAAACCTTCATGGGTTTTTTCTGTGACTTATCCACAAGTAACAAATCCATCCCAGTTGGTTTAGGCTCACAGGTTACTTGTTTTAAATTATACTGAGCAAATCTCCAGGCACAAAAGTCAAATTGAGATAATAATTAGTTTGAAGTGGCTGCAAGACTGCCTCACCAGCACTGGCCATTAAAGCGGTGCTGGTTTGTACTGTGTGTGTTTGTGCTTGTACAAATGTGTGTGTGCTTAGCTAATCAGGGCTTGCCAGGCATGTTAACAGGGATCTGCTTTGATGTGATCCAGTGAGTCTGCGTCTGAGCCACCTTGGCTGGGATGATATCTGCGCTGCGATCACAAAACCAAAACAATTAAATAGCCACATTTCAGCCAATGCCAATTATATTTCTGAGCTTAGTTTTATTCTTTAAGTTCAAAGCATCAAGGAGAGCCCGGGCAGGTGGTGCAAACTCTCACCCTCTCTAATTAGTCACATTGTAGCAGACAAAATGATAATTCTTTGAAGATGAGTCAGCCTTGAGTTTGTTCTGCTCCCTCTCTTCAACAGTCGATGCACTCCACTGGAAAGGCCAAAAATCCAGGATCAAAACAGTCACACTCCAAAGGCCTAAACAGTCTGGTGGACTTCATTCACCCAGTTGCTTCTTTCACTCCCACCAGCTTAAGACGATCTGACACTGAACAGTTTAGAAGCTGCTCGGGTTCATATTGAATGATCACTCTGCAATGATCTCAAATCACATAAGACCCACAAGGATTTCAAAACCAATGCAACGAATACAATCCTTTCATTTCAATCCTCTCAACAAATAGCATTTAAAAATTCCCACGTATCGCACCGTATCTCTCACCCCTCACCCAATGTTTAATTTCCCCTCAGTAGAAGCAGAGGTGCAGCTCCGCCAGGACACTTATTCAGCGGTAGTTCCTCCATGACCTTTGACCGTTTCCACAAACCTACAATATACTGTCTTTATCAATGTCAATGGAGACAATGAAAGAAAAGAACTCACAAAAATTCAACTGATCCCTTCACCCTCACCTCTCAGGTTATTGTTTCAACACAAATAAGGCTAGCTTAATCCACATAGTCAAATGGACACCTGTTCTGAACACGGAGCAGTCAGACATTAAATGTGAACACATGCCGGGTGTAGTGCAATTCAAAACTGGAGCTAATTTAGTATAGGGTTTTTGTATAAAAAAAAAAAACAAGCAACAAATTTTATATTCTCATTAAATGGATACAATAGGTCTTACGAATAAAAACACCTGTTCACATCCAGTTTAGCTGCTGTGGCGTTGATGTTGATTCTGTCCACCTCGTGATCCTTCCATCCAACACATTCCCGGAGGACAATAGCACTGATTTTGGTGAAGAAGCTCTTATCGGTCGAGCAGAAAGATTGAAACAAAACTGTTGCAAAATAAGTGGTTTGATCTTCTTAACAGACTATTTCAAAGTCGAAACGCTCACAGCAACCCCAGAGGATAAATTAATTCAGTCCCTTAAAATTTAGTTTCTTTTCCAGTAATGGATCAAGAACCAATTGGATTTCAGTCCTGCATTTTCCACTTGAACTTCTGAACCCAATTATTGCAAAAAAAAAAAAAAAACAGTTAAACCACTGTCTATCTGTCTGACACAGTGTGCCATGACTGATACCCCTCATTTCCTTCATTTCCTCCTCTTCTTTTCTTTCTTTTTTTTTTTTTAAATCCTTGTTCCAGTGAGTTGTATTTGCAGGAACACACCATCCACCAACGTCATATAAGTGGTGTTGATCGCTGACCTTCTTAGAGGTCAGCGATCAACACAATGTCATGAACGCGTGACACGCTGTCACTCCGACAAATGCGGACCCTTGGTGGGTCTCATTTGTCCGTGCCACCTGATGCCGGGTCAGAGCCGAAGGACGCGGCTTTCTGTGAAATGGAAGAACAGAACGGCGCAGTAGAAACATCCCTCCAGCTACAACGTGGTTTTTCACAAACGCTTGCTCAACCGTTTTATGTACTGCTCATTCAGGATAAGGCCACTGTTTGTCTGAAGTGGTTTGCTTCCAGGAGATAACCTAAATTCTACCCTTAGCCTCGGTCATTTGGGTTTAAAGTGGAATAGCAGAAGCACATTCCTAATACAGACCAGGGACTTATCAGACTTACTCTAATTGCTACGCTGTATTACTCACTGCTCGTCCCCAGCCTTATGCTCACAGATATGAATGAGCTTTTGTCAGGACACTGAAAAGGCCTCTTTGTCATGTCAGCAGACTCAAGCATTCACACTGAAAAGCTATTCCCTCTACATGGAAAGTCCGGCTGAATAGAGAGCATGTGAGTTGTATATATACCGAAAGCCACGCCCAAACGCGATCTTCAGCACTCAGCTGAATTTACCGGCATCTGTGCCTCCTAAGCGTACCGCCGATGCATAGATGCTGCGTGCAATTACATTTAATTGCACTGTAAAAACTGTTCGTGTTTTATTCTGTTTACAATGTCAGTATATTATGTTGAGTTTATGCCTTTTAAAAGCTCTTAAAAATGGGAATGGTAAAGAGACACTACCATATAAACGTTGTGGCCCTAGTCTATGTGTTGCACTTGTCTCTGTACAAAATAAAAACACTGGAAAAGCAGCACATAATTAATGACAAAGTTGCTTTGCACCCGCTGATTTAGGTAGCAAAGCTTGCCACGTGCTGCCAACATGGCGTCCAGGACTTGTTTCTCCAGTTACGACCTAACAGGTACTTACCGACAGAGTTCCCGCAGAAGCGCTAAAGATATATTCATTTTCACACACTGATTCTGCATTTTAGCTTCATTTCTGCTAAATAAGTGAGAGATGGAGTAATATGTCTTCTTATTCAGCTGAGGCTATATTTATCTACAGTAATCCCTTCGCCAATTTGCGCTTTAAGTTCCGCGTTTTAGTTATTTCGCGGATTTTTCGGAAATGTATGATATTAAAAAAAATCAAGAAAAAATTGTGGAAACATCACAGGACGTTGTGCGCGTTCTATCATAGCGAAGAAATATTGTGAGCCAGCCTGGCCCCTTTAAGAAGGTGGCCTTATGGGTAATGGTGTGGCCTTATGGGTAATAGTGTGTGTGTGTGTCTTGGGATGGCAGAAAGTAAACGGGGTTAGATGAAAAGTGTAGTGAGCATCAACAGCAGCCCAGCGTGTATAGATTTACATTCTCTGTTAACCGACAGGAGCCCAACAATACAACCTGTGTGATGTTACAAGTTCCTGCAGTGACAGAATAAAGTGCTCGTTCTATACAGAGAAAACCGGACTTTTTCTTTTATTGTTGTTAGCATGTTAGCCGCTAATTACGAGCCAAAAATAGCACAATACCAGCGGTTTCTTTACTACAGTTCAGACCAGAGGGTGTAATGGGAACAGAAAGACCACAGTTGAGCCTTTGTCTTGTTTCGCTGCAGTGCCTCGATACTTTTTTGCGGTTTTTATACATATTTTAAACACATTATTTGGGCTTGGTTCGCAGATTTTGACGCCGGTCCCCATTAACTACGAAAAATAAGGGATCACTGTAATTCTAAACCCTGTTGTGGAGCAAACAATGTTGTTCAAGCATTTTGGAAGAAAGTTTTCTTGTTTTTTACATCACATTAAGTCATGGGAAATAAAAAGTACCCTTTTTTTCCCCCTTTTTGCATACTAAGGTTTTATGTACTGGAACATAAAAAAAAATATCATGGTCTTTAAAGAAATATTCTGGAATAAAAGCTCTGACTAGACTGTAATAGGCGTGCAATGCCATTAACTTTAGCTCAGAGGGCCAGTAGCAAGCTCACAATAAATTGCAATTTTAAGCCTCTGACAAGACTGAAAAATGTTGTTCCACTTTAGTGGCTGTGTGGACGGTTCCTGTAGACGAACCAAATTAATTTTAACTTTGGATGTGTACAAGAAAATGTATAAAAAGGACTGTTTGTATAGGAATGCCCTTTCTGTTTTCTGCTTATTTTCTCTTACGTCTGTACAAGTTGATTCTATCACTTAAGTAGCACAACGTTTTTGAGTCCTGCAAGAAGCTTAAAGTAGCAAATTATTCTGACATTGCTGGTTGCAGACAGCACGGTGGCTTGGTGGTCAGCACTGTTGCCTCACAGCAAGAAGGTTCCTGGTTTGAACCTCAGCAGGGGCCTTTCTGTGTGGAGTTTGCATGTTCTCCCTGTGCTTGGGTGGGTTTCCTCCAGGTACTCCGGCTCCTCCCACAGTCCAAAGACATGCATGTCAGGTTAACGGGTGGTTCTAAGCTGCCCGTAGGAGTGATTGTGAGTGTGCTTGGTTGGAGCTGAGATAGGCTCCAGCAGATCCCTGTGACCTTGGACAGGACTGAATGGGTATGGATAATGGATGGATGGATTGCTGGCTGCCCTCTGAGCTAAACTTAACAGATATCATGCTGCAAATGTATATCTGTTGTAACTCAGAAATGCTTTCATTTAGATTGTTTTGTCCCCTAAAAAAAGCAAACACTCGCGTGGTACCAGATGGCCCAACTGGTGAGGCACCTGAGACGCTTTTCTGCATTTCTTTTTCTTCTCTCTCCACTTCACTTTCTCGTCTGTGTACTTCGAGTTAAGGCCACTGCTGCCACAAAATCTTTTTTTTTTTTTTTTAATTATAAAGGTTACACACATTACCAGTATAGTAAATGACCTACGGTTGATTTAAGTCTGGAATATTCCTTTAAGAGGTCTTAAAAGTAGATAAATACAACCTCAGATAAACAACAGTACATGACATATTACATTCCAGCGGTGGATGTCCCAGCAAGTTCACACACAGGCCAGGCTGCATGCAATGCTGAGAGAGAGGATGAATGAATGAATGAATGAAAAACAACCCATGAGCTACATCTCAGACCCTGCATGCCTCAGTTAGCATTTTAAATATTAAAGCTGATAATAGTACAATTAAAAGAAGACTGAGCAAGTGTGACTTGCTTGAAGGTTTACCAGGAGAAATCCACTCCTCTCTAACAAGATCATGGCTCAGAGTTGCAGAGTTGCATCTACACAAACCACAAGGTTGCAAGAAAAACCTCCTCTGGTCCCGGCCAAGCATCTCCCACTTTGGTCTCGGGACACAGTGCACAGCATAATCACCTCCGGGCAAGTGTCTGGCACAGTGGTGGAGGGATGATGACTTAGATTTTAGTCTGTAGCCTTTGGGAGATGCTATGCTGCAGCCATGAAGGAAGGGAGATAGTCAGCAGAAGACGATACAGCAGTGCACGGACCTAAAGTGTGCCAACAACGGATTTTTCCCACATCATTAAACTTCTACCAACAACCCAGACTGAGGTCAGCTTGGGACCATGGATGTATTCAGTAATGGTTTACTGCTCTGCTGCTATATCACTGACTGATGGTATGAGGAGGTATGGAGTCAGAACAGTGGTCATGAGTCTGTAGCAATCTGCTCACTGCTGTACAACGGACGCTTGTTGTATTGTAAAGACTGAATTTAAAAGATAAGAGAGAAGGAGACGTCCTTCAATACTTTTCATTCTCAAATTGAATTAAAACTTGTTTTTTCATCTCCTTTCAGGGCCAGCAGAAGCATCCAAAGACGTGTAAGTACACTGGTGTTTTTGTAATTATTTCATCCACTCGTAAAGTTTTTCATCAGTCGCCTCACCATATTCACGTGTCACCGTAGATAGTAAAAGGTTTTCCAGTCTTGTGGCCATGCTGTAACTGCAATGGTGTTTCACATCTGTAAATAGCTGCTTTGTGTTGTCACAAATATGCAGTAGGTTTTTAATCTGCATGTAGGATATTAAGCTGCAAAGAACATCAAATCATAAAATGCACGTGAAGCAGAAGTTCTGAATTCAAGACGTTGATATGATTACAAGAAACAAGAAAAGTTCGTGTGTGTGCATGTGTGTGCATGCGCGCGTGTACTGTATGCACTATGTCAGCGTGCGCTTTGTAAGCCATCCGAGCAGCCATGACAGGACCCATGAGAGCTGACTGCAGAGCTCTCAGTGACGGTAATCACAATTTCCCGGGACACGACTGCACAGCGGACGACCACAAACAACTGCGTTAACACACAGTTACTCTTGTTTTTCTCAGTTTGAGGGGAACCAGACACAGATGCGATGCATTTACAAACCAGATACCCCTAATCGTAACCTGATTTTAACCATAAAACTAACCCTGAAGTAATAAAAAAACACCCTCAAATAAGGTAAACTTGCAGGATCTGGTGTTTATTTCCCACAAGGCCCTGGTTTTTGAATCCAACAAGTATACTAAAACAGGACCTCATGCGAAGATATAGCGTGGAAAACAGAAGAGTAAGCAAATACGTAATATACACCCTAAAACCTGAGATGTGTGCCATAATTTCCTGTGAATGAGACGTTGTCGCTCCATGTAATTTGTTCTCAACCGAACAACAACTAGCCTGAGGCCTTTGGAAACTGACTGAAATGACAATTGCCGGTTCACTTTGCCTCATCATCAGTTGCTGCCACCAGGGAAAGATCTGTATTCCCTGCAGCACTCCTTTAATGTTCCGCAGCTAAGCAGTCCAGCGTCTGCAGCTTTGATTGTTTTATATGTTCGTGCTGGTGCTTTGAGAGCTGACCTGACCTATGTTTCTTCTCTCAATCAGGACAGAAGATCCCCTGGCAGAAGATGAGAAAAGAAGGTATTCTGTTTTTATGCTTTCTAAGATCTAACAGGGGCGCCTTTGTAGTGTTTTATTGCAATTGTTTTTGCCTCGTGGCGAACAGATTATTATGTGAAAAATAATTATGTGAGACATGAACAGATGGCCTGCTGGGGAAGGGTTACGTTCTGTGGGGCAGAAGGGGAAACTACCATTACATTTCTGAATTTTGAGACATTTTAAAATCTCTCCTCTCCTTTCAGGAACTACGGAGGTGTGTATGTGGGTCTGCCAGCGGACCTGACCACCGTGGCTGCCAGCCAGTCCAAGTCCACACGTAAAGGTAAACGTTCAAAACTCCACTTCCACAAGACGAACATTTCACTTTAATGCAGTGATGGCCATTTTGATATACCTGAGGGGGGGGTGGGGTGCAGTAATCCTTGGTGGCCGAGCCAGCGCCACAGGAAAGCGCGTCGCCAGCAGCATCCTGTTTTCTTTGACCTTTATTTTCCCTGAATATTAATGACATGTTCAGAGCGCCTTTTTGATTCTCTCTACGACAGAATCCAGAATCATGACTGTACAGGAACTTTCTAGCACATTAGTAAACTGGAATATAACCTTTTATTTGTGAAGTCACAGTAAACAAACCGTCTGTCTCTGTGCTCACTGAGGTTAAATTTAATAATGAATTGATTTAGTTCTGATCTCCGCCGGCATGAGAAACGCTGGCTCTTGTCTCCGCTGAAGATAATTCAGTTCCGTGTTGTAGTTGGAGCATACGGGTGTTTTCTGAACACAGCTTTAGATCCCCCAACGCATCAGGAGAGTATACAGAAGATAAAGTTGAATGGTACTGACTGTTTTTTTCTTTGCTTCCTGCAGACTAGCAACAACTGAAGGGAACACAACAGACGTAACACTGACGCAAAAAAGGTTGTCCAGTCTTTGTCGTTGCTGGTTCTGTTTCTTAAAACTAAGAGAGGCTGTTGCAGAGATTAACGTGGAAACTTCTCTTCTCTTGGCAGGATCATGATTCACCCGGAGAAACTCTCATTACAAGCGGGAGAGCATGCCAGCGCTCCGACTCTTGTTCGGCACGCATTGAGTGAAAACAAGGCTTTCACCCTGGCGTCGAGCAGAGACGTGACATTTTGCCAGGGCTCGGAGACATTGCCTCATGGATCCATGGGTGTTACGGTAACGCTGGGATGCACGCTGGAAGTCTGTATTTGGCATCCATCGCCACCCTTCACTCAGCAAAAAAGCCAATAATAACTAGATGTGCGCCCACCCTGGGACTGGCAGCTGTGGGTGGCGACAGCGGGCGCTGTGACAGTCATCTTGGCAACTTGGTTACATCATCTTGAAGCTTCTCTTTCTCAGGAAGAGACGATGGATCCGACCAATTTAGCAACTAACTATGTGGGACTCACACACACTTCATAATAGCCCTCTGCAATAATAACCACTGCTAGTTATATCTCTATTGCATATAAATGATTCATTGTGTGGCAGAAATGGAGCATGGAGCGATAGAGGTAAATTAAAGCTCCAGCAAAGGCAGCAAAAACATTCCTCTTGATGCATGACAAAGCATATCGCTGTCAGTGAAAATTCATTGCCATCAGTTACCGGCTGATTTAAAAGAGATGTGAGAAACAGATTTCATCAGTGTTGTTTTAACTGATGTCTATAAATGTTCTTGGCGCCGCAACCTGGCTGGACCTGGTGTAGATGCTTAACTATTACTTTGATTTTGTGTCAACTCAAGAGTCATGATTCTCAGAGCTGCTTTCTCTAAATATCTGCCTCTTTCTCGCTCCGTCTTGTGTTTGCAGCATTCTTGCTTTTTTATTTCTGAAATACTTTTATTATCATGCTTAAAGGGGCATTTGAAGAGTTCAAAATGTCTTTCTGAGGGTTTTCAGAAGCAGAACTGTCAGATGTTTTGTTCATATCTTATAACATTAATGTGAAAAATGTTACGAAAAAAGACAGAATTAATAAAGGTAGGGTAAGCGATTCTTTGAGATTGTCTAAGCCAGACCACTTTTTTGTCACATTTAGTGAAAATCTCACGGGTAAAGAGTAAAAACGAATTTCCAGAAACGAGTGCACAGCCCTGGATTTGTTTAAAACCAAAGCAAACATCCAGCCAGTCACTGAGAGGGGGAGGGTTTATGTTTTGCTCTTCCACAGGAAGTGGTGGTGGGGGGGTATTATGGTGGGTTATGATGTTTTCTTTCAAATATCAATAGATGTGACGTGATCTAGAAATGGCTTACCCTACCTTTAATGTTTCATTCCTTTTCCGCCTACATTTTTATACTTCATGTCTCAAATATAACTGTGAATGTCGTTTTGCTGTGCATAATCCTCAAAAGAAAATAATACTGTTACTTTGTATTTTTCATACTGTCAATAAATCCCACAAAAAGTCTTAAACCAAGGTTTTTAGTGCGACAAAAGGAAAAAAAACTCTTCATGTTCATCTCCAGTTGACAGATCAGATTCTTATTATCTAATTTCTACATTTATAAACTATGAAAGCTAAGAATGGTTGATGTCATAGGCTCACAAGTTATTTCTTGTTTGGGATCCACGGGATAGTAATTATAACTCAAGGAGAAATTCCTGGTTAATTTGATCATAACTCACTTCAGCCTGTAGGTTTGCTGACTGTAGGGCTGGATCACTAACTGAACACTGAGGTGAGGAATAACTGGGTTGTTTACTGAAGGTAAATTACTATCCCCGGGACCCTACACAGCCATAGGTGGGTACAGATGATGGATGGATGGGTATTATCAACTAAAGATTGGATGCTTCTGCTTTAAGCAACAGGTTGGAAAAAAAATGCAGATACCATTAAAAGAATCAGGTAATTTCTGCTTTCCGTCTAATACTTACTGATATAATACCTATCCTGGTACTGGATGAATGTAAAAAGAAAACTTTTATATTTTCATGATCATAAAATCGTTCAAAACAGAATAATAAAATAATCTTTGTTGTGCCAACAATGTTGATTAACACAAAATCAGTCTCCTTCTGAACTCCAGAATATTTAGTTTGATCAAATGGACCAGGAAATTAATCTCAACACAAAACTTAGTTGTATGATAAAATTTACTGAATCAAAACAAAAATATAGTGGTATTTGGATAAGAATTGAACCACAGCCGTGAGCTGAAAGTCCAGTTTTCCACTTGTGTCAAAACCATCACACCTGTCTGCCGCTTCTTCAAGTGGATTTTATAGTTTGTTCAGTCATCAAAGGGAAAGACAAGTGAAAGGTGCCTGACATGGATGAGGGCCAGTGGAGGAGAACTGGTCGAACCCAAATGTAGACAACTCTGAGTTACTTTGTCCACTGCATGTGTTGATTTGAAAGTGGACAACATTTAGTTGTTTTAGGTTATGTAACAAAATATAGCAGAATAATTTGGTTTTGGTCTGCTTGTGGGATTTACCGACATTAGGAAAGCTTCTCTGTTGTTTTTTTCTCTTTTGAACGAGAAAACCTGACCAAAAACCACATTGTCTGCAGAAAAAAAAGGGCCACTGCTGCTTCTGTGTACATTTGAGATTCAGACCATTTGAGAGCGAGATATTTGAAAGTTCTGTCCTTATGTGAATGTACTGCATCATCTTCTCAGTGTGACCCTCAACGAAGGTGGAAATAGAAACTCCAGCTCTGAAAACATGCGACTCAAGAGATGCTGTGTCCGTCTCATACGGCTGTACGTGCAGCTCTGACTGCCTCACAACCACAGGGACTTATTTCACCATGCCTCGATACAAACCTGTTTACTTGCTTGGCTGTTTTCTTGCTGGTGCGCTTCACGATGACACCCAGCTGAGCTGTCAGTTACCCGGCTGCTGTTGCTGTTCCGTGTATCTGGAGCCATTCGTCAGCTCACACCGTTGCATCACTTTACGCTGTTCTGACTGGTGGTTCTGACTGAACAGACTGCACTCGCACAGACCTGCTTCATGTGCTGTGGAGTACACAGCGTAATATGAAAAGAGCAGCAGTGCGCTCGAATTGATCACCTAACCGCCCGAGACGCTGCATTTTTTTTGATGTCCTTTTCCCTTCATGGCCACATTTCCTCCCCACTGCTGCTTCAGCTTATCTTCATCAGTCCCCATCAGAGGCCTTTGGCTTTTACAGCATGCTGCGCTGCCTGTCTCTCCCTCTTTTATCAGCCCCACAATGCCCTTTATGATTGTTGCTCCTGCGCATGATGAATGTCACTCGCTCTGCCCTATTTGGTGAGCTTGACGGGGACAGACCACTAAAACCAGCTAATGCCGTCTATGCTGAAATGCCGCTGGAGCTGCTGCAGCACCGGCAGGTTTGGATGGAGAAAGGTTTGTGCTCAGAGATGCAACACATGTTGATAAGGAGGAGTTGAACATTTTGAGGATGTATTTTTTTTTTAAATTTTGCTTTCACAGAGATAAGAAAAGTGAAACCTTTTTTACGTCTCTATTGTACTCTAAGCCATTCTAAGCCAGCAGGTAGCTTTTTTTTTTTTTTTTCTCAAAAGGATGATAGGAAAACTCAAGGTCAAAGCAGCTGGGATTGTTTTAATTATTTACAGGGCTATCGACCTACATGCTGGCTAAGATCATTAATAAATTAGCTGTGTCTCGTTGAGCTAAAAAACAAAGATACTGTTAGATTTTACGATCAAAGCAAAAATTACTTAAAAAAACACAATTATTTTGTTTTATTGCTAAAAAGAAAAAGCAGTTTACATGTTGCGTTTCTTAAGGTTTTTGTTTTCTAGCTGGGTCTCAATGCATCTGGAAATTACTGTCAAAACTACATTTGGCCTCATTTTTATATGTTGTGCACTCTCAAGACTATTTTTTAGAAATTGTATTTAATTTTTTTTACAATGTTTTCACATCTAAATTCTAAAAAAGCTGAACATGAAACCTTGATCAAGCAGGTCCTTAAAATTAAACATTAAACCACGTGCTTGTGGTTTATGAATCTCAAATCAGTTGATTTCTGCAGGACTTCTGACTGGCCTCTGAATGATGCCAGCACATCATTCGTTTTCTCTTTTGGTCGACGAAAAGAGAAAAAAAATTTCACCAACTAAAGCAAAGATTTTAGTTGGTGAAAACACTACAAATGTTCAAACCCAGTAAAACGCATCTTTCTATCAACTAATAGATGGCTGCCACTACTGAGCTAGAAAGATCATATCATGTTCTGAAATGTTACCTGCACAGGAACAAGAACAGCTATATGAAATACTTGCTGTGATAATTAGTTTCTCGCACCTTTGACTGATAATTCCTACCACATTTCCAACAGGCATTAATACATGTTTCTCAAACTACAATGATCTCAGTTAAATGACAGGAAAAGCCCTCACGTTGCTTCAAGGAAACATCTCCTCCACGTTAAAGTGAAGTTTTGTTAATGAGGCACCTGCAGCTTTATTTTTTTTCCTTTTTCTAAACCTCAGCCATGTTTAATAAGTGCCATTTTACACTTCTAGAAACCACAGACAAATAATGCCAAGCGTTTTTTTTTACGTAGCTTGAAACTACTGTTGAAACTTGGGCCTTAACTAGCAGCCAAAGAAGGACACGGTTCAGGGAGAATACGGTGAATCACTGGATCTCTGTCCATGACAGCTGGCTTCTTTGCTTCTGAGGATTTTTTTTTGTGTCACTTTGCACCAAATAGTTCATGTGACAGGATGAAGAAAAAAGGTATTTAAGGTGAAAAATAAAGATTATAGACACCCCCGGTTCTTGAATGATTGCCCTCAGTGACTTGGCTGGATAAACGGTGTGTGTTTGGCTTCTGCAAGTAACCAATAAATTATTACTCCTACAAAAGATTTTCTGGCTATAATAAGGCTACTGGGAGATTTTTTTTCTTTTTTCAATTCTATTTTGGCACCTTATGAGCAAAACTCCTGTTCAGCCCTGACTCTGAAATGCTTGACCTGTTTGGTGAGTGTAAAACAAATTGAGTCCTCCGGAGGCACCGGGACTGAGATACTGAACTTGTCTTTGCTGGCAAGTTAAAGTTCCCTCTCAACTGTGTAAACAGTGTGAAACGGTGCAGAAAAAGAATCGACATGCTATGATTTCTGAAGTTGCGTTGGGCTACCAAATAGCTGACTTAATGATGCGGAAACAGAAAAGGAAAGATTTTCTTTTCCATTTCATGGACTGCTGTGAGCTACTGCATCTGTGTTTCTTTCACACATTAACAGCCCATCATTATTGCTCAAACATGCGTTCCCAAAGCACTGATTCTGGGATGAAGTGGGAAAAAAAAAAACAGATCTGTGATCATCTGATTCCATCACTGAGGATTAAAAGGTTTTGTAATATTCCGGCAGAGCTGTGGTCATTGATGGTGATCTTTGCTGAAATGTATCTGCCTTTTCCAATCGACAGACTTGAGACTCGGGGTATTAAACACCATCTTAGGAGTTGTTAAAGACAGACCGCTCGACAGATCAAGTCAGGATTGCTTTGAAGAACATTTTTCATGACTGAATTGAGGGCCTTTGTGCTCTCTTCCTGCAGCACGATCAATCACAGCTCCATCTCAGTAATTGACTGTGCTGGGAGTGCAGGGAGGAGGGAGGGGGGGCAGTGCAGGTCCCCTCTCTTATCACCCAGAAACAGTCTGATCCTCTTTGATAATCCAACACTGTTTTATGTTTTGGGCACAGCTAAGTGCGAGCTGTCCGTGTCAAACTGAATTCAATAAAACAGGACTTTACTAATAAGCTTCCATGGGACCAAGTGCAGGATTCATCGCTTCATCCATTTGACACATGCAGGTACAGCATTAAGAAAAGCACACATTACATTCTGTATGAGACATGGTGTCATGTGAAATCAATTATCCTTGCTCATACTAATTACAGAGAACCGAAACTTCCCTGGCATCTAGCCATGAAGGTTTCCGTGTCCCCAGTTGTTGGCACAACCTTCATGACCACGCTGAAAGAGTCTGCGCCATTCGGTTTTTTCATATTTCCACTTCCACTTGAAAGAAATATACAGGAAGTCGTGCATCCACATTCTTGTGAGCACATGTGGTAGATGAGAGTGTAGGATTTAGGTGAATTCCAATTCCTCCCTTAACCCTCAATCTTTGGTCCGCAATCTTAACCCTCAAAAGTAAGTGTAAGGGCTATCTTGTGGCTTAGAAATGGGACACCCCTCGAGTGCAGTTACATCTTCAGACTGAAATGTATCAGAGCCCGTTTTGGCTCTGTATTCCCTGAAATGACACAGGGATAACATTGAAAAGAGCGCTGTATATTCTCTAAATAATATTAGCAAATAACACAATAGAGGATACATTATTCAATCTTCCGTTGCTATACAACAAGGTATACATAAGTAATGTGAAGCCGGCCGGAACCAGCGGTCCCGGAAAGTAAAAAAATAAATGTTACGCAACAACGATGTTACTCCATGAAAAAAGTCTCAAACAAAGACAATAAGATAGTTTCGTAACATTTATCTCTCTAAGAACTATGAAGATACTTACATTTTAAGCTAGCTTTTTTTGTCGCCATCCTTTTCGAAGATTTTCGGAATTCCAATTCCTCCCATAACCCTCAATCTCAACCCTCAATCTCAAAAATGTGCGCTCCCGCTAAGTGCAAGTGCTGTCCCGATTCTAAGAACGTCAAATTGAGGGACAAGTCTGAGGGCTGTATCGCCCTCAAAATTGAGATTCTCCGGCACCACCCTTGGAAGTAAGGGCTACCCAGAAGGCACTGGGTAATTTAGCCAAGACATCTTCGAAAAGGATGGTGACAAAAAAAGCTTGCTACAAATGTAAGTATCTTCTTGGTTCTTAAAGATATAAATGTTAAGAAACCATCTTATTTTCTTTTTTTGAGGCTTTTTTTTATAGATTAACATCGTTGTTGC
Organism: Hirundichthys speculiger; assembly: GCA_018398805.1. Classification (NCBI taxonomy): domain Eukaryota; kingdom Metazoa; phylum Chordata; class Actinopteri; order Beloniformes; family Exocoetidae; genus Hirundichthys; species Hirundichthys speculiger. The sequence continues at coordinate 220,119 of JAGFBZ010000163.1, forward strand.
GTAACATTAATTTTTTTACTTTATGATGTTTGCTGCCGGACCGGCGGTCCCCGGCCTGCTTCACGTTACTTGTATACCTTGTTGTGTAGCGATGGAGGACTGAATAATGAATCCTCTATTGTGTTATTTACTAATATTATTTAGAGAATATACAGCGCTCTTTTCAATGTTATCACTGTGTCACTTCAGGAAATACAGAGACAACACGGGCTCTGATACATTTCAGTCTGAAGACGTAACTGCACTCAAGGGGTGTCTCATTTCTAAGTCACAAGATAGCCCTTACAATTACTTTCGAGGGTTAAGATTGAGGACCAGAAATTGAGGGTTAAGGGCGAGGGTTGAGATTGAGGGTTAAGGGAAGAATTGGAATTCAGCCGTCTCCTATAATTTAATAAGTGTAAGTATAATCTTTTAATACTGTCGTGGACAGGAATGATGGGGGGAAAGAATTGGAAGAAGTGTGAAACTATTATGCTACTGATATCATGAGTATTTATTTTTCACATGCAGTTCACAACAGATAACAGATTTATATCATCATTTTAAAGCATAATAAATAGTAATAAAAATGAATAAATAAAATCAAAGCCAACCACATGGTTAGACACCACTAGAGAAGGATTTGTTTGTGTGAACATTCTTTTTTATCAGCTGCATTAATATATCAGTTGATACTCAAGTTCTGCAAAGTGAGACCCTCTCTGAACGGTGTCTCTGCTCAACAAGGACCTCTTGACTCTCACATCGCTTTAACAGACAGCATCAAATTTCCACAATATGCCCCTCCTGTCCTTTATGTACTGTATGTTTTCCATCAGATAAAGCTCTGTGAGTGTGAACAGTGAGGGGCTACGTGATGGGGAACATGTCCTTAATCATATCATCTGTGCATCTGGCCTATCTCGGCATCGCAGCTGTTCTTTCGCTGGCTGACATTCAGTAAACACTGACGTTTTCCCGGATCTGTTCCTCGCTGTTGTTGTCCCCGCTTCACCTCACACAGTATGATCATACAGTAAGTTAAAGAAAGTCCTAATCTACTTTTCATCTTAATCAATCCATATATATGTATGTATCATAGTAAAAGACAGCAGCAGGGTAAACACAGCGGCATACTAAAATAGACTTTCCATCTTCTCCGTAATAGTCCTGCAGTCCTACTCCATGCACAATATGCAAACTGTTTTGGAAAGTACTCTATATCACTTTGCTTTTGTAAACTTGTATCTGTAAGCCCACTCATTACCAGTAGGTGTCACTGCAGCACAGGACAAAAACCAACTGGAAGATTCCAAGAGGATTTAAAACCCTGTTTGGTTGGTATCTTTGCTGCACTGTTGTCCATGAAAAGTGAGAAGCATGTCCTTCTCCTGGTCCTCAAGGTCTCAGTAGCAGGTTCGTACTGCGGTGAAATGGTTACAACAAGCCAGCAGCCCGAACAATGTTCTCCATTTGACTTGTGTGGCCAGAGAGTTGCACTAATCTTCGGCGCCACAGCTGCTCATCTAACCCAATAACTGAAAAGGGGTGCTAATCACTGCGCTGGTGGCAATAAAGACCGTGCCAGTCTTTCCATAGCAATCAGGCCATTTGAAGCGCCCCGTGAGTTTACGCTGATGGGTCTACAGTTAGTGTCAGGCGCAATCAACAACTCTACTCTATGGGTTTCATAATGATGAGGCTGAAATTGAAAATGGGGGATTTTTTTTCCTGCACAATATTCCTGGTAATTCATCATCCTTACACTTTTAATAAGAAAAAAAAAAGAAAAAAAAAAAACGGACAACTAATGGTCCCACAGATTACACTCAACAACCCTTGAACAATGCTTTTACCATATGAGAGGTTTGAGAGGATACAACATCAGGCCAGAGATCTCACACCAAACTGCTAAAATACTTACTGGTAATTTAATTCCCAGGTACTTCACGACTAATCCTACCAATGTCTTCAGTTCTGATCCCTCCTTTGCACACAGTATCATTATCATTAATGTGACGAATTGGTCCAGGTTCTTAAAACACCACACTACCGAGAGGAGCACTGAAGAAATGTAACAGCCACTGGTCAGAAAACACACTGTATTTTTTCCAGCATATATATTGGCTAATAATCAAATTGAATATTTTTTTTATTAGTCCCTAAAGTCAAATATTGTTGGAGTATAGATTAACAAGAAAAAATAAATAAATAAAAAATTAGTTGAAAAACTGTTGGAAAGTTGAAAAGAAAAAAATTCAAGGGACTGGGTTTCCTTCATTGTGTATTTGTAACTTCTCATGCAGTGATAGCAGGCAGACACCAAGGATGGAAACTCCCAGGTAAATCGTTCATTATTCAGTGTGCACCTTCTCTACCATGACAAGGTGGTGATGAGAAGATCATCTCTTGTGAAGTATTGCTTTCCCTCCTATAGTCTGGCCATTTCATTTACAGATTCTGTCAGCCCATTTAGTCAGAAATCCGTAGAGAGACAGTGGATTGTGAAACAGGTTCCTGCATATGCTTAATGTCTTGGAGAAGCACGTAAAACTGCATTCTAAAGCTATCCATTTTATCTGCCACTCCCCTTGACAACTGAAGGAACTTCCTCCTCCTTTCTTTGCATTAAAGTACTTAATGTCTCCTTCTCAGCTTGTTTGGATTTTGGGTCTTATTCCAAACAGTCCTTTGGTTTTGGAAAGCTAAGATGCCTCCAGAATGTAAATAACTTACACAAAGCAGTGATGTAAGAGACCTGATCCCTCTGCCCTGTGTTCATGGCCTGTCCCATCCAGACATCATACAGTACAGTTCAGCCTGCGTTCTCAAAGCGTGTCCGACGAATTGTGAAGGTGTTTTTCTGAAGGGCATCTTTAACTGTCACTCACATTTAAGTGTGAAGGCTTCAGACATATGATACCGCCGACCCATTGAAGTGAATTTGACATAAAATGCCAGGTCAGTTTGTTTTTACAATAGCTGATCTTGGGCTCCGCTCTGTGGCCTCCCACTCGACCTGGACCAAAATGTGTCACCTCAGGCCTGTAGGGAGGGGGACGATGAGGCTCCGCTTTACTTTTGACTTTGCTTTGCATGTGCTTCCAATTACAGACAAAAGCGGTCCTGTGCAGCATGTGGTTCCATTTAGAGCAGGTGAAACAATGTAGGAAAATACATCCATCATCTGTCACATTCCAGCAGCCAGTGAGGAACGGTGCTAAATCATAAAAAAAACGTTAATCCTGAGAGGAAAGGGTGGGGTAGAGGCAACTGAGAGTCCTGCAGACATATTTAGCAGAGACCTTAGCACATAAGTTGTTAGGAGCACCCTCTTTCCTTTTTTGTGTTACTTTCTTTTTCTTGCGTTATCCCCCTGAGTCTTGAGATCTGTAACCATGTTAGCTGCTGTATGAATGACATTGCCAGCCACGCCACTCCATTTGTCCAAACTGAAATGTCTCAACTACTGCCAGATGGTTTGCAATAACGTCTGGAACAGACAGTGATTTTACAAAGTCTCTAAAGGCATCACCCATAAAGCCACCATGTAGCAATACCGCTTCTGACCACAGGAGGGAGACACTTCACAAGGGGATTTATGGCTCAGCACCTGCTTTAAGACACAACAGTGTGCACCTCCACAGGGAAAAAGTGCTGTAACAAGACTGAACCCTCCCCATTTATGACCCTGGTATTGTCATTGGCTCTTTTGTTATTACAGCAGTTCTATATGGTCTAAGTGGTTTTGCTACATATAGTGGCTTTAAGTGAGTCATTTTTGTTAAACAGTCAAAACGTGTTATTTTAAAGAGCAGATAATTATTTAAAAAAAAAAAAAAAAGTGACCGATATGAGAAAGTACAGGTATTGTATGGAAATGACCATGTGATTTAACTTACTTATCTTTTCAGCATTCCTTAAAAGAGCAGGATGGTTTGAGGTCAGACAGGACAGTGGAGCTAATGTTGTGTAGGAGAGACAGCATGCCGTTGACTGCCCTGTACAGTATGCAAGAGAAGGTCAGCAGGTGATTTTATCAGAGCCTTCGCTCCATCTGGCCTTCATGTGAGCTCTCTGTCGGGGCCTGGAGGGTTTACGTCTTTTTCAGCATGTGGTTATACTCGGTTCATGCAGCCACTCCGCTGGAAAGAATGTACGTTAATATAGAAAGTGCGATCTGGACGTTGCGCCCTCATTTGCCTTTTACAGCCCATACAAGCGAAGGCGTAGCGTGTGCTTGAAGCTGTAAATCAGTGGATGTTTGGCACCCCACTGCTTTACAGGAGGGGGGCTACAGGCCTCAGTTAGGCCACGGACCAGCAGCACCCAGTAAAGCTCTCACATGCTATATGAAAGGGGGAGGGAGATGAAAGAAAAGGGGATATATTTTTACCTTGGGTGGAAGCCCAGTGAGTGTCAGCTAGACGCTGGGCTAACAAGGACATATTTGGTAGCTATTTCTATTACATTCACAGTTCAAATACTTTCAGAGGACTTTTTTTTTCCTTTTTTGTGCTTTCACCAGTACCCACTTTAACAGAAATAATAGTAATAATAAAAGTGGTATAAACACCAGTGTAGAGTTAGGAAAGCTGTATAAAACCTAATCCAATAAAAAAGTAAAAAAAAAAAAAAAAGATAAAATGTGGCAGTTAGTTTTCCAGTTTCCACTTTTTCCTTTTCTCCATAGTCTTCCCCAAGTTGTCATGTGATAAAAACAGATATTATGGTTGACATGCATTTATTCCTCTCTAATGAGCAAGAATAATATATATTTTTTTTTCATAAGGCAACCGAACTGCTGTCCTGGTTGATTGCTGATTGCAGTTAATGTCAGGAAACAGAGGATTTCAATCCATTAGGTTTATCCCGCAGGATTGATTATACATTGCACAGCCAGTCATCTACAGTCCATCCCTGTCTGCCACTGGTCTCCCTCGTGTCTTGATTTTGTTTAAACAAATTCTCTCCTAATCTTTCCCAGCAGTGGCGGTTGGTGGTGGAGGCAAGAGTCTGAAATATAAAACTGGTAACCTGAATAAGCTCGCGCTGCCCAGGCAGCCAAGCTGTTGCTAAATTAGTTTTATTGTTAATTTATTTCTTTTAAAGAATCCATTAATTGGATGTTTCTGGTAAATCATGAGGTAACAAACTAAGATATTGTTCAACAAAATGCACCTGCAAAATATAGCTTAATGCTACACTAAAATACCTGTTTTTCCTTCTATTTCACAGTTTTTCAGAAAAAAAAACAGATTGTTTTTAGGCACTAGTGGCCTTTATTTGCAGTAGAGACAGACAGGAAAGGGGGCAGAGAGAGAGAATGGGGAAGACATATAGTAAAGGGTTGATGAGTTGAACTCGCGACCGCTGTGTTGAGGACTGTAGCCTCTGCACATGGGCCGCCTGTTCTAACCACTGCGCCACCAGGCGACCCACAAATTTCTCTTTACCTTACTGGATATACCGTCATGGCTGAAAGTTTTGGCACCTTTGCACATAAAGACCAAACATCTCCAAATGTCTGTAAAATAAGTTGATACTGACAAAAGTATTTGGTGTCTCAAATTCTTTATTAAACTAACAATAACACAGAAACTTTGTTTTTTAATCATAACTTAATATTTCATTTTAAATAATATATTACACAGAAATTGCTGTGACAAAAGTATTGACACCTTGAATTCAATATTTGGTAGCACATCCTTTGGAGAAAATGACTGCTGTCAGACGCTTCCTATAGGTTCAGTGAGATGCCTCCACCTCTCTACGGGCAGTTGGGCCCACTCTTCTTTAACAAACTGCTCCAGTTGACCCAGATTAGAAGGGTGCCTTCTTCCAACTGCCATTTTCAGATCCCTCCACAGGTGTTCAATGGGACTGAGATCTGGACTCACTGCTGGCCACTTTAGAACAGTCCAGCGTTTTCTGTTGAACCATTCCTGGGAGCTTTTTGATGTGTGTTTTGGGTCGTTGTTCTGCTGGAGCACCCATGATGTTCGATGAAGACCCAGCTTCATGACGCTTGATGAAACATTTCTCTCCAAAATACCTTGGTAATCATCAGATTTCATAATGCCACGCACACATTCAAGGCACCCAGCACCAGAGGCTGCAAAACAACCCCAAAACATTAGTGAACCTCCTCCATGTTTGACTGTAGGGAAGGTGTTCCTTTGCTTGAAGGCTTCATTTATTTTCCTGTAAACACAGAGTCTATGTGATTTACCAAAAAGCTCCAATTTGGTCTCATCTGTCCACAGGACATTTTCCCAGAAGGATTTTGGCTTGTTCAGGTGTGTTTTGTTGAACTCTAGCCAGGCTTTCTTGTGTCTGTCTTTCAGTAGAGGCTTCCTTCTGGGTCTCCTACCATAGAGCCCTCTTTCATTGAGCTGGCAACAGATGGTACGTGTTGAAATAATTGTACCTTGTGTCTGAAGGTCAGCAAAAGTCAAAACAAAATGGCTCGGGGAACAAAACATTACGATTTTGGTCCCTTGGCCAGGAAACTCCCTGGATCTTAATCCCATTGAGAACTTGTGGTCAATCCTCAAGAGGCGGGTGGACAATCAAAAACCCACAAATTCTGACAAACTCCAAGTATTGTTTATGCAAGAATGGACTGGCATCAGTCAGGATTTGGTCCAGAAGTTGATTAACAGCATGCCAGGGAGAATTGCAGAGGTCTTGAAAAAGAAGGGTCAGCACTGCAAATATTGACTTATTGTATGAAATATGTGTAATTCTTAATAAAAGCTTTTGAAACTGATTAAATGCTTCTAATTGTATTTCATTATAACATAGAAACACATAACATAAAACATAAAAACTCTGAAGCAGCAGACTTTGTGAAAATGTAATATTTGTGTCATTCTCAAAACTTTTGGCCATGATTGTATTTTCCCAGCTTCTGGAGTTTCTTCCCCTTGATTTTCCTGTCACTTGGGATTGCTACGTCGGCCACTACTGCTTTCTTCTAGAGTTGGTCGACCACCAGAATGTCTGGTTGGTTAGCCATCACGTGTCCTACGGGATCTTTGCTTTTTCATTCTTCACCACTCTTGCCCATGCTGAGTACAGATGTTCCTAGACACTATTCTGGTTACTTGGTTGTGGTATCCTACGTGTACCTTACATGCCTGTATCTTACATCCAGCTATTATTTGCTGGGTTGCCTTGGGGGCATCTGGGGTCTTGTATGGTGTAGTCCAGTGTTCCTCAACCCTGGTCCTCAGGACCCACTGCCCTGCTGGTTTTAGATGTTTCTCTGCTCTAGCACAGATTAGTGAACCACTGACAGGCTTGTGTGGCATTGATGACAAGATGATGGTCATCCAGTCAGGTGTGTTTGTGCAAGGACACATCTGAAACATGCAGGACAGTGGGTCTTGAGGACCAGGGTTGGGGAACACTGATGTAGTCAACCCTGGTCTCTATTGGTCTTGTGCCTTCTTGTGCTGCTTTACCTCCACGCTGTCCTTTAGGTCAGGAGGTCAGCCACTCCTTCAATCTGTTGGAAGTTCATGCCCTGCATGGGCTTCTCTATCCATGACAGTTCATCCTTCCTTTGTTCCTCCTGACTGGATTTCTGCTCTCTGAGACACTGAGCAGTTCATCCTTGGAGGCCACCTTCTGGATGTATTTCTGGATTTTTGTTGTTTCCCTACCCTAACCCTGGATGGTGCTCGATAATGCTCAGCCTCCTTCCTTCCACTTTGTGTAGAGTCTCATGGTGCTGGACTCACATTTTTACTTTTAAAGCTGTATGGGAGCTGCCTTTGCAAAGGATGTCCACATTTGATATTGTTCTGCACATGATAATGGGGAACTGTGCCCCATAAATCTTTAAGTGCTCCATGCCTGGGCCTGACATGTTATGCCTTGATTTTGCTGATTTGAAGTTTTTTTTGTGTGTGTGTCAACAGATGGTTAATAATTACTTTCATAAGGAAAAATTCCCAACCATACATTTGCTAAAACAAAGACAGTACTAATTACATCCTATTATAGTCTATTGAGTCTGATAGAATCCACATGTACGTGAGTTATTCTGCATAAAAGATATGATGTCATTCTTATCTATTGTGTTTTTTAAACCAGTTCATTTTTTTTTTTTTAATATTGGTTTATTTTTCTTTATTTAATTGTATGGCATGTTTCTGTTGAAGTAAGAACATTTTTGTAATATTCTAAATAGCAACAGAACACATTCCAACATTCCAACAGTTTCTTAAAATTTCTGCTCATAAAACTACTGGCTAGAAAAGCAGGGGTAAATAAGAAAGCTTGTTTGGGTTTTGTTTTAATCACCTGAGCAAACTTGGCCTTAACATGACACATCACACATCACAAATATCAAGAGCTTATGTGTTGTTACCAGAGATGGAACAGATATCCTGGTTTTCAGCTCCACCTGTGTTGTGAGCTTTTCAGCAAATGTGGAACAACAACAGCGAAAACAAATACTCAACACATGAGCACGACTACATTATCTGTGTGAGCATGACTACATTATCTGTGAATTTCTGAATTGTTGTGAGCCAAATGCAACTGCAGCAAACAAAATGTTATTCTATGTATAATGAAAAACACAGAAAAAAAATGTTGGTTACAGTGGCTCCAAGGCTCTTCAGTTGGCTTCTCTTGTCCAATAAGCAAAGATATTTAAATTCCTAGTCCTCTGCAAATAAAAAACAGACATTCCTGAAATGTGGGAAGCTAAAGCAGATCTGTTTGACCCTTCTGCCAAAGATTTAAACTAATAACCCATAATACAACTTTAGTTTTCTCTTTATCGTACCACTTCTAATGCATTGTGAAGACTTTCAGATAATATGCTTTGTTTTCAAAACCAAAATAAATTCCCATTCAAATATTGAAATATAGTTTTAGTCATTGAACATTCGACTGTGATCCTCCTAATCCCTGATCTAAACCAGGACAGTCCTCCACCTAAAAAAGAGTTACTAACAGATTATCCACAGGAATAATCATCAAGGGGTCATTTGAGGTTTCCACTGAGCTTGATGGTGGACAGACACAATGCAGCTGGCCTCCACGGGAAGAAAACAAGTGACCCTTAATTACTACGAAAGAGCAACAGATCCTCTGCTGCCTGGGTGCTAACATTTCTTTTTATGCCTCCACTTGTCCAGCAAGTGGCTGAGGAGGAGACAGGAGCCCCGTTAACAAGATAAAGAACCATATAGGACAATCTGATAGCAGGTAAAACCTCATTCAGACCACAGCTTTTAGCGCGTAGGCACAATTCCCTTCTCACCCAGCAATTAACCCAGCAATAAATCAGCCCACAGCTGCAACATCACATGGGGTCCTTTACCCTCTGCAACCCCCTCACTCCAAGAAACGGGTCGATGAGAGACGGGATAGCACTCAGAGGTTGGATATACAGATGGAGCGTTTGAAGTCTGAGCTGTTATGCTTGGTGTAGGAGGGACGGGCCCCCCTAGAGGGGCTGTTTGGGGTTTGGATGAGAGACGTGAACATTGTTTTAGATTAGGCTTCTAATCCCTCTAATGAAGGCCAAGTTTAGTGGTCCACTGTTGTGTAAACCATATAGCAGTGACTGAACCAGCTCCCCGTCTTTCATCAGCGCTGCAGTTACGCACACGCAGCTGTTAATCAAGTCAAACTGATTGCAGAGAATGGTGGTGTGCATGTGCCAATGTCCGAACACACGCATACACATATGAAACTTGTTCACAGTGTGTAAAAGTGTGTTTGGAAGTGTGTGCTCGCAGCTGCATGCGTTTAATCTTCTCTTTGTTAATATAAATGGTGGACTGCTAAATCTGGAACAGAACGATAATGCCGTTGTTTCAAAAATGATTTTATTGTTCGCAGCTGAACTATGGTAAGTGTTCACTTCCCGTCCTCTGAACGTAGTTCTGATGTGAATTTAACTGCCATGAAATTTGCGTTGTGTTTTTAACATGTGGCTAACATCCGTCTGATGTTTCCTTAATGGATGATTTTCAATCAAAGCTTTCTGAGAGTTGTTTATAAAATGTTTCCTGTGTTTTCAGTGACAGAAACAGTAGGATTTCAGATCTAAATGTACTGTATGCCTCCATTATCAGTAGCTGCCTTCAAACAGTAATGGAACATCAATACAAAAGGGCTTTAATCAAAGGACAATCCAAAAAGAGAAAAAAAGGGTAATTTACAGACCCATGTTCACATGGACACATATACATGTAAGTATGATGCCAACTGAAGTGATTATCAGGAACATAGCGCAGACTGCACGTCAAAATTGAGCATAAATCAAAAGTAACTGCGGCATACTGGCGATAAGATAACTGCGACACGTTGCTGCGAGAGTATACACAGCTCTTTAGACATACATTTTTTTTCTTTTTTGTGGGCAAAGATTACCAACTAAATCTTTTTTGTAACTCCTGAACCGCAGCTTTTGATTTGGCAGTGGGCAAAAGGGCTAATCCACTGTTTTTCAGAGCACTGCATTTTCACAAATATAAAAGATTTCTCATGTTAAAAATTGTGTTTTATATAGTCTCTACTATGCAACAGATTATCTAACACAGGATGGAGCAGTTTGGATTTGTGGTTTTTAATTGGAACCGAGTCTAAAGGGTCATTTATACTTCTGCTTCAAAGTGACGCCTGTATGTTGCGACGACGGCGGCCGCTGGAACTGTGATGGTAGATTTGTTCTTCGTCTCTCCCACCGCAAATTGTTCTTTTTGTCGTTTTCAAACAGGGTAGAGCCAAAGCTTGCTGACATGTCGGTAAAAACGACTGGTACTCCACATTTATCAGCGCCAACTCACCTTAAATATGCTTTATTTGCTCAGTTGCTAAGTCTGAGCTACATAGATGAAGTAAACAAAAGGAAATGCGGCACTGCAGAAACGACCCGCACTGCCGTCTAGCGGACGGTGCTGTAACGACAGGGCAACACTGCCGTCTAGCGGACGGTGCTGTAATGACAGGGCAACACTGCCGTCTAGTGGTCGGTGGTGTAACGACAGGGCAACACTGCCGTCTAGCGGACGGTGCTGTAATGACAGAGCAACACTGCCGTCTAGCGGACGGTGCTGTAATGACAGGGCAACACTGCCGTCTAGCGGACGGTGCTGTAAGACAGGGCAACACTGCCGTCTAGCGGACGGTGCTGTAACGACAGGGCAACACTGCCGTCTAGTGGTTGGTGGTGTAATGACAGGGCAACACCGCCGTCTAGCGGACGGTGCTGTAACGACAGGGCAACACCGCCGTCTAGCGGACGGTGCTGTAACGACAGGGCAACACTGCCGTCTAGCGGACGGTGCTGTAATGACAGGGCAACACTGCCGTCTAGTGGTCGGTGGTGTAATGACAGGGCAACACTGCCGTCTAGTGGTCGGTGGTGTAATGACAGGGCAACACTGCCGTCTAGCGGATGGTGCTGTAATGACAGAGCAATACTGCTGTCTAGTGGTCGATGGTGTAATGACAGGGCAACACTGCCGTCTAGCGGATGGTGCTGTAATGACAGAGCAATACTGCTGTCTAGTGGTCGGTGGTGTAATGACAGAGCAACACAAACAATAACGCACAAGAACGTATAGCCGCCAGAGATGGCGTAGGGGTCATGTGTAGCCTACATGCTTAGCTGCTGTACAGAAGCATAAGTCAGCCTTAAAGGTGGGGTAGGTGTTCTTTGAAAAAACGGTTCCAGCAATCCAACTCAAGTGAGATTTTGAAAATATACACTCTCTCCCTCCTCCCAAAGGCTCCGCCTCCTCCTCTTCAGCTCACCCCTCGAAACCACACCTTCACACGATTCATGACTACATGAACCACAGGGAGGGAGGGGGGGAGGGGTGGGAGTGCATTGATATTTAATGGACGTATTAGGCAGCCAATAAATGTAAAGATGATCAGTACATTGATTGGTCAGAGTTTTTCTTTGAATATACCCTCTAGACCAGACCAAAACGTTTCGTTTTTTTTTTTTTTTTTAAACATTTTATTTCAGTGGGTGGAATGGCAATGTGAAAAGGTTTTCAGGCAATATTGTAAAAAGTGCTGCAAAAAAAGATCACCTACCCCACCTTTAAGGTGACTCCAGTGCTCCAAAAGGCAGTGGAATAGCCCTTCAGCCTTCTGTCAAAATCAAAAGCTAACTTCAGCTTTTTTTTTTTAGGAAAAAAAGAAGAAGCTAACTTCAGCATTGTGAAGGGACTTTTTGTAAAAGGAACATGGTGCTTGTTGTAAGTATAATAGGTCCTTTTAAGCCTATGCAGTGGTCTCCACTGAACCTTTGCTTTTGTTGTCACTGAGCTCATGCTCTGTCCATGAGGAGGAACAGTAAGATAACATGACTGGATGAAAACTCTCCAACCTATCAGTTAGGTCTGTCCATTAAATACACGACCTGAAAACAACATTTCACACATTATTTATCTTATTCCAAGAAAACGACATGGACGGTGGTTGGCCTGTTCACGTCACTAGTAACTGGCCACTTACGTTCGGTTGAGTATGAGTCCAACCTCTGTACGGGGCAGGCCCAGCCCAAGAAGATAACTGTGAACTATTTTCTGGGTCATCACAACGGATTGTGTCTGGATTTTTGCAACGTGGCTTAGATGGGGATAAATCTGGTGACCTTCACAGAAAATGTAAAACTCATATTCCAGATTGTCTCTAGTAAGTAAACAGTAAAGATCAAGGATGGAGGAAGTTACCATTTCTAGTTTTGATACTTTTCCTCCTGTGGGAGGAAACCAGTGCCACTCTCCTCTTGCCCACTGATGACTGGAATAGGCACCAGCTGACCCCCCTCAGACTTGGGGATGAATGAATGAAATGTGAATGTGGTATTTCTTTTAAGAGAACAAAATGCTCAAACAAGGTTTATTTCATGTCATTAAGATACACACTGTTAAGATGCTCTGTACCTGTTGCTCTGCATGACAAACAGCCCCCACTGTGTTTTATCTTTCTTGGAAATATTGGAAACTAGTGTTTTATTCTGTATTTCAGACTTTAGTCAGTGCATTTGAGCTTTAGTTTCCCCTCACTGGATTTTCAATTATCTCTGATGAACTTTGTTACGTGTTAACACACAAGTCCCACAAGGGGGAGCTCTAGTTTCAAAAGTAAAAGACTTCTTAATCCATGTTTATTAACACTGCATGCTGTGAAAAATATTGCAATAAAATGAGCTCACAAAGGTATTGATTGACTGAAAAGGATGTTTCAATAACCTCATTGAAGAATGAAGAAACCCCACTGAAGAAAGCTGTGAGCCAATAATATCACACAACAGAACTGTATGACATAGACTCAGTTTTTGTATATGTTTAAACACCTTTGACTGTACCTCTGTATTGTCATTCTCCTGGGCTAGATTTATTTTTTTCATGTACATTAATGAAGCACATGTTAAAGGGTCAGAGGAAAGTAGATGTCTTATCTTGGAGGTATCTTTATGTCTCCTCTCTATACAGTTCATGGTGGTCCAATTCCAGCTCGTCTCACTCCAGCCTTCTTTAGCTGCAATGGTCCACAGCAAAACATATCAGTTTCCCAATAAAGCCTTGAAAACTGAAGGTTGCCAGTGTTTTATTTGTCCTTTTCTAAAGAATACATCTTTCTATAAGAGCCCATTTTACAAGGCTTTAAATTTCCTTCGCTGAGGAGAGAGAAGATGGCAAACACTGTTTTCATTCCAAGTGACATGAAATTTATAGATATTTTCATCATTAGTGCAATTTTTTTCCCCTTCTCTCTCGGGAGTCCCCGACAACTCTCTAAGCGCCGTCGTAAATGCGAGTCGCGAATTGAGTCCTGCCAACAGACGGGTACAACCCAATCCCGATGAAGTTGGGTCTCTGTGTAAAACGTAAATTAAAACAGAATGCAATGATTTGCAGATCTCATAAACCTGTATTTTTATTCCCAGTAGAGCATAAAGAACATATCAGATGTTAAAACTGAGACATTTTACCATTTGATGGAAATTGTTGGCTCATTTTGACTTCGATGGCAGCAACACGCCTCAACAAGGTTGGAACGGGGCGATGTTGACCACCGTGTAGCGTCTCCTCTTCTTTTAACAACTGTCTGTAAATGTCTGGGACATGAGGAGACCAGTTGCTGGAGTTTCAGGAGAGGAATGTTGTCCCATTCTTGTCTGTTTTTTTTTTTTCTTTCCATGTTTTCCAAAAATAATTTAAAATTTTTGAGTCATCTGACCACAGAACAGTTTTCCATTTTGCCTCAGACCGCTGTAGATGAGCTTTGGCCCAGAGAAGATGGTGGTGATTCTGGATCGTGTTCACATTCTTCTTTGCATGATACAGTGTTGACTTGCATTTGTGGATTGCACGGCGAACTGTGTTCACGGAGTGACTTCTTGAAGTGTTCCTGAGCCCATGCAGTCATGCAGTCTCACACTGAGGAGGATGAGGAACTTTTACATGTAGTTTGTCCCAGATTGGTGAACCTCTGTCCGCCTTTATATCCAAGAGGCTCTGCATCTCTGAAACGCTCCTTTTATACCCAGTCACGTTACTGACCTGTTGCCAGTTAACCTAATTGTTGTCAAATGCTCCACCATTTGCAACAATTACTTTTACAGCCTTCAGTTGCCCCTGCTCCAACTTTTCTTGAGATGTGTTGCTGCCATCAAAGTCAAAATGAGCTAACATTTTCCACGAAATGGTAAAATGTATCAGTTTCAACGTCTGATATGTTCTCTATGTTCTGTTGGGAATAAAATTTGGGTTTATGGGATTTGCAAATCCTTGCATTCTGTTTTTATTTACGTTTCACGTTTACTTCATTGGAACTGGGGTCGTGCATGTGGAACTGTTTACCAGCTGAAGCCCAAAATAACTGGCAAAGAAAGCGAAGTCTTCTGAACCAACAGAAACTACCAAGGAAGTATTTTGGTTTACAGCGCCAATGAGTGGTGCAACCCAAGCTTTTAACACAGCGGCAAAGTTAGCTGCAATGTAGCCCACGAGCCGAATCTCTATAAAAAAAAAAAGAAAGAAAATCATACGTTCTCCGAAAATAATTTTGCCAAGCTGCGGTCAAAGGGCCTCATTCTTGGAACATGAGCGGAACAAAATTTACAAGTGTTTTGGCATCCATGGAAATGTTCGTAAAAAGGAGACAATTTATATGCGAATCTACTGACAGGTTTACAGAGATTTCACCCAGAAATCACGGCGGCATCATCAAACAACAGAAGCTGTTGTAAAACATGCAAACACCAGGCTAACGAGTACACAGACACTTCCGCAGCCACGATGAACAGTTAGTCAGCTAAATTTACTTTCCAAAACTTAGAATCACAAAGTGAAACTTGCTTGGCCTGGTGTAACCTGCATGGCTTGATGGGAACCGACACGGAAAACGCTAGTTTTAGGACAAAAACGTCGCACTCACACATCAGTGAGGACATAAGTCCGGGTTCAGTGTACCGTGTTTGCAAGATGTCTAAGGATTAAATGGGCAGGGAAAGACAAAAATAGAGTGGACAACTTTATTAGCATTCACAAGAAACCACAACTGCAACACACAGACACTCAGCTGCAGACAGAGTTCCATCTTCCTGCGTTTTTCTAGTCCCATCCTTGCTCATTCACCGTCTCTTCCTCACTTCCAAACAACCTGGTTCCATACGGTTTCTTCAACACCTCTCCACTGTACGGGGAGAAGGTCGAGGCCAAGGTTTCTTTATATTGTCTCGCGTGGGGGAGATGTGTCCCTTTGTCAAATGGGTAGTGCTACAGTGAAATACTTAAAACATGATAAACCAATGTACATAAAAACATGATGAAAAACTTCCCAACCTAACAGTTTGAATAAGCGATTGAGAGAGGGATGAATGAGTGTCTTAGGCCAGTGGTGCGCAAACTGTGGTACGTGGAGGATCGTCATGACTTTGCCACATTTTTTCCACATTTTCACTTTTTTTTTTTTTTTTTTAAATCGGAAACATACAATGCGTTATAAATACAACGTTTCAAATGAAATTCAGGTAACAATAATTAACCACAATAAGGAATAAACATCTCTCCTGAGTGTAAAGCTAATGGAGAAGGCATATATGGCTATATTTTAAAGCTGGTCATCATGGTGGTACTCAGAGGGCTGAACAGTTTCTCAGGTGGTACACAGTATTAAAAGTTTGAGAACCACTGTTTTAGGCAATCATGCGTTCACAGAGGAAGCCAGTTCCTTCAGTAAGACAGAGTCAGAGAACAGCACACGAGATGTCTCAGAAGGATGTTGGTTCTTTGCAGTGGATGGGGCAGGGGTACCAATAATCTTTCTTTGTGTCTTTACCAACTGATTTTCTCATCGTCTCCTACAATTATTGTACATGTATAGTTGAAAACCAGATGTTTTAAATACACTGGATTAAAAAAGACTCATTCCTAAATTTTTTTTTCCCCTCATTGTCTGACATGAAATCAGACTAAACCTTTCTTGTTTTAGATCAGTTAGGATTACCAAAATTATTTCTTCCTTTGTTTTCTAAATGCCAGAATTATTACTTTATTACTTTGTTCAAATTCAGAGGTTTACATACACCAAGACTACCATACCTTTAAACGGTTTGGAAAGTCCAGGTGATGATCTCATGGCTTATGAAGTTTCTGATAGTTTAATTGACAACATTAAAATAAATTGGAGGCACAGCTGTAGATGCATTTTATAGCCACATCTCAAACACGCTGCTTCCTTGGGTGACATCATGGGAAAATCTAAAGAAATCAGCCAAGATATCAGGAGGAGAACTGTGGACCTCCACCAGTCTGGTTCATCCTTGGGTACAATTTCCAGATGTCTGAAGGTGCCACGTTCATCTGTTCAAACAATTATACACAAGTTTAAACACCATGGGAATGTCCAACCATCACACCACTCAGGAAGGAGACAAGTTCAGTGTCCCAGAGGTGAACGTGCCTTGGTGCAAAATGTCCATATCAACCCAAGAATAAAAGCGAAACCCCATTGTCAAGACGCTGCTGAAGCTGGTCAGGTGAGATTCATTATCCACAGTGAAACCAGTCCTGAACCGACATGGACTGAAAGACCACTCAGCGAGCAACATAAAAAAACACCAAATTACAGTTTGTCACTGCACACAGGCACAAAGACCTTAATTTTTGGAGACATGTCCTATGGTCTGATGGAAGCTAAAGTTGAACCCTTTGACCATAATGACTATCGTTACAATTGGAGTAAAAAAGACGGAAACAGGCCTGAGAACACCATCACAACTGTGAAGTACGGGGGTGGCAGCATCATGCTGTGGGGGTGTTTTGCTGCAGGATTAACTGAAGAACTTCACAAATTAGATGGCATCATGAGGAAAGAACATTACGTTAAAAATATTGAACACCTCAAGACACCAGCCAGGAAGTTAAAACTTGCGGGCAAATAGGTCTTCCAAATGGACAATGACCATAAGCATTCCACCAAATTAGTTATATTACTTATTTAAAATTAAATTCAATTTGATTCAATTTTATTTGTATAGCGTCTGTTACAATGACCCCCGAGCAAATATCATTAACTAAAAATATAATTTTGAATCCTAAACAAGGATAATGGCAGGTAAAAACTCCCACAGTGAAAGAAAAGAGAAAAAAAACCTTTAAGCCAAACAGTGACAAGGAAAAACTCCACTTTAAGAGGAAGAAACCTTGAGCAGGACCTGGATCATATGGAGGGACCTTCCTGCCAAAGGCCAGCTGGGTAAAGAAAGAAAAAGAGAAGGGGGACAGGACAGAGAGAGGAGAGCACACAATGAATGAAATGACTACATAAACAGATACAGGTAGCAGCACTGAGGTGAGATGGTTAGAGGACTAGATCACCGGTCACCACGCCAGCTGAAACAAACAAAACAAACAAAAAAACAAAACAAAACATTCCTGTTTAATAATACATTCCTGACAGAAAGTCTTGTTGTTATGTTTAGTATATAGAGCCATGTTTATCTCCTTTGGATATGCCAGAATAGTTTTTTTTTTTCCTGGCATTGCTAAGAGACTTGTTAAATTAACATGACTGGGGATGTTAAGGAATATATTCCTCTATGGATTCCTCTATGGATCCCCTATGGATTCTTGTTCCGATATAAAGCAGTGATGTAAGAGTTGCTGATCCCTTTGCTCTGTTGTTTCAATGGCCTGTCTCATCCAGACACCACAAACTGTTGTGAATGAAAAGTACAGTGCAGCCTGTGTTCTCAATGTCAAGGCACTCGTCCTCAGAAAACTCTTAACTGTCACTCACATTTAAGTGTGAAGGCTTAAAAGACTCGCAGGACACATGATACAGTCATCCCATTAAAATGAATTTGACATGTAATGCCAGGTCGGTTCATACAATAACTGATCTCGGGCTCTGCTCTGTGGCCTCCCACTTGGCCTGGACCAAAATGTGGCACCCCTGGCTTGTAGGGGGAGGGGGGGAAGGGAAGGCAGGCCGGGCTGAGGGAGGGGAGCCCTGCCGGTTGTGTCGGCTCCGCTTCACTTTTGACTTTGCGTTGCATGTGCTTCCAATTACAGACAAAAGCGGTCCTGTGCAGCATGTGGTTCCATTTAGAGCAGGTGAAACAATGTAGGAAAATACATCCGTCATCCGTCGCATTCCAGCGGCCAGTGAGAAACGGTGGTAAATCATAGCGAAGCTGATCCTGAGAGGAAAGGGTGGGGTTGCGAGGCAGCCGAGGGTCCTGGAGGCATCTTCAACAGAGACCTTCCCACACTGGTCAATGTGTCCAGGACTTTCAAAGCTGTATGAAAACCCGATAGGGGTATCCTCTCCCCCTTTCGTGACTTTGGATTTCTGGTGTTTTCCCTGTAGCCATGGTAGCAGCTATAGGGACGGTATTGTCATCTGGGCCATTGCATTTGTCTGAACTGACATGTTTCGACTGCTGCTCGACAGAAACAAGAATATCGTCTTAGGATGGATTACATATCAGAGATTTGGGCAAGCCTGATCTGATGCCTGAGTCGATGATATTTGGGCCCCGATTGTACACCACCCGCTAGCCACTAGCCGCTACAGGCAAATCGCGGGTAGTGGCTAGCATTGTAGGCGTGTCTTTTGTGGGGGTGTAGGATAGTGCAACCCTTGATCACAAATGTCTTTGGGACATTTCCCCTCAAAATCCGTCATGGCCTACATCACAGTCACTTCTGTTATTTTCCGATATGTCTGAAACTATTGGTGGTCGAGGAGGGACAGGAACATTAATTGTTCGTGATCGTTAAATGCTCATCCAGTGATTGGTTGTGCAGTATTTTGAAAAAGCACATCAGCTGCGCCAAGATGCACAGCTGTCCCAGACTCCCAGCACCCCCTGCTGAGAATATGTTCCCGCGGCTCTGCCTGGCCGTGTTTACCGGGAGCGCACCAACTAATCTGGGACTTTCAGGTAGCCGATAGGAATTGTCTGTGTAAAAATATTTTTATGTATATATCAGTGCAGAGGAGGAGGAGGAAGCAAGAGGAGGAAGCTCTACAGCAGAGTCCCAGACGAGCTGCCTGATCTGGATGAAAAGACGCTCCATAGCGGTTTGCGGATAGCGGGTAGCGGGTAGCGCAACCTGCTCTTAAAGGCAATGGCTACTTACACACTGATTGGTTAAACAGGTGGAACAGCCTAACTACTCCTATGCATAATATAGCGGTTAGCGCAGGTAAGATCGCGGGTTTAGGGAGGTGGAAGATTGCGTTCTTTGCGGGGAACCCCCCCCTCCTGCTACCCGCTATCCCTTAATAGCAGCTTTAGGAGATTTGGCAGAAGATCAGGCCCTTGGTTTTACCAGAATCTGCAACAAACATTTATTCATTCATTTATTAAAATGGATTCATTTGTGTATGCATTTTGTGATTAATTTGCTTGTCCTGTGACAAACTTCTACAGCAATGTCCTTAAATGTGTCATTTTGCTCCGGTTAACAGTCAAAGCCACAGAAATATTCTATTTTAGGGAGACAATCGCAGAAAAATTTCACTAGCTTCTGAGAAAATACAAGTATTTTGACTAACTCACTAGTCTTTTCAGCATGGGTTCAGCAGGGTTTGGGGTCAGACAGGACAGTGGAGCTAATGTTGTGTAGGAGAGACAGCATGCCGTTGACTGCCCTGTACAGTATGCAAGAGAAGGTCAGCAGGTGATTTTATCAGAGCCTTCGCTCCATCTGGCCTTCATGTGAGCTCTCTGTCGGGGCCTGGAGGGTTTACGTCTTTTTCAGCATGTGGTTATACTCGGTTCATGCAGCCACTCCGCTGGAAAGAATGTACGTTAATATAGAAAGTGCGATCTGGACGTTGCGCCCTCATTTGCCTTTTACAGCCCATACAAGCGAAGGCGTAGCGTGTGCTTGAAGCTGTAAATCAGTGGATGTTTGGCACCCCACTGCTTTACAGGAGGGGGGCTACAGGCCTCAGTTAGGCCACGGACCAGCAGCACCCAGTAAAGCTCTCACATGCTATATGAAAGGGGGAGGGAGATGAAAGAAAAGGGGATATATTTTTACCTTGGGTGGAAGCCCAGTGAGTGTCAGCTAGACGCTGGGCTAACAAGGACATATTTGGGTGATTGCTTCAGAGCTCAAACACTTTCAGAGGGATACCTTTTTCTGTGTGCTTCAGCCAGTAACCACATTAACCGATATAATAATAACAATAATAATAAAATTGCACAGATTCCACTGTGGACTTATGAAAGCCATGCTAATGTTATTCCCACCAATCTAACATTTTAGTTCACTTGGTTTACAAGGTCGGTAGTGTTTGAATAGGAAATGTGTAATATGTTCTATTCCAAAATGTGTTTTCATAAGGCAACAAAGTGCTGCATGGGTTCATTGCTGATTGCAGTTAAACACCAGGAAACAGCAGATTTCAGCCCATTACATTTATCCCCCGGGGTTGATTATACATTGCTCATTTGACTCTCAACCGTTCATCTCCGTCTGTCACTGCTCTCTCGTATAACCTCAATCACTGTCTCGATTTAGGTTAAACGAATTCTTTCATATTCTGCCCCACTTACTTTTCAAGGTCAGTTCAGTCAATTCACAAACACATACTTGCACTCGCTTCCCTCCTCCTAAACCCCGAAAAGTTAACAGTTGTGTTTTTATCCGCCCGGGTTTTGAGATATGCGCTGAAATATTTGCAGCCGATCCAAAACAATAAAGGTGGATGAAATCGTATTGTTCGTAAATATGTGTGTGAGTTTAGTTTAGGAATCCAACAAAAACTAATTTATTCTGAGAAGGAAGATGCCTGTGGGTTTGAATAAAAATCTTTCTTTTAAGTCCAAGGGAAGCAAATTTAGAGGCTTGGATGGAAACAAATGATATATGTCTGAATATAACCCTTAAAAAAATGACAGAAGACTGAAAACTATGTTTTTGTGAATTATGGAGTTAGCCTTAAAGATAGTTCTTTTGGGTTTTCCATTCAGAATCTTTTAGAATGGGTCTGAAGTCCCAGCTGCATCACGAGGTACTAAGATGAGCAAAAGGAGGAGTTTGACAAGGCGACTTTCGGTCGGCTCCAAGAAGATTCTGGCAAACCGTCAGACGGCTCAGGCGGGGAAAGCAGTGCTTCGCTAACCCAGTGTAAACAGGGCGGTAGAAGGAATACTTTCATAACCAACATGTCTTCCATAGAGGATGCTGAGCCTCTGGATTTTGACAGGTGGACTCATCTATTACTGGAGCTGAGATGGTTAAGAAGCTGCATGGTGGCAGGGTTCCAGGGGTGGATGAGTTTCTCAAGGCTCTGGGTGTTGTTGGACTGTCCTGGTTGACATGTCTCTGCAGGGAGACCTCTGGATTGGCAGACTGGGTGGTGGTTCCCTACTAAAAGACATCAGTGGGAAGCTAGTCAACAGTATCACCTGCTGGGCCGCCTCATGGTTTAAGCAGGCAGCCCATGTGTAGAGGCTACAGTCCTCCTGGACCAGTCTCAGGTTCAACTCCTGGCCCATGGAGCTTTGTCCTCCATATTCTTACCGTCCCAGTTTGGCCTACCTCTTGTAGTCTCATGTCCCTTTTATTGACCAATTTTTGTCTAAGGCAGTGATTCCCAAAGTGTGGGCTGCGGCCCCCTGGTGGGCCCTCTTGGTACTGCAGGTTAGCCGTGAGAGGTCATTAAAAATAAAGAAAATGTTTAAAACCCTTAATTTTTTAAAATATGTTTTGAATTTCTGTAAAATATTTATTACATGATTTAAAAAACAATTTAGAAATAATAAAACAAACCAACTGAGTGTTATTCTACTGTCATCTTAACCTAATATGACAAGTGTCACCTTATTTGTTGACCCCTTACAGTAATTTTGGAATGTAGCTTTTAGTCTTGTATGATGATCAAAGTTGTGATTAAAGGTTTGGGTGGGCCACAGAGATTTTTCACATTTCAAATTGGGCCTTGGTATTCTGAAGTCTGAGGATGGCTGGCTCTAAGGAAATAGATGCATAATAAAAAATTTTTAAAAATCAGCTATGTTTATGTCCAAGTTTATGTCCAAATATAGCAACGAGGTAAGGACATGGCTGTTTTACAGCAAGTTCCTGGTTCAAACCATTCAAACCTTTCTTTGTGGACTTAACATGTTGTCCATGTGCTTGCTCAGAGTTTCTCTTCCTACCTCTGACTTTCTGCACACTTGTCTGGACTAGTAAGTGCAAATATTCATGGTTTGTTTCTCTTGTTTTTCTCCCTGTGACCGTGTGAAAGTTGTCCAGGGTGCACTCTGCCTTTGGCCAAATGACAGTTGGGATAGGACCCAGTCTCATCATGACCTTCAGTATGATACAGCAGGTATGGAAATGATGCATACAAAAGGAAAAAAAGGTGCAAATCTGAGAAGATGAAAGCAGGAAACTTTGACCACTTTCCCTTCTAAATGAAATAAAAATGTGACAACCCAATAGTTAAAAGTTAATTATCTTATCCTTATGCTGGATATATACCACGCAGCCGGTCTGCACAGGCATGAATGATT
Source organism: Hirundichthys speculiger (assembly GCA_018398805.1). Lineage (NCBI taxonomy): Eukaryota > Metazoa > Chordata > Actinopteri > Beloniformes > Exocoetidae > Hirundichthys > Hirundichthys speculiger. The sequence goes on from JAGFBZ010000163.1 coordinate 243,139, forward strand.
CTCTGGGTGCTAATCTTTCCATTTGTGCCTTCACTTGTCCAGTAAGTGACTTAGAAGGAGACATGAGCCCCTTTAACAAGATAATGGACTGCATAGTACAATCTGAAGCAGGTAAACCCTCAATCAGACCACCGTTTGCAGCCTGCAGGTACAATTCCCTTCTCACTCAACAATTAACCCAGCAACAAATCATTCCACAGCTGCAGCATCACATGGGGTCCTTTACCCTCTCCAACCCCTCACTTTAGGATAAGGGTCGGTGAGAGAGGGGATAGCACCCAGAGCTTGGGTATACAGACGGAGTTGTTTGAAGTCTGAGCTGTTATCCACGGTGTAGAAGGGCCAGGCCCCTCTGGAGAAGTTGTTTAGGGTATGGGATGAGAGATGTGAACCTTGCTTTAGATTAGACTTCTAATCCCTCTAACGAAGGCCGAGTTTAGCGCTCCACTGTTGTGTAAACCGCGCGGCGGTGTCAGAACCTGCTCCCCGTCTTTCATCAGCGCTGCACTTACGCTCAAGCAATTGTTAATCAAGTCAAGCTGACGGTGGAGAATAGTGGCGTGTGTGTGAACACACACATGCATGCATGCAATTAGCTCGCACTGTGTAAAAAAATGTGTCGGGAAGTGCACATTTGCAGCTGCACGTGTTTAATCTGCTCTTTGTTAACAGAAAGAGTGGAACCCGAAATCTGGAGCAGAATAATTACACTTTTGTTCATAGCTGAGCTATGGTAAGTGGTCACTTCCTATTTCCTGAAAGAAGCCTTGATGTGTGTTTAACCATCATGGAATCCACATTCTCTTTCAGATTGTTATGATTAGGCAACCGATTTAGCCTGATGTTTCCTTTCTGGGTGATTTTGGACCAATTTTCCTATAAGATGTTTCGTGTGCTTACAGTTACATTAACAGAAATGCTAAGCTCGTAGATCTATATATAATTATAGCGTATAGAGCTTTAGAACGCATTGATATTATAAGACTTTAAATTAAATGCACAAAACCAAATAAAAATTTGTACATTAAACATTTCATTTCATGCAAGATCTATTGACTCCACAGTAGAGGTCTTCACGGGTCCACTTTCATGGATCCAAACTCAAATGGACCCGTGAAAATTTGACCTGAAACCAACCCGACCCGATCTATTATCATAAGTCTGGGGGTATATTTGGACCCGGAACCGACCTGACCCGATACGAACCAAACCGAGTTACCCGAATAGAACCAATACAATCCAGCCCATAGTTGCTCATGTTAGAAGTTGTCTAGCGTTGAATAAAACTTGATTTTCTTACCTAAAGTTGTCTTGTTCAGTTGCTACATAGGCAACGTGATCCTCGTCGTGATTGTCTTTGTGGATACAGATGCTATTGGTAGCAACTGCTAACGCTAATAGCCTACACCGGTCAGGATGTGTTGTGAACATGTTCTCTCATCCAGCGTTGTCATGTTGGAGATCCGTTGTGCTTTACAGCTGCCGGGCAAACCGCTAATAACGCGCTACGGCAACACGATTGTTTCATGACAAACATGCCACGTTAATTAATAATCATTTAACTGCCCCAAGTCCTGACATTAGCTGCCACCGCCAATATCTTTACCTCTCTCTAGTAAATGCGGACCCAGCCTGTCAGAGAGCACCGACCCGAGACTAACTGTACCGATTCCGACTCGAACCCGGAGTCATGTCTTTTGAATGGACCCGAGACCCGATTCGGGTCGGGTTTTTGGGTTGTCGGGTTGTTCTGAAGACCTCTACTCCACAGGGTTAATGTTTATATTGTAGCGTGCTTGTGTTTTTCACCCGGTTTAAGTGCAAATCAACCGAAGCCCTGCTTGTTGCGAGGCTGCGGACGGATTCATCTTTGAGAACAGCTGCAGGGTAAACTTGAAACGTTGCTGTTATAGGGGTTACAGTGTTAAACAGGAGCTATCCACACACGGACCGACAGTTCTATTGGACCAATGGGAACCACCTCGCTTTTGTTAATAACATTTTTTGGCAAACACTTTTGATGATTTTCGTATTCCTCTTAGCACATGAACATTTTGGTAGGTCAATGGACTGCTGTCACATAGCTGTACCTGGAATGGTATTCTGTTTTATCACCCAGGGGAAGGGAAGAAAACAACAACACTCCTTCGCATAAACATGCACACGCAGATGGTAAGGCTTTTATCTTTAATTATACTTTTTCAGCAGCCATAATAATCACTCTCCCCATCCTCCACTTTCACTCTGTAAAAACCCTCCTGTTCTTTGCTGCATAGCACAATGTTCTTCAACGGCTGGCCAACAATGGCCAGCGCTCACCCACAGATGCTCGTGCCAAGCCACGACTGTCCTTCCCACATCCTTACGCCTCCCTCCTCTTCCTCCCTTTGCCACCCATAACTTCCCTTAAACAGAACCCGCAGTCTACACAAACACAATTGCCTAGTAACTGACTTTTCTTCTCTTCGCTGTAGGCCATTAAGTTTGCCCCAGTCAGGCTTGATATTGATGTCAAAGGATAAAGAGAGGAATTCAAAACAAATGAGCGTTGCTGACAGATGTGGCGTTTTGGCTTTGTTTCGAGACAAAAGCATTTCTCTTTTTTTTCCCCCTTTTTTTCCTGTGCTGAATTTTGCAGGCGAGATGGTGTCTGATGGATTTAAAGAGGTTATGTAGGATCAACGATACCAAATCTGACATGAGTTTTTAAGAGTTGCTCAGAGCCTGTCAGCTTGGAGGAAAGTGGGGCATCCTTTGGCCCCACTCATGTGAGACGCACAATCCCTGCTCCACCGTCAAGCTGAGATGAAATGGTCATCCCCTCTGCCTCTAAAAGCGCTATAACAATAGCGCCACAGATTGTCTAGCTTTAACCTTTAATAAAATTTGTAATCTTATTGTTTATCATAATTGCTAACGTTAAATCACACCACTATAGTGTACAAACATTTCCATATACACATCTGTTACAACTCATATCGTGGGCTGCAACATAAAGAGGGCTTTGAAAATCTAAAAGTCTAGGAATGCAGAAAACAAGTGCGTATGGCAGACGTGGGTCTATCCCAGCTGTTACCAGGCAAGAGGCCAGCGCACACCTTGGACAGGTTGTCCATCACAGGGCTGACAAAAGAGACAAACAGTCATTCACACCCACAGCTGGGCAAATCCAGTCCTGCAGGGTGCCGCTGTCCTGCAAGTCTTAGATGTTTCCCTGCTTCAGCACACCTGATTCAAATGAACGGGCTGTTAACGGTCTTGTGCAGACGTCGATGACAAGCTGGTGGTGATCCGTTCATTTGAATCAGGTGTGTTGTGGTGGGAAAACATCCAAGACATGCAGGACAGCCGCCCTCCAGGACTGGGACTGCCCACCCCTGAGAATCACAATTAAGCCCATGCTTCAAAAGGCTCCTGCAGCACTACTTTAAAGTGTGGATGCACTAACTTAGTGAGGCATAAGATTGGGATGCCCACCTAAACGGATGATCGCAACATCCGATGGCAGTAACAGAGAGCAGCACAGCTGCTGACTTGAGTCGAGGCCCACAAGTGACTCAGCAGGCAATATAATGATTGGAGCTCTGTGGCATGAAAATCACTGCATGTGCTTCCAAAAGATGTGAAGGGCTTTTTATGGTTTTGATGTCCTTGAGGAGGGCTTTTTTTGATCCTGCTGTGGAGGAGGCTGAGTCACTCTCCCGCTGGAAGGAGCGGTGGGTTGGAGACGTTCGCTTTTTTGCACACAGCAGTTGCATTATACAAGCGTTTAAAAAAAGTACAAAACAAAAAAAAAAAACCTTCACTTTGGCAAAGCATCACCTGTTTTCTGCAGGATTGACTTCTGGATCCAGATAAGATTACCCAAATGAAAATACAATCAGTAAAAGCCATCTTTAGTTGGTGAAATGCAACATAACTACCCACAAGGCACTTGGGCCATATTTTTCATATTTTCTGGTGCAAGGTAACACCCAAGATGATCGCTCATCCCTCTCTACCAGTTTTCTTTGATATGCTGCCACATGTGGGTAAGTTAAAGAAATGTTCTAATTGAAGGCTGAATTTGTGAATGAGTCAGTTCATGTTCGTGCGCTGACCGCTGAAGCACCCCTCAGCGCTCAAGCAGTGCTTCCTCACTTGACAGGCGTTGTACCGCTGGTCAGACACGGTTGCTCTGTGACAACAGTGTCGACAATCCACAGAAGTGCAGTGAGATCTTCACAGGAATAGAGGACTCATGCAGGTGGAGCCAAATCGAAGTTTAACATTTTATCACAAAAGGGAAGTCGACTCAGCGAATTGGTGCTGTTATGGCAGTGGTTTATGGCAGTAAAGTGTGGTCAGGTTGGATGGGGTTTGTTTAAGCACATTTTTAAACCTCTTTACTGTCATACTGCAAACAATAGTTTGGTCCTTGTGGGAGGGTGTGTTATGTGCTGCATGACAGTGTTTTCTGCTCCTGATTGTGTGTACTCATCCAGCGCCTCCCCAATCCTCCTACTTGATTTTCCGCAGTTTGCATTTGTGGTTTGAGTTCCGCATCCTGTTCTGAAGTTATGGTTAACCTTTGATCTGATGGCGACGGTTAGGAGTCAGCACATTTGCCGACAGGTTGAGAATTGCTTAAATGCAGCAGCGCAGCCGCTGATTGAGTTTATTGCTCGCGTGGTGCCCTTGTGAAATTTAACGGCTGACAGATCCAGGCAGAGGTGTGAAAACGTCTGAGGGGTCGGCAGCGACAGACAGATGGGCCGGGAGGGAAAAAAAAATGCTCGCCGCGACCAGGTTTGAATGTGTGCGTGCAAGTTCCCCATGCCGACAACGGCATGAGCGTGCATGGATGTGCGCTCTGCTCTCTGACAGCGGAACCCTGTCATTACCGGCCTTCACAGCTGATTACTGGCACTGCATGGCCCGTGGAGGTGCACCTGGGAAGCCGCTCACACCTGTCCAGGCCTTTAAATTGATTTAAGGGCTCGTTTTCAGTCTCCTGCCAAAGATGCTTCGAGCAGACTACTCATTTCCCTGTACTATAATGTTTTTACATTTGTGAATCAGCATGTAAAAATGCTTCACCCTTACCTGATATTACTTATGTAACAGCACAGAAATGACATGCAAAGCCTCCCGGTGTACAGGATCCACATCTGCCAGGACACGTCGCTGTAAAGTGCAGTGCACGTACCTGCACATGCAGGTGTTTGCGTGAAATGGATGATAACCATCATCACGTCGTCGCCGGTCCTCTGAGAGTGACAGGCGTGTAAAGTTCGGTGATTCCATGCGTCAACGCTGACAGAGTTTTGCATTTCACAACAAACTTATTGTTTTTTTTTTTTTTTTTTAGTTCGTACGTCACGTAGCCCACAACCTACAAAAGGCTTATGGAAAGATAAAAAGTTATGAGGGAGTTCTTTTTGCAGCGCGCGAAAACAAGGGACAAAGCTATAGCCAGTAACTTGTTTGATAGATCTAGTTTTATCTATCTTATACCACAAAAGGAAAAATAATTGTGATTTGGTTTTATTGGCACATGAAAATCTTTTATAGATGGCTGGTTTAAAACTTAAGGGAAACTGCAACAGACTTATTGGCAAGTCCCGCCCCCCTTTGTTACTGTTGCTAACGTAGACTCTGTTTTTCATTGCTGACGGCTGTGTGAAAACTTTGTTCAAAGATGATTTAGAACATTTTCGGAAACAATAGGACCACTTTTCATCGACCCCCCCCCCCCTTTTATTTATTTATTTGTTTGTTCATAATGAGTATTCACGGTCTGAAGAATGCGTGAAGTTCCAGATGCAAACGTTTTTTTTTTTTTTTTTTTGCTAACTGCTTCACTGTTTATGTGCCTTTGAAGTATTTTATGGCTCTTTCACTTCATTTCATTTTCTCTGGAGTTTGATGTACGTCAGTGCTTCTGACGGTATATTTGTGCAGCCTTTCGTCTTCGTTCCTCTGTGATCCTAAATGCTCGTTAAGTGTGCTAATTTGTTGCTAATTTATTGATTACATGATAAAATTCTCAAGAGACAGCGTGAATAAAATAAAGAGAGGCGTGACAAAATACTAGCCATCCTTGTGCATGGAACTTTAAACTCATAGGGATTTTTTTTTTTTTTTGTGGAAACTAAGTGCATTATTTTATTTTTATTTTATTTGTGGAGCAATTTCTTTTCCTGAATTTGAAAGTCTGAAGCTGGTGCCCGACACCAATCAGTCACTGGAAGTCTGAAATGCAGCACATAACTGTCCTCAGCTGAAAAGAAGTACATGTCAGCTGTTTAGTTGTATTTGACATACTGTTGAAAAGGTTAAAGGTTAATACGCAGGAGGAAAGCCTTTAAGTCTGCTCCTCATTGTGACAAAAAAGCAGCCCAAGACTTTTCTTTGAAAGGTTAGACATTCACACCTTTTTCTTTTCCTTTTTTTTTTTTTTTAAACACACACGCCTGTCTGTGTGTCTCTTTGTCAGTGCTGATTAGTTTCTCCTTAGAAAACGTTTATATAGTTTTTATTTTTCCCTCTTCGGGCTCGTCGTTGCCTCATTTTCCCGCCATCTCCCAGTCCCCTGCCAGACTCGTGAGCTGAATATTTTGTAGATTGAACATAATCAGCTCATTTGCTTGCGTACGAGTTGCAAAGTGGTGATTGTGAACCGGCTCTCGTTTTGGGAACGAAACTTCAACCAAGTTTTTTTGGTGACAGGACTCGCTGTGATTTATGTCCGCCTCTGCAGAGACAGAGGCCGCTCAGAGAAGAGGTGAAAAGCCTCTTCGTGTATGTTCACGTGCGGCGCTGGAGCCCCCTGCAGCCCCCGCCGCTTTGTTAGTCCTGTTTTCCAAAAACGCCTTTCTCCATGTAACATCTGTGCAATGCTGCAAAAGTAGGTCAGTAAAAGGGTTTCAACTGCATTTCTCTTAAAATAACGGAGGACAGAGTTCTCAGAGGTGGTGGCGTGTGGTGTGTGCCAGTGAGCATGACCAGCCCTGCCGTGGCACTCGTTTTTTCCAGCCCGTCCTGAAGGACTATAAACGCAAACATTATTCAGAGAACTTCTCATCCCATGTTTCATATTTATTCATAATATTTATATGTGCACTAATGAGCATGTGCAAACCCATCCACCGTCCTCCTTACGAAACAACTAACCCCTCACACTTCTTTCTGCTCCTTTTACTTTTACACACTTAAATGAACGCAGATACTGTAAAACAAAGAAAGCAGCATGTGCAGAAAAATCCAGCCAGTAAGTGATCTAACAGAGTGACAAGGAACTGGATCCAGCGCAGTCTGCAGCTTCCAGGGAAGTACCTTCTGTGTTTACCCTCATTAAGACTAAATGGGAAGAATGTGAGGCTGCACAGCAACAAGCGCCGTAGAGCTGTGTTTTCTCCTGCTTATTTCTGCTGCAGGACATCTGATGCACAATGCTGTCTGCACAACATTGGTGTCTGCAGATAAAGACTAAAAAATGAATCAAGTCCTATGATTATTTTTAATGTATTTATATGGCACAATACTCACAATAAAAGTTATCTTGAGGCACCTTTCATTGGACGGAAACAAGCTCAACATCATTTTTTAATTAACTAACTGTCCAGTGAACTGTAGTTCAGTCCAGTTCATTATAATTGTGTTCAAACAATCACATTCTTAAAAAGTACCTTGCTAAGGAAACTAACAGATTGCGTCAAATCTCCAGTTCACTTCAACCTGCCATCCTGAGTTTAAGTGGAGCAGCTGCCTGCAGTGGAGAAGAAGCTGTAAAACCTTCCCAACAAAACCAGACTCAGGGAGGGCGGCCATCTGCCTCCACCGGCTGAGACCGAGGGGATAGGAATAGATGCAAACAGACAAAAAACATTAGAGAAGGGATAGTTGCTGAGGAAAAAAAAGAGGAAAAAAAAAAGCAAATTAACGACTGCACGAGAGAAAAGGAATTTTTAAATTCTTTTGTGGATTTAACCAAGCTTAAATTGGAGGAATATGATCTTCCCCTGCTAATGCTCTCTAGAATTGCCGGCATGTTGGACTAATGGAAGATTTTTCAAAGAATGTTTGAGACGGGAATGTTTGGTTAGCACTGTTGCCTCACAGCAAGAAGGTTCCTGGTTCAAATCTCAGCAGGGGCCTTTCTGTGTGGAGTTTATGTGTTTGTGTGGGTTTCCTCCAGGTACTCCTGGACTTCCTCCCACAGTCCAAAGACATGCATGTTTGAATGCATGATTCTAAGTTGCCCGTAGGAGTGATTGTGGGTGTGCATGATTATTCGTCTACATGTGTCCCTGCGATGGACATTGTTGGCGACCTGTCCAGGATGTAACCCTGCCTTTCGCCCAAAGAGAGCTGGATAGACTCCAGCAGATCCCCGTGACCCTGCATAGGATTAAGCGGGCATAGATAATGGATGGATGTTTGGGACGGCTGAGTTGTAATGACTTACAGTCTTCCAATCCTTAAGTAACAAATACATGGGTGAGATTTCTGCATCACCCTAATTCATGACTTTAGTAAAACATGCCTTATCTGGCTGATCTGATTAGGTTTAATGGAACGTGTAGGTGATGCTGAGTATCACCTACATGGTAGTTATAGAAATTCAAATCAAGCTTCCTAATATTTACTAACGGAACCATATACAAAGTGAAAAGTGTCGGTCTGAACACAGAACCCTGTAGGACACCGTGACTAACTGTGGTGTACGAGGAAGATTCCTTGTTCATGTTAACAAATTGGACTCTATTAGATTAATATAACTGAAACTGTCTGCAATAGTCTGAGTCACTGAGATACAAGATAAGTATAGGCATAAGTCAATTTTAGAGGCCCAAAGTTACCAACCATGAGGACATGGTTGGTAACTTTTATTGGAGCTGTTTCTGTGCGATGTGAGCTCAGTCCTGACTGATGCAACTCAAACAGAACAGTTCTGAACAAATGGTCACATAGTTGATTCGCAAGTTTGTTTTTCAGTGATTTACAAATAAAGGGAACATTGGGTAGGGATGTTTGATCAAGACGTCTTTTAAGCAGAAGTTTAACAACAGGGCATCTTAAAAGCCTGAGGTACAACATCTGTCAATAAAGATAAAAGAGACATGTCCAAAAAGGGTCTAAAAGACCAGCGGATGGTTGAGATGAAGCTGCTGCTGTTGCCAGCTCAGAGAGCTCAAACGGACAGGATGCAAATCAGGATCCACGGTTATTTCCAAAGCTGCTCCACTCGATGACACATCAGAGACAGTTGTGTAAAAGGATGCCACGAGTCTTCTCCCAAATAAAAGCTTCTATTTATGAAGAAGTTCATGAGGTCATCATTCAAGAGAGTTAAAGGACTAAAAAGAGTCCTAGTTAGCTGAGCTACAGCGCTGAACAGAAATTTTTTGATCTGGTCCTGCTCTGTTAAGAATTGTAGATCCAATCAGGTGACTGTAGCTCAGGAGGTAGAACGGTCGTCTTTTGAATGAAACGTTGCTGGTTTTTAATCCCTAGCTGTCACCGTTCACATGTTGAGATGTCCTTGGGCAAGATGCTGAACCCCACATTGTCCCCAGTGTGTCCTTTATTTGTAAGACGCTTTGCATTTTTAAAGGAAATGTCAGCTAAATGGATGGGATGGAATGAATTGAACTGGATTATAAATGCATTAAAGCTGTTTACTTTCTCTGTAAACTGCCTTGAGGGGACTTTTGCTGGCATCATACAAAAAAAAGAAGTGAAATACATTGAATTAATGATGAATAGTAAGCAGTTCTTGCTTTAAAGAGGGCTTTCTTTTATGTTATTACACTGTCTATCCAGGCTAAGTGAGGGTCTTCCAAACAAGTGAAATCAAACTTCTTCCTGCAGGAGTCACGAATAAACACTTGTATTCAGAGGTCAAACTAAAACCATTTTCAAACAAAAAACACCACAGTTTGTCTGCGATTCCACTTCACCCTTTTATATTGCAGCGGTAGTTTTAAACTTTCCTATGGTTAAGGTTAAGAAAGGATAATCAAAAAAAAAGAGCAGAAGGCAACAACAGCAGGTATGAAGTTAAATAAACGAGGTTAAACGAGGTGAGGAGAAAATGTTGAATTGAGTGACTTGGACACACGAGACATGAAGTACGACGCTGCAGCTGCTGAATGTGTCAACTGGTCGCCCGTTGCCAAGGTTATCATATGTCCTATGGTATATGCACATACGTATCTGCACATACATGGTCAGAATAAGCCACCTAATTCACACCTGCAGCACAGCAACAGATTCTTTGATGTTAAAATATGATACAGGTTCAATCTAGTCTGGCAGAGCTCAGGTTTTGGCCTTGTTGGCCTCTCCAGACTCAGAGCTATGCAGCGTGAGCCCTCCCATGTCAGAGTGTCCACAGGATCAGATCTGTAAGAAAAGAAGAGATAAAATGAAGAGATGAAAGATAGGGCCACACGTACCTCATGCATGCCTGTTAAATGAAGGAGAGCTCGTCTGATACAGGGACATCTGCTGGAGTCTTGTTCTTTGGCTGCAGTTTGAAAAGGCCTGAACACATGGATATGCTTTTACTTGAATAAGAAATACACAGTATCAAATAATCTTACCGCCCTTCATTTGTTTCTGGCTCTGTTTGATGAGTTGGCCCTGACATAATAACCTTCAATGGAACTGATTTTTTTTAAAAAAGAGAGAAATTGGAAGAGAAAAGGCCCAAAATGAGGAAGAAGCTGAAGATGATCACCACTAAAGTCTCGCTCCAGTTTGAGAGGAAAAGTTAAAGTGAGCTGACATTAAAACTCCCGTTTCTTTCTCCACAGCAGCTCATCAACAATGACTATTAGCAAAGCAGTTTGTTTTTGACGTTCATCTGGTTTAACCTCACAAGAAAGGAAGAAAAACTTTCATGAAGCATCTTCGTCGGCCATCTTTGTTGTTTTTGGCCCAGATTTGATGCTCCTTAATGAGGTGTGGAGGAAATCAAGAAAAGATGAAGAGGAAAGAGTAGGAAGGTAGAAGGAGAGAAGCAGTTCCCATCGGGCTTTGTTTTAGAAAACATAGATCATCGAGCATCTGGGCCTCATTGAACAAAGAAACCAAAGTTATGCAACTCAGTTAAGCCATCTTAGATCTGCTCGGAGAAACATCTTCATATGAGATGATCCTCCAGGAGGTCACGTTTCAGAAAATCCTCAAACGTTTTTGGGCTGGGCGAGCTTTAATGCCCGGGTCGGCCCTGTGAGTTTGTTGAAGGTCAACATGGGCGCATAAATCTGTGAACACGAGTACGAGGCTTTAAATTTTTGGGTCGAAGCGGTTGATTTTTTTACAAGTCAAAGAGAGCTGTTGGTGTTCAGAGACCAACTGCAACTGTGGGATCCCTCACCACGAGCAACGGGAAGCGGGAGAAAAGGTAGTTGTGTTTTGGGATCTGAAATGAGTTCTTCCGTAGCGGTAGTGGGTTTATTGTTGTAGCGAAAGGGGAGAGGATTGATGCCTTTAGGTAGCAGGAGAGAGCGAGAGCCTTGTGCGGCCAGAGTGTCTGGAATACATTACATATTCCTCTCCCAGTTGAAAAATACCTCACCTCACAACATCGCACTCCCCATGTGGTCCAACTCACTACACGGGCTTCATGTTTCGGGGGGGGGGGGATCAAGGAATCGCACGCTAACAGAGGAACAACGACCGAACTCAGAAGAGCTGGAATTGCTGGAATCTTGTTTTCACACAGCTTTATAATCATGTCAGTGAGTTAGGGAAAAGGAAATGTTTCAAGTATTTAAACTCAAAGCAAAAGAAGCAAATGCACTTCGTGGCATGCGAACAGACACGGCGCAGCACGAAACGGCTATATCAAATAAAGCTGACGGAAACAAAGAGTGGTCTTTTTGGAACAAATGAATTACACAGGAAGCTGACAAAACACGTGACAAGTGAAAAGGCTGCGGTTTGAACACAGATACTAGATGCTCCAGTTAGTTACTGTCCCCTTTCCTTCTGTTCAAATGATTTTATACGTCCATGTCTGGACAGTATTCATTACATGCAGCACATAACAGGAGCTGCAAAAGTACTTTGTCTTCCTTTATACTAACGTTTTTCTTGAGTGCTTTTTTTTTTTTCACTGAAAAAAAAAAAACTTATTTTAGAAGACTTTTTCCATTCTGGTGTGGATGCTGTGCTGCCAAAGTTATTTCTGCTGGCGCTCCTGGCTCTCTTTAACGTCTGCTGTGATGACTAACCATGCCAGGTGGAGAGCTGTTTACATGCAGGAGAGCCTGATCGAGCGTTTTAAAAGTCCCGGCACTGCATGGAGCGAGATCCCCGAATCCCCGACGGGTCGAAGGCGAAACGCCACGTTTTGTGGGGCAGGAGCAAAGTGGAGAGCAAGGAGGAAGAAAGTCACACCTTTTTTTTTCCTTCTTTCGAATGTCAAAGCGAATGAAACGGACAGGCTTGGAGTGCAGACAAGAGCGCAGCGGGGATACGTGGAATGCAGTGTTATGTGTTTCACTGAGAAGCAGCTACAAGAGAGTGTTTGGGGCTCCAGCACCTCTGTACCCGGTTTTTAGAGCGTAGGAGCAGAGAGACTTATGAGTAGGGATGGGAAATTATAAAATTTTTTTCAATTCCAATATCGATACTGTTTAACGATTTGATTCTTTATCTATTCTCTTATCGATTCTAATTTGGGGAAAAAGGAGAACTAACAGCTTTATTAGCATCAATTTATTTTTTAACTTAGAAGTCATGACCTTACAAACTCAACAGCGAGATCAAAAGAGGCCCAAAGCCTAGATAACGTGTTAACTGTTGTAATATGTAACTGTGCAAATACACAAGAATGTGTAACATTTTACTAACAGATTTTTCCTACTAGAAATGAAAAAAATCTCCCTTTTAAAATAATATGAGCTCACTAAGCACTCAAAAATAATAATAAAGAAAGATAAATACTATCAAATACAACGGAACAGTGCATAGTACAAATCTGCAAATACTATGAAGAATTAACAATTCTTTTGCAGAAAAATAATCATGTCTTCCAGCCTCTGAACCAGCCAGACTCTCTCTCTCTCGTCACGGTCATCTTCTAAATGTAATGCAGAAGGCATTTGTTTAATAGCATAGCGTTAATGTTATAGTGTGTTTTACAAAGAAGCACATAGGCAGCGGGATAGCTACTTACCAGAGTTACCAGAGGTGATCTTAGCTTGGCTACTGCTGCTGGGTTGAGATCCATCAATCCGAAGTGTCAAAACACGACACTCGTTATCTCATGTTGTGTGTTCAAATGTTTCTGCATGTTAGCCGTGTTCCCTCCCGACGCTGTTATCTCCACTTTACAATGACTGCACGTTGCCTTGTTGCCATCTTTCTTTGGTGAAGTGAAGCCAAACTTTGGAGCGTGTGAACCTGGTGGGCGCCATTGTTGTTTACAACTGCAATGCGCGTGCTAAACCGACGTAACTTAATCACGTAAGTACTTTCCGGAATTGACTGTGCGTAACTTGCGTAAACTACGTGAGATTCGTGCTGGTTGGAATCGATAAGAGAATCGCTAGATAAACTGCCAAACGATTCCATGGAATTCAAACACACGGAACCGGTTCTCGATTCCCAACCCTACTTATGAGTCTTTATTAGCAATGAAGAAACAGTTTTAAGCGTTTCTTTTCTTTTACTCACTCCATGGTCATGGTCATGGTGTTCCACACGGTCCTGTGATTGGATGGGTACTTTTAATCTTATACAGTCCTTCTTTAAATACAACAGCATATCAGGCTTATATTTCATTTCTATTGTTTTAGATATACAGAAAAAAAAAAACCAAATCAGACTACAGGCAAGGATTACAGACTACAAGGATTTTTAGATTCCTTCTAAGACATTCAGGTAAACCAGAGGTTTTCATCTTTGGACCAAAGTGCCTCAGGGATACTCTGTCTCACCACATAGTTAGTCTGGATTACTGGCATTACTTTGGCAGCCAGTACTGCAGTGAGGATCACTGAAACTATTTTTTTTTTTTACCAAAATATGTTCTTTAATGCACGCACGAAACAAGTTTCCAGGAAAGCCTCCTTTCATTTAGGCATTACTGTCAAAATTAGGAACATCCTGACTCCATGGATCTATTACTAATGTCGACATAAAAAAACAAGAACAACAACAACAAAAACAAGCGGGTAAATATCTGTGGGTAAATGAAGGACAGGTAACAGCTGGTGAAATGTCGTCCTGTAGACATTAGAAACTGAGGATACGTCGGGAAAGTTAAAGTCAGCCACAGAGAAAACCAGAAATCCAATGACAAGACTGAAGCTCCAGCTGGACACTAAACAGATCGCACATGGGACGACGCTGCACAGAATAAAACAGAAATGATGCAAACACTGACCAAACATAAAACAGAAGCTGAACAAATGAACAAAAGGAAATGATACAATTGAATCAAGAGCAAAGCCTAGAAAACCAATGTAAAAAAGACAGATCATGACAGCACTTGTTAAATCAAATATAACCCTTAAAATCCTTCTCTTCACGTATAAAACCCTTAACAATTGAGCTCTGTTGTATCTTACTCAAAGCTGAACTCAAAATATGGAAGGTTATGGAAAAAAATATGGAACTTGAAGTTCCATATCTTCCCAGCGCAGCACTTTGTTCCCAGACTGCAGAGATCTTGTGGTTTCTAAAGTTTCCAAAAGTAGAATGGGAGGCAGCGCCTTCACCAGTCATGCTCTGTCTTTGTGGAACCAGCTCCCAGCTTGGGTTCAGGAGGAAGACATCCTTTCTGCCTTCAAGATTCAATTCAAACTATTCCTTGTTGAACTTTAGTTGGCTTGTTAACCCCAGTTGAGTTATGATGCTATTGGCCCAGACCGCTGGATGAACTTCCATGATGCACTTTGTACACTTTCTTCTCTCTGCTTGCTTTACTCACAGTGTTTGTGCCTCCTATTACTTAATTTCATTAACCTTTCAGTTCCTTTTCATCTGGGTTATGCAGACAGTCGCCCTCCCAACAGTAAGTGTGAAATTAAGTTTTTTTTCTTCTCCACTGTCATTGCCTTTTCCCTGAAGACAGCTGGGATAGACTCCTAGCAGATGGATGGACGGACGGACAAATGGATGGGTGGATGGATGAATGGACAAATGGATGGATGAAGGATGGATGGATGGATGGAAATGAACTGGATGGGGCTGAAATTAAGAGCATGTTACTGTCTCAGATATTGAACTATTGGCCATTATTCACCATCACTCTTAATACAAATGATAAATTAAAGAGGAAAAAAGGTGACATTAATGTCATGGCTGAGTATGTAACAGAGTACATCAACTTCTTTGTGGAGAATACCATCCCCACTAGGATAATGAAATGCTTCCCCAATAACACACCCTGGATCAACAGCAACCCCTGAGGAGCTGCTCAACTTGAAGAAAGGGGCTTTAGGGGAAGGAGACAGGGAGTTATTGAAGAGAGTGCAGAGAGAGAGAGAGAGACATTAAAGTCAAGGAAAGGGGGAACAAGGAGGTGTAGAGGAAGAATCTGTCGGGGGAGGCGCAAACAAAACAGATCTGAGAATGTATGGTCAGGGATGAAAAAGATCAAATCTCACACTTTAAGATGTGTATAATTTTTAGTGCCAGGAGTTTAAGACGAACTGGTGCAAAGCAGCAGCTGAATACCAGATGTGAACAGCTGAACAGACAAGAAAAGGGGATGTTTTGGAGAGCTACCTCGATGTGTGCAGTGCAGTCTCCATCTTCTATGGCATTTCTGGAATCCCTTTGTACACAAGTACTTCATCTCAAGCCAATACATTTACTCTGTTGCCTTCTTTTGCCAGTCCAAATGTATTTTAGCTCCTCCAAGGCTGTCTTGGCTGTAAACATTCAGCTACAAAGGCCGGTGATATTAGTTAAGCCTTTAAAATGTTTCCTGTAACTGTACTACTTGCCCATGCCACCTGGCTCTCACTTGTCTGGGTCCAATTTGGCTGCACAGTAAGTATATGACTGTAATGGGTCTCACAGACACACGCATGGACTCACACATATTGAGGCTGAGCCCCATTTGTGTAAAGTTTATGTTCACTCTAAGACCAGTACCCTTTAAATCTGGGCTCACATTAAGTGCAGGTCCATTCTTCAAAACAGGAGGCCCAATGTGATCTAAAGGCTACCAGCCACTTTTAATTTATCATTGCATGCATGATCGAGCCGAAACACGCTCCAGTTCACAAACTCAAAAACACAGACAGACTAAAACCACAGTTTCAAATCCAGCTGCACGTTCGATATGTCTAAGAATGTCTCAAATGAATTGGTCAGTTGCCGGTAATCATGAGATCTATATTTTCCCCAAAGCACCAACAATCTGGCTCACATTAGGCGGTCCCAGAGTAGAAAGAGCCCTGAACTCGGGGGGGACATACTTTAGGCGTAATACGGCTGCCCGGTCCAAATGTTGCCTGGACTTCTGTCAAATAAAAGACAAAAGCTCTTTTCTGTTGTCTTTTTGAAATGCAGCCCCTTTCTGACTTGACCGTTTCATATGAGGAAGAGCATCCAGATGTCCAAGGACTCAAGTCAGAGGAGCCTGCCATCAGCCGGGGCATTGAGGATATAGTTATTACACAGTTTTGGAAATTGCTCTATTATTAAAGCTCCAGGCTTATTCTGGGCTTAAGCAGAGCTCCATGTTTTTGTAACCACAGAAGAGAGTGTGTGTGAGAACACACTCTCCCTTGAGACGGCACGGGACATCAAGACAACAATAGAGGCTTTTAAGCCAGGCAAATTAAAAATCCACTAATGGAGGAAAATTAATAGGTGAACAACAGGGTAAAAGGTTTGGTGACCACTGATGAGATGGTACATTCTGATCATAGAAATACTTTAAACGTTTTAAAAGTTACCCTTTACCATGTATCTACTCAAGTTCTGTGTACTATTGTTCCCCGATGAGCCCTGACGACCACTTCCAGTCCATTTACGTGACATTAGAGAAAACACCGATTATCACATTAGTCCAACTGATATAGTAGTTTAAAAATGCATGTAGGCATCTTCGTACAACTAAACCAAACTGCTCATAAATCCCTGATAATGGAATTGGAAGGCAGGCCAATCCATGCATATAAATGTTCGAGTGGACTGAAACTGGCTCTGTGTTGTATCACAGTTCCTGCTTTTGGCTTTGATCCAGAGGTTCTGGTAGAAGATGATAGAGAGCAAGATCAAAGAATGAAATAAACATAGCTGTGTTTCTGTCCAGTTTAACTGTACGCCATTGGTCCCATTTGCCACCACCAGCTAAACCAAAGACTTGTCTGTTGTTTTGGTGTGTGGTGTAATAGGTCAACTGGAAAAAGCCCAGCAAGTTGAATTGTATGCACTACTGCCACCTACCAGTGCAGAGTCTCTCGTGCTTTAGTCAGTGAATTGATTCCTTTCATATGCATGTTTATTGGGACAAAGAAAGGAGTCCAGTTGAACAACCTAGTCAGGCTGTAGCTTATCTAAACTGCAGCTCATGTAGTCAAAGTCAAAGTGAGCTTTATTGTCAATCAGACCATGTAACTGTAATTACACAGAGGATTGAAATTGCGTTTCTCCAAACTCCAAATGTGCAAAGTAAAAAATTGCAAACAACACAAACATAGTAAACACAACATAAACATAGTAAACACAACATAAACATAGTAACACAACATAAACATAGTATTCACAGAGGTGTAGTCCATTTTTTTATTTTTTTTTTTAGGTCAGTTTGAGGTAAGTTGCTGATGTGCAATAATGCAAGGTGTGATAATACAGGTGCATATGGTAAAGTGCAAAGTGCTGAATAGCAATAGCAGCATGGAGATAGAGGAGTAATGTCATAAATATGTTATTTTGTATACAAAGAATATTTGGCAGACATTTTTTTTTTTTTAAGAGTATTGTGCAGACATTCAGTTATTTAAGTTATTATAGTTATTTTAACAGTTGGCTGGTCTTGTGGGTTCAGTTTTCTAGAGTGAGTTGAGCAGTCTGATGGCTTGTGGGAAAAAGCTGTTGTTCTGTCTGGAGGTCTTGCACCGCATACTGCGGTAGCGCTTGCCAGAGCGTAGGAGGGTAAACAGTTTGTGTGCAGGGTGGGTGAGGTCTTTGATAATATTAGTGGTCCCTCTTTTGGCAGCGGGATGGATATAGGTCCAGGATGGATGGTTGGGCTGATCTGGTGATCTTCTCTGCTGTCCTCACCACCCTTTGTAGGGCCTTCTGGTCAGCAACAGGGCAGCTGCCGTACCAGACAGAGATACAGCTGGTGAGGATGCTCTCGATGGCACCCCTGTAAAAGGTGGTGAGGGCAGAGGGGGGGAGGTTTGTTCTCCTCATCCTGCAAAGGAAATGGAGGCGTTGCTGTGCTTTTTTGACGAGGGAGGTGGTGTTTGTTGTCCATGTCAGGTCGTCTGTGATATGCACTCCCAGGAAATTGGTGCTTTTCACTGACTCCACGGCGCTGCCATTGATGGTGAGGGGGGTGTGTGACATGTGGCTCCTCCTGAAGGTCCACAGTTATTTCCCTAGTTTTGTTGATGTTGAGATGCAGGTTGTTGATGTCACACCAGTTGATGAGATGATGTACCTCCTCTCTGTAGGCTGAGTCGTCGTCGTTGCTGATGAGGCCCACCACTGTTGTGTCATCTGCGAACTTGATGATGTGGTTCAAGTTGTGCCTGGCACAACAGTCGTGGGTCATCAGTGTGAACAGCAGGGGACT
The DNA here is from genome assembly GCA_018398805.1 of Hirundichthys speculiger. Classification (NCBI taxonomy): domain Eukaryota; kingdom Metazoa; phylum Chordata; class Actinopteri; order Beloniformes; family Exocoetidae; genus Hirundichthys; species Hirundichthys speculiger. The sequence continues at coordinate 261,902 of JAGFBZ010000163.1, forward strand.
CAGCACACATCCCTGGGGGACCCCGGTGTTCATGACAGTGGTCTCTGAGGACTTTTTGCCAACTCTCACTGTCTGTGGTCTGTCGGTGAGGAAGTCCAGTAGCCAGTTGCATAGTGGGGTGCTGATGCCTATAGCGCTGTGTTTATTCACCAGGTGTTTATTGTATGTAAAGCGACTGATTGTGATAGCAATCTTCCAGTGTGATTCCCCAGTGCCATGTTGTGGACCCTGTTTCAAGTGGAAACTGTAACTGTTTCCACTCTTCCTCAGCCTAATCTTCAGCCTCAGTATGATCTCACAAATATAATGTACTCCTGTTGATACAGATGACACATGCTGAACGGCATCTGGTGCACATGCGTGCCATTTCAAAGGGCTGTCCTGTTCAAATGAAAGTCCAATGTAAGACCCTTGTAGTTATGAATGTGAACTGTCGAGAGCTTTACCAAATCAAGATTTGTATGGGAGTTTGAGAGTGTGGGTGGTGATGTGGATCTAGCATTAGAAGCTGCATTTCCACTGAGTGGTTCAGTAGAATTTGGCACAGTAGAGTATGTGGCTATTAGTGTCTCAAATATCAAACCTGCAAACTGGACCAAACTCCAAAAAAGCTCAACTTTTTTTTGCCAAGAAAACAAATTACAAAATGATGGATGTCGTCTACTGTCATCCAATCTTAACTGAGTTGCATATTCCTTCCTTGATGTAACTGATTTGACACTTTGTTGCGCCTGTAAGATGTCAAGCTGTTAAGTAGCAGAGGTGGCGACAGCCGTCTGGCTAGCACACCTGCCAGCAGAACTGCAAGCCACATCAGCTCATCGTATTCAAAACTGGGCTGTGCCAACCCAAGATGAGCTGTAGCAACCCAAGATAAGCTGTACCAACCCAAGATGAGCTGTACCAACCCAACCTGAGCTGTACCAACCCAACCTGAGCTGTACCAACCCAACCTGAGCTGTAGCAACCCAAGATGACCTGTAGCAACCCAACCTGAGCTGTAGCAACCCAACCTGAGCTGTACCAACCCAAGATGAGCTGTAGCAACCCAACCTGATCTGTAGCAACCCAAGATGAGCTGTAGCAACCCAAGATGAGCTGTGCCAACCCAAACTGGGCTGTACCAACCCAAGCTGAGCTGTATCTACCCAAGATGAGCTGTGCCATCCCAACCTGAGCTGTAGCAACCCAACCTGAGCTGTACTAACCCAACCTGAGCTGTACCAACCCAAGATGAGCTGTAGCAACCCAAGATGAGCTGTAGCAACCCAAGATGAGCTGTAGCAACCCAAGATGAGCTGTAGCAACCCAACCTGAGCTGTAGCAACCCAACCTGAGCTGTACTAACCCAACCTGAGCTGTACCAACCCAAGATGAGCTGTAGCAACTGTTACGCCGCTGCCACAGCCAAGCCCCCAGAAAGAGAAAGAGCTTACTATGGCGGTAGCGCCACACTGTAGAAAACAAAACAAACCCAGGAGCTGCAATGATCACGAGGCGAGTTAAAGAGCGGCTGCGCTTACCTGTGGCGGCGGCTAATGACCGGCTCCGGTATCCCACGAAGGCGTCCCCTCAAGGATATGCGAAGCGCCCAAGCTCAGCCCTCCAAGGCCGCCAGCTCGCGCCGGATGTTTACAGTTCATGGGTTAGTGTAGTGGAGAAAAGATATAGCGTCTTCACGTGGGAGTAGAAATTGTTTGCTGCTTGAGGAGTCCCACGGCTGGTGCCTTCACAGTGGCGTTGTGCTGTTAAAACCTCAGCTAAGCGTCCAATACCTCTCGAAAAGGCACGCTACGAGATTACCAGTTGAGTGCACGACGACAGGTCACAGATTTACAATGCGGGTTCTGGAGCGTCACCAAGCTTACTCTCCAGGAGGGTTATCCACTGTTCATCCCTCAACCCTGGCCAGGTGTAGCCTATTAATCAAGGTAGCTCCCGCCACACAATCAACACAGGAAGTGACTCTTGCCCTCTGGAGCACTGGGTAATGTAGTCCTCCCCAGATGCCACTCAAACAGTCAAGCACAGCCGCAGCACTCATGATCATAGCAGCTCAAAACAAAGATATAGAAGGAAAGAAAGACCCTCCCCATGCGGTCGTAACATTCCCTCCCCCTTATAAGAAAAAACAAAAACAAAGCGCTAAGCAAAAGTTGTTGGTTTTTTTCCCTTTCTCCATTTTATGATTTTTTAAAAAATTTTTATAACAAGGTATTTATTCATTTTTCTTAAAACCACAGGTCTTTCTTCAGTAGACCTAAAACCACAAAAATATCACCCAAGACCCAAATCTACCACGTATTAGTGGATAAATATTTACATAAGAATTAGGCCAACTTAGCCATAATTCGCTGTCTCATCTATGGCACGATAACTGGTATACCATGACAGTATGGAGAAGACACACAGTTCCCAGACCATTTGTATGATCATCACCTTGCTGAAATGTCCCACTGCCTTTGAGAGGGCAGCTTCCCTGCTAAACCATCCTGGACATGACATAACCAGGTTCACCCTCTGGACAAAGCGTCCGCTATGACATTCAGCTTCCCCCGCAGGTGTTGTTTAATAGGAGCAGCATCCCCTGTATCTACATCATGAGACACTAGGTTTTTGAGGCCGGGTGTGTCCTTAAAAAGACTTGGATGTTTCTTTATAAGACTCACAATGTCCTGTGCCTGTTCAAGCGGTAGATAATCTAAATGCTGGCTAACATTAGCCAGTAGCTCCGTGTTGAGTAAGCGAGCTGAGACTGGTTCTGGGGGTTCGGGTCCATCCTCCCCCCCATCAGGCTCGCTACTCTCCGCGGAGACTATCAGACACACTGGGCTTTCAGAATTCCGCTCGACATAAGATTTTAGCAGATTAATGTGGCACAATCTCGTCTTCTGTCTACGCTCTGAGGTACTAACAACATAGTTGCACTCACCCACACGCTTGATCACAGTATAAGGGCCACAAAACTTAAGCCCTAATTTAGGCTGATTCATCGGCAACAACACAAGCACTTTATCACCTGTCACAAAGGTGCGCTGCACTGCTTTCTTATCATATTGTTGTTTCATCTTGCCTTTTGCTGCCTGCAAGTTCTGCCTAGCCACTGCACAAGCTGACTGCAGTCTATCTTTAAAGGTAGCTACATACTGTAATGTATCACTTTGCGTATTCAACTCAACTCAATCAATTTCTCCTTCATCATCTTGAGTGGCCCTCGGACCTCATGCCCGTAGACCAACTCAAATGGACTAAAGCCTGTGGACTCATTGGTGGCATCTCTAATGGCAAACAACAGGAAAGGCATAGCTATATCCCAGTCCTCAGGGCACTCCATGCAATAAGCTTTTATCATAGTCTTGAGTGTTTGATGGCACCGCTCTATTGCTCCCTGGGACTGTGGATGATAGGCGGACGACATGACTTGCTTAATGCCCAGCTGAAATACAACTTCCTGAAACAAGTTAGATGTAAAATTAGTGCCTCGATCATGCTGAATTTCCTTTGGGAGTCCTACTCGAGAGAAAAACTGCAGCAAAGCTTCCACTACACCTCTGGTTTTGATAGTGCGTAACGGGACTGCCTCCGGAAATTTGGTGCCCACATCCATGATAGTGAGTAAATACTCGTTCCCTTTCTTAGTTCTTTGGAAGGGGCCTACGCAATCTATCATTACCCTAGAGAACGGCTCCTCCATAACTGGAGGGGGACTCAAAGGTGCAACCGGAATACTCTGATTGGGCTTGCCTACTAGTTGGCATGTGTGGCAGGATCTACAATAACTTACCACATCTCTACGTACAGTTGGCCAATAAAAGTGGCGCATCACCCTATCTTGTGTCTTCCGGACACCTAGATGGCCGGGCCCCAGGCGCTCTCATGAGCCAAACGCATCGCCTCATCCCTAAAGCTACCAGGTAACACCACCTGTGCAAGTACTGCCCAGTGTTCGTCAGCTGGGCGGCGCGGTGGGCGCCACTTTCTCATTAGAACCTCATGATGTAAGTAGTAACCGGTGGCTACCTCTTTGCTTTCTTCCAGGGACATGGCTGTCTTTCTAAGAGCCGCTATAGAGGGCTCATTACACTGCGCTTTAATCAGGGCCTCTCGGGTAAATTGACTGCCTTCCTCAATTCCAGTTAACTGAGCTAGAAAGGTGTCGGATAGATTGACAAAAGGCTCCTCCACCTGAGCACTTAACAGTTTCTGGGACTGTGACCCAGACCTGGTCACAACACAGGCTGTAAAGACTTCTGGGTGCTCCTGCTCTAAGGCTACAGTCTGTGGTGCTTCACATGGTTGTTCCTGTATAATAGGGGTAACACTTTCACTCTGTGACACCTCTAACAGAGTGCCCTCCACGTCACTTGGGCGCACCCTACTCCCTGCCAGGTCGTTACCTAAAAGGAAAGTAATCCCTTTCACTGGGAGTGTGTCGATCACTCCTACGGCCACCACCCCAGTGACTAACTCTGTTTTCACAAAAAACCTATGCTTGGGAGCAGGAACATAACGGTCACCAACTCCTTTGACGATAATCGACACCCCGGTGGCTGTTGACGGGGGTAAATCCAGCACCCCTTTTAAAAGCAGTGAATGAGCTGCTCCAGAATCTCTAAGCACCTTAACTGGTACCTCCTGACTGTCCTCTGACACTGCCACCACCCCTTGAGAGACAAACCCTTGGTAATCTTTCAATACTTCTTCCTCAGAGGGGTCCACAAACTTAGTGGGTTCCAGTACTTGAGGGAGAACACTTATACAGGCGATGGACTTACTAGCCTCCCTGTGCTGGAGTTTGCGGCAAGCAGACTTTATATGGCCGGGTTTTCGACAATAGAAACAATAAACCTCAGTTCGAGGGGGTCTCTCAACCCGTTTGAATTCAGGAGGAGGAGGAGCGCGTTCAGATTTAACATGAGGACGCTGACGTCGATCTGGAAACTCCTTAAAGCCAGGAGCACGTCTTTCAGTTTCTTTATCCTGCCTGAAAGGTCTCCCCCTCTCTGATATGTTACAATGAGTGAGCTCGTACTGATCTGCTAGCATAGCAGCCTTTCTCACTTCTTTCACCTCAGTGTTATTTAGGTGGATCTCAATTTGCGATGGCACACTTCTGTGAAACTGTTCCATAAGTATAAGAGCTTTCAGCTCCTGAAAAGTAAAGGTTTTAGTAGAGGCCAGCCACCGCTCGAACACCAACTCCTGTTTTCTAGCTAAATCAAGAAAAGTCTCATCACTTTGTTTCCTAAGGGACCGAAACTGCTGTCTGTAGGCCTCTGGGACCATCTCATAAGCCGCCAGAACAGCTTGTCTCACAATGTCATAATCCCTACTCTGTACAGCATCTAAGGATGCATAGGCCTCCTGGGCTTTTCCCACCAAAACACACTGAACTAACGTGGTCCATTTATCTTCAGGCCATTGCAGCTCTTTCGCAATCCTTTCAAATGCGTCAAAGAACACACTGACCTCATCATCATTAAACTTAGGCATTAGCCTCAGACAGCTGTTAAAGTCAAAACGGGCCTCATGCCTTCGCTGAGCCCGAGCAGTCTCAAGCTGCAACTTTTCTCTCTCAAGATTTAACCGAGCTCGTTCAAGCTCAGCTTCCTCCTTTAGCCTCTCTTTTTCTTGCCTTTTTGGCTCAGGGTCCGCAAATACCCATATTGCATGAACCAAATCTGGCTTTTTTGTCTCTTCTTCAGCCTCAAGCTCAAGATACTCCATTAACTGCCATAACTTATCCTTAGACAGCTTTGTTAACTTACCATACGTGATATTGTCATAAAACTCCTCTGGATCAAACTCAGCCATTTTACACAGTGGTAGAAACACAACAAATTGGCCGTTTAACAAACAGTGGCCGTCAACCAAAACACCACACTGACCAGCTGAAACGCAACAGGCGAACTCTGCGATCCTCTACCCGAGGTATCACTAACGTTGTCTATAACATAACGCAATACACAGCATCACCCTCGGATGCTGCACCTTGCCGATATGCGTACAGTTTAACCCACAATAACTCACGACTACAGCTTTTCTCTGCTATCCTAAATATAGCTAGCCAAATTAGCTGCAAACACAAACAAACCCGCTTTTCCTATGACGTCACGTGTCACAAAACCACAGCACAGCTGTTCAACAAACAGAAGACTTAATCAAAATACACCGTATTAACTTACCAAGATACACAACTTCAACACGGCATACACAGCTCTCCACTAGTCACGGCTAAGTGACTCCACACCAGGGTAAATCCCTTAAAGAATATTGAAAACGCAGCTAACTTGGTAATTGAACGTTTGCCTCGACTATTGATATTTATTCACACAATCAGAATTTTAATTCGAGTTAACGTTACGGGTGGAAACCAAGGTTTCCTACTTCCAGGCCGACACACAGTCAACCCCACCCGAACCCCGAATCAGCTTCTGTTTGTGAGTAACTAAATAACTAGTCGGCTAATAAGGTTTGCTAATTAAATTAGCCTCCTTATCGCCTGGCTACGCTGCCTGTTCTTTCCCGAACGTGAGCCCCCAATAATGTTACGCCGCTGCCACAGCCAAGCCCCCAGAAAGAGAAAGAGCTTACTATGGCGGTAGCGCCACACTGTAGAAAACAAAACAAACCCAGGAGCTGCAATGATCACGAGGCGAGTTAAAGAGCGGCTGCGCTTACCTGTGGCGGCGGCTAATGACCGGCTCCGGTATCCCACGAAGGCGTCCCCTCAAGGATATGCGAAGCGCCCAAGCTCAGCCCTCCAAGGCCGCCAGCTCGCGCCGGATGTTTACAGTTCATGGGTTAGTGTAGTGGAGAAAAGATATAGCGTCTTCACGTGGGAGTAGAAATTGTTTGCTGCTTGAGGAGTCCCACGGCTGGTGCCTTCACAGTGGCGTTGTGCTGTTAAAACCTCAGCTAAGCGTCCAATACCTCTCGAAAAGGCACGCTACGAGATTACCAGTTGAGTGCACGACGACAGGTCACAGATTTACAATGCGGGTTCTGGAGCGTCACCAAGCTTACTCTCCAGGAGGGTTATCCACTGTTCATCCCTCAACCCTGGCCAGGTGTAGCCTATTAATCAAGGTAGCTCCCGCCACACAATCAACACAGGAAGTGACTCTTGCCCTCTGGAGCACTGGGTAATGTAGTCCTCCCCAGATGCCACTCAAACAGTCAAGCACAGCCGCAGCACTCATGATCATAGCAGCTCAAAACAAAGATATAGAAGGAAAGAAAGACCCTCCCCATGCGGTCGTAACACAACCCAAGATGAGCTGTAGCAACCCAAGATGAGCTGTGCCAACCCAACCTGAGCTGTACTAACCCAACCTGAGCTGTACCAACCCAAGATGAGCTGTAGCAACCCAAGATGAGCTGTAGCAACCCAACCTGAGCTGTAGCAACCCAACCTGAGCTGTACCAACCCAAGATGAGCTGTACCAACCCAACCTGAGCTGTACCAACCCAAGATGAGCTGTACCAACCCAACCTGAGCTGTACCAACCCAAGATGAGCTGTAGCAACCCAAGATGAGCTGTAGCAACCCAAGATGAGCTGTGCCAACCCAAACTGGGCTGTACCAACCCAACCTGAGCTGTACCAACCCAAGATGAGCTGTACCAACCCAAGATGAGCTGTGCCAACCCAAACTGGGCTGTACCAACCCAAGCTGAGCTGTACCAACCCAAGATGAGCTGTACCAACCCAAGATGAGCTGTATCTACCCAAGATGAGCTGTGCCAACCCAACCTGAGCTGTACCAACCCAAGATGAGCTGTACCAACCCAAGATGAGCTGTACCAACCCAAGATGAGCTGTATCTACCCAAGATGAGCTGTGCCAACCCAACCTGAGCTGTACCAACCCAAGATGACCTGTACCAACCCAACCTGAGCTGTACCAACCCAAACTGGACTGTACCAACCCAAGCTGAGCTTTAAACATCTACAACAACAAATTAACTAAAAATGGTGTTGTATGAGAAATGAAATAACAGAAAGTCTGTAATTGTCTGGCTTTATTGTACACATAATAAAATTGTTTTTTTAGTCTCCTGCAGGGTCTTTGCTGTTGTGTTGTTGTTTCAAAGTTGTCTGCACATTTTCTACTGGGGACAGGTCAGGTCTCCAGACAACACAGATCACTTCCTCTACGTTCTTCTGCTGCGGTCATGTTCACTTTGTTTCCCAACTCTTGTTGGCACAGACATTCTGTCTGTTGAGCTTCAATGAATCCACCAAGAATTCAGCATTTCTGAAAGTCACATCCGAGTGCACTGAAATCTATCTGAAATCTTTTATTTTTTAAACAGGAGATATTGCATTAAGACTAAAAAAGCAAGCCTCTTTCAAAATGTAAAGAATGGAAAGTGTATATGTTTGTGTTGTTTCGTGTGCGAAAGTAAAAACTTGTAAAAAACAAAGGAAAGCATGTATGCCATAGCATCTCTGGGGATGACAGTTTATCAAATGTTTGGAACAGCATCAAAAAGCTGCTGTTTGGTTTCCAGATCTAATTCATGTCAGTTTTAGCTCTTAAGAAATGAAATAATCCATGAGGTAAGTTAACTTTTTGGTCATACAAATCAAACAAATCATGTGACATCATGTTGCACTGCACATGTGCAGTCTAAATATTTCCCCGTTGACTGAAGAAACAGTTTGTTCCCTGGTGTTTGAAAACTGTGAGTATTTTTCAAATGTGCATCTATTATCTGGTCTGAATCTTTCGAGCATGTGTTCAGCCAGTGCGTTAACCGGCACGGTGCAAAGGTTTCTAAACCAAAACACATGTGGAAATATCATACCAACGTGGCATCCAGGGTCACCCACATGAACATGAGTTTGCTGGCAGTACTACGCAACAGGGATGAGACAAACATGTCTGACAGTGCTTTCGGTCAGAGTCAGTCACTTAAACAAACCATTCAGGTCTTATTAAACCGACTTTGTTCGCCGTGGGAACTGAGACTGAACGGAACAACCGACCTTATCAAAAATCCTCACCTGAGCCGAGCCTTTCTGCATATTTTCCTCCCAGAAAACGTCACCACATCTCAAACGCGCTGACCTAACTCTTCGTTCCCAGCTGCCCAGGTATCATTCAACACATCCTGGCTTTGTCCTGCACCTTCAATTTGGCTTTATTGCGGACTTGGAATTCCTGGTATGTCTACCGGCACACCCGTCCTCTTCATCCACAAACACACTCAACAATGCAAAGTACGTGCCCGGGCTCGTGCTCACGGCTTTTCCACAGCAAAGCTTGTCCCACTGGTAGGCCTGGCACCGGTACAAGCAGACGTGGTCAGATAGGGTTTAACCAAACTGCTCCGCCGCAGCACCAGCTCCAGCTCCAGCGCTTTGTCTGCACGTCTGTCACTGCGAGCAGGTGGTGCCTTCAAGTTACAGTCTGAGATTTCATCTCCGGTCACCCCACCCCTGAACTCACCCAGAGACCTCTCTTTTGTGTCGTGTGGCACTGAGGAGTCATGTTGCCTGTTTGAAATATTCAGACAGCGCCAGTCCTCATGAAAAGGCGCATTCTTCTCGCTCCCACCTTTTTCTGCTGAGGAAGTGTTGAAGTGGCCCCGCCATGGGGCAGAAACGGATCCGGTCTGTGGATGCTGGGAAAGTGTGTCAGGACGTGAGAGTCGAATATCCAAGACAGACTTTTTAGCGGACGCATACTTTTCACATGTCACGGCCATGTGGGCGCGCACACACGCGCAAGCGAGGAATAGCGTTCTTCTTCGTGTGCGGACACGCACGCGCATATTCACGCTTTTGCTCGCTGGAAATGATGGATGATGTGCATGAAATTGTCCTGCACTCTGCAGACCCTTACCTTCCCTGCACCCCCCTGAAGTGGGAATAGGTGGAGGTCCTCTTGCATTTTAGCGGCCTCGTGGGAAATGGCAAATAAAAAAAAAAACATGTGGTGTAACGACTCCTTTCGGAAGTTTGCTGTCCTAATAACTACCGACACAGATGCCAAGTAAAACAAACTGCTCAGGTGAAAGGAATTGTTCAGTGAAATAGCGCATAACTCAGAATATATATACCCATGAATGTGGAAAAGATTATACTTGAAATAGGGAACTGAACTGTAAATGAAAAAATAAAAAAATCCAAAGGCAGAGATTAGGTTTTTAGGATTCATCTCAAGGAAAGAGTGTTTTACAAAATGAGAAATTATATAAAAGCTAAAAACTCAAGAGCATACAGTCATGGAAAAAATTATTAGACCACCATTTTTTCTTCACTTTCTTGTTCATTTTAATACCTGGTACCACTTAACGTAATCATGTGACTAAAACAGACAGAAAAGAAAACACTGAATGCATAAAAGCAGTGTTTTTGGCAGTACAACGCCATAGCTATTGATGTAAAAACTTAAGTGATTTAGGTTATAATCAAGAAAACCATGGAAAATGGTAAGATATCAGCTCTTAAATAAAACTCTTATGAGCAACCTTTGTGGTTATCGTTATGTTTGTCCAAACAAATGTACCTTTAGTTGTACCAGGCATTAAAATGAACAAGAAACTGAAGAAAACAAGGGTGGTCTAATAATTTTTTCCATGACTGTAGATGATAGTAAATAGAAATCCAGGCCTGCAGATGACCGTATCTGAAAGTTTTAAATGGTCATATGTAATATTTATACTATTATCATGCAAAAAAAAGTCAACTAAATGAATGTTAGCTATAGAAGCAACTGTTTAGTCATACTGTTAAACACACTTAGCACTTGGTCTACCCCAGGCTTGTAATACTTGAGTCCAGCCCTGGTTTTTCAGGACTCGTGACTTGACTCTGACTTGAACACTTTTGACTCAGATTTGGACTCAGATTCACACATTAACTGAAACAAATCAAATCAAATCAAATCAAATCAGAGAAAAGTCCTCAGATTTGACTGCATTGACCCAAATATAAGATGAGGCTTGTTGGCCTTTGAATACATCTGAAAATGATGTTTCATTTTATATTTGGGTCTAGACTTTTAAAAACCAAGACCATTACATCCACAACAACTGGCTGCTTCCCTAAAACTGAACAGAGGGTGTCAGTGAAAAAAGAAATGGACCGTCAATCACCTGATCCATTTACCAGAACTGAAAGATCTGGACCTCTCCAGACATTTGAACTAACCCGTCAACAAGTTTACAGCCAGCAGCTGGTGCAGGTGATCGCTGCAGCTCAACAGGGAGCGCTCGGTGCAGGACCGGTCTGACCAGGGGTGGATCTAGGTTTTGCTTCTCAGTAAGGGGCCATCAATGGGCCCCACTCCTCAGAGAGGAGTCATATTTATGTCCAACATCTTTGCACACGATCACATTTTTATGGTATAGTGTACGTAAACTTCAGCAGTCTCACCTTGTTCAAACCTTCATGTAATGAGAAATAGACAAGTGTGGGGCCGACCCACAAACTTTCTCATGATATGCTGCATGATTTCTATCCGATATTATAATTAACATCTGAAAAATCTGGTTGTCCGGGCTCAAGGGTGCGTGAAGTGACGACCGACATAAAAACTGTTGGTGGTTTCCCTCCTTTTTGGTGGTGGAGTCGGACGCTGCAGCTTGTGCCTCTTTTAAAATCCCTGTCATTCCTGAACGTTTTGTGCCACCAGTTTCATGATGGGAAGATGACCGGCATTAAGGATGGAGAATCTAGATAATCCTACACTGCTCTGGATCTGTGTTGTCACAATACAGTAAACCCTCACACTGCGCGGTTAATGGGGGCTGTGACCCCCCCGCGAATGGTGAAAAACCACGATGTGGAGTACCCCCTCAACTTATCGAGAAGTTCCACTTTTTCGAAAATAAAGTGTGATTCTACCTCATTTTGTTCCTCTATAATCAGCAGTAGAATGCGCTGCGCCATCTTTTCTGTCACTCGCAATTCCTCCGGGGGAGGGGGGGTGAAATGGCACCTTCATAGAGAGTGGTGATACTGCCATCTGGAGGATCGGAACACTAACTATGATGTGCAAAACTCTGATATTTATTTTGACGCTCTGCCTAACAACGCCAGTGACACATATTAGACCCAACTGACGTCTATAGACGTAAATGGCAGTGAATGAGTTAACTTTAAAACGGCACTAAATCACTGAAATAACCAAGTGATATTTGGAACTGACGAACAGAAACACCAAGTGTATCAGCGTTAAACTCAGCTTTGTCTCACAAGAGCAAGAGATAGGAGATGTGGAGACGCGTGTCAGCCAATCAGCATACAGACAACTGACGGCACAGTAATGCCCGTCATAGCAGCCAATCATAGACCTCAATTTTCGTTCATGGGGCATCCCATTGTTTTTTATTTTGATTTTTTTTTTTATGAATATTTTTGAAACCTCTGTGATGTACTCAGACCGCAATTGCTGAGACCGCGAACTCTGAGGGTTTACTGTATTCTGCAGATCTGAATGGGACGTTTTCAGACCTTGACTATCCCAAACAAAGCTGTGTTACGCTGGATTTATGAGAAAAAATCCAAATAAATGCTTTTAAGCACAGAAAAAGTTACATTAATAATATATCTCTATTAAACCAACTGTTAAGAACACAGTAATAGAGATACGATTAAAAGGGAAGCTTTTGTGCTGTTTCTGGATGGGATTTTTGAGCAAAGCGTGGCACAGACTCTCAGGAAATTGTGTAAGCTTGTGAAAAAAAGGACATAATATGTCTCCTTTATCCATAATTGGAAGGTAATGATGTGAATAGAGGTTTTAGTCCGCATTCAGCAGCACCTTGTAAATCTGTTTAAGCCGAAAATGTGTTCGTTGCACAGTTTCAGGCCTGCGTTGGTGTTTTGAAGACATCTGTGCATTTTTGTGCAAGCAGTCAGTGTCCTCACAGCACCTCAGCTGCTTTGGGAGGTGCTCTCTATGCTCTCTGTGCACTGTTGACTCTGAAAAGCGCCACTTCAGTGGAATAAGCCTAGCCTGTCATTAGCAAGCATGGCATGGGCATGCTGTTTAACCATTAGTGAGGAGTGGAGCTCAGGCAACGGGCTCTTCCAAGAACAGCACCGCTGTGCCACGAGGACAGAGAGGAAGAAAAACGCCTTGAACAATCACCTTTGTTCCACAGTGTGTGTGTGCGCGTGACTTTATCCTCGTCGCTCTTTCACATGGGAGGTTCCATGCTTGCCTCACAAAAAAATTGCAAAAATTAGAAATTAAAAAAAAAAAAAAAATCAGACTGTGATCCCTTTCCTTCTGCAGCCGTTCCCTGCTCTCTCCGCTCTCCCCATTTTCAAACCACACACTCCACATTGATTGACAGCCTGCAGGACCCCAGTCTCCTTCCGCAGCCGTTCGGCATGTTTCACAGGGCTGTGGGCGACGTGGCGAGTGTGGACGAACGCACTTGTGACGCAAACTGGCCAGAGGAACCGTGGAGTCGATGTCTCTGAATTACAGAGTACAACTGGAGGCATGCTGCTGCAGCTAAACCACCTTATTAGATCGCGGTGACTGCATTTAGCCGGCATTTCCCTCCTCACACATCTAGAGAGGCCGCATCAGACGTGGTGATTAACTGTACAGTAAACATGTCCATCTCAGAGGTCTCAGGTCTCTCACATGCAGCCAACACAGATTTCTGTAGCAACCAACAAGCCCCACCACCACCACCACCAGTGTAGTAAACAATAAGTATTTCTGGACACTGGTGAAGTTCACGGATTAGACCAGACTTTGTGAGGCCTCTACTCTGCAACACAGTCTGCGTCATGTCCGGCTGGGTGAACACAGCAGAGCCGACATCGCACCCTTGCGGCATTTCCATCACCGGGCTAGCACAGAGCCAGAGGATTAGAAATCCTTACGATGACAAAGAGGGGTCATTCATCACGAAGACGGAGACAAAAGATCCAACACTGACTGTACAGGAAAAGTGGGCCCGGTCTCCTCTATGTCATCACAGATCGGCATTCTGCGGCAGCCGGTTTGTAAAAGACATGGATCTGTGTGACTCCTGGGGACGACTTGGCATCCAAGCGCTGCGTTCCGGTTGCGCCGCATTTTTGCTCCGTCCTCCGAGTGACCTCACTTCCGCACCTGTTGAGTTGGAGCTGTGAGATTAGAAGTTTATCCAAAGGTTGCGAGATCGCGCAAGAGTCATGACACCACACGGTAATCCGCATGTCGATCTCGATCCATCCGCTAAGTCCTGGCAAAACATTAGGCTAATACTCAGCTTCCACTCGAAAAACTGTTGCTGGTTCTCGTCATTTCTGTCTTGATTCCTCTAAAAAGGATGGTGGCATCAAATAAGATGTGCTTTTTGACCTTTAAAGTGAACCTCTTCTCATCCGTGACTGAAATATCATCTGAAACCCTTTCACTTGTTTACCTCACCAGCATAAGGTCGACGTGCACGCTGGGATCCATCCATGGTGTTTTCTTTTTCTTTGAAAGTCAATCAGATTCTCTCCTCCAATCTTGTGTCTGTCTTGTGCGTAAACTGGAAGCTCAGCCTCGCTCAGTGGAGACCCGGCGAGTATCTTTAGCGAAGCAGAGTGTTTAGTCACTTCTGGCACACTTCAGATGGGGGGGGGCGTCAGGTGGGGCCGCTCTCATTGCCTGGAGTGGTCACAATTCACAGCGAATGACAGGGCGCAGACAGATTCTTCTGCCCAGTGGGACCCGGAGGTGAAAAGCCCAGGATACCGAGCTTGTTCACTGCTTCCGAATCATCCGAGCGAACATCCGTTTGTTCATGCGTGACTGCAGGCCTTCATACAACATAATCCAGACGGCTCAAGCAGCGGAAATGGTATTTGCCCTTTGTACAGAAGTCATCAAAGTGGAAAACAATTATCAAGACCAAAAGCATTTCTTGTAGCGTCCTGTAAACATACTGGACGTTTGGGCATTTTAAAAAAAGCGGATGAATAACTTCAATGGCCATTTGAAGTTTTTCTTTTTTTCTTTTTTTTTTTAAGAAAAAACAAACAAACAAACAAAACTAACTAAAGACAAACAAGAAAAAAGGAACAGTGAAGAATCGAAACGGGATGTATGGGATTATAACAGCGACTACAATCGGTTGTAGGGAGACCAAACAACAAAATGATGAGAGTTTTGAAATACATACACATACAAATACAGTCATGGAAAAAATTATTAGACCACCCTTGTTTTCTTCAGTTTCTTGTTCATTTTAATGCCTGGTACAACTAAAGGTACATTTGTTTGGACAAACATAATGATAACCACAAAGATTGCTCATAAGAGTTTTATTTAAGAACTGATATCTTACCATTTTCCATGGTTTTCTTGATTATAACCTAAATCACTTAAGTTTTTACATCAATAGCTATGGCGTTGTACTGCCAAAAACACTGCTTTTATGCATTCAGTGTTTTCTTTTCTGTCTGTTTTAGTCACATGATGATGTTTAGTGGTACCAGGTATTAAAATGAACAAGAAAGTGGAGAAAAAATGGTAGTCTAATAATTTTTTCCATGACTGTATGTATAAAGCACATAAGACCTGGCAGTCCTTCAAACCAACAGGGAAATAATCAGGAGAGTAAGTGAGTGGCTGGTCGGAGACAATTAATTTAGTTTCTAGGATGTGACCGTGTCGTTTGTACATAAGAGACCCATTTTGACCATGACCATGTGAATTTATCCATTTGTAGCCAAAGTGAGAAAATAATTTCATCAACAATATCAGTCCATTTCTCTATTGTTGGGGGGGGGGGGGGGGGGGGGGGGGGGGGGGGGGGGGGGGTCAGGATGCAGCCATTTGAAATTTTTCATGACGTTTTGCATCCTGTGTTCTTCCCTCAGGTGCTCACAAAAATACAACCGTATTTTCAGTTATGGGAAGGTGACAGTCCCCCGTTGGGAAACGTTGGATCTATTATCATATATTTATTGAAAAATATGAAAAGAGGAGTTACAGGCTTTGCACCTGACAGGAACAATATGCACCTGGACCATGTCTTGATCTAATTCTGTATAATAATGCCAAATAATTGAATGAATGGAAACATTGGTTTAGACACAGATAAACACTGTTATTCCTCCATCCTTTTATTGATCCCACACTTTAGAGAAATTTAACCTGAATGCAGATTGTATTTTTTATTAATTTTTTTACTTTTAAGAATCATAGTCTCAGAGCAAGTCTGCATGAAAAAGAAAATGTAAAGAAATGTGAATCGAGGGTTTTCAAGCCCTTCATTTGATATCCACTTGGCTGAACGACGCAGAATACCACAGCAGAAAAGTATGCAAGAGCTGGATTAATTATGCCAATATTTGCGGCAAAGCGGGGTTAATTTGCAACACACTTCATTTGGTTTTACTGCACCCTGTCTCATGGGGTGTCGTAATAGAGTTCACTCTTGTCTGGAGACGTTTTTACCCATTTACTGAAGTCTCCATTCAGCGGTTTGATTACATTTGTGGCGGAGTGGAGCCTCTGCCAAGGCTTCACTGGTGCTGGGTGGAGAAAAAAAAATGTAAAAAGAAAAAAGGCAGAGGTAGTTTTTTTTTCATGTATGTTTATTGTACTGTTAATCCTACACCCTCAAAAGGTTTATTTACTTTTATAGAGTTCTGGAGCACAGAACGCATTTTAATGTATCTCGTGCCTCTGGATGGGATAACCCAGCACACTTTCCTTTGAGCTATCTCCCCTAGACAACCTCCACGCTGTGAATGTGGGTGGCTTTGAAGAAAACATGTAGTTAAGGTGTCGGGGTCACGCTCGGGTCACGATGCTGCGTGGAGAGGAGACAGAGGTGTTGGGAAAGAGCCCCGCGCCGCAGGCTATGCAAACCATCTCTGGAGTTGCAGCTCAGCTTTGCGCAGACAGCTGCAGACACCCTGTCTGGGTGAACAGCTGGCCAGGATGTCTGGGCGAAAAAAGGAGGGGGAGAAAGAGATACCGAGATCGAGGGAAAGAGAGGAAGGATACATCGACATAAAAAAGAAAAATTGCAATGTGGAACAGGAAAGGGAGAGAAAGGAGAGGTAAACAGAGGTGACAAAAAAGTAATAGACTGGGTGTAATACATCCAGAAGCTCCAGAGAGGGGCCTCTCTGTGGGAAAAGAGCGGTGGAGGCTCATAAATCTGACTGGGCCTCGCCGTCCGAGCTCCCTGCTTCCACACTGGGTTTATTCAGGTGGCCCTTTCCATCACACACCCTCTGCCGCCGCTGCCGCTGCCTGCTCAAAGTTCTAAAAAGGGCCCCGGCGAAAGAGAAATGTGTCGGAGGGAAGGAAAAGAAGCCCTTCACAGTTTTATGGTTTCCTTGTCTCTGCAGGCGTGCTCACAGATGGACTGACATGAGCTAAAAGGCATGACCTGTGTGCAGAGGTCTGGTCGGCGAAGAGAATTATGGGGCTCAAATTTGCACTGTAAATCTCTTCTCTTCTTTCAAACTTTTGTTTTGTTCCAGAGGGGATGTTTGGCATCTAAACTGGAGATATTTTAAAGCTCACATAAGATTTGGTGCTATGTGAAATGACAGTTTTCTATTAAATATACGATATTAAAGTTTCCCTCCGGCAGTTAATCTTCCCTTGAAAACTCATATGTCTCCCTGAAAAAAAAATAAAAATGTTAGTTTCAAAGTTTTCTGTAAAGAAAAAAAGCCTCGTGTGGCCTTAAAATGACCTGGGAATGACTTGGCACCCTTTTCCTCTTTCTCAGAGCAGGGATACATGAATATGCTAATCCTGCCCCTCTTACATCTCCACTTGTGAGCAGACGACGCTGACCTGCCAGTTTTACTCACATCTGCAGCTATATATAATATATACAACGGCTGGCCCAAATGTCAGAGTAATCAGTCATACACGTTTGACCCAGAGAGCAGATCTCAACAAAGGGAAAGACGATGCTAATTTATACAAGGTCACATGGAAGTAGAACGAGCAGACTTTTAATGTCCTCACTTTCTGTTGCTTTCAACGATTTTAGAAACTCCTAGAAGCTCACGGGGCAGCAGACCTGGTTCAGCAAGCCAGTGAAAACGCAGTCTTGTTCACTCTGGCTTCAGCTGACATGCATGATTTATTCCTCTGCGTGGTAACAGTTGTGCGTTATGTTTGCGTCGCATTGTAATTATAACACCAAGCACCAGGTGGCAGTGCGGAGACTTTTGTGTAGTTTACCTTCCTTTATGTAGCTCAGACATGGCAACTGGGAAAATGAAGTAGATCTTATTTGATTCGGAGCTGATATACAGTTGCTTTTACAGGCATTACAGCAATCCATCTATGTGGCTTGACGTTGACAAAGAAGAAGTAGTTGTCTGGAGTATGCAGGAAGAAATATATCACATTTGTTGCAGTCTGCGTCGACCCAACATGATACATTTCTGAGGCTGCGGTGTGATTGACTGGCCCAACGCAGAGGCATAAATCACTGACTGGTCAACATCTCCTCGTACCTTGTGATAAGCGTCTCTCGTTTTGCTGGTTTCTAACAGTGCATGCAAAAGCCCCGCTCCACAATCTTGACTCTTGGTTCCTCGAATGTTTTATGTGGTACGTGGGCAGTCTGAGGCCAGGCCAGCCCTGTGAGTCCTCTCGGGATCCGACCCATGCCCCATAACGCAGCAACAGGTCAGTCATATGCTAAACGTTTACCTACCCACACAGCAAAGACATCCAGAAAGATCCGGAACGGACCCGTGAAATGGACCCATATCAGGGTCCACTTGCACTCAGTGCCGGATCCGCTTTGGAGCTGGACCACGGACCTGCCGGCTCCGCGCTGCGTCCGGTCTCCATCCGCGATTAAAACCTTACCTCTGCAGCGAGAAGTAAATCCGCTGCGGAACCAACAAACTGACTGGACAAACTGATTAATCCAGGTGTGTCTCAGTAGCCACAATGGTCAGACACACCTGGATTAATCAGTTTGTCCAATAAAAATAGGTATTGATGCTGACAAAATGATGACAAAATGACTGTCGCGTAGCATAGCCAACGTAGGCTTACTTAACAAAAACAGAATAGCCTTTCACTACTTGGTTGGTGGCTGTAGTTCAGTTGGTAGAGCGGGTCGTCCAGTCACTGGAAGGTTGGCGGTTCGATCTCTACTCCAACTGTCCACATGCTAAAGTGTCCTTGGGCAAGACGCTGAACCGTAACTTGCCCCCAACTTGTCTGGCAGCGCTTTGCATGGTAGGAGCCGCCCACTGGTGGGTGAATGGGTGAATGAGAGGCCCATGTAAACTGCTTTGAGGGCAAATGATGTCTTGACTTTTTCTGTTAGGTCTATATTGACAACAGTGTTCAGTTAAAAAACACAAGGAAATGCAGATTTGCGCTATGGCTATATTGGTGTGGAAGTCTAGGCTAGGAACACATTTAGTTTAGTTTGCTATTTCATTGGGATTTTTAGAATGAGATGAACGGGTCCAAAACAGACCCGGGCCAGAGGTGTTTTATGAGTCCGTTGCGGACCCTTGGCAGATGTGCGGGTCCGCTCAGGACCCACCTCGGGGTACAGTTTTAATAGCAGATGCGGACCGAACGCAGCGTGGAGCCAGTGTGGGTCCGCGATCCGCCTTCAAAGCAGATACGTCACTGAGTGCAAGTGGACCCCGATACGGGTCCGTTTCGGGGATCCGTTCCAGATCTCATGGTACCTCCGCAGCGGAGTCTTTTTGCTATTAGGGTATAATATAATTATCTTTTTTTTGTTAGTTTTTTTCCCTTATACGAGTCACCACAGCAGATAACACATTTCCATCTTACCCTGTCGTCTCCGTCTTCCAACTAACTCCATGTACTCGTTCATTTGTCCTCCTTGGTCCTCCCTCTTTTCTTCTGCCTGGCAGCTCCATCTCCAGCATCCTTCTACCAAAGCATTCACTGTCTCTCCTCTTTATGCGCCCAAACCATCTCAATCTAGCTTCTCTTACTTTATATCCAAGCTGCCTAACCCTG
The DNA here is from genome assembly GCA_018398805.1 of Hirundichthys speculiger. Taxonomy (NCBI): domain Eukaryota; kingdom Metazoa; phylum Chordata; class Actinopteri; order Beloniformes; family Exocoetidae; genus Hirundichthys; species Hirundichthys speculiger. The sequence goes on from JAGFBZ010000163.1 coordinate 281,855, forward strand.
GCGCTTTCCTAAATAACGCCGTCAGACCTCAACCTGCCTGTGGGGGGTTCAAACCTGCAACCAAAAGCCATAAACTGAATAATTGTTAGGTTGGTGGGGTCTGTTGAGTTCAAATGGGGATTTTTCAGCGCACGCCACTGGAGCCAGAAAATGGCCTCTTCGTGGCGGCGGTCCAGAGACGCTGGCCTAGTGGGCAGACTGACAGTGGGAGATGATGCAGAGAACAAGAAGCGAGAGGGGAACGGAAAATGAAGAAAACAGACACACTTGTGTGTCCAATTCACACACAAATTCTACAAGTTGTCTGCCAGTGGATCTGCTAGGAAACACTCATGCATCAAGTAGTAACGTGCAGGGTATGTGCTATTCACAGATAAATGTGCTGGGGGGGGGCGCAAAAGAGATGAAACAACAGAAATCATGCAACATAATGTGAACAGAGCTGCACATACTTTTTCACTTTGTCTTACATGCGAGTGAGACAAGGAGCGAGTGGGCTGTGCAGACAGGCCCCATTTTTCTCCATTTCTGTGGCCCAAGTGTGTGACTGGGGATTTATTTTTGCAGCTCTCCAGAGGGAGGTCACTGTTTTGCTGAATTTGAAACATTTGAAGTATCTGAGGCCCCCCATTCCTGTTCCACATTAGAGAAACGGCCCATTCATTTGGACCTGTCAGGGTGTATAATGGTTCTCAGAACGTGTCTGCTTACAACTCGTCAAACTGGGTCACACAAACACTCCGACCCTTGATATTATTATGTAATTTACCTCTCGTTCCTGCACACGCTCTATGAAAAGTTAAGATCTTGTCTTTCGAAAAAGTGCGAGCGTTCCACTATGAGATTAGACTAATGAAAAACGGCCTTGCATGAGATTCAGCGCACGCTTGCACATGGGAGAGGTTTCTCGTTTCAAATGAACCTCTCTTTTGGAAATGGTGGATATTACCTTTTGCTGGGGATGTTTGGCACATGGATGTCTGTTTTTTTTTTTTTCCTTTTCCTCCTACAGCTTTATACTTTCCATTAATAGCTATTGAAAGATCTAGGTGAAGCCAAAAAGGGAGATTTCCTCAAACATCTGTCACTAAAAGAAAATGTGAAACGTTACTCCAAAGATCCTGGAAATTCCTGACGTCCAGAAAGTGGCGCGCTAATAGTCGGTGACAATATGGCATATAGAGTGTCGCCGCTGTGTTGATTTACACACATGAACTGTTGATGGCTCCTTTTGTCTGTAAAAGTCTTCATTTCAATCGCGCGGCCCCTGCGCTCGCATTACGTCTCGTGCAGTAAAATGAGTGTTTTGAGTTGAAAGCACCCAATTTGAAACAGACCCATTCATTTCGACTCTGCCCCACTTAAGGTAATTGAATTTGGCTCAAGCTGTTTTTCTCCCTTATTGACTTGGAAGCGGCTCCATCATTCACTTCGAAACTCAAAAAGAGGGGAAGCAAACCATCCATCTTCCTTCTGCCTCGCCAGACGACCCACTTGCACCAGGTATACCTTTGTCTATCCGTTTTAACGGTCACGCGAAAAGCCACGACGCTGCGGTGCACGCAAATATACAAGCGCATTTGTCCTAAAAAAAAAAAAAGAAGGACCAATAAACACGGGGGCCAGCTGCCCTTGAGCGAGCTGTTCCAGTTTAAAGAGGGCTAGTTCAAAACTGGGACAAATACACTCAGCCTCACAAATGTTTCCACTCCTCTGGCCACAAGCAGTTGATTGTGTTCTTATATGACCTCTAAAAGACAGCGATGCTCAGTGGAGAGTTACACCAGTTCTTTTTTTATTTGAAAAGAGGCCAGTCCCCACACACCCCCCACCCCCCCGGAGCCTCACAGATAGCAATGCTGTCTGGACGCTCCGCCGCTTTTGTCCAGATGTATCTTGGCATCCACTAGATTAATTGATACTGAGCTTGTTGTGGACATTTTTGTGTCCAGGTAATGAATACGTATGGCTTGGATGATGATTGAAAGCACGAGGAGCGCTGGCTTTTTTAGTGCCAGCAAGGCTGAAAGTGCTTCATTTGTGAACTATTGTCAATTATCCCCCACTTCTGAAGGAGCATGTAAAAAAGAAAGAAAATGGTTACGGTACTCGCGTTAATGAAGCGTGGGCCGTAAATCACAGTAGGTACGGTGAATACAATGGTCTTGACGACAATTTGCTGTTGTTCTGGTGAGTTCTTTCACATGTGTACGATGCAAACCTCGGCCACTGACAGAACCCATTACTTATCTGAGAGATGTGGTAACAGAGTCCATTAGGTTCAGTTAACGGAGGTTTTGCTTCACTTGAAGTGCAGTAATTAACAGCACACTAAGTGCACTGGCCCTTTTTATTGCACTTGAGCTAAGTTGAAACCTCCTTTTACAGGAGTCAGTGGTTCATTCTCATGTATTTTGGGGGTTGGCCAGACAACAGAAGGCTACTGACAATGATGAATGGAGGTTTTGCACGCACAGAGCCCTTCACATCCCATCTTCAGTGAAGAACATGGTCTTGTTTGGCTCCTTACTGTGTTTGCCTTCATAGACAGGCACCTTGTATGTCTTTGTGTCTGTGTGTGTGTGTGTATGTGTCTCCCCAGCCAAAAAGTCAAATACCAGTGGTAGGAGTTGACCAGTGGAGATGATAAAGTGGTATCATGAAGTATGCAGGTGGTAAGTTGACCTTTTCTGAGTTTTTTTTTTTTTTTTTAAAGCTGGAGCCCTCTTTCCAACATACGTGTCATCACCTGGGCGGTGTGAATCACCCATTTGTCTACAACACTACACGGATCTCTGTCACTTGCTGCTTGTCCCAACATGTGGTTTCTGTGTGGATCTGTGTTTATGTGTTATTGTAGCGTGCGCTCAGATTTGGATTTACAGCCGCTGAAGGGGCTTCCCTTGGTGACGTATAGCTTTTGAACTGTTTGCGTTATTTGTTGTCACGTATTTAAGTTGCACTTTGCAGTTTTTACACGTATGTTTTTTCCTTTTCCCATTGATAAAAACAGCTTTATCTATTTATGAAGACAGAGGCATATGTGCTTATGCGTGAGCTCTACTTTTTCCACTTTGTCTTCAACCATTTCATGCCTGGTATGTTCATATGGGTCTGTTCATCGTATTCTTGTGGTGAAGGACATACACTGAGGGTATGTAGATGAGGTGACATATAAGTAGATTGAACAGTCCTGTGAAAGATATGTGATATCATCATTGTCATTATTTACCTTTCACAGAAGCCAGAAGCGAGGTAGGAGCACCTTGTTACTGTAACTGTGCTCCATTTTCTTTCCTGTAGTTTGTTGTGCTGTTTTGCCCCTTTTTTCTCTCTTCTTTCTGTATGTTTGCAGGCCTGAGTTTCCTGAGGTGCATGCTGACCTGCAGTTCTATCCTCTGGCCATCCCAGCGTTTACCTCCACCTGTGTGTGTAGATGTGTCCGGGTGCCGGCTGCCGTGGTGACCGGTGATCTAGTCCTCTGACCATCTCACCTCAGTGCTGCTACCTGCATCTGTTTATGTTTATGTAGTCATTTCATTCATTGTGTGCTCTCTTCTCTCTGTCCTACATCCTCTCTCTGTCCTGTCTCCCCTCTTTATTTCTTTCTTTACCTGACTGGCCTTCGGCAGGAAGGTCCCTCCATATGAGCCAGGTCCTGCTCAAGGTTTCTTCTTATTAAAGTGGAGTTTTTCCTTGCCCCTGTTTGGCTTAAAGGTTTTTTTCTCCCGCTGTGGGAGTTTTTATCCTTGTTTAGAATTTAATTTTATAATTTTAGTTAATGATATCTGCTCGGGGGTCATGCTTTGGGTCTCTGTAAAGTGCCTAGAGACAATTGACATTGTAACAGATGCTAAACAAATAAAATTGAATTGAATTGAATTGAATTGACTGAGTTGCGGACAGTTGAGGGTGCAGAGGATCAGTTTCTAGGGAGTTAGAGGGGTCTGGTGGCAGGCGACTATCACATAAACACCGCTCCATCATTTACTTGAAGGCCGTGATCAAAGACGCGATGGATATAGCCTTCACTTGAGAGGCAGTGCCAAAAAGCTTCACATGAAAGAGAAAATGACCTCATGCGGGTAGATGTGGTAGCCAAATCAGGGAGGAAAGGATGGCCAGAAATGTCAAGGACACAGACGGGTGGAGGTGAGGGAGTTGAAGATGGGAAACGAAAGACAACCAAATATAGAAGAAGGACATTTGAATTTATCTCTTATTGGCTGAAATGATTCATAAAGGTTTGGATCCAACATTAAGTATGCATAGATAAAGAGATGGATACTGTATTGTTCCAAAACTGGGAGATTCTGGCATGATAACTGCAAAAATATCAGAACAAATACCAGTGGAAAAACTATCAAACACAGGCTACACCACATATAAACTCTAAAAGAAGATTAAACTAAGATGTGCAGTCAATAAGCAAATGTACATTTTCAGTAGAGAGGCTGAAATAGAAGGGATGGCCCAACAAGTCTTAACTTGAGCAGTGTTTTGTTTGTGCAAGTCTGCATTTGTCACGGTTTATCCATAAAAGCACCATGTTAGAGCACTAGGGAGTTTATAAGAGCACTTGGCACACTGACAATTGATTCTGCAATCACGTCATCGGTCCTATGACCAGAGGTTTAGGAAAAACAAGTGAAGAAAAGATCTAAGCTGTCACGTGATCAACACCTGCTGGTGAGCTGGATCAGGTGGTGGGGAGGGTACATCCAAGCATTTGCTGATGGTGCTCCGAACGTTTGCTAGGGGCTCCAGCCCATGAGATCTTAAACAGCTATCTCCAGCAGAGACTCTTTGAAATACCAAGAGGAGAGCTGGCTGTGTTCAGAGCTGTCGTTGCTGATATAATGGTATGGAGATGCATCTGGAAGGTGGTCGGTGCGAGTCACCCCTGACTGAGCTTAGATAACCTCTGTGAGCCCATGTTAGGCTTCAGCAGTTGCTCCAGAAAAATCTCAGGTGCGGGAGGAGTTCATGGAGCATCTGGCCAACTATAAGATGGCCCTGGAAAGGGAAAAAGATCCTTTACCAAATGTGTTTGCAGGAACTAGTGTATATATGAAATAGCATGGTGATGGAAGGACTGCTTTGAGTCCCGTTAAGCCCGTCAGGCCATGATGTTGTTGCTGACTTGTTTGACACACTTGGGCAGCATTGCATAGAAGTTGGACCAATGCCTCTCGACTGGCAGGATGTGCTACGTCACACCTCTCAGCCTTCCTGGAAAAGTCTATGAAGAGAAATGAATGATAGTCAAGCCGCGGAAACAGAAGAAGCAATGGAATTTTTATCCCGATAATGTAACAACAGTACTTGTTGTTCACCCATTGCAAAGATTTTTATTTTTGACAAACTGCTCCTGCATTTGGTTTCTGTTCTATAAATGATGACACGCTGTTGCACGTCACGTGCTGTACTGTATATAGCTAATTCTGACCCCTAGTGAGAGCCAGGAGAGGAAGCACCACGATCCAGCGGCACCACGGTTGTCCTCTGTTCTCAGCACAGGTTTTTGAGTCACATCTGACTGGGAATATTTCAGAAGCGGAGCGCTGCCTGTACAGTCAGGTTTCGTGAGATTACATGTTTAACCTAAATTCTAAGGTCATTTTGGATTCATGAGATTGCAAGGTCATATGGGCAAGGTCAAGAAATTAAAAATGTGCTGCTTTTCAACTTGGAAATGTGCTCTTCTACTTCTACAGCTGAAATTTCACCTGAGATCACTGGAGATGCTTACCTTTGGCTTTCCTCCACTAATTGACAATCAACCAGATTCTCCATTATATCCTTGTGTCATATTTCTTGTCAGCTCTTGACTGATTTCGGAATAGCTGCGGGCCACGACAGGGTGTATGGAAGATATTTACGACAGTCTGTTTCCTGCTTTCTACATGGGCAATTATAACTTAATTCTAATTATATGCTGATGCATGTTAATCTGCCTTCAGAAACTTGGGCAAGGTCGGTTGTTGACTCACACATTCATCGCGTGCATGATGAACTCACGTGCACTCACTGCTAAACGTCTTATTTTGAAGCAAGATAATTGTGAAACATACACCTTTAGGGAAAACAAAAGAAGAATTTTAATATTTTGTGACTGCTGTTTAGTTTTCCATGGGTTAATAAATGGTCAAAAAAAAAAAAAAAACAGAACTATAACACAACCAAATGACTAGCACTTAGTTCCTCATTTATTCCTCACAGCACAACAACATTTTGTGTACCGTACAAACCCTAGAATGCAACAAATGCACAAGTAAACATAGTAGTTTGTCAAATGCCTAATAGTGGTGTAATTCAAGAACTGTCTGTTGTGGCAGTGGTCTGTTTTGATTCAGTGGAAAAATATCCTCTTGACATTGTTTAAATGGCTTAAAAAATGTTAGGGTAAAAAGTTGGAAATTGTTTGTGTGCATTAGATCCCAGAAACCACATTTTGTTTCCACTTACAACGCCACTGGCAGAGGTTTCTGACTGGCCTTCCTGCTGCACTGGCGCTTTGGATTTGCAGTTTGGAGACAAGTCTGTAAACGTGAGACCAGTGTGGGTCTGGTTTAAGGGTGCAGCCACCACAGAGAATTCGTACTCCGAACTCTTAACAAACTACACATTAAATTGCTTCAGCATCTGTTTTTACCCCAAGCTTACACGGCCTAAACAAGGGAGGGGACCTCTATGGAAAAGAGATGAGATCAGATTTTCCTTTTGTCATCTCTTGGGTGTCACATCATCACATATTCTTGGATATGGAGCTCAAAATGCTCACTGATCCCCTTATACCCATCTGCTACTTATGGAAGCCTCGGGGAGGCATCTGAAAGAAGGCCACACGACACGACACACAGATCCAACCGCAGAGAAACAAGGTTTAGGAGCTGGTCCGGTTGGAAGAGGATAAAACGGGTTTGAAAAAAAAATGGGGGAAGGCAGTATATTAATAAAAAGAAAGACAAGGGTCACATATGCTTGTGGAAAAGGAAGAATGTAGCCCTAAAGATCACAAGCAGAGAAATAATTTATCACTGCTCCCTCTATCATTTCTTCCAGCACAGACAGATGGCCCGGAGTCAGACTGGATCGCTTCTGGTTTTCCTTGAGATTCTTGCCTACTATGTATTTTGAGTGTATGCACGTGCACGCATTCATTTGCTCACAAACACAAGGAAGGAGACTGGCAATTAGCAATGTCAGCTCAATGAATATCTGCCCTCGTCTCACTTTATTTGAACAAATGATAATTTTAGAGACAGCTCGGCAGCTTGATCTGGGGTAAGGTGGCACATCTTTCGTCAGATCGTTTAAAGGGTATATTTAAACCAGTTTCATTGAATAAAGGACTTAGAGATTCATTTGTTGGAGATAATGCTGCAGAAACACTGTGCTTACCTACTTCCAGTTTTCCAAAGTCATTTCCAGCCAGCTGACAGGGTAACTGTGGTTCAATAACAACTGAGACATCATTCACTCAGAGAGATGGGTCCGACATGCCTCATGAAGGTTTAAACAATTACATTTCTCGTAATCATTGACAATGTCTTAACTGTTGTTTTAGTCTGTTATTCCCTCACTTAAATGAAGCACATCATAATACATTCTGGCATGAATTTAAAGCCAAACATCTGTACTGCTGTAGTCTGTTGAAACACTACTTTCACACCCTTTTTTTCCCCATATTCCATTTTTTGATGGCTGTCTCAACATCTCAAATGACAGGAGATACGATTTTTTTTCACACATCAGACCTGGGTCAATTTCATATGTGGTACTAAATCGGATACGTATCAGGTCTTTTAGGTTGTTGTAGTGGAGGGACCACTTTCATGGACCCGAACCCGAATGGACCCCTAAAAAAATTCGACCCAAAACCGACCCGACCGGAGCTATTATCATAAATCCTGGTTCTGAACCCAAATGGACATGCAATATTTTGACCCCGGAACCGACTTGACCTGAGTCTTTAGTTTCCCACCACAAACCCAACGGAGATACCCAAACAGAACCGAGACAATCCAGCCCATAGTTGCTCTTGTTAAAAGTTGTCTAGCGTTGAATAAAACTTGATTTTCTTACCTAAAGTTGTCTTCCTCTACCCGGTTCAGTTGCTACATAGGCTACGTGATGGAAACAACAATGAATCCACGTCATTATTCTCTTTGTGTATAAATATACTATTGGTAGCAACTGCTAACGCTAATAGCCTACACCAGTCAGGACGTGTTGTGAACATATTCTATCATCCAACGTTATTATGTTAGTGATCCGTTGTGCTTTACAGCTGCCAGGCAAACCGCTAATAATACGCTACGGCAACACGATTGTTTTCATAACAAACACGCCACATTAATGAATAATCATTTAACTGCCCTTAGTCCTGACATTGGCTGAACTAAACTACTGTTTGCTTGTTTACGTTTGCTTGACCTGTCACCTGACATTTCGCAGCCTATTGGATGGAAGGGGATGGGGGGGGGGGTGAGTGACAGCTGCCACCGCCAATATCTCTCGGGTAAACGCGGACCCAGCCTGTCAGAGAGCACCAACCGGACCCGAGACTAACTGTACCGATACCGACCTAAACCTGGAGTCATGTCTTGTGAATGGACCTGAGACCCGATTTGGGTCGGAACCTTGGGTTTTCAGGTTGTTCCGAAGACCTCTACGTTGTAGTTCACACTTCTAGGTCGTATTTCATCCATCTTTGACGTCACTGTTTTGCAGCTGATATCACAATTCCACGTCGGCTGGAGGGTTTTTTTGCTCTCCTTTCCCTCGGTCTTCCTCTTATTATAATTTGTTTGTGGGCGTGGTGAGGGGTTGTCTGGGAGCCGATTGGATGTGCTGCAACAGCAGTAGGGTTGGCGTTAATCAAATCGGTATTACAATGAATTGAACATTTTAGCTGGGTTACAATTAATAAGCAATTATTTAGGTTCTGTTTAACTTTTTGCCCACATTTGATCACTGTCAAAGTTTTTGCTGCAAATATGCTCAACTCTTACAAATGGGATATTTTTTTTTATAAGGAATGAATGCATATATTTGTGATTTTAAAATAAGTGAGGGGAAACACAGATTAACTATTTTTGTTTGTTTACTGAGTATTTGCAAACAACTGAAATAATTGACATGGGCAACATTATGTCTGTTATAGGTTCTAAACATTGGTTTTTGGTTAATTTTTGATTAACTGCCCAGTCCTATGATGCAGGCAGATGATGTTGAGCCAGTCTCAATGTTTCGCTTGAGCGTGAGCTGTGTCTTCTCATTCAACACCACCATCGCTGTGCAGGCACACAAAACACAGAAACACAACATCCATCTCAGCTCCTTCAGTATGCTTTGCTTATTCTTCTTTCTGTGTTTTTCTCTTTGCCGTTTGGCACAGTGAAAGGTGCTACTGCCATCTAGTGGAATGGAGTGGTAGTTCACTTATATTGAGAAGAACCTTTGACCAAACGATCAAGGTAAACCTTGTTACAGTTCCTGCTTTTATCCCTCACTAATGGAAACCCCCCTGAAGTCATTAACTCATGAGGGTCCAGATGTATTGCTAATATTTGGGGACTCGTATCCCTCTGGCTCGCAGCTGCCCAGTCAAGGTTGATGGTTCCAGTTCTGTATTACTCTGCTACAGTAAGATCTGGTGGAACAATCCAGCTCCAGCAGAAAAAATGGCTGAATGCTAGTTTTTTTTTCTGCATCAAATGGTCTGATCTTGTTGTAACCAGTCTAGTAAAAGAATCTCTTCAGATTCTTATTATCCAGTGTTGATTCCTCACCTACAGGCAACAAGCAAAATGGTGTGATGTGACACAACTACAGGACATAACATTGGCTCAGAATATCTTTCCCTAACTCTAAAAAGATAATTTAGGTTCCCAATTACAACTAAGTAGTTTTAGTGGTTAAAACCAAGCGGGAAATTTGGGAGCCTCATCTTAATAAATTGACTTTAATGCAAAAACTGCTAGTGAACCAAAATATAAAAGGTGAAAGAGTGAAAATAAAGGAAGTTAAAAAGGGGAAAAAATAGCTTTAAATTGTTGCACCTACTCGTGCCATCAGTCCTCCTCCTTTCTCCTAATGAAGACCTTGATGGTTTAAACACTTCATAAAAGTGTTACGTTGTTGAAACTAATGGGTGAGAACAGTTTGCGAGCAGACAGAGTAGGTATCAACAGGCCAGCATGTATGGGAGGAATGTGCACTGATAACGCCAATAGAATGGCATGACAACAACAAGTTTGGGTGGCGTGGAAGTGAAAATATTTGCTGAAAGCCTGATTCTGTGCAGCCCTTGAGGTCACGAAGGAGCTACTGGTAAAGATCAGAAAACCCATGCTGACATATCTGCGGATCAAATGTCCAAAGTGCCAGTAGAGCCGGTGTTTAGAAATTAGTGGCATATAAGGCAATTGCACATCACTTTCCTTCAAATATAAACCTCTTGAGCCAGTGCTTGTTTTTTTTTTTTTTTTTTTTTTTACTACATAGAAGCAAGAGGGGCAATAACAATTTAAACACAACCTTAACTATGCTAACACAGCATCATGATGCATAGGTTGACTGGTGATTCTAAATTGACTGTCTGTCTGTTACAACTCTAAATTCCCCTGTGATGGACTGGTGACATGTCAAGGTTGACGACTGGGATAGGTTCAAGTCCCCATTAGTCTTGACAGGGTGAAGCAGGTATAGAAACGAAAAACGTTAATGGCAAAATGGTCCACATGTTTTATTGTGCTTTTATTGAAAGTGTTTTAACCTTCTGCATCATCTGCTGGTTTGGGAATGCCTCTGAGGCACAAAAGAGTTCTGTTAGGAGGACAGTAACAACAGCCAGCAAACTGTTAGGAACCACCCTACCCAGCCTCGAGAGCATATACAGAGACCGAGTAACAAGCAAGGCAAAGGCCATTGTGGCTGATGAGAGGCACCCACTTACCTCCAGTTTTAAACTGTTGCCATCAGCTCGGCGTTATTGCACCCCCTTGTTTACTAAAAACAGGGCAAACAAGTCTTTTATACCCCAAGCCATTAAACTTTTAAACATTTCTAGGAAATAGCACCCCAGCTGGCTGGGAATACCATGTATGAGTGGTAGCACCGTGTCTGTCTGTGTTTTGGTTCTGTGTCCTTGTTTTTTTATGTTATGGTTGTCAAATTGCCATGTGTACCTTTTGCTGCAAACAAATTTCCCCACGGGGACAATAAACATATATCTATATCTATCTATAAAAATATGGTTGTTACACTTCTGCACCCTCCGCCCCCCCATATCATAGCTTTAACCATAGGTGGACTTCCTTTAGCGGGGTATCAGGGTAAATCCCTAAAGGGCTGGAATATGGCTGAGCGCCTCCTCTGTCCTTTCTGCCGTTGTGTCTCCATTACAGTAACAGACCCGGAAGGATCCACTGATTTAGCAAACTACCACATCGTACCACTGGGTGGCAGTAGTGCACCACTGCCAAGGAATAGAAGAAGATGACAGCAAAGAAGAAGATGAAGAAGAAAGGAAAAGGGAGAAAACTAACTGGAATAATGAAAACAGTGTTGAAGGAAGTTGAGTTGGTCGGGGAGAAGAGACAACTTGAACTCTGCAGAGACTTCAGGACGGTCAAACAACGTTCTCCTATGTACATTATATCCAATTAGCCATGAGTCAACACCGTCCCCCACTGGGCAGTTTTTTGGGGGCCATGCTGGAAACTTAACCCAAGGCAGAGGCTTGTCCTGTAGAAGCTCCCAAAAATATTAATTGTGGGTTTGTTCTGGATAATGGAAACACACAGCAATGGTCAAAGCCCCGTTAAACTACCCTGAACCTCTGCTAATGGAAGCCTGCCTTATTTAAAGCTGAACTTGTCCCATGTAATACTGCCTTTACAGGAGGTGGGTTTGGATCAGGAGATAAGGCAGTCATCTGCCAGTTGGAAAGTAGGTGGTTCAGCCCCCAAGTTTGTTGGGTAAATTACAGAACCCCTAATTTCCCTCTATGTTTTCACCAGTGTGTGTGTATGTACGTGATAAAGAACAAGCAGCACACAAGTGAAAAACGTCTTAGATTATGAAAGTGAATAATGAATGCGTTCATGACTGGACAACTGTTCATTTAGTGTAAAATCGCTTCAGGTGATCAAGAACACTCAAAGCAGGCGGTGTAAATGCAGTCCATTTACATTTCGGTACGGAAAAAAAGAGGAAAAAAAAAACCCTTGCGCTTCATCTATCTTTAACCCAGTCAGTGATCACAGCCACTATCTCGTAAACACACACTCGTAAACGTATAAACACTGCAGGGTATGAATGCACACGAGGTCAGTTTCACCCGCATAATCACCGCTAAAACATCCAAACAAAGCAGGCCCGCTGTGGTAAAGGGAGCGCTTACGTAAGTTAAATTAAACCAGGGAGGATGATGATGATGATGCCAAAGCACAAGAATGGGCTAATTGCTGATTTGTTGTCCAACACAAGTTGAAACTGCAGCGCACCTGACTTACTTCTTTGATGTTAATGAAACTCTGCTGGTTAACTGGCTTCTTTACCACGAAGAGGGACACAGCAGCCCTATTGTGAAATGGAAAAAGTTTTTTTTTAACTTTTCAGGATGAAAGTGAGCAGAGATTGAAAGAGCCCTCGCTCTCGCCACCCTTCTCCCTCTTTCTTTATCACGTCTATCTCAGAAAGCACGCATACATGCTTGAGAATGCATCTTCATAGTTTCATGCTGCTTTGGGGAAAGTGGCAATGAACTACAGCGCAGATAGTCATGCTTCGAGTTCCTCCTCTTGCAGGTGTTCTCGCCTTTTTTTTCCCCCTTGCTCATCTTATCTGTCAGCGTGCAGATGAATCACAGATTGGATGAATGAACATCCAGTGGACTTGAGCAGGATGTTTGAGAATGCCAGAGGGCCTTGTTTTCATCCCGCATCGACTGAGCTATCTGGGCTCTGTGCGCCTTTCGGTGACGATACACCTCCGATTGATGCTGACAGCAGCTGAAGTGAGGAGAGAAAATGTGCGCAGGAATGACGGGCAGGGCTGGAAAAACACCACATACCTCATTGCTGGATCTGCGAGGGACGAGTTTTCTGTTATTTGGAGACTGGCCAGGTGACGCCTCATTTGAGAACCTCAAACACCTGCATGCCCCAGCGGTCATATGAATTCTCATGAAAAAAAAAAAAAAATGCAATTTAACTCGTGATTCCCAGTCGTGTTGCTTCGACCGTGTTGGGGCTGTGGTTTGAGATCTAAGATGCTCAGTCGCTCACGCCCAACCACGTCATGCACACACTGAAGCTAAACTCGCATGAGAAAATAAAAGATTAGACAGACAGCTCAGCTCTGGAAGGAAAAAAAGAATTAAGCAGCGCCAAACCTCACCCCACTGACACACATATTCATCAGCCAATCAATCAAAGTGGTAAACGATGTGAGCCACCTCCGAGTGATGACAAATAGAGAGCAAGCTACCCTGAACTTTATAATTACAGTGATCACAGATAGCTGTAATTCCCACTTGACAGACTTACTGTAACACTTCTCAGGGCTGCCCGGCTGGCACAGACATGCTACGCCAATAAAGACGCATTCCTTCTCCTCTTTGTGAAAAGATAAAAGAGACGTTCTCTGTATTTTCTTTTTTTTTTTTTTTCCAAAGCTGACACAACTGTCCGCCTTTATCAGCATACAGTACGACTGTGCAGTGATGCGTACCGGCTGATGAAACGCAAAGTTTAGAACAACAAAGCGCCGATACAAGACTGGAACTTCCTCATTCTGGTGAAGTCGGAGGACTCATTGAAAATCCTCCCTGACCGGTGTCACCGCTTGTACGACTAATAATGTTTGAGCGGCAGTAAAGCAGCTTCACTGCGCCTGCCGCCTGGCTGGGGAATGACATTGTAAAGCATCACATTTCATGTAGTTTATGTGTGTTATAAAATAGAAACATCTAAGTTCTTGCTAAGTAACTTCCGCAGTCGATTCTGATTTGTTTTAGACGATTGGAAAGCACCCAAAAATCACACTGCGTACAAGCAGAAACGCAGATCTAAGTTAAATGGGCAGGAGGAACGGGCACGCCCAAGTGGCCCAATCACAGTTAAACTCATGTGGCACGTGTTAATGGAGGAGTAACCCACTTTATTACTGTCCTGCTTTACTTGAGGACAACTATGACAAACAAAAAAATAAATAAATATCATTAACTTCTCTCAGAGGTTTGAATCAAGGCAGGGAGGTTTTATTAATAAAGCCTTCTGGATGGAAGGTCTATTAATAGATGCTAATGAGTGTAAACTGTCATTAGGGGACCGAAGAAATTAATAGATGCAGTTTTGAGTTATAATTGAATATATTATATAACATATTATGTTTGCCCAGGAGGCAAGTAGCGACCTAAGAATAAAATACTATTTCAAGCCTCGGACGGGACTCAAAAATGTAATTCTGCTGAAGTGATAGTGTGGGCGGAGTCTTGACAGACGAACCAAGGTCATTTTAACTTTGAGAACTTCACCACCATATTAACTCCTTACCGATGGACGGTGTTAGGATCTTTTTTGAAAAGATTCTAACTGCGTATTCTTTGCTGGAAAGGAGAGTCTCGGTTGGTAGTACAAGTACAACACAGATGTTTAATTTGTAATAAACGTGATATCACGGCTCCCTGGTAGAGGCAGTCTCTAACACGAGGAGTAAGCGACGAAACAAAACAACAACAATTTAAACAGAAATGTGCGTCACTAGATGGGGAGGAGCCACGGTTTAGACTTGGCTCTCCCATTGGCCGGTCCGGTCCTCCGTTCATACGTCCAATCTGTTGTCTTCAGGTGGTCCTCTTCTGGTCCAATCCACTGCTGGTGTTTCCATCAGTAAGAATGGTTACCTATCCCACAATGCTATTCTAATTACCTGGCCAGGTCTTTGTTTTCAAACATGTGTTTCTAACCGGCTACAGCTGGACTAATTGCTACATTTCTGATATAAAGTGAAGACAAATCACAGACTAAGAATGATCTAAGACACTGTGATATGGACATATGGTTCATTAAATAAAACAGTATGATATAGATGTAATGTCATTTATGTTTCCAATACTAGAATATTAATAATGCTATTGATAACAATACTATTACCAATATGTAACTAATGTGTAACTTGTACAAAAATGAGAACCACTAGCTGCACTAATTCTGGATCTGAAAAGTTAAGAAAATTCTGACCTAACAACGGCTGAAAGTCAGAAATACTGCCGTCGACAGGCGTGAAAATGAGGAGGAAAGTTCAACTGCAGCTGTCAGACTGATGCAACGTTTTTAGCTGTTCTCCTGATACACAAAACCTTACAAGTTAAACAGGGTGTTCCTTCTTATTTTTACACAACAGTGACAGTAAACATCATGACAAAAAAAAAACATTAAATGTTGGCAACTTTAGCTTTTAAAAGTGAAGCAGAACTAAAGACCTGCAGTGAAACGTAAACACTATTGTTAAATATGGCATCCAATGGGATTTACAGTTGCTCTCTAGTTAAAGGCACGTTTCAATGTGTCTTATGTCCTTGATGGTATCTAGTTCTCAGGGGAGTTCCAAGTCCTCCTTTACCCTCTGGAAGTTCCTACTTACCCTCTGGAAGAAGAACTATTTGGTCTGAAAGTACATCTCAAGAAGACGACAACAGAAAGCTCTGTTTAACTGTTTATGGAAAACACTTCCCGTCCTCCCGACATTGTTTTGTTATCACAGATATCCCAGAAGCTTCCCAAAAACAAGCCAACATGCCAACACGCTTTGCTCTTTCCACTACCCACAATCCTTATCTGCAAAGTAAATAAGGGCTCCCATCCTGTCTGCAGGGGTTTTGTCTCTTTCTGCATTAGGCTGTGTCTGCCAGCAATCATTAAAACCTGGATGGGGGGGTTGAAAAGGAGTCAAAAAGGCAATGCATCTTCTACAAGCAAAACAGAAAGTAACCGCTGATGTCCAAGATCACGACCCTCATTTATAAAAATGTTGCAATAGTTTTTTTTTTTTTGCTTTTTTTTTTTTCCTTGTTAGGTGGAGCATTTTCTTTTTTTTTTTTTTTTTTTACAGAAAATCTTCCAGGGCTGTGACTGGGAAAACCTTGGACGTGTTTCTCCTAAAGAAAAGACAGTCTCTTGTGCTAACTGGAAGGATACTTGGGTTCGTTTCAGCAGCTGTCAGCTGTCTCGCATGAGTTTGACATAAAAATTGCTCACAGGGGTACATTGATGGCACCAGAAAAGCAGTTTGTCATTCACAGCTATTGACTGAGATGGCATTGAAATTTTCTCTTTCTGCCTCAGCCTAATTTTTATGTCAGTTAAATCATTCATGTACAATGTAAATAACAATCAAATGCAGGTTTTTTTCTCTTTTTTTTTTTTTTTTTTTTGTTAAATAGTGAGGCCTGATACGAGCCTCTAGACTTCCACTGCAGTTCCCTTAATTTCATTCTTGACATCGTGGAACTCCATCAAAAACGCAAATTAAGTCTGACTTTCCAATGAAGAGAAAAGAAAAGAAGCTGTAAACACTTTGCACGCTTCTCATTTATTCACATCGTGAACGGGAACGCCAGAAAACAATTGAATTAATCTTTGGCAAACTCCAGAAAGACGTTGCGTCAGGCACAAAACAAACTGGCAAACACAGATTCGGTTTGGGGGTTGGTGGGGGGGTTGTAGATTAGGAGATATAAACAGTGATTGTGAAAGAAAATGCCACCATTCCACAGACAAGAGCAATATAAACAGACGTGCGTCTCCAATGTTGACAGAGACAACATCACTGATCAGCAGTTGTCAACGGTGTTAGAGGTTCAGTCCTCTGAAGATAAAAATCAGTTTAAGAGTAACTGGTAACAGTGCAGAAATATTTTACAAAACCTCAAAACCCACAGTTTCAAAGCTGCTCTCCTTCATGTAGAGCTGTTGCTATCATTAATCAACGCTTTGATGTTTTAATTATTTGTGTTTTTTTTTTTTTTTTTGCCTTTTATTTGTGTGGGCCCTTAATATCGTCTTTACTTTGGGCTTATAATGTCATGTTTTAATGTCATGTTACCACATCTTAGTGAGTCGGGGCTGTAAACTAAACAAGTGCTTACGCTCATAATTCAGAAGGCAATATATATTTATAAAAGCTACGAAGCTCGCATGCAAAGAGCAGCACCATCCTAAAACTAATAACTCAAGGAGCTTGTCTGGTTGAGCTTTTATGTGTTCAAACAAAATGTAATTACTTGGCGCCATGGAAATAAATGGAGGTAAAAATAGTCACAGTAAAAATAACACATTCCTACGGAGTGACAGGTCGACATTTGCCCATTTACTTCAAATATTGCTTTACTCCTGCGGCTGCGAGGAGAAATAATGGTGAGAGGCACGTTTCCAAAAAGGAAAAAAAAAAAAAAAAAAAGGGCCTTTTCTTTTTTTTTGTTTGAGTGCTGAAAAGCCGTAATTGCTCATCTGAGCTCAGGCAAGATGCCTCTCTCTCCCTTTCCAACGGCAACATAAACTTCTGCATTCTTGCAGATGTTGACCTCTCTTTTTCCAGGGGGGCTGTTTGTGTGTGAATGTGTGTGTGTGTGTGTTGTTGGGGGGCATGACTGCCTGTACTCACGTACACTGTATCTATATGTACAGTCTGACTCCTACTGTGAGTGAGAAGCATACAGGGCGTGGATGCTGATTTCAGAAACAAGGACAGCGCAGAGGGCTTTTCTGGAGTGGGAGACTTGTGTGAGAGCTTGTTGGCAGCGATGGGATGGAAGGAGTAAATGGGGGGGGGGGTGGCTGGGTGGGTGGAGATACTTTAGTAGTGTTTGGACAGTTTGTGAGTCAGACTTCAACAGTAAGGGCAGTAACAGAGGCCATGAATGAGAGTGTTTGCTTATGTGGGTCACTGGGCTCCCATTTAACCCCTTCGGTCTTTACTGCTTTTGAATGGGAAGCAGCCGCTCCACTTCAGGTTGCGCCTGACAGAAAGAAAGACCATGTGCCCGCGATGGGAAGTGAAGCACACCAGCACTGTAGTTTGTCTTTGTTGAAGGCTATGTGCAAAAAGTCCTCCGGTGATTGCGGTGTTTACGCTGAGGATATGAGGCTTGTGTTTTGCCACATGTCCTGCACGATCCACGGAGGGCCGAGGTTGGCTGGAGAGAGGCTGTTTTTTTCTGAAGCAAGCCCCATAAAGAAACTCTTCCCTCTGCAGGGGAGAAAACGGATCAAGAGTATAACTTGAACCTGTCGCTGATATTTCACCAAGAGCCAAATGTGTTGAGGAAAGCCGTGGTGCTCAGCGTTGCATGGACACAAATTGCTTTTCCTGTTTATGCAGCTGCTTTATTTGGGGAACAGTCCAGATAAAAACAGCCGTGTCAGGATGTGGATTAGATTAAGGAAACTACCATGCCTAAATAATGTCTCTGCACCTGGTGGAACTCAATCAAAGCTCTTTGAGTACTGAACCTTTGGGACAAATTTAAAATGGCAGAGAAGGAAAGTTAATTGACTTAGGAGATTTGAAATGATGCACAATGATTGTGATGGAATGAGAAGATAAAAAGCTCCATTACAACGACTGGCCAACCACTGTTCCTGATTTGACTGCAATTATCGTTGCTACACTTCTGCCATTTAAAAATCCCTTTTCCTTTTCAAAAATACATGCATAAATCATTTAATTCTGTATTTAGAATACACCAGGGTACTGAAAAACGATTACATCCTTATTGTTTCTGACAATCATATATCTGCATTGGTCTTTTAGATCTCTGCTGCTTTGACTGCAACAATAAAAACAGCATCTTATTGCAAAGATTTAAATCTGTGATTGGGGAGTTTAAGACTTATTAATATGATAGATTACAATTTTCTCATGTAATTTGTTTTATACACAACATTTGGTTAAGTAGAGCCCCATGGAATCCGCAATCACGGAATCGCGGAATTGGAGATTAAAAATGGAATTCACTTTAAATGCGTAATATAACAGAACTGAACGGCAATCTGCGTAAAAGTTTATTTTTTTTCTCCCAGACTAAAAGGAATCTTTCCATCAAGAAAATGTTCCAAGAGAAGTCACTAAAAGCTGGGGACACTGCACCAAAAAAAAAAAAAACACGTCGAAGTGGCCACTTGAGAAACTGGCGAAGAAGCGAAGGAACTACCGACTTACTCCCAGGTACAGGGCAGAGCAGTTTCTCCGAGATTATTATATTATTATTAAGTTTTGCCAGAACACAGTTGAATGGACCCGAAAAGATACATGCAAGGATCACTTATGAGTGAAAAGCACAAACATAAAAAAGTGAGTCACTCACTGAGCTAAACACAAAGAGGTCTGACAATTATGTATTTAGACGGGGATGTCTGTAACAGCTGGAACACCTAAAGAAGAAAACTCATGGACACACACTCATACACACAACCAGTGTTCAGTGCTTTGGATTTCATAGCATCTACATAAAGCTGTAGTAAATATAGTTTTTTCTGTTATAAGACACACAGTTTGTCATGACATACCTGAAAAATGTCAGCTACGTCATGACAAACTATGTGTCTGATAACAGAAGAAATTAAACAAGCTAAAAACGATTCAGTTTACTGCTGTTGCAGTTTCTTTCTTTTTTGCACTTTAAATGGATTTTACCTATTTGAGGTTTTTTTGTTTGTTTGATTTTTATTTCACAAAAAGAACTTTTGAAATTTTTTTGTTTGTCAAAAGAATGAATGTTTTGTTGGACACAGTATGTTTAAAAATATGAAAACATTAAAGTTTACAGTTATAATTGCATAAATTGTCTATACTTCATTACTTTATATACTGTCTTGGGGTTAAATTTGCATAAAATGCTTTAAATGGAATTCTCAAAAATTAAAACCAGAAAATAACCGTAAATGAAAAAAATTAAAACGGAATTTGAGAAAAAATAAAATGGATTTAATAGGGCCCTAGTTAAGGTGTTCCACAAGGTTCTGGACTGGGACCAGTTCTGCATTTCAATCAATCAATCAATCAATCAATCCATCCATCCATCCATCCATCCATCCATCCATCCATCAGTGAGCTGTTAGAGCCATATCCAAATTGTATTTGGGCCATAGGCAGGGTAAGCCCTGGACATACATGCTTCCCTTGGACAATATCACCAGGACATATTTCCATGGGGATGCTGACAGATGACATCACAGAAATTAGAGACTTATCTTTGGAACATAAAGGCTTCTATGACCAGTCATCTTCTATTTCTAGATTAAAGCAAAACCTAGACCAGGGGTCACCAATCTTGGTCCTGGAGGGCCGGTGTCCTGAAGGTTTTAGATGTTTCCCTCCTTCTTCACACCCTGATACAAGTGGCTGTGTCATTAACCAGACATGTGCTGACCTTGATGACAAGATGATGGTGGCCATTAATTAGGATCAGGTGTGTTAAAGCAGAAAAACATGCAAAACCTGCAGGACACCGGCCCTCCAGGACCGAGATTGGATGACCCCTGACCTAGACAATTGTTTTGGGGCCTACAGGAAAACCAGGGATTCACAATATGAAGACAAAGTTACTCAAGATAGAGGTAGAAAAGGCAAAAAAAAAAAGGGGGGCATATGATGATTTGTACACTAGGTTGGACAGTAAGGAGGAAGAAACTGACTTATACAGGTTGGTCAGACAGAGAGACAGAAATAGACCAGACATGCAGCAGAAGTTGAAATGTATTGACAGGTGACAGAAGTGTTCTGGGAGGATGGAAAGAGCACTTTGAAGAGTTGATGGATGAGGAAAATGAAAAAGAATGAAGAGTAGAAGAGTGAGTGTTGATGATCAGGAAGCAGCATAGATTAGCAGGGCTGAAGTGAGGAGGACACTGAAAAGGATGAAGAGTGGAAAGGTAGTTGGTCCTGATGATATGCCCGTGGAGGTATGAAAGTGTCTAGGAAAGGTGGCAGTAGACTGACGAACAAGATCTTAGAGAGTAAGAGGATGCCTGAAGAATGGAGGAGAAATGTGCTGGTGCTGATTCTTAAGAACAAGGAAGACATGCAGAGTTGTAGCAACTACAGAGGAATGAAGCTGATGAGCCACACAATAAAGTTATGGAAAAGAACAGTGGAAGATAGACTAAGGACAAGAGTGAACATTTGTGAACTGGCTGTACGGTTTCATGCCAAAAAAAAGAGTAACTACAGATGCAATATTTCCTTTGAGGATGTTGATAGAGAAGTACAGAGAAGTATACCAAAGTGGTGCAGGACATGTATGCGAGCTGAAAGACAATGGTGTTGTGTACCGTAGGTGCGACAGAGAAGTTTAAAGAGGAAGTGGGACTGCATCAAGGATCAGCTTCTCATTTGCTATGGCGATTAGGTTAGACAGGAATCTCCATGATATTTGCAGATGACATTGGGAGCTGTAGTGAAAGCAAGGAGCAGGTGGAGGAAAATCAAGAGGGGTGGAAGTATGCTCTGGAAAGTAGAGGAATGAAGGTAAGTAAGGGACCCAAGTGGAACGGTGAGGATACAGGGAGTAGAGATAAAGAAGGTGGAGGATTTTAAAAACTTAGGATCAACAGTCAAGACCAACAGAGAGTGTGGAAAAGAGGTGAGAAGCGTGTGCAAGCAGGTTTGTAATGGGTGGAGAAAAGTGTCAGGTGTGACGTGTCATAAAAGACTTTCACCAAGAATGAAAGGAAAGGTGTAGGAGACGGTGGTGAGATCTGTGATGTTGTTGGTTTAGAGACTGTGGCACTCAGGAAAGAACAGGAAGCAGAGCTGGAGGTAGCTGAGGTTAAAATGTTGAGGATTCTCTTTGGGAGAGACGAGGATGAATAGAATCAAGAATGAGAACATCAGAGAGTTAGATGTTTTGGAGAGAAAGTCAGAAAGGCCAGACTGAGATGGTTTGGAGGTGTACAGAGAAGGGATATGAAAATATGTTGGTAGAAGGATGATGAGGTTGGAACTGCCAGGCAGGAGGTCTGGAGGAAGACCAAAGAGGAAATATATGGATGTAGTGAAAGAGGACATGAAGATACTTGGTGTGAGAGAAGAGGATGCAGAGACGAGGCTTAGATGGAGGTAGACGATTTGATGCAGTGACCCCTGAAGGGATCAGCTGAAAGAAAAAGAAAAAGACTCTAGATAAGTATTACTTTGGCTTCTTGAACCACTGCGAATAACTTTGGAGTCATTTTTGACCAGAACATGTCTCTAAAGTTGGCCGTCTTGCACTTGCTTCATATCGCCATAATCAGGAGCATCCTTTAATATAAACCCTTCTCACTTACTGGCCCACATCACCATGTCTAGGCTGGACTACCAGCAGTGCTATTGATGATAGATGTCCAAATGATTCCTTGATAATCTTTCAGTTCATCCAAAATGCTGATTACACTGAACCGACTGGCACCATGGAAACAAATCATATTTCTCATGTGTCAGCCTCATTAAACTGGCTTCCTGTAAAAATCAGAATAAGATTCAGAATCAGTCTTATGAACTACAAAGCCCTTAAGGGCCTAGTTCTGATTTATCTTAAAGATCTCATTTTTAACCAGCCCATGAAACGTCTTCTCTCACAGACTGCAGAGTCACTTGTGGTTTCTAGAATTTCCAGGACTAGAATGGGAGGCAAAGCCTGTAGTTTTCAGGCTCATTTCCTGTGGAACCAGCATCCAATTTGGGTACACAAACACCCTCTCTGCCTTTAAGAGAAAGCTTAAAATATACCTCTTTGAACAAACTTATATTTAATTTGCTGCTCTTTTATGCACGGCTTGCTTTTAAATGTTCCATTTGCGTTTGTGTCTTTTTAACACTCCAATTTCTGCCGTTTTGTTTTCATTGCTAATTATATCTATTACTATTTTAAATTTGCTCTATAAATTTGCGCGTTTTGCTCCGTAAAGCACTTTGAATGGAACTTGTGCTTGGAAAGTTTTATATAAATAGAGTTGAGTTGAGAGATGAGCAAAGACGTTCCAGTGGGAGATTGGTGACTGTTTAAAGTAGTCCTCTCTTGATTTTTTTTTCTTTTTCTTCAATTAGATGTTTCAAAACTTTGGAAACTACCACAAACATTTCTTGACTACATACCATAAGGGATAATGAAAATATTTATTGCAGTGTAAGTCTGAGTTCTATGTTGCCAGCCCAAATCTTATTTTCAGGCATATCCAATCAGAATAGGAAATTCCTGTTTTTATTTAATTTTTTTTTTTTTTCAAAAGGAGGGGAAAGAATCCGATCCACCTGACTGAGCTTTTACATTATTTGTTCCCTCGTGATCATGCTGGTAACCTACATGCATAGAACATACATGCTACTGTTGCAAATGCGGAGCTGTGGTGGCAATTTTCTGCAAGTTACATGAAAGCACCAGACAGAGGACGCTCGTGCCTGCACTTCTTCATTTCCGGCAGCTGTCTCTGCTAAGTATGTCTTTGCAGCATGGTGCACGGTCCAGGCAGGTCAAGGCAGGCGAACTGAGGATTCCCCCGTCACTTCCATCCCATATCAATGATATCCTGAAACCTCCATTGGCACTGCAGCGTCATGTTTGGAACCCCCCTAATGGGGCCCCGACTGCCCGCGGCCGGCTTTCTTCAGTACTTCAAACTCAAAATGAAGCGAGCGTATCTATTAGCGTACGCTAAAAGAAAAAAAAACCAAGAAGATGATGAAAAAAGAAAACGGGAAAGTGCTAAATTCAAACGTGTATAATCTGACATTATTAAAAAAAAAGTTGTGATGCCACTTTGTCCCAGTCTGTAGTCTCACGAAGCACAACTGCACATGACATGTTTACTGCACTTTAGCCTAGCTCATTTAAACAGTAATTAACAATAAGCTAACCAATAACTAATTTGTATTTGGAAGACAGGGATATCATATGTCTTCTTGAATTATCTGCATGTCATGTGATATATTTTGCTTGATTGTGTTTTTGTCAAACTTTGCATGTTTCAGTTGTTTGTTATGTTATATTGTATTTTATGTTTTCTTACATCACTGTGCACCTCTGTTATTTAAAATAAAAGATTTCTGGATTGAATGATCTTCTTGGTGTTTTTGGGCCGGTAGGGCCCCCCCATGCTCATTCTTGCCTAGGGCCCCCAAAGTGACTAGAAACGCCCCTGCTTATGACTGTCGTGATGGTACATCTTGTAATTTCTTTAATACTTTAATCCATACTAACTATGTCGAGCAAAAAAAGAAAGTTTGTCGGATAAAGTGGGTTTAGAAAATGAATGATAAATACAATAAATAATCAGTAAGGTATGTAATTCATGGAGTTCATGCATTGTAATGGTTTTGTTCTTTGAACACAGTGATGTTAATGCGCGGTTCATTTTGTGTACCAGTAAAGCATCTACCTATGTCCTGAATTTGAAAAGAAATCATATTTTATTTTTCAACAAAGAAGGGTTCGATAAATGTGCAGATGAAACTGGTGGGGTTCAGGACCTCCAACAAGGTAAAGAACCACTAATCTAGATGGTAAAAATTGTTCTAGCAGGGTGAACATGAACTAGAATAGTCTGATTTTCTGTTCTGTAGTTCTGACCTTGAAACCCAAAGCTGCAAGATCTTTTTTTGTTTTTTTATTGGTCCAACATTAACATCTCAATAGACTTGTGGCTGCGTTTAGATGGACGAGCGTCACAGGGACTTAAACGGGAAGATCCACCGGAGTTCAGATTGCTTTCTGCCACACAGGTTGCTAGGAGGACATCTGTCCTCCGTAAACCTACCGGGACGTCGCTGTCCGAGGGCAGAATGCCTGGAATGTGCCCTTCTGTCCGGCGGGTCCGGGAACCAGGCAGTTTAGCGAGTATTGCTCACAGAGCGCGGGGGTAAGGCAACCTGGCCCTCCTCTCTCCTTTGTGGCGCTCTCACTTGACCAGACCTGAGGAATTTCTGCCACAGGAGTTATGATTCTGACCTCCGGGTCAGCCAGTTGGGGACTAACCTTGTCCAAACATATCAACCTCTCATACTGTTCAAGGGGTTGGTGTTTTGGTTTGTCACATCCCAATTAGTGTATTTTGTGATAGTGCGCTGACATCAGCTCCTAGGAATGTCTGTCAGCTCACTAATCTTTTCCAATCTTCTCAGTACACGGCTCACCACTATAGTGTGTCATTAAGGTATGAAAGATTTGAGTTTTGAGAAGGAGACGTGTGGGAGGATGTTGGCTTTGATGTCGTCAGGTACTGAATGTCTTCGTGTAAGTGCTCTCAGTGGAGAGAGGAACAAGTAAGGGCAGCTCCCTGGTAATCACAGAATAATCATTTGCGTGGAGATGGTGGATTCAGAACAAAGCGCTGTGCACAAACGGTTGCATGAAAAACACCTGGCTTAGAGTGTAATATTGATTAAATTCTCCTCTTCTCTCCGAAGACGGTAAATCATTTTCCTCACACAGATGACATTTCATCGCTTACTAGTTGTCGTTTGTATTGTACGTTTTGAGATCTGCATATGTGGGGGTGGTAGTGGGAGGGTGGGGGGTGTTCAGGGAACCAACCTTGGAAAGGTGCATGAATGATATGGTAATTTAAAGCAAATTTGCCAAATATTTACACCATGAAGTTAGCAAACAGCCAAATGCTCAAATGTAGTCCAGATTAGCTTGCCATGAAAGAAAGTCTGCAAAATCTTCAGTCTTCAGCATCAGTCAAGTAAGTTATCACCAGAGGACAAATGTTTACTACAGTTTAATTAATGTAAAAGAAGAAGCTCAAATGGTTGAAAACTGCAGGGAGACAGGGAATGTTGTCAAGCAGTTTAGATTAAATAAATGACATTTTAACACGTCACAGTGGGATTTAGATCATTTAGTCTTCAGATCATTTAGTCTGCTGACGCTTGTAAACTTGTTCAGGATGACAACTGGAGCAGTTTGTGCTCTTATCAGATAAGATAAGATACACTTTATTGATTCTCCAAACGGGAAAATCCCTTTTTCAGTACATCTGTCCAAGAAAACATGTCAAAACAGGTCAACATCGGACAAGGGTCAACGGTGTACTTGCAGAGCAGCCCAGCGCTGCTTTTCAATAGATTAGAAAAAGGGGTGACATGAGGAGAGAGGAGAGAAAAACAGGTATTTCTCACTCTCTGTCCTAGATCAGTGGTCCCCAGCCCCCGGTTCGGTTCCGGTCTGTGGGTTATTTGGTACTGGGCCGCATAGAAAAAATAAATAGGTCCCATTATTACTGTTTGATTTATTATCCAAGTCAATATGATATTTTATTTCTAAAAGTGACCAGATTACATCTGTCTATGACTCTTGACGCATGACAAGACTTCAAGACCCGCGTCTCGGTGACGTGATACATTTAAACCCCAAAGCTGGCAAAATAAGTAAAAAACAAATGTCTTCGGAAGAGTGTCTTTGCGTGAAGAGGATGTTACAGATGTTCTGTTTTTACGAGGACGCTTCTAATAAAGTTGCACATGAATACACAGCAGATTTACTTTTGTTATAATATTTAGAAAATACCACAGATTTTATGCCGGTCAGATCATTTTATTTTGCTGTATTTATCTTAGGGTTGTCAAAGTTAACTCGTTAATAATGTTAACACAAGTTCTGTTTAACGCCGCTCTTTTTTTAATGCGAGATTAACGCACACACATTTCTGTAAATATTACCCTCGGCCAATAAGTGTATTTAGAGTCAACATGTGGGACAGACATGGTGACAGAAAAGGGTCTTATGAACAGCAAGTTTAGCCTTAAGGTGCTGCCAGATGGGTCTGTTAACAAGAAATAGGTTATTTGTATTTACTGTCGCTGTTACCACCGCAGGGCACGGTAAAGTTACTTTCAAATCCGACATTTGCTTGTTTTTTTTTTCTCTTTAAACTTTAATAGCGTCATGAAAACGGCACCGATTTCATCCAGGTTGGTATCATTTTGTAGATATAAGTATGCCAGGCATTTCACAAGTGTCATTAACCCTCCAAGCTCAGTGATTGTGGCTAAAACTCTAAGGAACAGCGCTGAATGTCTTTCTGAGTACCTTGCTGCTGCCGTGGAGTTTAGGGACCGTCAGCAAATTACAGTGATCCCTCGCCAATTCGCGGTTTTAGTTATTCGCTAATTTTTTTCAGAATATTTCTTTGCATTTCTTTGCTGCGTTCTCTTGCAGCAAAGAAATGTTGTGAGCCAGCCTGGCCCCTTTAAGAAGGTGGCCTTATGGGTAATGGTGTGGCCTTATGGGTAATGTAGTGTGTGTGTCGCGGGACGGCAGAATGAAAACGAGGTTAGATGAAAGAGCGGTTTCTTTACTACGGTTCAGAGACCAGAGGCTGTGAAGGTAACAGAAAGACCACAGTCGAGCCTTTGTCTTGTTTCACTGCAGTGTCTCGCTATTTTTTTGCGGTTTTTAAACATATTTTAAACACATTATTTAGGCTCGAGGGACTCCGGCTCCAGTTCGTGGATTTTGATTCTCGTGGGGGTTGCCGGTCCCCATTAACCGCGAAAAATAAGGGATCACTGTATTGCGGTCAAGCAGCAGCCCCAACAAAATAGTAGCATGATGAATTAAGCCCCCAAAAAGTACGGCAGCATTGGTGGACCTTCGGTTTTTAAAACTAAAGGCTAAAAAAAAGCAGATCCCCGTGACCCTGTATAGGACAAAATGGGTATAGATGATGGATGGATGGATGGATGGATGGATGGATAAACAGAACATTAAAAAAATATTTGTGCAATTAATCGTGAGTTAACTATGAAAATCTTTTGATTAATCACGATTAAAACATTTAATCGACTGACAGCCCTAATTTATCTGCGACACATTTTGCAGACCGGTTTGAGAAGATATTGCATCACGTTATACCGGTCCGTGGTGCTGCCACTGCCCCGGGGGGGGGGGGGGCATAGCATTCCAAGTAAAAGCTCGCAGCCTCCTGGTGCCTAGCATTTTCAGCTCAGTCAGCCATGCTTGAGGTGGTACAAATACGTACACCCTCTGCATGGTTCATTCCAGTTACATTCACTATCAGCTGAATGTTTAAAGGAGTAACATGGAGCCCATCTCTGTCTTGCTAACCGATGCACAGCTGCTGAACTTGCTGCCTCCTTGTCCTCCCTCCTCTGTTGTCGCCGTGTCCTCACCGTCTATGATTCCTCTTCAGCTGTTTGGAAAGGAAGGCGGGTTTATTCCAGAGTTCGCAGCTCAATTATCTTCAACGCAACATGCAAAAGAGCAGTCATTTTGCCCACGTTACACCTGCGTTCCTCACACTTACAGCCGCTTGAATTGTCAGAGGCAGTGGTGCGCAAACTGTGGTACGTGTACCACTGGTGGTACGCGAGCACTCTGGTGGTGCGTTTGGGAACGTCAGGACTTTCCACATTTTCCCTTTTTTTTAAATTAAATCGGAAACATATAATGCATTATAAATATGTTTCAAACGAAATTCAGGTAACAATAAATAACTACAATAAGGAATAAACATCTCTCCTGTGAATTTAAAACTATATATTTTAAAATTGGTCATCATGGTGGTACTGAACAGTTGGAGAGCTGAACAGTTTCTCAGGTGGTACGCAGTATAAAAAGTTTGCAAACCACTGGTCTGAGGCTAAACTATCATCAAACAGTATTCTTCATCAATCCAGCTTTAACATTCTCTTGTTGCAAATTTGCAGGTTGGAGCCTCGTCACAGACCATTTTCTTCAAATTACACCGAAGATTTTCAGTTGGAATGAGGTCCAGATTATTTCCAGGCCACTCCACCGACATCATATCTGCCTTGAAGGAGTGTTCTCAAGCCTTTTGTCCGAGGGCAAGATGCATTATCATCCTGAAAAAAAGATGTCATGGTCACCAAACATCCTTTCAACTGCCGTAATGAGAAAAGTGTCCAAAAAACGTCAATGTAAACCTGTGCATTTATTGAAGACGTAACGACGTACCTCAACCCCATAATACACATTTTCCCAGTGATTGTGGAAGTGTGCGTGTCATCTTCAGGCTGTCCTTTTTCATTGGGACGACACCAAACAGAAGTTCCAGCATCATCACCTTGACCAGCGCAGGTTTATGGTTCATACCTAAATATTTCTTTTATCGAGTCATCCACAGTCCACGACTGCTTTTCTTTATCCCGCTGTAACCTCGATTTGTTATTTTGTTTGTTTTTCCCTGTTTAGATGGTAACGATGGCTTTCATTTGGCTTTCCTGTGTATTAAATCCCATTTTCTCGAGGCAGTTTCTCACAGTTCGGTCACAGACATTAAGGCTGGTTTCCGTTCATTTGTACCTCATTTGTTTTGCTGTGTATTTTCTGTTTTCAGGGAGTACTGCTTGAAGTTTCCTGCCTTGGCTTTCTTTGATGTCTCCCTCGATGTACCAGCACACTTCCCTTTTACAACTTGGTCCAGATTTTAGAAACATCTGACTGGGGAACAATCAACATCTCTTGCAACGTTCCGTGATGATTTACCTTCTTAAAGATGTTTTCTAATCCTCTCCGCTGTTGCAACCATGATTTACGTCTATCAGCTTGTTGCAACAGCACACCAAGGTGTGCAAACGCTTTTTTTTATAACTGCAGACTAGTTAGCAGACTTAATCTGATGCAGGTGTTTGTTTGAGAACTGCAAAGTACAGAGGGTGATTTCATAATATTTTCCTCAGGATTGAGAGACTCCATATTTTTTTCCTCTGCTTCTAAAAAAAGCAGATCTAAAAAAAGAAAAAAACTATTGCTCTTGACTAAAACAATTTATTTTCTTTTTTAAAACATTTTTTCCTAAAGCCAGGAGGTTCCATTCATTAACTATTCCTGTTTACTCTTAATTTACGGCCTGCTGGAGCCTTTCACAGCCTCTCTGGGAGAAAGAAAGGGGTCCACCCTGGACAGGTCCATGTTAATACCAGGTGCAGACATGGAATAATACTTTAGAATGAACCGTCATCTCCTTCTCTTTATTTTCTGCTTTTTGACCAAATATATTTTTCCTTTCCTTTTTATTTTATGGTAAACCACAGCAATGTCCTTGAAAAGCTCCGCCGCCACTTCCCCTGCAGAGCTGCCCTGTGTTTGGTAAACCCTTTCATATTCTTCACTTTCCCTGAAGCCTCACCTTTTCTCCTCATCTTTCCACAACATATAACTTCGTCCATTTAATCTCTCACTTCAGTCTCGCTATCTGCTCTCCAGCTGTTGAACTTTTTTTTTTATCATCAGGCACCACAGATGGATTTTCTTTCAGCCATGACTTTCTCTTCATGTCTTGTCTCCGTTATTTCTTCCTCCTCTCTCACAATTTTTTCTTCCACTTCTGCCCCCCCCCCCCCCCCCCTTCAACTAACCCCATTGCGTGCAACAAAAAGAGGTGTACTTTTTCGTCAAGCCTGCACAGGCGGATGGAGGGGGGGGGGGGGGGCACATTAGAGAGGGTGGTGGTGGTGGTGGTGGAGTGGGGCTGCTGGGACAGATCCACTTTCAAAGCGCTATCTTTTCATTTGTTTTCCTTTTTCATTTCATTGCTATTTAGGGGGAAGAAAAGCCGGAGGAGAGGAATGAAAAGAAAAGAAAAATGGAAGTATACACATGCTCACTCATAGGAATGGTCCAGATGGCCAACACTCATAAAGGGAAACTTTTGAGGGACAATTCACCAGCCGATCCTCCGTGTCAAAACACCCCCAGCCACCCTCCCCACCCCCCCCACCCCCCCACCCCAACAGACCTCAACCGCCAGAGGGAGATTTGTATCTCCGCCTCGGAGAACAAACGCAGAGCCATCCAAATGTCACTCGACATGAGCATCAAACAGGACTCACCTGTAGTCACACAACTGTTGATTTTATTTGAAACTTAACCCTTCCCAAAAGAATTTCCCCACCCGACGTCTTGGCAGGCAATGCGTGCCTTAATAATCTGTTTAGGATTTTTTCCTCTTTTCCTAAATCAATCCAAGAAGCAAAGGATTCATCTCCCCCGAGGTTACTTTTAATCCCCTCATCATGAGAGGAACCGCAAGATCTCCTCATAGTTGTCTCAAATCCCACAAGCATGCTTGGGATGAAAATGTGTCTGCTGGAATCTCCTGTAAGTCACAAGCTATTGTAAAAGCGCATAAGAAGAGTAGAGAGGAAAGGAAGAATTAATGGTGTGAGGATGGGAAAGGAAGGGGGTGAGGATCACCGGTCCAAGAGTGATTACCTCAGAGCGCTGCACTTCATTACCTCGTGTCTCATGTTGTGTGCTGATGTGCTCTGCCGTGTCTTAGGTGGGCTGTAATGGGATAGCGAATGTCAGGCCACACATACTACTGGGAAGTTTGTTTTTCCTTTTAAAAAAAGAGACAACAGTAGACAGACCACCATGACGGGGGATTAATGCGCACCCGGTCAGTGGTTTTAATTACAAAGTTATCCGAAGGTGGTTGAGGTTGAGAAAGGGCAGGTAAACAAAATATTCCAGCTAATGTGTGACAAAACGCAAAGGAGTGAGTGTACATTTCCAAACAGGTTGAGGCCGGGTAAATTAACTGAGTTGTGGGGGGTGGGTGGGCCGGGGTGGGGGTGCTTTGGGAAACGTTGCTATCAGCTATTGTCAGTGAAACAGGGAAAAGTTATCTGTCAGTTCTAAGGCTCTAAAGCCTGATTTATTGCTTCCTGCACATAGCCAACGCACGGTCCCCACACTGTCTTTGGCATTTACGTTTGTGCATTATTGTTTACGTGACTGTAATTACACCTCCGGCTGCTAGAGGGCAGCGCAGGCTCTTTTTCTGCAGCTTGCAATTCCGAGTTTCCTTTTGTTAGCTCCCTATTGGTACTGTAGCTCAGACATAACAAATAATAAAGTTTATTTTACGTGAGTTGGAGCCGATAAAGGTCGAGCATCAGCCGTTTATACCGACATTACAGCAAACTTTCGCTCTCCTCGACTTGAAAACAATGAAGAAGAAACAGAAAGAGCGGGAAATATGCAGATAAAGAAAAAAAATCTAGCGGATCGTTCACATTTTTTGCAGTCCACGTCAATGCAGCATGCCGTTACGTTTGGAGAGAGGCCTGCAATGCAGACGTAGCTGTGGTGTTGCTATAACGCAGAGGTAAGAATCAGACCGTCGTGAGACAGATTAGCTTTAGCCTATTGATGATGTTTTACCCTACCGATGATGTGTTGTTGCAATAGTATAGTATTAAAAAAAAAAAAAGTTTGGCAGTTTCCTGGTGCAGATCATTCAGGTATGCGTTAACACAGTGCCAAGGAGGAAAGACATTAGCATTCATTTTAGAGAAACAATTGATGCTGCCATCATTCTAAGAAGAATTATACAGCCATTTGCAAAAGAAAAAAACAATTGGTGAGGAGGAGTGGAGGTTCTAGGAAGTTCCCACCGAGGTCAATGCTCAGAGAAAACACAAATATAGGGAGGAAAGAGCCAAAGGTCTGGACGTTTTTTAAAGGTAGCTCCCCCCCAAAAAAAGAAAAAAAAACATATAGACTCACAAAATCAACATAGTCTTCTAAA
This sequence comes from Hirundichthys speculiger, assembly GCA_018398805.1. Lineage (NCBI taxonomy): Eukaryota > Metazoa > Chordata > Actinopteri > Beloniformes > Exocoetidae > Hirundichthys > Hirundichthys speculiger. Next base: position 314,425 of record JAGFBZ010000163.1, read on the forward strand.
GCAACGCATCATCACACCATCTTGGCTCTCTTTTAATTTACTCCCTTTATAAATTTCTTGTGGTTTATAAAACCAATGAATGTTATACATGTAGAACATGTTTATGCATAAACCTTGTGTTGAGCTGCTTTGTAAATGTGTCCTCTGATACCATAAAATGGAGACAGAGGAGTAGAGAGTTCCAGAGTCTCGGTGCTGTTACACCAAAACCCCGACCAGATGCCACAGTAGAGCTCAGAGATACACAGGTAAAGTGCTTTAAAACTTAAAGTAAGAATCTTAAAATTGATTCTAAAATTCACTGGAACCCAGAGAAGAGTTTTTAAAGTCGGAGCGATGTGGTGTCTCTTCCTGGAGTGTGATAAAAGATGTGCAGCAGCATTTTGAACAGACTGCAACCGCTTCAGGGATGTTTTAGGTAAAAAGCAAAAGTCCAGCTGTGAAGAAATAAAAGGATGAATCAATTTCATTCCTGCCTCAGAAACAACATGTCTTAGCCTCGCAGCGTTTCTTAGATGGAGAAGGCTGAGCGCATCCACACGTGGAACAGAAAACTGTCCAGGATGACCCCCCCAGCCTCTGTTTAATCACTGGGATGGAACTGTCAGGAGAAAAATAACTGTTTCAGTTTTCCCTGACTTTAACTGTAAAAAGTTTGCAGCCAACCAAGATTTTTATGGCAGTTTTGCATTACGTGCACATCTGCATAGAGGCACACCATGTCTCGGTGGTACTGCCACCTCTTCTTGAGCAGAACCACAACAAAACACATGATTGTGGGTTTGGAGGACCAGGAAATAAGATGAATACTCTCTCCATCCTGGTTGGAGTGGAGATGTTGGGGGACTACAGATACCTGGGTTTTCACCTGGACAACAGATTGTATCAGTAATGCAACACCTAGGTTTCAACAAGAAGGGACCTTCTTGGAGAAGCTTGGGTCCATAAGTGTTTACAGCAGGGTCTAACCAGTAAGTGTGTGGCAGATAGTGGAAGTCTTTTCTTTCTTTCTTTCTTTCTTTCTTTCTTCTATCTATCTATCTATCTATCTATCTATCTATCTATCTATCTATCTATCTATCTATCTATCTATCTATCTATCTATCTATCTGTCTACATATCTGTCTATCTGTCTATCTATCTACCTATCTATCTGTCTATCTGTCTATCTGTCTATCTATCTATCTATCTATCTATCTATCTATCTATCTATCTACCTATCTACCTATCTATCTATCTGTATGTCTATCTGTCTATCTATCTACCTATCTGTTTATCTGTCTATCTGTCTATCCATCTACCTATCTATCTATCTACCTATCTATCTATCTACCTATCTACCTATCTGTCTATCTATCTACCTATCTATCTATCTGTATGTCTATCTGTCTATCTATCTACCTATCTACCTATCTATCTATCTACCTATCTGTCTATCTATCTACCTATCTGTCTATCTGTCTATCTGTCTATCTGTCTATCTATCTACCTATCTATCTATCTGTATGTCTATCTGTCTATCTATCTACCTATCTATCTATCTACCTATCTACCTATCTGTCTATCTATCTACCTATCTATCTATCTGTATGTCTATCTATCTATCTATCTACCTATCTACCTATCTATCTATCTACCTATCTACCTATCTGTCTATCTATCTACCTATCTATCTATCTGTATGTCTATCTGTCTATCTATCTACCTATCTATCTGTCTATCTATCTACCTATCTGTCTATCTGTCTATCTGTCTATCTATCTATCTATCTATCTATCTATCTATCTATCTATCTACCTATCTACCTATCTGTCTATCTATCTACCTATCTGTCTATCTATCTACCTATCTATCTATCTATCTATCTATCTATCTATCTATCTATCTATCTATCTATCTATCTATCTATCTATCTGTATCTGTCTATCTGTCTATCTATCTACCTATCTATCTGTCTATCTATCTACCTATCTGTCTATCTGTCTATCTGTCTATCCATCTACCTATCTATCTATCTACCTATCTATCTATCTACCTATCTACCTATCTGTCTATCTATCTACCTATCTGTCTATCTATCTACCTATCTATCTATCTATCTATCTATCTATCTATCTATCTATCTATCTATCTATCTATCTATCTATCTATCTATCTATCTATCTATCTGCAGCTGTTAACAGATTTGTCGCATTCATGCACATCTGTACCTGTAACTTGTTGTGTCCCTTTCTATTTTTGTCACTCTTTGAACATCTAAACTCACACACGGAGTCCCATCAACCCCCCCCCCCCCCCCCCGCACCGCCCCCCTCCGTGTGAACCTGCCACTTCTGGAGAGTGTCACGGAAAGAGGAAGCGCGGCAAGGAGTCTCCACCCAAGTCCATATCAATCAGCGTTAAGTCGGTCTGAGGATGGCCAGTCAGCTGGTATGAATGATAGAGCCATGTGAAGCAGACTGTGAGAAAGTCTGATTGTTATCACAACCTGATAGCAAATTAAACACCAGAGACAAGATTGTTTCACTTTTAGCTGTTTCAACACATCCACACCTTCAATGGAGGAGTCGTGACGCCGTGCTTTCTTTTTCTTTTTTCTTCTTTGTTGATGTTGTGGCAATCGGACAATTTTGGGCGCCGCTTACATGTAGACTCACGTGCTTGTGTGCATGCACGCGCATAATCAATATTTGAACAATAAAAGCAGAGAAGAAGTAGCTCTGAATGGAAAGAGAGAGCAAAAGCAGAGAGAGGGGAAAAAGAAACTTTAATCACAGAAACACTGACCCATAAAGTAGGAGATGCAGACACAAGTGGAAACCAGAGGAATGTAAGCCAGCTGTGGGATACATCCATCCATCCAGCTCTTTCTGCTGCACTTCTACTTAAAGCTTTGGGTGAAATGGATTGGGGTGGGGGTTGGTAGGAGAAAAAAAAAAATCATTTGGACGAAGCCAAATTGAAGGATGGACTAAAACCAGTAGTGCTAAGTGGCAGTGGCCGTGGTATTGGATCCCGGAGCCGCCAGGCCGCACATCTCTGAGCTACAGACGAGAACGACTTTGCTTTCCAGCCTTCATCTTTCACACTCTGGAGAGACACAGTTCCCACACAGCCTCTTAATTACCTGACCGGCCCGCTAGCCCGATGGCTCGGCCGCGGCGTCTAACGGCCTTCCTCGGGGCTGATGTCTCAATTCCTGCTTCGGCACAGCCTTGACTCGGCCCCACAGAACCGGAGCAAAACCCACATCCCCTTATTAAGAGCCAAGACCAATTAGCTGCATCCGTGATCACACTGCTGACGGCTCACTTTTCATTCTGGCTTGTGTGCATCCCCACGCTAATAAAAACAAGATGTTAAGTGATGGGAAGTATTATCAGTAGCTCGTAGGCTCGGTTTTAAAGGCTCTGATTTACAATGAAGTGATTGTATGGAATAGAAACATTGGTGGATAGATATGTGTTATGTTATTTTTAGTCCCTGACACTTTTACAGACCATTCTCTGTCTGAGAGAAATCTCAATACTGTTTTGGATGCCCGGGGGGGGTTTATTTAAATATGATGGATGCACTAAAATGATAAAATGCTCCTGATGAATTCAGATTGTTGCCTAAGGAAAAAAAAATCTACATTGCATAGTGATTCATGAAAGACAAACTGAAATAGCTGTGATGTGTTTGGTGATAAAGAGAAATCAAATGTACACAACTGCTGATTATGTCTCTTCGATTGCTCAGCAACTAAAGCACGTTGTCTCTCCTCCGGTGACCGTGTGGACCTCGATGTGATGTGACCTCTGCAGTCATGAGCAACAGGTGAGCTTGGATGGCGGTCTTTTTTTTCGCTCTGAAACCTCTTAAGCCTGATCCGAGACAGGAAAAACTTCCCATTAGTGCTGCTTATTTTCTCTTCACGGACCGCACGGGCAAGAGCATGCGAACAAACACACAAAAGCACGCGAGCGAGGCTCTGTTGACTCGACTTTCACCTGTTTTCTGGATTCTTCATCTTCGTGGTTTTTACTTCAGGAGGAACAATGTGTTTTCCAAAACAGATTCAAACAGATCTTTTTTTTTTTTTGTGGTTTAACATGCTTAATACAAATGCAGAAGCACTTCAACAGACACAACTGAGAGAATTTCTTCGCTTATCCTCCAGCTTTGAGTTTCTGCTGGAGGAAGAGTGATTTCTGCTACAGCGGGCTTAACGTTGTAATCAGAGCCTTGAGCCATCCACCCTGCTCTGGGACTCTGGAGTGGTTTGAGAGTGGGCCAGACATTCCTGAAGAGATCGCCGCCCAGACATCCAGCAGCAGCCAGTCAGCAACAAATTCCAGAATAGCAGCGCTGCCGCTAAAAATAGTCATCTGGACAGGAGAGCGATGGAGAGATGGGTGAGTGGAGGGGGCCTCTGCATGAGGATAAATGATAGAGGAATGAAAGCTGAGCAGGAAAGCAGGGTGGTTTATTCCGTTCCAAATCCAGTCACAATGTTATCACAGCGGTGCAGAGGAAAGGGATTCCTGCAGGGCCGCGAGTCAGAAGCCTGTGTGAGTTTGAAGGACTGAAAGTGGACTTATAAAAATGAGCACATGGGAGTTTGCCCGGCCGTTGGTGTGTATGTGACTGCTATAAGGCATGGAAACCACCCTCTCAGACTCTTATTTCTAAAAGCATGTGTCAGCTAACCAAAGGAACACATGCTCCACTGTACTCAGGACTTTCTTCAGGCCTCGCCGTCTGTTTATTTTTCCTGCAATGAATGTGCAGCTCAGTTTGCAGCGGCCACCTTCAACCCTCCCTGTGCAACATCCTGCCTGCAGCAGCACTTATATCCACCGAGGCAGCCCTTTCCTTGCCAAATTATCCCCCTGTTTCTGCCCATTTTGCAGAATATCCCCCTTCTGTCTTAATATAAAGCCACTTTCTTGCGGAGACAAAAGGAATTGTAAACTGATTTTGGAGAGTCATGTAAATTCTTCAGCTTTAATGTCCCAAACCCCTCTGCGTGTGATGGCTTTTATCCGTTGCAGCTTGAAGGGGGGGGGGCTGGGAAGGGCGAGGGCTCTTTTCAACTCGGTGCTTCAAGCTGAAAGAGAATATCTTATATCCTCCGAAATGATGCAGACTTCCATATCTGCAGGGCCTGGAGTTAGGGTCACGCTGAACGAGCAGATGGGGGTATTTGGGAGAGGTAGCTGAGTGTGCTTTCTCCACCGCTAAAACCCTCGGCCTCCACCTCCGGGGCCAAACATGCTCACCTTCTGGAACTGGAGGGAGGGAAGAGTTCAGGGGGTCTAGCAGCTGTACTTTATTTAAGGGTCAAAGAGTGAACCAGAAATTGTTCTGAAGACATAAAAAAAAAAAAGAAAAAATCCCTTTGAAACTCATATCATATCAATATCAAGGGTGTAGCAGCTAAAGTTTCAAAAGAAGTTTTCCTTCTTTTGTCACAGCACACTCTGTTGGTAATGAAAATTGATGACTGAGCATACGAGCGTTTACATTGCCCTATCGCGGTTAGTCCCCGGCTGAATTACGTTATTATGATGACATGACCTTTAACTTACATAACAGGGATCAGCATTAAAATAGGAACAGACCTGCGGGTGATCCAAAGACAGCTATCCCTCTCCTTCTGAGAAAAAGAAATTGTTAATTTAGAAAAAAGACCAAGGTAATTTTCTGTAGATTGTTTTCAGCGTGGCAAAAAAATGATTTATAAAGCGAAAACTTTTGCTTTCATGGCTCAGCCTAGCTTACCGAGACACAGGAACTGCTTCGTTGGGCGTTTTAGGAAACCCGAATCCTTTCCTGGCGTGTATCGGAGATGTACTCTCTGTTGTCTCCTCTGCAGCTCATGTCTAGCCAGCACGAGCTGAGGCTGCTGTCCCACTCAAAAATCAGGAAAAACGTGCGGCGCTTCCAGCCATCCGCCTACTCATCCCCCCCCTCGCAAAATGTGGATCAGATTAGCTCGGCAGCAGCAACGGTTTCCCTTGACAGTCAATTGAGAGTCCAAGTCCTAAACAGCAGACACTCAGAGCCAGACGTCCATGTTGTGAGCTGCTGTTTGTTTGAATCAGTCCGTTTTTCTAATGACCACAAAATTGCATTTCTCCAGAGAAGGCACAGTGCTTTTCTGGTTTATCTTTGGTGAAATTAGCAGCAGGTGTGCTGGGTCAAAAAGAGAGAAAGAGAGGGAGCTACTCACTGAGGGTGTAACACGTTTAATACATATCTGCCTTAGGAATTTGATTTATTTTTGTTTTTTATACTTTTTTAAACTTGCTCTATTTCAGGTTACTGCGCGTAACCTGGGATCTACCGTTTCCGCGTTTAATCACATTAAGGTGCAAAATCATCCATCATTTGATTAACTGCCCAAACTTGATTGAATTTCGGTCACACTGAGCTCAGACTCAGAATAGCTGAATGGGCCGCAGTGTACATCTTTACTCGTATAGCTTCGTTTTGCAGTCTTTACACTTCTGACTTGGTGATCTGCTGGATTCGGTTTGACAAAGTGGCTTCCAACAGTGACCAGCTTTCATTGTGGACATGATGTCAGATTTCCAAAAGCTTCTCTTTCAGTCCCAGCTTTTGGTTTAAGAGAGTAATGTGCATGAAGCGCCCACTTTTACTGGGTTTTCTCCGGTTCTCCAGAACCCCCTGCACATGAACCAGGACCCTGTAGCTGTGATGCAACAGCACCAACCAACAGGTCAACTTCCCTTTTTAGATTTCCATTTTTTGTATCCCTGGCCAGTTTCTTTGGTTTCATCTCTACCTTCGACACTTCCGTTAACTTCACTTCCTGTTGTTACTTCGAAGCGTGTTTCCTTTTTTTCCCCACCAGTCCTCTCTGAAAGTCTGATCTAACATATTTTATGAACAGCTGGCACCCCGAGGACTAACCTCCCTGACAGAGAAGCCCAAAGGCACAAGACCAGTGATGGTGTGGGGTGTGTCATGCATGTGCATGTGGTGCTTGCACGGTGTGCTGTGGTGTGCATGCATGAACATGTGGGGGTTTGTGTGGTCATGTACACACCGTTCACACCAGACATGTGTAGCCCAGCAGCCACACATAACCAGCGATGTTCATCCACAGCAGGTTCGATACCTGCTGATGATGGAGCAACACTGCACCAAGATCCACACTGACCACCGCTATTCAGGGGATACTCATGACCAGTTAAGAAAAATAGTGGAAGCTAGGGATGCACATTTTGGATTTTTTTTTATGACCGTTAAACGACGCCCTTTAACGATTAATAACCGTTAACCGATAAGTCCGGGAGGGTTGGCTGCCGCGATGTTGTGCGTGTTGTTGTGGACGCATGCGGACACTTCCCTGTGTATACTCTCGCGGCAATGTGTCGCTGTCAGCTTGTCGCCGGTATGCCGCCGTCACTTTTGATTCACACTAGCGCAGTCTCCGCTATGTTATCCCATGCCACAAAGCAAGAGCGACAATCACGAACTAGCTAAACTTACTAAACGTATCTCTTGCGTTTTTCCACTTCCTCACCGTCTCGGCCGTATCCAGACCCACATTCATCGCTATCTCCCTCCATGAATTACTAGAATATGTGCTGTCTTTGTAGTGTGGAGAACCAGAATCGTAGTGGGTACATCGATGTGGGTACTTCGATGTGGGTACTTCCTCATTTTTTCAATGACACGCTCTTTTCTATGCGGATGTAGAATTGACCAATCAGAGGCCTGTTGCACCTGTCAACACGCCCCCATGAGTTGATTGAATTACGTAGCTTAAAAACAAAATTGACCGTTAGTATTAATCAGTTAGAGTTACTGTTATCGGTTAACGGTTAAACAGTTAACTATGTGCATCCCTAGTGGAGGCCAACAACCCAGAGTGTAATCCAGAGCCTGAGGGCTCAAAAATCCCAACAGTTCCTGAAAGTTCCTCCGAACGTGGAGCAACCACTTTCTTCATCGTGTCAGCTGAAGTGTAAAATGGCCTCTTTCTTGCGTGTGCCTTGTCTGGACGGCATGTTCGGTTGAGTGTACTTTTGCAGTGTCTGACCAAGTGGCTTTTGGGCCTCAGATATCAAAGATGTCACTGCCCAAAAATGTCTTTGGGGAAAAAAAAAAAAACATTTACAGATCTCAATCATCCCAGAAACAGTAGTAATATCAGGGGGTCTTCCAACGCCAGCGTTCCACGCTACTGCATCAACTTCACACACAGTTCAACACCTGGGAGCCCGATCTTCCGCCAGATCTCCTAAAACCACTATTTAGGGATAGCGGGTAGCGGGAGAGGCGTTCCCCTGCACTAAGAACGCAAACTTCCATCTCCCTAAACCCGCTATCCCACCTGCGTTACCCGCTACATTATGCATAGGAGTGGTTAGGGCGTTCCACCTGTTAAACCAATCAGATCGCAGCAGCTCTTGTGCGCAGCTCATGTGGGACTCTGCTGTAGAGCTTCCTCCTCTTCCTTCCTCCTCCTCTGCACTGATATATACATATAAATATTTTTACACAGACAATTCCTATCGGCTACCTGAAAGTTCCCAGATAGTCGGTGCGCTCCCAGTAAACACGCTCTGGTCGTCTATGGTTTGACTGGTGAGCAACCCGTTTAAGACGATCTCTGCCATGTTCTCAGGGGTTCAACTGAGGCCAAATCATGGTTTTTATACAAGAGTTAATTCCAGAGGTAGAGCCGTTTGTGCACGTCCCCATGTGACCAGGTGGACGCACATTGATGCCATTTGGACGCGCTCTTGTACGCGCCGACATAGCGGGTAGCGGCTAGCGGGAAGTGTATGATCAGGGCCCCGGTGCCACATAACCAACACAGCAAATGGCCCAGCTGCTGGTCCAGTCCGGCTGCCTTATGCCAGATCTCCCCTAAACACAGCACATACCCTTCCACAAGAAACCAAACTTGTTTTTTGCAGTGAAAGACTTTTTTTTCACTTTCACACGTCATATTCGACCACATACAGTCAAACTCTGGTTCCGTTAACTATGGAGTCAAAGCAAAGTAAGAAGTAGTTACGTCCAAGTTGTGCCATGAGATATCACTCCGGACAGAACCAGTGTTCAATCTGCTACTTTCCCATCTCTCAGTCCATCAGAGTTTTTTCATCCAGCTGCCCCCAGTGTGTGTCTGCGTTTGTGTCCACATTTTACCAATGATGCACGTTTTTCTGCTGGAGGTTCGTTTCCTGCCTGCACTCTGCTTTTCTTGACATATATTTTTATTCTCCAAGCGGAGGTCCAAATGGCACCATTTCTTGGTCATGTTCCAACTGACTCTTACTTGAAAATGACCCGTTTAATAACTAATCAACAACCCGAAGACACCTTATTCTCGTAGAAGAGTTAAGCGGACTTCTGTGTGGACAAGCCATCATGTGTGATGTCAGTGAACTAGACAGGGATATATTTATATATGTACATATATATATGAGGAGTGGAGTAAAAGTTGGGCCTCGAACCAAATTCTTGCTTCAACAGTAGGTAAGCACACAAAGGGCCACAGGGGCCCGCTCTGCAGAAGTGACTTCAATGAGTCCGGTGGCTCTTTGATTCATGTTTCCTGTGTAACAACTGGTTAGTATGGGAATTCATTATAAAATGAAGCTGACCAGAACCATAGAGCTATTTTACAGGCACCTTTCTAGCCCACAGGGAATTACTTTTTGTGAATGCTCGAAAAAATAGATTTTGGGTGGGGCATTTGTTTAACGTCCATTAAGTTAATTTCATTTTAACGGCAGTTGAGGCCGCGTGGAAACACTGGCTAACTTCAGTGTCGAAACAGGCCCCTTTTATTCAGTAGTACTGCTTTGGACAGGCTTGCTGCCTACTTTTAACAGGCCTAATGTCTTTCAAGCTGTGCCAGAATGAACTGCACCCTTTTAGCACTTGACCCCAACCTTTTGCCCTCAGAAATTTAATTTGCTGTATTTGATTTAAGGATGGAATTAGGACACCACCGCTGACCTCTTTTAAACGTCAACGGAGGCCTTATAGGTCACACGTTCTTAATAGGAAAAGAAATCAGGACATCTCTCCAATGAGAGCCTGGCACACATAGTTCTGTGAGAAGAAAATAACTTCAGATCACGTATTTGTAATCTTGTCCCAGTGTAATTAATGGCACTGCGTCCTTGCCAGTTTCCAGTTCTGGGTAAAGCCAGGAATAACTTCCTAAATAAGGTCTTCCTTTTTAAAGCCAGCGTGGGGTGTCAGGCTTAAACTCTTAAAGCATCGACTTTCTGGAGCTTGAGGGGCAAGATCGATATTTGCTCTATAGTTGCTCATATAGTTGCATGTTACCTCAGCACAGCACTTTTTTCCAAGTTACCTGCAGCTTCTCGAGTTTTCAAAAGTAGAAGGGGAGGCAGAGTCTTCAGATTTCAGGCTCCTCTGTTGTGGAACCGGCGTCCAGTTTAGTTTTTTGGAGAAAAATACCCTTTATACCTTTAAGATGATGCTTAAAATGTTCCCTTTTGATAAAGCTGGCTGTCTGGGCTAAGGTCACGTGACCTCGAGACATCTCTTCAGTTAAGCTGCTACAGGCTTTGACTGCTGAGATACTACCCATGATGCACTGGGCTCTTCCTTTAGTTTGTTCTCTTTTCTTTGCATGCATGTATTTGGCATTAGCCATAGCAGGCTTCATTTGTCTTGTGCCCGTTTGTGTCAGTTTCCTGCTCCGTCACCCTCCAGGGCAGTCAGGGCCGATGGCTGCCCTTCCTGATGACGTCCTCAGTGAGTTTTGTTTCTGAGGGAATGGTCATCTTGTGAAGATAATTTTTAACTTTCCACCGTTGCCCATCCATCCATGCACGCATGCCTGCTCGGGACTGGAGACTGAGATGGCCTCAAAGTTTGACGTGATCTGTTTTTTTTAGCTCGGCTGTTTTGCAACTTTGTTCAAATAGCAGAGAATTTGATTATAATAAATTTGATTTAATTGGAGCATAATTTGATTATAATCTAATTGAATCAGACTGTTTTTAATTGAACCTGCACCGAACTTATTTACTTTCTCTGTCAAGTGCCCTGAGCTGACTTTGGTTGTGAATCGGTGCTGGAGAGATAAACTGGAAACTGGATTTGAAACTGAATTAAATATCCTGCATATTTACTGACGTTTGTCTCATTTCTGATTTGGGAGAATGTCCTAATCAACAATGTCCTGTTCAGTGACTGTGGCAGACAAGAAGAAAAAGAAAAGACAGGGACCATTAAACTTTCAAGATCCATTTATTTCTCTCGATACAGTACTACAAGGGAACTGTGTTGACCTGAATGATGAATTAAGACATTTTACATGATTTAAAAAAAACAAACTTTTCTTGACTTCTCACTCCTCATGCACTCGACCAACCTCCTCATTGAGATGATGCCACTCTGTTTGAAACATGTTTTGTGTGTACAGTACGCCCTGGACACAACACGCAGTCCAAAGCAGGCCAAAGCAAGAACACGGAGTACTTGACAAAAAATGTTAAATGGCTTGATCAATAAATACAGATATAAAAAAAAACAAAACAAAACAAACAAAAAAAAACTTATAATTTTCATTATGAAAAAAAAAATCTAAAGATACCAAAGCCACACAAATTAATAATTCTTGACAGTCCAGGATCACCCACAGATAGAAAAAAAATTTTAAAAAAATTTTAAAAAATAAAAATTGTAATAAGCTGTAACAAAAATAATACTTAAATAACATAATAATACTAATTTATTATTATCGTCATAACAATATCCAGTCAAGTTTTCCTATGATTAGACTTTCTGCTAACTAACAGATATGCACCAGTTATTTCCAGTTTGGCAAAGTTAAAAGTTTCATCAGTTCCTTTACGTTTCTTTATTTACGTCTCCATTGGTATCGTTCCTGCGTTTTTGGGACCTCCTCTACTTTGGTCGATGACGATAAGTAATTTTCTTCGAGTTGGCTGTTGGGACATTTGTACAAATCAAAATAAGACTCTTAACTGTCAGAGGTTTTTTACTGGTCTGCCGTTTGAAGGTGGTCTGACCCTCACGTGCACCAGAATGAACAGCGGGAAGTGAGATCACGTCGATTTGGCGTCAGATTCGTCAGTTTTTTTTTAAAGAAAGAAATTCAGATACTTCAAGGAAGGAAGTATCTTCTGCCATACATAAAGTAATACAATATTTCTTATATTTTGGAAAATCAAAAACAGAAGCATAATAAAACAAAATACTAACATAGTATAATTTTCTCACTGTAAATCCAGTTGACAATAAAATGCAATACAAAAGGCAATAAAATGCAATATAATACGCTGTGGGTCTTTCATTTGACTCCGGACCCAGGACCTTCTCGTCACATGAGCTGACCACTGGAAACATTCATCACGTGATCTCCTCAGGGTCATCTGCTGCATGTTTTTCCATCCACATCATTCGACGCTGTGGATGATGTCAGTCGTCATTCTCCAGTTTTGTTTTGTTTTGTGTTTTTTTTTTTTTTTTTTTGGTGTCGTTAAAAAAGGGGTAATAGGCTTTCTGAGACCGTGCAGAAGACGCAGGTCACACGCTGACCCTCGACACAAGCTGTATCAACAGCCTCCAGCATCTCGAGTAGGAGAATAAAAAAATAAAATAAGGAAAATAAAGCGAACAAGAGGTAAAGCCACTGCGGGGATGATTTAATTCAACACTGGGGATTCCCACTCAAAGAAAAAAAAAAAAATCAAATGGGCTTAATTCAGTCCTCAGCCAACCCATTAGCCGATCAAATCTTTGGTATAAAACACAAACCTTCCATCTACTCTTTCTACTCACTTTCTGTACTTTCACACGTATCTACGTAACGGATCCCTCGCAGAATAAACGTTAGCACCTTAACCTTTTCTGTTTCACAGGAAAGCCCTCGACCGATCTCTGCACTGCATCTCTCTTTCACACACTTCTCTTTTCCCTGCAGCGGTAAATCTTTACTCACTTCCTCCTTCGTTCGCACAGATGACCTCCCTGCCCTTACAAAAAAAAAAAAAAAAAAAAAAAAAACAATGGCTGGCTAATTGTGCTGGCTTGACATAATGAACTCGTGTGCACAGCTGGAGGGCTGAGCGCGGACCGCAGATCCCCACCTGTGCTGAGTCGGGTTGGCTGGGGCTGATAACAAATCTCCGGCACAAACATGCCTCCAGATTCTGTCTGAGGAATTCGCTGTGTCATCAGCAACCTAAAACAAACCGCCTTACTGAGCTCTTTCAAAGAGCTGCGGGTAAAATATTAACCAGTCTGACTGTGGAAAATACTTTACGTGTCTTTGGCTGAAAAAAAAAAAAAGAAGAAGAAATAAAAGTGCATTTCTCACTAACATCAAGGTTAAGAGAGCCAGGCACATTCCTGGTCTGTGAGGTGGCGTCTGCGCCATCTGCCCTCACAAGGTGTCCCGCAAGGTGAGTCCCTCCAGACCCTTTTGTTGCTGCCAGCAAAAAAGTGTGTTCAAACAAGCCTAAACTGCTGACAAACCAAACCGCGGGCTTAAGCACGAACAAAGAACACAAAGAAAGTTCTCCTCCCCAAGGTGGCCCGCATATACCGGCATACTCATGTGAGTGTAAATGTGAAAGGAACGAGGGTCGTCTGCTTGACCCTGACCGCCTTAGACTGACATTTAAACTTTAACAGCAAGTCATGTTCGTCAGCTCTGCTCTGAAGGCCCTGGGATTCTCCACATTCACAAACAACGTATATTTATTAAAAAAAAAAAGCACAACTGGTGACAGGGTGAGCTGGCTTTCCCCTCTATTTGAAGGAAATGACATACATAATTTATGTTACGAATAAAAAAAAAGGCACTTCCTACATATTCCCTAGTATCATACACATATATAGGACATAAGCTTTTAAGAAGGTATGCTTGTCTGCGAAGGTATATGTATAGGCACAGACATAGTTATACTGTTTGTGTGTGTGTGTATGTATATATATATATACATATATATATATATATATATATATATATATATATACACACACACACACACACACATATGTATGTATCACTTAGTAAAATAATTATATATGTCAGTTCCACACAATGAGTTGGACCCAATGAGCTTCACTCTTCCAGTAACAGCCAGCACCCACCAGTTTTGCACTTAAAACTAAAGCTACAAAATATTAATAAATAATCAGTAATGTTTTTTTTTTTTCTCTTTTGGAACAAGACCCTGGTTTTGTTTCTTCTTCTGAAGGAAGCAAATGTCACAAAAGCATGTGCTCTGTGTGAGTTTTAAGGTGCTTTTGTAAACTCTTGTTCGAAATGGGTGGTGCGCCAGGAGAGCCGACCGGTTTCTGGTTTCTGTGTTTGTGGTTCTAACTCGCCGTCTCGCCGAATATGTAAACATGTTGAACGCGGTGCGGTCTACGGGCGGGGCGGAGCGGGCGGACTGGGTGGCGTTCCCTCGCGCCAGCCCCGTACCTCTCCTGCTCACGAATCCTTAACTGAATTTCCTTCTGGCCAGAGAGGTGCACCTGAGTGTGTACATGTGTGTGTATGTGTGTGTGTGTGTGTGTGCATGTGTGTGAGCGTGGACGTATCTTTTCCATCTAGATTTAGCCCCATTTGAAAACCCACAACCGCCAAGAGGCATATCCCAGTAACGCACTGTTCGTTAAAGGCATGCAAAAACGTACATACACACACACGCGCACGCACACACACACAGAATCAAGTTTGAATCCTTCTGCTTCTTCTCTGTCTTTGCCACCCATCTGTTAGTTGAGGTTGCTGCTGATATCCAGGGCTTGCTGGTAAACCTGAGTCATGTCCTCCAGATCCCCCAGCAAGGAGAAGCTGCCGTTGTCCCCTGGGGAGCCTTTCGTTTTGGGCCCAAGGCTGAACTTGGGTCCCTGGAGAGGCGGGGCTGCCTGGAAGCCCTTGAAGTTGGAAAGGTGCAGCAGGTTCTCGGCTGAGACACAAGCCCTGATGTTTGGGTGGAGGTGTGGGGTAGAGGGATGCCACTCAGTCCCGCTGAGGGAGCTCGGCGACAGGGACAGGACAGAGCTGTCCTCCCCGACGATACTGGAGGGCCGACTCTGACTGCGGGACAGACCGGAGTCGGCTGGGGGAGGGGGCTCACCGAGGACTCCCGCCACTGCTGATGATGAAGGCGGGCCGCTGTAGGTGGAGTACTTGCCATTTCGCTTCAGTATGCCCTTCCTCCCCATTGCTCTTTTGGGTGGGGATGAGGCTAGCAGAGACATACTGGCGCCTCCTAAAAGCTCAGAGGACTCGCTGCGCTCTGGGGAAGAATAGTACCCTGATTCCCGCTGTTGGTTGTTTTTCAAGATGCCTTTCTTAGGTAGAGAGGGCACCATCTTAGCCGGCGAGCCCCCTCCCAGAGACGGCTCTTCTTCCTCTCGATCTGGGCTCGAGGCCTCCTCTCCGCATTCTGGCTGTTGGGGCAGCGCTGCTTGATCCAGCTCCACTTCCTCCAGACTGGCGGACTGCTGCTCCCCAGTAACCCTGGTCTTTAGGATGCCCTTGGGCCTCTTCAGACCTGGCTTGTCTTCCGCTCCGTTCTGGGACTGCCCTGCCTCCACATTTTCCTTCTTGGACTTCTTGGGCCTCTGGCGCAGAATCTGGGGCACCGCTGCAGCTTTGGCTCCGCTGCTACGTGGCTCCGTGCGGTTCTGCCAGTCGATGAAACGGGCCAGCATGGGCGAGCCTCCGTGGTCACGTTGGGTGTCGCAGTCGCACACACTGTTCTTCCAGCCCCAGTTCACCCACCAGTGATTGGCTATGTCCTCTACTGTGGCCCGGCGCTCGGGGTTCACCATCAGCATCCATCGGATCAGTCCACGGGCATCTAAGAGGAGGCGCAACAATCTGTGAGATGCCATGTTGCAAAGAAGCTTTCACATGTGCTGCAGCTGAGCTAGCTAACAGTAAGGTATAGTCTATAATACTGTTCTGTAAAGAGCACTATAGTCAGGTGACACACATAACTGCATGATGAGAACTACGGGGCAGGTGTTTATGTCGTACCTGAGGACTGGGTGGGCTCTTTGTACTCGCCGTTGCTAATCTGGCGAATGAGGGTCTTGTGGTCTCCCCCATCAAACGGCATGGTTCCATATACCAGGGTATACAGCAGCACCCCAAGAGCCCAGCTGTCCACCTGGGGAACACAAAAATCTGGTCACAAACTCGCTCATTGAGTCAGAACCAACACCTGTCTCCCAGAGGCACGTATGTATTCTGTATGTAGCTGGAAAAACAAGTCCAAGTCCATGTGGTCCGAGCTAAACGCAGTCTTCCAGGTCCTGTTTTGATTAGTGAATCATGGGATTAAAATGTGGAATGACCTCAGTTCTGCTCAACATCAGACTAGAGCTGCGAGCTCTGCTCTGGAGCTTGACAAGAACCTCTCTTCTGACACGTTTGTCTGAAAAAAATGGCGGCAAAACGCCGGTAATACGGTGGGAAATGTCTAACTTGGTGCACAGATAAGCCGCTCTGTCTCTCTCCGGCTCCGTCGGGGAAGAAGCAAGATCTTCTGGAGCACCAGCCTAATGCAATGTGGCATTCTTAGAAGTTACATAAGCCTTTGTGTATTACCGCGTGAGCAGGTACGGAGGCACTGGAGGAAATGGTGGGAGCGGAAGACATTAATAAGAACAGGGGAGATAACTGTGATGTCCTGCTGCAGAGTTCGTGTCTCTGTTAGTGTGCGCGAGAGAAAATTTTGCAGAATATGATCGTCGCCTGGATCACAGAGGACGCATTCGTGTCCGTCGAGATGAGGAATGTGCTTCTGACCGAGGGTAGCTGAAGCTATGAGACAAAGTAAAGGAAGAGGAAATCAGATAAGGCCAGTTAAGGAGCTGGTGTACTTCCTTTAAGACTCTGGACCTGCATCAAGAATGCTTCACTCTTCTTCAGCCATTGGTCCGGTCTTGAGGGCGAGACAGGGCACGCACTATTGTTACGTTCTATTTTTTGTTGCCTGTGTTTGCTGTAATTTGTGGCCTCAGCCCACAACTGCGGTTCTGTAATCACGATAGCAATTGAACTGCTGCAGCTTTTAGCACCCTCAAGCAAATTATAGTGAATCACGCTAAATTGAACGGTAGGATTTGAATATTCAAAAATGCAACTTTTCCTCCTCATGTCCTTGTTTTCTGCAGCTGATGCACTTGCAGGGAGCCGGTTAAGTGGCTTTGCGGAGACATTGATGTTTTTTTTTTTTTTTTTCTTTAACCAAAACCATTTGGTCAGATGCTAACTTCGACTGCGAGTTCTCTTTGAGGTTGTGAACTTGATTCCAATCCCATTTAGCTAAAGAGAAAGTGAGCAAACGGCTCTCTCCGGCTCTTTACTTCAAAGGACCCAAACACCGTAGGAAGGCAGAACAGGAGGGATGCAGGCAGCGTTTGCGCTGACCCTACCGTGGAGTTGCAAGAGAGATAATCCCATCAAAGAAACTGAGAAACGAAGCCTATCCGCCACTATGTGAATGGACCATAATCAACCGTGAGATACAAATTACAAAAGCTGTATGACGGATCTGTGAGGTTCATATCAAAATAAATGATTAAGCTTATATCACGACGGGGGTTTTAGCCTCCATCGCGGTTTTGTGTGCTCTGAGTCTCACCTCTGGGCCTCGATACGGTCTTCCATTGACAATCTCTGGTGAAGCGTAGAGCGGACTGCCACAGAAGGTTTGCAGCAGCTTGTCTTTATGATATAGATTGGAGAGCCCGAAGTCAGCAATCTGCGGAAACAAGGGTACGGGGAAAATTTGCATGTCACCATTAATCCCTCTTATAAAGGCCGTGTCAGTTAAATATTCTAGTCTCATGGATAACAAAGCCGCAGATCAAGGGACCAGCTCACCTTAATATTACAGTTTTCATCAAGTAGCACGTTTTCCAGTTTCAGATCCCTGTGCACCACTCCATTCTGAAAGTCAAAAGAAGAGGAAACGTTGATGGATTTAATCCTGTTAATTTCTTAATCACCAACAGTCCATTGTATTACATAATGATTTATCCAAAGAAAGAGAGCTTAGGGGGGAAATCAAGCCATCTTTCTCTCGGGGGAAATCAAGACGGCCTGTTGGTCTAGCAGCCTTTAATTGTTCTTGCCTCCTCCAGGGTCTTTATGTTGACATCTGCTGTGATTTTCTTTTTAAACTGACTCACATGTGCCACATAAACACGGGCTTGTAATTACCACCTTGTATGAACGATGTTCTCACTGCATTTCTGGATTTAAAAACAAACAAAAACAAAAAAAAAAAACAACAACATCAACTCTGCTGTTGAGGCCTGGGTTTAAAAAATGAACATGTGGTGCCCAGACAGACCCACAGTTCTGATGTGAAGGAGTGACCTCATCCGTCAGCCTCCCGCCGGCTTGCGCCGCTCTGCGTGGCATCTCGGATTGGTTATTGTTCGCCGTGGAGCTCATGTTCATGTGACTCTGATTGGTGGGTACAAGGAAGAAGCGGTTGCTCGCTTGCCTGTGTCAGTGACTCACACGACCCCACCCGGCAGGAGGCTGTGCTTGGTGGTGATGAGTCATCACTCAGGGCTGTCTGGGACTCTTCTATCTGAGGGCAATGACATCATCCCTATCTGCAGATGGGACAACTATGACAAGCGGGAAGTCCGTGCAAAACAAGCCCTGGGACCTTCCATTATTCTCTGAGTTATTGAGGTGTGGGGCACGGGTTGACATGGGTGTGGCCGGAGCTAAATCTTCGGGGGGGAAACCCCAGGGGCTGCAGGGTTATCTGGGGACGTACATCAGTGTGAGTGCAAAATTAAAGCGGGGCCTGTTTACTGCGCCGCGCTGTAATCAGCGCATAAGCCTGAATTAAACAGGCCTGTGTTGCCTTTTCACTCAGAAACAGATGAGTCTTCAACACCAGCGAGCCAAGAAAAGCATGCTGCGTAAGGCCTGCAGATTAACCGGCTATATGGCTGACTCTGTGTGTTGCATGGTTTATGTTACAATAAACCCAGAAAACAAGGCCTAGGTGTGCGTGAGAGAGGCAAAAAGACGTGTAATTTGACCAATAAATGCACGTTTTGTGTTTGTCTCTGTAGAAAGCTCGGGGAATGTTTTTTTTTTTTTCTCACCTTGTGGCAGTGGTGCACAGCAGACACTATCTGTCTGAAGAAGTGTCGCGTTTCCCGCTCACTCAGGCGCCGGCGCTCGCTGATGTAGTCATAAAGTTCCCCCTTGCTGGCGTACTCCATCACGATCACAATCTTGTCCTTGTTCTCAAACACTGACAAATGATAAAAAATAATAACAATTGGTGTCCGTTAATATGTGCTTAGAAAACATTTAAACTAGAAAAGCACTCGGGGAGCGCAGACCTCCGCCAAGCACAACAATTTCCCCCATAAAGAGATTTACAGATTCCGCCTTCTGGATCAGATCCGGATCAGCCTTTGAAATTTGATAGAGGTTCCCATTGTCAATCCCTGAGTCAAATTTCATGAGTTTTGGGCAATAATTAATGGAGATATTGGAGAAACAAAATTTTTGGCCCCATTGACCGCAATGTTATCGTAAATTTGAAAGTGATCCAGAATCCAGGATTTCTTCCGGATCAAACCCAAAATGAAATCAGTTCTTCCTTTTCACATTTCTGACAACTCCTGAAAATTTCATCAAAATCCATCCATAACTTTTTGGGTTATCTTGAACACAGACAGACAGAAAAACAGACAGATAAACGCCAGCAGAGGTAACAAATTTCGACGGGGGAAACAACTTCTAAAATCCTCACGGTTTCATTTCTACCATGTAAAAAAAAAAAAAAAGCCCAGCAAAGATAAAGTGTAGCAGATATGTAGATATAGAAGATATAGTGTGTAGTATGAAGAGCAAATCATTACACCCCCATTAAGTTTTGTAGCAGGATATCACATCGCTTCGCTTCTCCCAGGGTTACATCACCCCGAACCCCACCTCATGTGCCTGGCTCCTGCACAACACTGCAGGGAGGGGCTGCCTGTTATCTCAATCAACCTCACTCTTTGGGGAACTGAACAAATGAAGAACAGACAGAAAGAAAAAAAAAGCAAGCACTGAGAAGAGGCAGGGTTAGCGCCGCATAGCATTTCAACTTCAAAAAAACCACCAGACTGAGTCTGAGACACAAACTCACCTGTTCCAAGTCATTCCTTTTAAAATCTGCTCCTCGGACCCTCTTTTTATATAAAGACAACTGCACCTGGCTACATTTGTTAATCATGACTGAAGACAAGTAAAGTTCGTTTTGTTTGCCAGTCTTGTTTTTTACATCTGGGTTTAACTTTGAACTTACCGACTGACTTCGTATGACATCGCCGAATAGAAGGTCATTAAGTTTCAGTCTGATTTTTTTTTTTTTTTATTTACACAGCCAGTTGTTTCATAACGGTGACTTGGTTCACATCTGCATCTGTCATTATTACAGCTGTATTACTGTAATACATTACTGCCCAACAGCAGCTCATCAAACGTATAATTCTGTGTCAGTTTTTAGCTTTCTGGTGTGTAATTTCAGTTTTTCAGTTTGGCAGCCCGCTTCTCCTTGGCATGAGGGGAATGATAGTGGTTAGACAGAGGAGGGGAAAGGAACAAAAAAAAAAAGAGAGAGAAAAAGGCAAAGCAAATACTGAGGAGATGACAACACAGTCAGCCATGTTGCTACGTATTGTGCATGTTGATTTTCCCACACAGCGGGGTCACCAGGGGTGAAAGCCTCTACTTTCTACACCCTTGAGTGAGCACCTTCATAGTCTGTCACACTACTTCCCTCAAAGCTCCCCCTCTTTCTCTCCCAGGGCCCTTTTAAAGATATAATCCTCTGCAAAAACACACAGTTGCTGAGTGATGGTAATGCTCCCCGATTGTGACTGTCTGGCTGCTTGGGAAATAGCAGACAGGATGTAAGCCAAACATTCTGGGGTCCGGAGCAAATCCAGCCCTCTGATTGGTGGAAAGAGCGGCGACCCGCGGTGACATTCGCACTGATCCTTGATGGGTTTCTGCTTGAAGAGCCAATTCTCAGCTTGCACTCCCATTTACCTTTAACCCCTGGTGGAGAAGTAATTACCTGGCTTACATAAGTTGGGTTAGCTACGGCCCGCTGGGTAAACCGGCCGCCACTACGGCCTCTCGGTCCCTCGGTGGGCTTTGTCCACAGGTCAGCCCCTTACATCCGACTAATTAACACCTATTGTCCTAGTGTCTACACCGATGATAGACTGCTGTTTCAAGCCTAAAGCCGAATGACGGTTTCCACGTCCGCTCGTGTGCAGGGCCCTTGTGATGAAGGGTCCACCAGGTCCCAGTGTGGCCGTCTGCATGCAGCATGTTTCGGTGACATGCAGATGGCAACTCAGTGGGGGGGGCTGAATTGGTTGAGTGCTCCAACTACGTGTGCATCTGTATCAGCATCCTATTCATTAAAAAAAAAAAGACTAAAAGACAAAGAACAACAACTTGAGCGCTGTTTTGAGGAGAGACTTTGCAAGGGAACCTTCACTACGTAATGCAGACTGATTACAGACCCAGACAAGGGGAGCTGTGGTGCAGCTGAGTTAAAACTCATGATGAATAGATCCGTGTGCATGTCTGTAGAGCCCCTGTCGGTTTGCTCATGTGAACACTGAAACCATTAAACTGGCATTAGAACGAAAATGAGCACAGATGAGAATCACTACTGATGCAGACAAAGACTGAGCTCCGAAAGCTTCACACGTCTGTATCCAGGTATTTTAGTGCTGGGTAGCTGTCTGGGATTTAAATAAAGAAGTAACCACCACCTGAGCAGCAGCTTATCAAACAAAAACGAACAGAATCACAAGCGAAAGTGAAACGTAGCTTCAGCAGCACGTGCCGACTCTGGCCTTTCTCCTCGCTTTGCAAGAGTGCTGTTAGATGAAGAAGACGGTTTAAAGAAAACTCGAAGTTTTCCAACCGCAAATGGCCTTATGAGGGACCCATCTGCACCAGCAGCCCGCCCACCTGCCGCAACACGAAACGGAGGAGCTTGGACGCTCGCTCTGTGAGAGGCGTGGATGCCTTTTAAGGCTGCGGTGTCTTTATATCGCAAACAGCTGTTTGCTTCAACACTAATATACTAAAAAAAAAGCAGAAAAAAAAAAAGCTGATTAAACCTTTAAAAAGGTGAGTCTTGTACCGGAAGGTCTCTACACTTAATGTGTATGAATGATTTAACCGAAAATGTTTAATGTTTCATCGTACGTGTCCTAGTTCTGCTTCAGTGAACCATTATTGATCCTGCCAGGGTGACCAGGGTGCGAGTCGAGCTGTTGCCACTGATACAGCTGACCCTTTGGCACCTTTGGATATGCACTTCGCTTTACATAGCTCATACGATAGAGATTCCAACACCTTTTCTTCATTTTAAATGCGTACAAACTCAAAGGTCTCTGTGACAATGGTTCTGACTTGGCGGTTGTTTTTGTGGGCTCACAGGGTCAGTCGCTGAACGCGCCTCTGGCCCGATTTCACCTGCTGATTCACACCTGTTAGATTCTAAGGCTCATGATAAAAAATACACACCTCTGCACGATCCATCCTCTGTTAGCGACTGCACCGGGCAGATTGTAATCGATGTGCTTTACACTTCTAAGCTTCAGAGCTGCATGCGTGCAGGGATGCATGAGGCAAAGGGAAGAGCACGAGCAGACTTTTTCAAAACTTAGTTCGACAGATTTAATTTGACAACATTAGTGTAGTTTATAATAAAGGTGTTTCCATGACTGTTGAGGAAGTGCTGAAAGCATTTGCTGCATCTTAAGTTTTTTCAGAGCATGAAACTGAATACAGTGATCCCTCGCCAATTCGCACTTTAAGTTTAAGTTATTTCGTGGATTTTTCAGAAATATATAATATAATAAAAAGTCAAGAAAAAATCGCGGAAGCATCACAGGATGTTGTGTGCGTTCTCTCACAGCGAAGAAAAGTTGTGAACCAGCCTGGCCCCTTTAAGAAGGTGGCCTTATGGGTAATGGAGTGGCCTTATGGGTAATGGAGTGTGTGTCGTGGGACGGCAGAATGAAAATGGGGTTAGATGAAAAGTGTAGTGAGCATAAACAGCAGCCCAGCGTGTATAGATTTACATTCTCTGTTAACCAACAGGAGCCCAACAATACAATACCTCGCTACTTTTTTGCGGTTTTAAACATATTTTAAACACATTATTAACCTGTGAAAAATAAGGGATCCCTCTACATAAATCCAAAGGTTATCATGGTAGTGAGTATGTTAGCCTAACATACATTTCAGAAGCAGGGCAGCTTTGCTCAACATGATCCAGACACCAGCACCTGTGAAGCTCCCTAAATGTCATGCTTTATCTTTAATGTTAAACTCGTGTGAGACTCAATTTGAAAACCAAAAGTTACAGAGGCTTATGAGTCAGAGTATCTGATTGCTGCTGTAGCATCATACATTTTTCACAAACAAGAAAACCAATTTCTGTATCAGCTGCAGCAAAACCAATACTTTCCCTCACCTTTACGATGTGTGCCTCTACGTAAACAAAAGAGGTGGCCACATTTCATTTTTCTTTTACATTTTCAGCGTGCGGGAGAGCTCTTCTGCGTATAGTTACACGTGAAGAGCAAAATCTGCCTTTAAATGCCCCACACAGCATGCTGATGGGTGCAGAATGTGAGGGAGTGGTAAAAAAAAAATCAACGTTCACGTGCACATATGGTTCAGCTTTGCTTTACACAAGGCAGTTAGCAGGGGCTGTTGAAGAGGGTGTTGTCGGATACACAAATCTCTGAGCCTCCTATATATCTCAGAGCGAGGCTGGGCGGAGGCCAGGCCACAACAGTAAATGCCGGGTTTGGAGAGAAAAACCAAAAAAAAAAAAAAAAAAGCGAGAGCAGTGAGTTTGGCTGAGTTTGCGCGGTGGGGCGGGGCGCGTATAAAGGAAGGCGACACGTACGAGAACCCCGTGCAGGCCCGCCAGAGTTTATGAAGCTGGGTGTTCTTTTAATCATTCTGTCAGAAAACATATAAAACTCGGCTGCACTTTAGCCCTCCAGATGACTGCTGGCATGTCCCCAAATGACAAATAGTGATGCTTGTTTATATGCACATTGGTGATAATGATCTGGGGACTTTGAAAATGAACAAAGTGCAGTGGGTTAGCCAGCCTGGGCAGTGGCACACGGCCTGCTGCCATCGTGCCAGGGCGGCTATTCTGAAAAGAGCACAGAATTGTTGCTTTGTTGACACAAGCATAAAAATAGTCACGAGTCACAATTAATATAAAACCAAATAACTCTGCAGCGCCTTGTGACTTTACCTAAACATGGGCGAAGGCCACGTTATAATGGATGATTAATTGCAAGCAGCGCTTTGGAAATTCAATGGGAATTGTTCCATCTGTATGGTTAAAATTTACTCGTCTGTTTTCCCCCCTGGTGAGGTTTAAGGTCATTTTAAAGGGCTCATCGAGTAAGTAAAAGAAGGTCCCGAAGAATAAACGTGCGTGATGTCTGATCCTGAGATGAACTTTTGATATTTAGAGAGTTGCTTCCTGGGGGTACAATTACGCTGCCTTTGCTCCAGGGAAAACTTATTGCCTTTCCTCCCACTGCATAGCACTGGACTAGAGCAGTGATTTTCAACCCTGGTCCTCGAGGCACACTATCCAGCAGGTTTTAGATGTTTCCCCTTCTTCTTCACACCGTGATACAAGTGGCTGTGTCATCAACAGATGTTCAACTTTGAGGACAACCTGATAATGACCATTAATTAAAATCAGGTGTGTTGAAGCTGGGAAACCTCTAAAACCTGCTGGATAGTGTGCCTCGAGGACCAGGGTTGAAAATCACTGGACTAGAGTCAGACAGGGTGCAAGCCCCGGTGACTGAGGTCAATCCAGTGTCTCCCGAGCTACGCACACAACTGTACACAAAGGTTTCATACAGTGAGATAAGTATACAAAGACGGCAAACGCACACATGCACAAAGTGCAGTCTGGTTCCCAGCTGCAGTTGTCTGTAAGTACCAGCAGATGTCTGGCTCTGAGATCAAGACCGGAGAAGACAAGGACGAGACCTCTTAGATGTGGGAGAGGCAATCCCTTAGAATATCTTCCTTCTTATAAACACAAACATTCAGCACACAGACATTCAGAGAGATCAAGACACACATGGTCAAAGCCGTCCTGACTTTTACTGGCCGAGGCAGCCAGACAGAGAAGATGAATAACATCCCAGAGATTCAGCCCAGGACTTTTTAAGACATCTGCACATCATAATACAACAGTCCTGCAGCTTGGCCACGGGTGCTACATGAGCTGGAGGAGGGGAGAATTTTGGACGTGTGTGTTTTTTGTGAATGTGCATTCAAGTCAAACAACTGTCTATACAGTAATTTGTAATAGGGAACATGTGTGTTTCCAGACATGCACCAGACTCTCACCTTCATATATAGAGATAATGTGTGGGTGGCGAAGGGATGACATGATCTCAATCTCCCGCCGGATGTACACCATGTCCTGCTCATCCTTGATCTTCTCCTTCCTGATTGATTTAATAGCCACCTGGAAACAGACCAAAAACACTTCTATCAGATGATTTACAGCAACTTGATGTTGACATTTCTGTTGACAGCTTGAAAGCTTAAAAATGCATTTCTTTTCTTTTCTTTTTTTTTGGTTTTTAAAGTAAATACATGAATGTGTTGATTTATTTTTGGAAAGGTGGTCAAAATGAAACTGCTGAATAAGACAAGGCCTTTTAGGTCACATGCAGTATCTTATCAGTGAACTTTAACTTTTACATAACTCTTGCACAACGCGTACAACACAACATGTGATGTCTGGCATTCTGAGTAAAAACATACAAATCAAAGTCCCGACCCCTCACTAACAGAAACAGTAGAGTGCAGAATCACATGGATAAAACATGTTTCCTTAGCAACTATGAACTGCACACAGTTAATTAGCTCTTAGCTGTTTCACTCATTTATTAGTCGATATACAACAAACGCTTAGCAGCTCCCTCACTGTGCAAATGCTTTTAATACTTAATGATTAATGGAGAAGACATGCTCTCAAGACTCTAAAGCTATGCTAATACTCCATCCTCTATTTCTTTGTGCTTAATGCTAATATCAACTTTGAAAAAAAGTCAATGCTAATGGGTCATTCTACTGAATAATATCCTGAATGGGTGCTTAAAAAC
This sequence comes from Hirundichthys speculiger, assembly GCA_018398805.1. Classification (NCBI taxonomy): domain Eukaryota; kingdom Metazoa; phylum Chordata; class Actinopteri; order Beloniformes; family Exocoetidae; genus Hirundichthys; species Hirundichthys speculiger. The sequence goes on from JAGFBZ010000163.1 coordinate 340,660, forward strand.
ACCTAAAATACTGAAGAATTGTATTTGATACCTGCTCCCACTCTCAAACCTTACACTTTGCTGCAAAATATAATCATAAAAATCATCCAAAAATCATATTTATTGTGCATTGTTGTGTGATTCAATATATCATATGTGCTCTGAATATATTTTGTTCATAAAAGAAATCATATTTTGGTTAAAATTAACATTTTAGTCAAGTGCCTCAGGTTTTCACTCTGTGCTGTTACCATAACTCTACCCCCTTACTGAAAACGTGGAACATTCCTTCAGAAATATTTTTGTAGGTCATTAGAACCTGCTCAGTGTCCTCAAGTTGTTGGCATGAATGCTATGTCACTATATTATATGAATTTGCCAATATATGCTAAAAACTCAGTTCCTGTTACTTTCACTGCTGTTACTCATATACTTTTTCCCATACTTTTTACAATGGGTTTTGGTAACAGGACTGAAAAAAATGCAACTCTCTCCTATTTAGACATCTTCGTAAAAAATGCTGTAAAGTAGCCTGAGATTGGCCAATACACAATTTAAAATGGTAACTGTGTTTGTTATTATATTTAGTGTTGTTAGGTTTGATTTTGGAGTGTTACAACAAGCAAATGGCACCGATTTGGTAAAATGACCATTATAATTTGACAAAATACTACATCTGTGAGGATTCTCAGTCATCCAGGTTACTATCATCATACACGAGAAATTAAAAGCTAACATCTAGCTACAGGTGACCAAGCTAGAAGTGAGAAATCCTCTTTGATTAGAGATGTAACACTTTTAAAAACCAAAAGTTCACTGGCCTGTTGTTAAGAACTTTGCATTAAGAGATACAATGCTAGAAAGGACTACTGTAGCAGGTTCTGTTAGCAGGTTAGCATTTGCGAGGAGAAATGACAAAGTCCACCTCAGACTATTATTAGCTTTCAGGAAAAGAGGTTGTGAAAATGATGAGCTTAAATGTCCAACAGTGGAGGTTTGTGGATCCTAAAAGGCACGGCAGTTTATCTGCTGAGGACAAAATAATGTTTGCATTGCAATAGATTATCTGTGAAACTTTATGACAACACCGGTGGAAAAGTCAGGAAAGTCAGCAGGCTTCATCTTCTAGACACAGAGGCATTTCATGGAAATCTATCCAAATGTTTCTGAGATAATGTAGTCAGCGACGCCGTGGAGGAGAAACTGAAAACCAATATACTCATCCACAGAGCCACTGAGGGTTATGAGCATCAAGATTAATAAGGATGCGCAAGATGTAGAGGCCCTGGAGGTGTGAGGGTTTCTCCATAAATCCTGCTGAGGCCCTGCACAGCACAGAAACATCCTCGATAAGCCACCAAATACGACCCGTGTCTTAATGCTAATCATTCTGATTAAGAACAGCTAATGGCTTCATTTAAAGCAGCCAGAAAATCTGTCCTGCTGGGAGTCTATCGAGGGAATCGAGAGAATGAGCAGAGACTGAGGAAGCGATCCAGTCTTTCTAAATGAGCCTGTAATAGGAGATTCAACAGTTACAAACAATATCTGATTTGATGAATTCTCATTGTCGTGGCAGTGTTACGAACTGCAAATGGATGCATTCAAACCACGAGCCTATGCACCGACTCCATGAATTAGAGGTTAGCGACCTTCTCTAAATAAACCAATTGAGAGTACGCAGGCTAGCACGTCGCTCTAATTGTAGCCTAAACATTCTGGATTGAGTCCTCGGTTTCCTTTGATCAGGCCTATGTGGAGTCTGTTCGCTTTGGATTCTGTTAGTTTAAACTTTTGTCCTCTCCTAGCTAAGCTGCAGCATTTGGAGGAGCCCAGCATTATTCCATGCCGTAGAAACCACAAGCGGTAGCAAGTGCCAAGCTAATTACCATGTACATCAATAAAAATAACCCCAAACCGGAATAGCCCCCTTCCAGAGCATGCCCTGATTACACAGAATTTACAGAAATGATCCTATAATAAACAAGCCAGTGGATTTACATGCTGTGTTCATAATTAGTATAAGTTGTTTGTGTCTTTGGACTGATGTTTTCCTTTTCCTCATCAGAATCGTCAAGATTTTATTGCCGAGCCCCAAAACGCAAGTAAGGCTTTTGACTTCGTTGACCTCTTAATTCACAGAATATCTACAAGGTTTGCACACTGACTGCTGTGTAAAACCTACATGTTTTCTTTTTTTTTATTTTTGGTCTTCTGGGGCAGCAAAGATCAATCTTTAACAGCCGATTCAAGCTGTCTGGCTGAATGAGGCGGCTCTCTCAGACCAGGTTTGAGACAAAGCCAGGTATCTGTTCGTATCTCCCGTTCCCTGACCCTGATGGATGATTAAATAGGACAGCAGATCAGCCACTCGCCAGCTGGCCGGGTCGGTTCATACAGCTACGCTTGTCCTCAAGTGGATCCCTATTACTGTCACTCATGGTAAACATGTACCGTCCAGGTACGGGGGGGCCAGTCTCGTCTCCCCTCCTCGGTCTCAGAAGAGCCTGTTTGAAGTGAAAGTCCTTGCTTCGCTTCAGTGGAGCCTGACATCTTCCAGCGCTTTCTCAGGCCATTATGAGAGAGACGAAGTATTCATCACCAGCTGACCCCGTCTCTGCATTGCTTAAAGGCCGTGATCATCTGCTGTGTTGACTGTGTGTCTGACTCAGAGGGGAGAAACAGAGAGTGAGTGGGAGGAAGGGGCATGTCACGTTTCCAGAGAACTTTATTCTCAAACACGGCCAGGAATCATAATACCTCATCAGAGGCACTACATATAGCACAGGAATGTCAGTGTTTTTCCCTTGTATGTTTTTCCTCCCCACTGAAGCCATTGTTGGAGAGTGATGTAATTTGGTGCTTTAAGATCACATTAATATGACTCTCTATGCCTTCAACTGAGGCAGACTCTCTCTGGTTATAGCGGTAGTCCTCCCTCTATTTTTCTTTGTGTGTGAGTGTGTGTGTGTCCTCCAGTCTGTGAGGGATTCTCTGTACAGGATATTAACCTTCCCCTATCTCATTTCCAGCTGTGGATGGCCTTTCATGTGTCAACGTCCATTTTGGGTACGCCTGTCACCACAACCTTTTCACTGTAACCTTCTAGATGTCATATAATATGTGAGAACTCACACAATATTTCTTTTTTTTTTTTTTTTTTTAATGTCTGCAACAGGAATACTGGCATCCAGAACTTCTGGAGTCAAGCAAAAATGTGTCACATTTCCTCTCGAAGATCCGTCCGATCGATGGGATGTTATATAATTCTGGTTTTCCACAAAGCTGCCCAGCATTGCAGCATATGGCCATCCAGATTAAAACAACCACTAGATCGACTTAAAAACACAGCAAATGTGCCCACATCCAATTAATCTTCCTCGAGGGCTGTCGGTTAACTCCATCACAATTGCACACACTACTCTTCTGATTGCGTTCGTAGAGCGAGGAAATGGCACAGGGAGGCGAGATGACTGCAGTACAGTCTCACCACACTGCTATATCTGGCACGAGGACACGAGAGACTTCCTCTGGGTCAGAGGTCAAGTAAACTCTAGCAACACAGGGCCTGACAAATGTGCTGGTGACGCAGTCATGTTCAGTTAGTGGTCCATGTGCAGAGACGCTGCTTCCCTAAAGACACACGAGTAAGTGTTAAAGTGGTTTTAAATCCAAATTTTATGGTAAGTATAAAACTGCTAAGGATAGAAAAATGTCAGGGTCATTGTACCAGCACAAGGAGGGTTTTTTTTATGGGCACAAAAGAATGTTTATGTGTTTATAGTGTTGGACTCTGGAAGGTAGGTAATTTGCATCATGTTACAAATGAAGTAAGAATGATCCAAAACCAGCCATGTGAGTATAAATAGAACAGTGTAACCTGCCCAGGTAGGAGGCACTGTGCTGTTTTAAGGTCAGCTTAAGTGAAATACTTCACTAGTGAGGCCGTGCACATGCCCCCTCCCCACTACTTCTTTGCCAGGAGCTGTGAAGCTATGGGGGGAGACATTGTTGACCTGTACTGAGTTTCATGGAAAGTTCCATATGTCCTGCCAGAGTGGGCACTAGGGTCATGTTTTCCCACACGTCAAAACATTTGGAGAGATGTGCGGGTCTGCAAGGACATGACAGCAGAGAGGGGGTTTAATGTGACACACATAAATTATCACTTTAAATAAAGAAACAGAGAGTGAGAAGGTATGGCATTGTGCATGGTTTCTAAGCATCTTCTGAATTCTCTATTTTTCTTTTTTTTTTTTTTGCAGACTATACTACAGGGCCCTGATAACCACTAGAGGGCTCCCAAGCTACAAGGTCAGCTGATATAAAGTATTTGAGGAGAAATAAAATACCCGTCTTCATTTGTAACCAGCTCAGCAAACACCCCAAGTACTCTGGTATAAAGCATTAGAATAAAGCATCTGATGCATAAATTATGCATCATAACTGCTCCATCTGCGATCTGACACAAAAAGGTTTTCTGAATTTCTGCGGGGTTTATTTCTTGCAAACTTACGAATTCAAAAATGACAATTTCTGAGTTTTTTTTTTACTTATTTAATTTGAAGTCTGAAATTCCAGGTTTTGATAGGCAGATTTCAATTTTTATAAAGTCAGATTTTCTTTCTTGCAAATTTATGGGGGAAAAAAGTTGATAACATTTTTTAAAAAAAATAAAAATGTGTGTAAAATTTCTAAAAGTTTGTAGCCTGAATTTTTTTTTTAACATTTTTTCTTTTGAATGTATGAGTTTAAAACATCCAATATTCAGTTTCCCATGTTTATTAAGTAGTTTCTTTTTTTTTTTAAGGGTTAGGGTTATTCTGATCCCCCTCCCACCTTTTTTATGATGAAATTTAGATCAATAAATCTCACAGTTTTCTTCTTGACATGATAAATGATTGCAGTGCCCCATATTATCATAAAGGGTCTGAACTCCTTCATTCAACTGTAGCTTTACAAAATATTGGCCCCAAACAGAAGCTTGAACAGGGCCCCCATAAAAGCTAGAAACGGCCCTGGTACATTTAGGCTGTCTCCATGTAGACTGTTATAGTTAAGATCTTAAAGCCTGCTTTATATCTGGAACATGTTAGTAAAGAACTGGACTGGGGGTCTTCCAGCAGCTCATAGATGAGTCGCATCATCCTGTCTAAATTTGCGCTCCAGCATCCGGTCGCGAGGCTGTGCGCAGGACAAAGCGTGTGCTGCACAACTCACTGGCCCCGTGGGCCCTCTTTTTTTTTTTTTTTTTTCTTTCTTTCTTTGAGCGTGGGGGGAATTCCCACCGGGGGCAGGATATGCATGCACACGCCTCTGAGTAACACAACACTTCATTTGGACCCAGCGTTATTTTGTAGCGACCACTAAAAGTGCGCGTCTGAGCTGAAACGAGCGTCTGGGGCTCACTGAAACCACCGTGACAGATATTTACAGCTGATCGGAGCGGTGGGGGGGGGGGCTCACCTCTCTGCCGGAGTGCCTCTCGATGGCCTTCTTGACCTTGCCGTAGGTGCCTCTCCCCAGCGTCTCCAGGAGCTCGTAGCGGTGTTTCAGGTTGTGCTTGTGGTGGTGTTTCTTCACGCCCGAGTTCCTCCGTCCATCGCCGCCCGTCGGGGTCTCCTCAGGTGAGCTGCCGGCAGGTGGGGGTGGAGCTGGGGACGCAGGTAGGAGGGCACCCGCCGCCGGTTTGGCCGCTGCACTTTGGCCTCTCTGGGACTCGGGACTTGTGGCCCCCCGGTGGGTCGATAAATAAGCAGTTTCCATCGCACTAAACAATCCTTCCTATGTTAAATAGTTTTGATCTACCTACTTATAAAACTGCTACTATATTACAATACTTATAGGCCTAAGAATAGTAATAATAAATAAATAAATTACATAGAATAACGCTAGTGATGTTATCCAACATTTTTCAGATTGTCTTGGTTGATCAATCGCTTTTGATCACAAGTGATCAAATGAATTTCTTCTCTTACCTATACATGTTATTATCGCTATATAATCAATACTAACGGATTGCTACTAACGGAGCAAATCGATTCATACTCCACTACCGCTGCGTAAAAATTCAATTATAATGCCAATAATGTAATAAAATATAGCTCGTGTTCAGATTTCGACAGCAGACCGCATGTCGGAAAGTGAACGCACTTTCGTTTTCAAGATATTGGCTATAATAAAAGCACTATCCCATTAAAAAACAAACAAACAAAACAAAAAAAACATATCCTATATACGTCTGATCCGCTCACTCCTAAATTGACAGGCGCGATCTATCTGAAGGTAAATGGATCTGGTTCACATCATCTGTCGTCACACACGCTGCCAGCATCACGAGAAAGGCGAAAAAGCTGCGACGAAACCGGCGTTTTGGATGAAGATGACCCTCATTTTGTCCGCGGCCCAGGTGCAGCTCCTCATTCATCATCAGGAGTCTGTCTCTTGCGCCTCTGCATGCTCGGAGCGCTGCTACGCGGCGGGGGAAGCGCGCTGTGCTCGGACTCTGTCTCGCGCTCAGACGCTCTGGATACTGCCATGGTCGGTTCGCTGCGCCCCTTCTTCTCCTTCTTCTTCTTCTTCTTCCTCGCGTGTGGCCCTCCTTGCGTTTCTCCTTCCCTTTCTCTCTCTATCCTCAGCGCGAGGGGCCGTGAAGAAGGAATAGGAGATGATCCGAGGACGGAGGCGGAGTTTCGGCAGACCTCCTCCTCCTTCCTCCTGCCCTCCTCGTCTTTTCTCCTGCCTTCTCCTCTTTGTGCTCTCATCCCCTTTCACCTCTCTCATATCACTACCAGGGGCGTAGCCAGTCATGATGCGAGCGGGAGGCGACCTCCACACCCTCCGCCCCCTCGTGCAGTCTATTGTCATACTTTTTTTTTCTTTTTTAGGAGCTGACAGATAGATCCGTATATTTACAGATGGTCACAGCTACACAAACGCTCACCTATAACTGTAACATTCAGCACTGTGTGAGTCTCCTAATAAAGCCTGGGCTTGATGCTTAACGTGACCAGGGGGCATCTATTTTAACCCCCAAAATTCCAAATAATGTTCTTACATGATTACACATCCTTCCAGATTGAAATTTCAAGTGGTTTTAAGTTATTATTTAGCTGGAAGTGTTTTTAATTTGTTATTTTTTCACTGCCTCTTACAACATTGGATATTGGTGCATTAATAAGTACGTTTTTCACGGTTGGCTTCAATACGTTTGGTGATGTCACGCCACAATGTAAGCATAACAAGTCAATTAGAGATGTACACAGCTTCTTTTAAACTGGAAAAAAAAAAAAAAATCAAACCTGAGGCATGCTGTCGTGTTCTCCTCGTCTCCTGACACTTGTCTTGGCAAAAACCACCCAAACTAATTTGGTTTCCTATCCCAGTCGTGTCTTGGGACAGCTGCGTATGGCTCCACATTAACAACAATGAAATCATCTCACAGAGCGATAGTGGACAACACGGCAGAAGCACCTGAGGCCAAAGGACACATTTTTAAAGCGGAGCGCTTGCAAGCGCTGCCTGCTCGGCTGGATTCATCAGACTATGAGTTTCGTGAGTAGTCTGCCCATTTGAGGACGGATATTTTGTCTTGTATTGTTCTTTCTAGAAATATACATGTAAAAAGGACAAGAAGTGCTTTTTGACCTCTAGCGCAACGTCTACGTACGAGTTGGAGCCCGCTAGTGGGGTTTTATTTTGAAAATTCAGCAGACTGGCTTTCTCATTTCTGACTTCCTGCCAACTCAGTGCGTGGTCAAAGCAACGGTCCAGCACCAAAAAAGACTCGACGCGTATCTCCAGCGCAGCAGAGCGGATGATTGTTTCCTGGACGCTTCTAAACCGCTGCAGGCCGATCAAGATGATCAGAGGGAGGAAACAAGCGGTGGAAGCTGTTTGTGCCATGAGAGCGTGGCTAAAGGAATGGGTTAGCAAGCGTGGGTACCAGACTGTCTGTGCTACACAAAGCTAAAGCTGAGTGAAAAGCCTTTTGTAATAAACAAGTAGCTACCTGATGCATTGAACTGAATGGGGATTCCCCAGACAGCGCCAGATACTTGTCTGATTTAATATTGGTCGGCCTCTAATGTCAATTTTCTCCTGCTGATTTGCCACCGACTCGTCTGCGAGCTCTGCAGCTGGCAAATTGGGCCAATGAAAGTGCTGTCTTGAAAAGCTCTAAAAGACTCAGAAGAGCAATGATGGAAAAGAAAATGAGAGTTACAGAGCAGGATACCACATAATAATAAAATTGTGTTTGAACAAATATCTTGTTTGATCGATGTCATAGAAGCGATTTAACATCCAGGCCTATAGGGGGTGCTCTGAGCTAGAATTTGTGAAAGTTCCTTCGTGCTGCTTTAAGGGATTGTCGACATTAGGCATAAGGACATATCTGAAGGCAACAACAAGTAAATCCTAAATAAAGAGTAGGCTATACTTATTAAAATATAAAGATAATAATACAGTTTTTTTTAGGTCCTGACTATTTATCCATTCATTTTTTTAAACTGACTGTGTCGGGGGTCACAGGCAGATGGCTGAAGCTTGTCCCAGTTGTTATTTATGTAATTATGTATAATTATATAATTACACTTTGTTGTTATAGCCATAATTATAACACTGACTGTGATGTATGAAATGTTTTTTTAATGCTTTTCCAAACTGCAAAAATTCAAGCTGAATTGTACAAATATTTCTCTAGTGACAACATCGTTTTTCATAATCAGCACTTCATAATGGTTTATTTCTCCAGCAGCACATGGGACAGACCAGACTACCTTGGCTTCCTTTTGTAATTGTGTGATTCAGCTGCTAATTACACAGGAAAAGTCAAGGTACAGGTTGAACATTATCTGATTTAACAAGGACAATGTTTTTTTTTTTTTTTCCTATGTTGCTGACACAATTTTTGCATGGAATTTCTTGTCATTGAACAAGGTTGGTAAAGTTTCCAGTAACAGCAACAGACTGAGATGAGTATCTGAACCGTTTCCTCCCTTGGCCTCATTTGCACCCAGTTGTGGAGACTGGACTGGTTTGAACACAGAAGGCTGTCGCTCTGCCCTCTTGTGGTGAGAACGGATACATGCGAATGGAAGCAGAGAAGTGCACAATTATGAGATTATGTACTTGTAAGAGTTCATTTTTGATTCAATGTAGAACCTCATCTAGCATTTATATTGTTAAAATACAGCTGTTAAACCGTGGCATGTGCTCATTAAAGTTAGGCCTCAGCTTGAGAAACTACACAAATGTTTCATACGTTTGATACTGATGTTAATTCTCTTCCATCCAAAATTTTTAACCCTCTACATAAAAATGTTTTTTTGAACTTCTGCTAATCAACATGTAGTTCTGCCATATAGACAGTTTAAGTGTTTTTGCATGTTTTATTTCTTTATTTTTAGTAGCATGCTTTATAAGGCATGCTACAAAAAAAAGCCACTGATGTTTTCACTGATCCCTCAGGCAGTCAGACTAACTGCCTCTTTCGGTAACAAGTAAAGTGAAATGACTTTGAATGAATAGATAAATAAAGCTAGGATCCATAACTCAAGGCCTCAGTGACAGTTTAGTTGTCTGGGATCTATGTCAACGCATGTTCAACAGCACGCTGGCCTTTAAACACAATGCACTTTATAGGATCCTCAGTTATTCCAAAGTTGTATTTCAGAAGCAAGGTTTTGAAGTTGTCAGTTCAAACTGACATAATTTTCAGTGCCCATTTTAAACACAGTTACGCATATAATATATTAATTTTCAGAAGACTGAAAAAAGTCCCAGCAGAGGTCATACTTCCTCCACCTTTTGAGGAACTTCAGGATGCCACAAGAGATGCTGATCCCTTTTCCTTAGCTGTCACGGAGTCTGTCCTGTACATTCAGACTGTCAACTTTGATTCAGCTACCAAACATCAGGGAGAAGCAGCGGACAACGGGGACCACTGAGGGAACCGATAGTTGCCTGTTGTAGGACCTGCATTTGAATACCAGAGGCATCATCAATCAAGACACATTACTTGTGTGTCTGGTTCTGAAACTCCTGATTTAATATTGCTCCTGTTTGACAAGTTGCTGTGATGAATATCTTGAAAGTGCTTGTTCCACTACCTAGCCATGATTGTGATGATAGATTCCAAATCCAAGTCTTACCTTTCAGACGCCAGAGACATTGGTATACACACTAAAACTTACAAGTTCAGTGGCATACATTTAGAAGAAAAAAGTAAAATCTTCAAAAGTATGACATGTTTGGGATGGTTTCCAAGAGAAAGTGTCCCCTCTCTAAAAAGAACATGGCAGCACAGCTTACATTTGCAAAGTTCTATCTTAACAAACTATCTAAGACTAAAAACGGGAAATGTTTGGCTTCAATGCCCAATGCCACATCTGGCAAAGGCTCAGCATATCAGGGCAAATACTAACTGTCAAGCAAGGTAGTGGAGGGGTAATGATCTGGGCTTGTGCTGCATCCACAGGCCCTAGGCAACTTGCATGACCATGGACTCCTCTGTATATAAAAGAATTCTAGATACAAAAGATGATCAGCAGCTAAAGGTCCACCAAAACTGGAACAGAGCAATGATCCCAAGCACACCAGCAATTCAATAAGAGAATGGCTGACGAATAGAAGAATCAAGGTGCTGCAGTAGTGGAGTCAAAGTCTAGACTTCAAACAGATTTAGATGCTCGGTCAGGAACCTAAGAGAACTGTGCATAAATCAGTGTTTACAAACCTCGAAGAATTCAAACAATATTGTTAAAATAAGTGGACCAAAGTTTGCCCACAATAATGTAATAGACTGATAAAATCATACAGGAAACAACTACTTGAAGTTGTCTCTACTAAGAATGGTTCCCAAAGCTATTGAAACATACTGCTTCTGCATTTTTGCAGACATTTTGTTAAATAAATAATGACACTGTGTAATACTGTACCTGCATCAACCGTAACATTATGTCTTCTGACAGGTAGCGTGAGTAAACAGCACTTATCTTTTCACCGAGCAGTGTTCTGCTGGGAAAACTCGGATCCTGGCATTTACATGAATCCTGAAACCAAAAACGTTTTTTGCAGACTAACACTCAACATGGTAACATCTTTCCCTTACAAGAACCACTAACCTCAGGAGGTTAGCAGTTGGCCCCTCAACATTTTTCTTTTTTTATTGCAAGTTCTTAAAGAGCACAGCAAAGAAGGTTTTCATTCAGTCTTCAAACTCCACAGACCTGATGGGACCTGATGGCATCTGTGAGAATCAATATCCTTCCACAGAGACCCCACCGCACAACCCACAGGGCCCGAAGGATCTATTGATAACATCCCAGTACCAGACACTTGAGGACACCCTCCGATGTTGGAGTGGTCGGAGCTCTTTTGAGAGCGCATGTAGGACGTATTTATTGTGCAGTGAGCAGTCACAGTGGAATGCTTAATCGGTTTATGTCATGTGTTTTTTTTCATGAGGTTGTATTTGAATAATTTAAAACCTTGTAAGGAGCAAATTCTTCCTCTTATTTTTAATCATCGTGTCCTGATATGTAAAACCTTGGAAATAACTGTTTACTTTATCTTCAACATGATTTTTAGTACCTGTGGTTTGTGCCAGTGATTTATAAAGATAATTTAACTTGATCACTTATAGATTCCGAATACACAGGATTCATTCTTTTAACATTGAAAATGTAAATAAAAAAAAAAGGGTCAGAGGACCCTCATGTGTTTCAAATGTTTATTATTATTATTATCCTAAATGAACTGCCTTTTTGGGGGCCTTAATATGATCAAAAATTTATGAAATTTTGCACATACATTAGTTGTGTGTGAAATTAACATATATTATGGGCATGGGCACACAAAAATGGGCTCAATAGCACCACCACGCTTTCACCCACAGAGATGAACGTTGCGTGACTGATGTACCAGCCTCCGACCTACAAAAAAAGTCTTTTGGACTAATGCTCTAACTTCCACAGGAGGTCCGCTATTTTGAACAGAATATGCATTTTTTCTAGTATTTTGGCCATTTCCAAGCCTCGTACTTTAACAAACTCCTCCCAGAGATTTGATCGCTTGACTCAAAACTTTTTTTTGTTAAAATCTAGGCACATGGCTGATAAAAGTTTGCAAAGAATCTTTCAGTTGATAATTTAATCTTTTATCAGTTTTTTCTTTTTTTAACACTTTCAAACAGCTTTCAGGTTTCACTGTTATAGAATGGTCTTTGGCGCCATCTAGTGACAGCAGAAATTAATTCTCACATAAAATCACATATAAATGTACTATGTGTTTTGTCTATGAGAATACAGTCACATAAAACTTTTTGCAATATATTTCTGTGGAAAACAGAAAACAGTCCTATAAGACTGATTAAAAATCACTGATATCATTTAAAGTGAAAGGATCTCATAGCAGCAGTAACGTGCTCAGTAGTCAAGTCTGTTGGAGATGAAGGCTGGATAAGTTTCTGTAAACCTGCTCTGGACATCAGATCTATGACTCTTTATATTTGTTTGAGCTGATAAAAAGCTGTGTACAGTTTTGGCCCCGGGTGTGTCTCTGTTAAAATAAAGCATATTATAAAATAGAGTGACTCCGTATTTTGGGACTCAATGTTCCTGTTTCAGAAAGGAGGTTCAACAAACTCAGAGTTTAGTCTAAATAAGCAGCTGCAAGATAACAGTAACCTTGAAACAACCTCCCAACTAAGCGGACAGGATGAATCAATCAAGATGAACAATGAGTTAAAGCGGTTTATGAACTAGACTAATTTTCTCACAGCTCTGCATTCTGTTCCCCTCCTAATAGGCCATGTTCAACATCGCTGTTGGGATTAAGAAGACGGACATTTGTAAATAAATAATGGCTAATAAAACAAGACTGCCCAAACTGTTCTGTGTGATGTATGGGCATATGAAGGGTGATTTTTGTGATACAGGGAAGGATAAGATCATGTATAGGTTATGTAACGCAGAAAACCGCGAGATTGAACAGGATACTGCCATTGCTATGGATACACATCATAAATGGTGGTAAAAAATGACAAAGTAAAGGAGGAAATCCCTCAAATGACACAGCATCCAAACCGCAATGAAACATAATTTAAAAATCAACGTGGTCAATGACGAAGACTGTGCTAAAAAAAAACAAACAAACAAAAAAAAAACACTCTCAAATATGAACAAAGCCAAGAAAAATGACGGAGCTGCTGTAACAAGATGACTCCGTGAGCTGCGCTATACAGCCCATTCATGTATCAGTGATATCCAGCAGAAAAAGCCCTGAACCGCAGAATGTTTCCACCCAAACTGAGACTGTTGTCTCTGAAAGTGTCCCTGAATCAAAGGACATCTCTACCCAAACTGAGGCTTTCAGCTTTGACGAGGTCTCTGAATTAAAGGACGTCTCCACCCAAACTGAAGCTTCTGTATCCAAAGATGTCTCTGACTCAAAGGAGATCTCCACTCAAACTGAGGATTTCAAATCTGAAGAGGTCTCTGAATCAAAGGAGTTCTCTACCCAAACAGAGACTTCTGTATCTGAAGATGTCTCTGAAGTAAAAGAGGTCTCCACAAAAACAGAGACTGTTTCAGCTGAAGAAGTCTCTGAGGTCATTAAAATCTGTGAACCAAAGGAATCTGAGAAATTACTTCATACCAACAGCCGATTCCTCCCACAAACAAAAGAGGTGTTAACACCAGATCTTCAGCCATACCCATTTATGTTCCGAAAATTCTCTCTCATCAAAATGTGTCTGGAACTCCTGTTCATAGCCAAGCTCATTGAAGTAGTTTTCTTTACACCATGCTTTTATGTAACTGTAAGAACCACCAAGGAAATACAAATGTAATTTTTTTTGAGTAGGAATATTTCTTTTCTATCACCTTTAACACCCAAGACTTAAATCCATTACCTAATTACTACCCCACCTACTGGGCAGTTAGCATTAACTTTGCTGTTTTTCTTTCTTTTTTTTCCAAATAACATCACAAGTGAGCCTATAAAGTGTTAAGAACATCAGTAATTGGGGTCAGAGCACCGAGGGTGCAAGGACCCTATTATATTTTTCATGTTGATGATGACTATGATGATGATGGTTATTATTTTTAGTATTAGTATTCTCCTAAATGAATCGCCTTTTGGGGGCCTTAATTTGCTCGAAAACTCACGAAACTTTCCACCCACATTAGTTGTGCATGAAAATGACATCTTTTATGAGTTTTGGGCATGAGCATACAAAAATGAGCTCAATAGCGCTAACTACTTTCAGTTTATTGAAGAGCCCTACCATGCGCTTTCACCCACACCTAGGAGAAAGTCGTGTCACTGATGTTTCAGCCTCAGACCTACAAAAAACATCTGTTGGGGGCGACCTTAGTGACTCGCCGAAGTTTGATGTCATTTTGAAAACTGGCCATGAAAGAGAAATCGCCTGTAACTTAACCATACATCGCTTGATCTGGTCCAAAATTGCCTGATTGTATGATTGTAGTCCTATCCTGAATACATAGAACCTGTAATATTCACAAATGATTGTAGCGCCACCTATTGGCAACAGGAAATGTCATGTTTTGTATTAGGCATCCCTGCTTCTAGTGGGATGAGTCAACACACCAGTAGTAAAGACATTGAAGATGACCTACAGTGAAAACTGTAACTTTTTATCAAAGGGTGTCGCCGTGAGAGTACAGCGAAGTTGCCATGAATGAAAAAGTTGTTCTAAGTTGCAAATGCACTGTCCAATCTGCCCCAAAATCCATACATTTAATGAGTCTTCCACTCCGAACTAGTATATATGACAATCTTGGATGAACTCTTTGACCATCTGGTCAAAGGAATATCAATTTGGTCACAGTATGTCTAATATCTTCTTTGTGTTTCATTATATCAGCCTGAAATGTGTACAGAATATACTCATGAGTGTCCTCATCCACCATATAAAGTTTTGTGTAAGGACCTCCAACGGTGCCAGCGTTATTCACCGTGAAACAGGAACTGGATGCTTTTGCAGACACAAATAAAAAAAATCATTCAAAATCACCCATTTGTCCTAAGGAGGTGAGGTCAAAAGGATCACATGCCTTTCACTAAGGGAAACATTTCATACATTGCAACTTTTTCTCTATGTCAGAATTCCACCACTCTATATTTTTCAAAATGTTAAATCATAACCAGTGATCATATTTCAGGCATTCTTAGGCCAGTCAAGTTCAAACCACTCACAAACATTGTCTACCCTTCACTCATTAGTTCCTGTCCATTTCATTTAGGTCAGACTGGCCATGTACATACAGTGACAGTTTGCACACGAAACTTATTTTTTTATGACACCTAATTCATTAATCGTCACTAAACTTAGCAGTAATATAGCTTCATATGTCAACTTTATACTGCTTTAGAATTTTTCACTGAATCATTTAATATTGATGATTTTGTTTTATTGCAAACTTGTTCATTGCTTTAGGATTTAACTTTTATAGAAACGTCTTTGGTGCCATTAAGTGACGACAGAAGCCAATTCTCATATAAAATCATATATAAAACTTTTGTGTTTTGTCTGTGACACTACAATTCAGATAGTTACAACCTTACATGTTTATGAATACAAAGTACCATTTTAGGTTGCACACCCGTCATTATGAATATGAAGATACAAGTGAGAAATCACTGTCAAATATACGTCACAGGTAACATTGATTGAACAATTCAATTTCAATTAAATTCATTTTTTTTTTTTTTTTTGTATAGCCTCTATTACACAGCAAGTTGTCTTTAGGCGCCTTACAGAGACCCAGAGCATGACCCCCAAGCAAATATCATTAACTTAACTAAATTTATAATGTTAAATCCTAATCAAAGAATGATGGCAAATTAAAAAAAAAAACAAACTCCCCCGTGGCACAAAAACACCTTGAAGCCAAACAGTGGCAAGGAAAAACTCCACTTTAAGAGGAAGAAACCTCAGCAGGACCTGGCTCACAAGGGGGGACCTTCCTGCCAAAGGCCAGCTGGGTAAAGGAAGAAAAGAGGAGGGAAATAGGAGAGAGGATGTAGGACAAAGAGAGGAGAGCACATACATCCTGGCAACGCTATATTGGAAAAAAATGTATAAATAATAATTATCCATTAACAGGAGAACTAAGAATTCCATGCACTTATGTTCTGACTGATAGATTGTTAGTTCATGCTCTACAGAGATGACTATATAAACAGATGTAGGCAGCAACACTGAGGTGGTCAGAGGGTCAGACTGCTGGTCAGCATGTTAGTTGATATTCCAGAGACATCTCTACACACAGGTGGAGGTAAATGCTGGGATGGTCAAAAGGGTGGAACTGCAGGTTAGTATGTAGCTCTGGAAACTCTGGCCAGTAAACATACAGAAAGAGAAAAAAGAAAAACAAAAGAGGGGCAGAGGAGTGCAGGACAGCAAAAAAAAAGTTATGGGAAGAGTGAAGCGCAGACACATTTATGAGATGCAGGGGGTTTGATTCCTAAAACTACACTTGCTCTAAACTGCCAGATCATTGTCAAAATTTGCATATTCACATAACATTTTTAGCAATAGATTTCTGTGGAATACAGAAAACAGTCCTATAAGATTGATTAAAATCACTCATTGCTCCCTGGGAGGAGATTATGATTTAAAGCCTATTCTGCAGGTAACTGGTAGCCAGTAACAAGATCTCAGAGATCCTGGTTCTTGTTAGAACTCTGGCAGTGGAGTTCATCATGAGCTGAAGGTATCTAATAAGACAAAAGAGCCTTATACCAGTCAAGTCTGCTGGAGATGAAGACTGGGTGAGTTTCTGTAAATCTGCTCTTTAGTTACAGTCTTGATGCGCAGCCTAGAACTCAGCTCTGAGTAGATTCAGAACCAGCTTTTTGTTTTCATAGCACTGGATTAAAGCCGGGCAGCAACTTTTATCCTTTCCATTGTACAGCCGAATAGAATCATTTCTGTGTTGTTTTTTCCCCCCGACTGGCGTGGGAAGGTGGTGGGGTGGCGATGGGTGCGAGGGCCCAATCAGTGCTGCTTGCAGCTTTAACTATTATGGGTTTACTTTTGCTTTTTTATTTCAGACTTTTGTTTTTGGTTTTAAAATGCAATTTTTAACGATTAATATCAAAACCAAGCAAAAACATTTTTTCAACATATTAAAGTCATCCTGTGGAGTATTTCCGTAATAGATAACACTCAATTGGTTTGTTTTATTATTTCTAAATATTTGTAAATCACGTAATAAATATTTTACAGTAATTAAAAGCATATTTCAAAAAATCGAGGATTTAAAACATATTTGTTTATTTTTAATGACCTCTCGCCTGCAGTACCACGACGGCCCACCAGGGGGCCGGGGGCCACACTTTGGTAATGACTGCTGTAGACACCTGAAGACACGGCCGCCATATTTGTCAGAGCACCGCCCCCACAGTCGTGACCGGGCGGGCGCTCCCGCGCGCCCACACGTACCACACGCTGCGAATAAGTCCGGACCTCAGCAAGTGGAGTGTTGTCAAACATCTTCATGAACACGGTAACGTAAAAAATATCCTCACCTCCGCTGTTAAAGGCGCTCTACACTTAACGTAGCCTTCAGCTAACTTGTCATTTCGATGTGCTAACTAGCGTCTTCTCTTAGCGTTCCTGTTTTTCCCAGTTACACATTTAAGGTTATTAAGAGTTATTCATACAGTTCAGTTATTTAACAGTATAAAGTCCAATTGAACAAATTTAACATGTAGGTTCTGAGGATTTTAACAACGGCTTTGTCCCATTTCCGTAGTGTGGACAGTTGCCTGCTTAGCTACAATTTTGCAGACATGTTCTCAGCTCTGCGGTGGGTGTTGTCCAAGCTCATTTCTCCACTGTGGAGAACAGTCGAAGAGGAGGACATTTTCGACGGTAGCCCTGGTAAATGCAAAAAACAACCACACAACAACAGAAATTTTAAGTCCAGCCCTTACCTGTTTCAGGCATGAGTCATGCTGGTGTAACATTTTTCTTTTCTGCTGTGCAGGAGTCGAGGACATCCGCCACCTGCGGGACAGCGTTGTGACGCAGCTGTATCTGGACCACGGCCTGATAGACGACGCGATCTACTTCACTGGCGATGTGGTGTTGGGTGGGATGACGCTCAAAGAGGGGGATCTGGTGAACTGCATAGCAGTGAGAGGTGGTCCCGAAGGAGGATGGAAAGCTCTCAGGGTGAGCAACCCGTGCTGTGTGTAAGGCTGCTTTAATTTGTAGACAACATAACATTTCTACTTAGAGCAAACTTGCAAAGCTGTCTGTTTTGGAGTGTGGTAAGAAAGGGTGCAGTTTCCCCCATATGTATGCCTTTTTTTTTTTTTTATTGAACCATCTTTCTTTGCCTTCCTTTTGGCTGTTCCCTTCAGGGGTTGCCACAGCGAATCATCTGAATCCGTCTAATCCCATCCTCTGCATCCCCACCTATTTTTTTTTAACACCAACTAACTTCTTGTCCTCTTTCACTCTGTCCTTTCTGGTCTTCCTCTAGGCCTCCTACCTGGCAGTTCCAATCTCACCATCCTACTGATTCTACAAAGCTTTGTACCATTTGTGTGACAAGATGGTTTACAAAAAGACTCCATAGATATCTAATTTTTATGCTCCCTTTGTGTGTGGTGGGATGTTAGTTACACAATCTGTCAAATATCCAATGTAACATGAAACCACAGCTCTGTAGAATGACCCATATGTTCACTCTCTCTCCTCTGTACATGTCCAAACCATCTCAGTCTGGGCCTCCCTGACTTTCCCATCAAAACATCTAACAAGCGTGTCCCTCTGTTGTACTCCGATCCTAGCTAACCTCATCAGAGAACCTCAACATTGTAACCCCTGCTCCCTCCAACTCTGCCGCCTGTCTTTTACAACTTTGCAGGTCTCCCACCGTCTTGTACACCTTTCCTTTCATTCTTGCTGAATCTCTCTTGTCACACAACACACCAGGCACTTTACTCCAACCTACTTCCGTTCCAACCTACTTGCACATGCTCCTTTTCCACGCTCCTTTGCTCTGGACGGTCGACTCTAAATACTTATAATCCCCCACCATCTTTTAAAAAAAAAAAGTTCTTCTGCTGATATGAAGCAGGAGTCCAAATTAACTTTTTTCCTTAGTGGTGCTAGTGGTTCTAGTTTTAAAAAGTTAGGAGCACCCGCCAAAATTTAGACAGGCACCAACTATACTGCTGTGAAAAATGTCAAGAGACTGCTGCAAATTTCTTGAAAACATCATTACTACATGAATGACAGCCATTCCACTCCAATCCATTCCATTCCAGCGTCTGTTGAATTCTAAAATAAGCACATTTAATCCTACTTAATTAGATACTAATTAGATGGCATGAAGTCACCCAACAGGAATGTGAAAACTGGTAAACATGCCCAGACACATTAAAGGTTATTGCACCAGATATCAAGCTGATTTCTGGACTCTTTCTAAGCTAAAACATTAGTGTTGTGTTGTTTAAAAAGTATAAACTTGTTTTCTTTGGATTATTTGAGGTATGAAAGCGCTGCATCAGTTTTGTTATTTTGACCATTTGCCATTTTCTGCAAATAAATGCTCTAAATTGTAATATTTAGTAGAAATGTTATCAGTAGTTTCCAGAATAGAAAAAAAATATTTTTTGCAAGCACATACCTATAAGTAGTCAAATCAGAGAAAACAGATAATTCTGCCGTGGTTTCTTAATTTCCTCCAGAGTTGTATATGTAAAAAAAAAAGACAAAACAAAATCTGACTTGCAATTATTTCTAAAATAATTCCTCACAAGTTAGATATTGCTGGCTTGACAGCATCAAAAGTTTAGCAGTTAGATTTAATAAAAGATTTGATGAAAATGATTAACCAACATTCACTGAATAATTGTGATATAACAAGTGTAGGCTAATATGCTGCCATTGATTAAAGCTTATAAGTTCATATCTAACAATACAAAATATGTGTTAAAAAATAACTCTCAGGATCAGCATTGATCCTCTAAAAGGATATTGATTATGTGACAATAATTAGTAGTCCATCAACTAGGATGGGGTCATGCACTGTCACACACCTCTTTGACAGACAGATTGGTGTTGCCGTCGACGACGATAGAGATGTGGCGGGCCAACGGCACCTTTGCAGCAGTTTGCTGGCGGATCGTATCTATTATAAAACCCATGATGTTGGCACATGAATTGTGATATTTATGTTGTCATTTTTTCCTCATGAGCTGGAGCTAGTGTTGCAAAGGGGCGGAAAGTGTCCAGGCAAATTTCTGGAAATGTTCCAGAAACTTTCCATGTGAAGTTCAGCCTGGGAATTTTGAAATTGTTCCAAACTGGAAACATTCCATGGGAATTACCTGGCAATTGGGGGTGATTTTAACAAACTGTATCATATCCAAACATAAATATACTCATTTTGTTTTGCCATGTACCACGACAAAGTAAAATTGTCATACCGACACACCCAAGTCACCCTAAAGCTTTGAATCCACAGCTCCTCCACAAGGTCACAGATGATGACCTCCCAGAAATCCTGTATCATTTAAAGGATTTGTCTCGCGACAGGTCATTTATCTGTTCAGGGTTTTTTTTTTTTTTTTAAAGTAAAACTAATGATAGCTATCGTGGTTGTAGAAATAGAAATGAAGCTGTCATCCATCAGTATTATTCCTGGAAGGACTTATCGCAAGAGAAGAAAACACATCTTAGTCACAATGATTGAATGGAAATGCAGACATGTTGAGATATCACCTACGTTTTGTGCCTAAACTGTAATGGAGACGCGGCCAGTGAGCTCTATCATACTTGCGCCATTTAAACTCATCGTGCAGGTGCAGAAGACAGAAAATAATTGGGAGGATGGAGGAAGAACCTCCCTGGAAGCTGACAGTATGCGGCTGCGACCTCTCATTGGAACGGTTACATCATTCGATGGTGATGGTGGCTACATAAATCAGACTACATACTTCCCACGCTGCAGTCTTTCCGAAGGTACTCTCTTCTCTGATACCAGTCCCATGATATTTGCATGAACACAGTGACCAACGGCCACAGCTTTCATTAAGCTTTTGATGCGTTTAACTGCCTCTTCACAGATGATGTTTGTTTTTGCTTTTAGACAGAGTGAAAATTTGACAGACCTACACCCACGTCAAAATTTACAAGTTAGTTTGTGATGACCTTCCTGCTAGGAGGCATGCTTTGTGAGTTTTATTTTCTCTCTTAAAGGTTATGAGCCAATGAAAGGAGATTGGGTCCAAGCAAAGTATTTCATCGATCCCACCCAGTGGGCCACACAGGCTCATTCTGTCGCCCCCTTACGCTATAGCCGTATAGATCAGGTAACCCCCCCCCATGAAGTCTGTTTATAGTACTGATCAAACGGTTATAAATCAGCAGTGTCAACCTTTGTGAAATTGTAAACCATGTTTTTTTTTTCCTTCCCTCTATTAAATGATCCCCCATTTCTAGGTGCGTGTGACCAGCGTGTATGGCAACAGTGGAGTGGTGGAGGACAGTGTGTTCTTCAGTTTGGACTCTCTACTGCTACCTGCCCACTACCAGCCTTTGCCAGGGCACCAGGTCAACCTGGTCATGGTCGAGAGCAGTCAGTCCTTCTATAGCTGGAGGGCTCTGTGCATGGCACCCTGCATTCAGAGGTACATTGTCAGATTGTTTTTGGTATTGGCATAGGTAACGCTTTTATCCCAGGGGGGCAGTTTGTGATCGAGCCCACAGTGTTCCTGTTTGCCCTGCATCCTGGCAAAGCACGTCTGAGCTTAAACGCTGCAGAGAGAGGATGAGTGCAGTCGGCCAGAATAGCCTGGGGTTTTCTAGTAGCTCTGGATTCTTACAGCAGTGAGAGTTCATCCAACTTCTTATTTTGTTTTTAAGGAGCAAGACCCAAATCAGCAAATAAAAGAATATATAAAAAAAAAAACTCAGTAAAACTCAAATAAAACATTTTCATAAAACACTTGTCAACTTTAAAACTCCACAGTTTCCTATACAAATACATGTGCTGATGGATCTTAGAACATATAGCATCAGTATTGGCATCAAAATTGCGGGTGTCATCCATTATTGCCTCAAATACTTATACTGATGTACCACCTGAATGGCCTGGTCATCGATCAGTGAAGAGGGGGGGACACTTGAACAGTTTTTGAATGTACATATATTTACACAGCACCTGCCACTTTTTATATCTATATTTATATCTTATTCCTACTTTATTTTATTCTATACAAATGCACCGCGGAGATGCACTCAAATTTCGTTGTATGCAATACAATGACAATAAAGGCGATTCTGATTCTGACACTTCCTTCTAAAGTCAATGATGATCTCCTTTGTTTTTGAAACATTAATGTTCAGAAAGGTGCTTTTACACCAGGCAGTGAAACCATCTGATTATTCGGTCTGTGCGTGGTCAACAATGTTGTAGCAAATTAGATTTTGTTCTTTTATTTTATTTTTTTTTTTTTAAAATAATTTTTGCTGATAAATGATTGTAATGTTAGAAATTGCATTTTGAGGTCTAAATTGCTGTGTCATGACTCCATGACTCCTGGTCCTGATTCCTGTCTGTTCGAAGGCCACGATTTGTTATTGTTTTCCTCCATCAAGTAGCTATGTTTTGACGCTGAGGCGTCTGGACGGTTTTGCTCAAGGTTTCCTTGTTTTTCCACTGCTGTTTAAGACGAACTGTACGCCTCTCTGTTTTTGTCATTCTGAATGATCCAGCATTCTGTAATGACCTCTCTGAATTTGCATGCAACTTAGAGAATAAACTCCGTTTTGCACCTCCGTCGTTTGTCAGGGCCTTGTTTAACAACCGAATTGACTGCCTCACCAGAACACAATTAAAGTACAATTTGAGTGTATGTTTATGAGTAAGATTTGCCCAAATTTAAACGCAACAATGATGCAATTGACTGGCTGTTTTAGCTCTCTGTCTGCATTAAAAGTACAGTATTTTTTTTAATTTTTTTTTAAAATTCAGTGAGTTTGATGTTTGGTATTTTGTTCCAGCTGCGCTATGAATTATTCTGCTACACTTTTACAAAAGGCTGAGCTCCACGGCGTCTTAAGAAATAAAGAGGGGCTAGAAGTCTCAAACTATGGCCAGTTTGGAGAGTTGATGATTGGGGAGAGACGAGAGCTGGTGCTCTGGATACAGTGAGTCCCCCTTGTCATTTTAGTACAAAAAAGAAAAAAAAACTTTTGCTGTTTTGTTTTCATCAAAAATACTTGATACTGCACTGTATTATATTCATGTTTCTCCCAAAACAGAAATAAAGGCTCAGAGACCATCAGGCTGAAGTGCTGTGGCTTTGCTGGCTGGGACTCTGAAGAACAGTTCACCGTGGTTGCTGTCAATGGGTGCAAATCAGCTACCCAGAGACTAAAACCTCTGCAAGAAAACTGCTCTGAGCCCCCAGAGGAAAAACAAGCTCGAGTTGCAAAAGAAGGAGACAGAGAGGAAGGTGCAGTGGAGAAAGAAGCTGTCCATTTCGGTGGTGCGAGGAGAGAGCAAAGAGAGGTGGAAATATCACCTGGACAGAGACTTTCTGTTGTGATAGGCTGCCAGGCAAAGTAAGTTACATTTATAGCCATAATATTAATATTTGAACAATCAGTTGTAAGTATTTTGGGGGGGGGGTGAAATCAATGGTTCTGTATTGGTATTTAAAATTAGCTTTTCTTATGCTCTTTCTTATTTTTAATGATGTGTCATTGTGTAAACTCCTCAGGACCTTGGGGAGCTGTGCCGAGATGCTTCTGCTGCATTTCTCGTCTTTCACCATCGGGAGGCGCTTGGAGGTCACTGTGGGCAGTCATGACGAAAATCTACTGCAGCCCTCTGAGCCCTACGTTCCCAATTATCCCTGTCAACTCCCAAAAATGACCTCTAATGTCATCACTGTAACTGCTCCAAGAGAACCACCAAGGTATCAAATCAACAGATTTAAATTCTCTAAGAAAAAAAAAAGGGATGATTTGTTTCAAGATGAACTCTCTCCCATCTCTAGGCTTAGTAAACGACGGCTACCAAACTTTCTGCCAGGCTTCCCAGTGCCTCAGTCTCTAAGAGATTGTGTAGAGGCACAGAATGATGTATTGGTGGTTCAGCCCTGCCTGGGAGAGGTGAGCCATCAACAATTTAAACATCTTTTTTTTTTTAATTATATATGCAGATTAATTCTTGAATTAGGGTTCCCGATGGAAAAAAAACCTTCAGTCTACAATGTCATGTCTATCAGTGACTTTTTACACATCTCTATTTTACTTGCCCACTTTTTCTGTATTGTCCCAGTTTTTTGTTGGCTTTTGTTCTTAGTTCACGTTGCAATCCCAGGATTGTAAGAATGCATATGAAAGGTGAGTGGGGAAAAAAGAAAATGCGCTGGTGTTGAAAGGAAAAATGAAAATATCACATTGACTGCTCAGATGCTGTCGCCATCCAACATGCACGCACGATTCTCGGCGCTGCTCTGGCTGGAAGAGCTCCACGCGGAAAAAGAGTTGAGAGAGTTCTCGATCAACGGAGCCCTTCTTAGGAAAGGCGCCGTCTACCTGCACCTCGAGGTGCTCGGGTTGACTGAAGGGAGACCGAATCTCAACATAGGTGATGTGGCCCGCAGTTCATTCATTCTTAGTGTTGAGTCATTGTTCAGGTTTGTGTTGAGTTTCTGTCGAAGTCAGGAATCTGAACAAGATTTCTCCACAGGGGACAGAGTGGTGCTGAAAAAACTACTGCCAAATGATGTTGTAATCGAGTATGTTAGCTATGTCACAGAGGTATGGAGATGTTTGGTACCGTCTTCAAACATGGTGAACATGCGTCATGCAGATTTTATTCTCATGCTCTGCTGTTGGTCCTCAGATCAACGATGAGGACGTGAGTTTGAGAGTGAACTTAGACTTTCAGCACAGTTACCTCGGCGAGCCTCTCAACGTTGAGTTCTCCTACAACAGGTGAGGAAAAACAATTACCATGAACATCACTGACTAAATTTACTGTTTCCTAATAATCTATTAAAGTCTCATCTGAATACAGTGGACAAAATGCACAGTCATGCTTTCAAATTACCAGTAATGATTTTCCTGCTTTCCAAATGAGGTTGACCATGAGGCGGTGCCATAATGCTCTTGAGCAGACAAAACATTTCGGGGAAAGTAAGTTCCGTTTGAATTGCTTTGACTTCATACATATTTGGGTTTATGGTGTAAGAATAAGGTTAAGATGACTTTTCTTTTCTGTTGTACATGATTCCACCTTCAGTTGTGATTGAGGTTCCTCATAAATGTTACTTCTTTGTGACAAGTTTCGAATGTTGCATTAAGAATGGTTTTTAACTTCTAAAAAGTTTGAGAGAAATGCTCACAAAGTCTAATTATGTATATAACATATGTATAAAACTAACACCCTGCACGGCTTGAATGTCAGGACAGCATTGTGCGTATTGTATATTTTTTCACAGGATGAAAGTGATTTTAGTTAACAATAGTGAGCCAACACAGACCGTTTAGAGCATTGGAAGAATACAAAAGGAATGTTGCAAAGCAGATTGGCTTCCATCCTGGAGAGAACACACATGGTGCACAAGCTCTCGTTCTCTGTGCAAGGCTACGAGCGCCTGTAGTATCTGTAGAATTTACTGACAGGCTTAAGTGATATGTACTTGAAGGCGTTAAACGTGGTCATTTATAGCTGCAGCCCCCCCACCCCAGCAAGATGACTGGGTTTCATTCAAACGGCATACTTCCTAAAGACTGCCTCAGGACTCCTGCCATCAGTTGTGAATCAGTTCGGTCCTTAAAATCCATTTTATTTCAGAATGAATATAAAATATTCATCAAAATCAGCTGTTTGAAAGTTTTACTTCCTTTCAAAACCTCTGGATTATAAAAAGTATGCTGAATATCTGGTGGTCTTGCAGTTCTCTGTTTTGAAAAGCCACCTTTGAAATGGGAGGACACACAGTAGCACTACCAGAGAACGAGCACCAGAGGGCGCCATGTGTATTATATTTGATCTGTGAACCAGTAGAAAAGGGAAAGCATTGCCTCCAAGGATGAGTTTCATGTTTGTCTTTTTGTTCAAGTAATTTGAATCAGTCTGATTTAAAAAAAAAAAAAAAAAAGATTCATAATTTCTTGATAGCTGTGTAGCTGCTTCACCCATGACTTTATGGTTAATGTCCTTTTCATATCGCTGTGTAGTTCTTTTCCCCTCCAGTTTGACACCTCTGACCCCTCAATGGACTGAAGAATGGATAGAGGACACACACCAAAACAAAACAGTGGAAGATGAGGAGGTAACTCATGTCATCTGAAAAATACGGGGCCGCTGCTCAGCCCAGTGGTTTTATCAGGCAGCCCAGTGGTTTAAGCAGGAAGCCCAGTGGTTTTATCAGGCAGCCCAGTAGTTTAAGCAGGAAGCCCAGTGGTTTTATCAGGCAGCCCAGTGGTTTAAGCACTGTCCCACTTCACAGTAAATAAAGGCCCCATGTGCCACAAAATTTAAAAATGAAAGAAAAAAAAAATACTACACAAGTTAATTTTAGTTTTGATCACATGTAAATATGTTTTAACACCAGATTCCAGCTACTGAAAATACAGAAGCTTCCAACGTTTCTGCAGACTTGACGTCAAAGGCCACACAGACCAAACACGCAGGTATTTGATTTTGAAATTTGTTCAGGTTTTGTCAGATAACATCAGGAACATCAATAACAAATGCATTATCGCTGATAGATGGAAGACTGGCATCCAAACCCATCCCCAGCCAAGGCCACTTTTTTAACCCAGAACTGAACCTGCCTCAGAAAGAGGCGGTGAAGAGGATCCTGGCAGGAGAATGTCGGCCCGTTCCTTATGTGCTGTTTGGTCCTCCGGGCACCGGAAAGACGATCACCCTTATAGAAGTCATACTGCAGGTGCATGCTCACAAGCTCTAAATAATCTGCCTAGTTAAGACCCTTGTAATTTCAAGGACAGGGAAAACTATAGTTAAAGATAACTCAATAACCTAAATATTTTACATTTACCTCCACATGCATTAGCTCCTATTTTCTTTCTGCTTCTGTGGTCTCTCAAATTCTTCCTGCTTCCCCAGGTTTACCACTTCCTGCCCAGTAGTCGGGTACTCGTATGCACGCCGTCCAACAGTGCCGCTGACCTCATTTGCGTCCGCCTGCACAATAGTGGCTTCCTGGATGCTGCAGGTCTGGCCCGTGTGAATGCATCCTGTCGAGATCACGAGGTATTGAACAGCAAGAACTAATAGATCATTTTTTGTTTGTGTGTGTGTCTACTGTAATTACTTGGTCTGCTACAGTTATCCTACATCAATAGTCTTCTGCGTCATGTAGCTTATGACTGAATTTCAATAGCTACTAATATAAAATAACAGGCAGTCGATGAATGACTTTGGTTAGAAGGTGAAAAGGCTGCTAGGCCTCCCATGTGTTGCTTTGTAGCAGGACCTCGTATATTGGAATTTTATGGGAGACAACTGTTACTAGTCATAAGTGACTACACCACATCCAACATGAGAAAGCTCGACAATATGGACCTCAAATCCAGTAATATTACATCTTGATAACATTTATGAAAGCAAATCTAATAAGTATGCAATGTCTCTCTCTGAAAATCTATGGAGCAGAGCTCTTGGAACTGAGTTGCAGCATCAGCATCTAATGAAACCTTAACTGGGATAATTTACAGATTTTCTTGGATGGATGCAAAGCAGGTGGCTGAGAGATGGACAACTCTCTGTGGTCTGTAGTGGCTTTTAGAGGATGGACCTGCCAAATCCAAATGTTCAGAGAAATGAAATCTTTTTAAGGGCAGTGCCTGTTGTTTGGAGTATATCTACAAAAATGAAAATATTTTGCAGTTGGTGTGAAATTAATGTTCCTTTTTAATTTTTTACATAATGAGCTGAAGTAGTTTTTTATTTATTTGGTGAATAATTGGTCCTTAAAGTGTTTTGGAATATTTTATTTGGAAATATCCATACTCGTTAATCTATGATCAAAGACTTTTTATTTATTCGCCGATGTCTGTTAAGGACTTTTGAGGATATTTTGTGTTTTCCATAAACCATCTTCCTAGGGACAACTGTTGTCTGTTTTTTAATTTAACACTTCCATTTGTGGTAATGTGCTTTGACTGCCTCTGTTTCAGTATTTCCTGCTATCATCTAGATGTTATATGTCAGATTAAAGCAGCTGTTCCTCCTCAGTCTATCCCAGAGGTGCTGCGTCTCTACTCCAGGGCTGGAGAAGACCTCCGTCATGCTGCTTTTCACAGGATTGTGGTCTCCACCTGTTCCAGTGCTGGCTTGTTCCATAACATGGGAATGCAGTAAGACCTGGACGCGAGATTGGAAAGAGGATAACCATTATATTTGGTGCTCAAATCTTAGTTAATGATTTATTGATTTGTTTTCTTTAGAATTGGACATTTTACCCATTTGTTTCTTGATGAAGCTGGACAAGCC
Source organism: Hirundichthys speculiger (assembly GCA_018398805.1). Classification (NCBI taxonomy): domain Eukaryota; kingdom Metazoa; phylum Chordata; class Actinopteri; order Beloniformes; family Exocoetidae; genus Hirundichthys; species Hirundichthys speculiger. Next base: position 369,174 of record JAGFBZ010000163.1, read on the forward strand.
ACTGAGCCGGAGTCCCTGATCCCCATCAGCCTCATCTCAGAGAAAGATGGACAGGTCAGCACAGCTGGTGTAGTTCAAACCAGCATATGATTATAGTCCATCTGAGATATCATTGAGTACCGTCTCTTCTCTGACATCTTCTGTGTTTTGAGCTGGTTTAATGAGCTTGAGTACTTTTTCCTAGGGGTGCACGATAACTATCGGGCCGATAACAGGAAATTATGACGTCATCCCGATAACTCCGATATCAGGACGAATAGCCCCGATAACATATATTTCTGTCAACAGGGCAGTGCCTCGCTCCCTCTGAACCTTAAATGACCGGGAGTGAATGTGATGTTCAAGTATCGTCGGCATAATCAGAAAAACAATTACTCAATAAGGAAAATCAAGAATACCCCCTCATGCCAGAAAACAACTCGTTAACTCGGTCATAATTTTGGTAGTTGCGGACTTGAATTGATATTCGCAGTATTCTCTCACATGTTACACATAAAAAAAATAAAAAAAGGCTGAAAGAACGACCAGCAAACGAGGAAACGTCGGAATTTACGTTACACCTTGAATGCAGCATGCATTCTGCTGATTACAACAAACATCGCGGCGCGGAACTTCAACTAAAGTTGCAGAAGAAGATAGTTTGGTGGTTATTTGTGACGAATCCTCCGAGCGAATTCTACGAGGAGGGAAGCACAAGCATAAGCTTTAATATGTAAAACCCAATCGGCCACCTACAACATAACAATCGCTCCCTTGGAATTTTGAAATCGTGCTAACGTGAGCTAACAGAGGCTAATGCTGACGTGCGCAAGCCAGCAGGAGTCTCCCTTCCCCTCCCCTCTCCCTCATTCCTCTCATCTAAAGCTTCCATGAGATTAAAAATAAAAACTACTGAACCTCATTTACTTTAATTAAAGGTATTAATTTAAATGGAACCACAAGTCAAAATCCTTTAAATGTTAATCTTTTTCAGTTTGTAATTTTGATGCATGTATTTCCATCAGTTCAAGGAGCCTTTATTTTTTGTATCAGTCCTTATTTAAGTTAATGTGAGATATCAAATAGGTTTGTTTGATAGCTTTAAGAAAATGTTTGAGAGGCTTGCCAATAGTTTCTCATTGGAAAAAATAAATATCTGGTCATTTAAAAAGTCAAAACTATTTTTGATTTTGCTCATAGTATTGATGTAATGATCTTAGGTATATGTATGTGTTATCGGTATCGGCCTTAAGGAGCTGAAAGTTATCAGTTTTAAAAAACAGTTATCGTGCAGCCCTACTTTTTCCTTTGATTCCTGTCTAAACCAATTTGCCATTATGGTTTTTTTTTTCATACTTGGTTTATTAAATTGCAGTTAAAGCTGATATTGAAAGTGTGTGGCATAGTTATCGGATAACAGTAAATAATAAGCTTTGTTTAGTGATACCTTTCCTGAGCTAAGCTTCTTTGATGGATATTGATGTTGTTGTGTCCGCCTGGTTAGATAGTGCTGGCCGGAGATCCGTGCCAGTTGGGCCCAATAGTGAAGTCAAAGCTCGCCAGTGCTTTTGGACTGGGCACGTCTTTGTTGGAGAGGCTGATGGCCAACCCGCTGTACTCCAAACACGACTGGGGCTATAACCCAAAACTGGTTGGTACACTGAATACAAAATGCTATATAATAGTGTGTGTATTTTTTTATGCAATTATAAACTGTGTACAAGTATTGCGGTCACGGAGCTAGTTAAAATGTTTGCATGGTTCGTGATTGTTTTACCTGTGATCACTTGCATGGTTCAAAGCTGCATTTATATTACGACAGGTGACCAAGCTGATCTACAACTATCGTTCCCATGAGGTCCTGCTCACGCTGCCTTCCAAGCTCTTCTACCAGGAGGAGCTGTGCTTTAAAGCCTCTAGGGCTACTGTGGAGTCACTCTGCCAGTGGAAAAACCTACCCAAAAAAGGCTTCCCACTCCTTTTTCATGGTGTCAGGGTAATGAGGACTGCAAAGAAATATGTGCATGTGCATTTGTGATTGACAAGTAAGGCCTGTTTGGCATCGTAGACCAAGTATGCATCTGTACAAAGTTATTTGTACATTAGGTACAGTTGTACAGCTCTTTATTAGATTGTAATGTCAATCTTGGTTACTGGAATATGTAGCTTTCATATTGATTTCACTTTTTATTCTGCTGCAGGGTTCAGAAATGAGAGAAGGCAACAATCCATCATGGTTCAACCCAGTGGAGGCTGTCCAGGTCATGCTGTACTGCTGCCAACTGGCAAAGAAGCTGTACAAGCCTGTGAACGCCTGTGACATTGGCATTATTGCCCCCTACAGGAAACAGGTGGGACTGCACCGTGATCTCAGATGAGTTGCTTTCTTCTTCTTCCTCTTCTTTATTTAATTCTGTTAGTATGACTAAATTAATTCATCCTTATTTGAAATATAATTTCAAGTCAGCTTAGCATTTATTTTAAATGCTCAAAAGAAAATTAGAAACTGGGTAAAATAAGCATATTTTGCGAGTTCATCTCTCACCTTGAAAGGTCCGGAGTAATATAACCTATAAAGGTTATATTTTTATGAATAAGTGCAGGACCATTTTATTGAAGTACAAGGGGATCGTTTTTTTATATCGTTTCAGGATGAAGTAATGAATCGTACAGGATCAAAAATCAGGGAAAGATGATCCACTTTTATGCTTTGCCCCTAAAACCACAGGGAGCATATGAGCACAACATAAAATATGTTTTGTGACTGAATGTCCAACAAGCATATTGATCAATGAATTAACTATAAATAAATTCATTCTAAGATTCATCTAAAATGTATTAATAGATATCAGGCATAAGGGCATAAGGTCAGTGATTGAGGTGGGTGGTTTGAGTCTTGCAGCCTCTGGGAAGAAGCCTGCAGTTGTGTCATACCTAAAGACTTCTGGAACTATAATGTTGCAGATTTCATCCTATGACACAATTGTCAAAATTAGACTGCTTTATTTCTTTTTTTTAAAGAGTCCCTGTTGTCATTCTGCAGTGCGAGAAGATTCGAGTGCTGCTGGGTAAGGTGGGTTTGTCTGACATCAAAGTTGGCTCGGTGGAGGAGTTTCAAGGACAAGAGTTTCTGGTCATCATCATGTCAACAGTAGGTGAAAACAAATTTTCCCCAATGCAGTGTCAGAATGTACTCACGTCTCAATGAAAGGTTCCAGTGTAGCTGCAGTCAGATGTGAACTACAAGACGGAGATTAATGGTAGTGGAGGGATTTTGATATGAGGCGTTGCTGTAGTCATCGCAGAGCCAAATGACAAGCAAGACATAATGCTCTTTTAAAATGAAATTTCATCCACGTATAAGCAAAAATAGATCGGTATCAGTTTAAGAGCTGTAATCAGAACCGATATTTTCATCTCCCTTTACTTTCTGTACAGCGTGACCTTAAGCTCTCTACCCAGAGCACAAACACTTTACCTCCATTTAAAGGAAACCTGTCAAACACTGCCAACAAGCACACTATTACCTCTTTAGAGGAGCATACTAATGCTCTAGTTGATTGGAATAATGTGCCAATAAGAGGTTATGTTCATGTTGTTAGTTTACAGACGTTTTTACGCCTTCAGATATTTGTGATGTCATTCTTTTTGATTATTCTGATACCTTAAATTTACACATTGGATATGGTTCTTGAATAAATGACTAAAAGCTCAGATGTTAAACAATTACAATACTGACTTCACATTTGCAGTTTATTAATATTGACTGAACTGTCAAAATAGTCTGGTTTGCTGTTTATTCCGTCCTGTGGTGATTGATGGGTTCGTTTCATCCTCTCGTGGTGTAGGTGCGTTCTAATGAATCCCTACAGGGTGATGATTTGCAGAGTTCGCTTGGCTTTTTGGCCAACCCGAAACGCTTCAATGTGGCCATCACTCGTCCCAAAGCGCTGCTCTTGATTGTTGGGAACCCTCACATTCTAATTAAGGTTAGTGGCTTTCTGTTTCCCCAGATATTACAGATGTTTATTACTGTTGTGTAGTACAATACAGCCAGCAGATGCTGAGAGGTTTGCTGAATTTCTTCCAGGATCCTTGCTTCAGGGCGTTACTGCAGTACTGTTATATCAACAGGGCGTATCTGGGTTGTGACCCCCCTCCTTCGTTAAGAGAATCTAAGACGTATGTAAACAAATAACCCATGGTTGTTTTTGATCGCTATTATAATTCTGTTCAGATTAGGTGATTGATCGAGTTAAACTGGATTGGATTGAACTGAATAATACTTTAGTAACCCCTGAAGGGAAATTGTTGTTCCAGTATAACTTAAGAATAAATAAATATAAATGATTAAGAAATAAGTTATTTAAAGCATGCTTAAGCATTTATGCAAATCTGCATTGAAGCAACAGTGAGCTGAATTGATCAGGCTATGAATAAAAACCTTATTCTAAATGTTTTATTGAAATAAAGATTCATATGAAGCAAAATAAACATTTTTATGCTGCTTTTATCAGGTTTTGGCCCTCTACTCTCTCTTACAGAGTCGCAGAGGAGCAAAGGAATGCTTAAGTGGAAGATGGATCATCAGTGCTGCACCTCCACCAAACAGTCTTTCTTTGCGTTTGTTTGTTTTGTTCCCTTCATATTCTCTTGCCGTGTTTCTGTGTTGACTCTTCTCAAATGTAGTTCCATCTCCTCATTTCTTTAGAGAACTATCTCATTTTTGTATGAAGCATAGACTTTCCCCAGGGGTTTGAAATAAAGATGTTTGTGCACACCGCACAATTACTCTCGTGTCCTGATGAGTTTGTTTGTGCGCTTCACTGCTCATAGGGCAGATTATGAGTAAATCACTGGGAACTGCAGCACAGTACTCCTACTGAATTTATAAATTTAAACCGCATGATGATGACATTTAAGCATATAAAAGCATTTGAAACAGCACTGATATATGTTTTTAATTTGATATTTTTTCCCCCTAAAGAGTTCTTTCAGCTCTGTTAAGAATGACCAAGATAGAGAGAGAGGACAAGATTTGAACTTTTTTTTTAAATTAACCTCCACAGTTGTCTGCAGTTTCTGAGGAGCAAGACGTCTGCTCGTGCCGGCGTGGCAGCGTCTGCCCGTAAAGCTTGGAGACTGGATGTGACAATTGAGTGCTATTGACAGTCTGTGCGAGGACTGTCAGTCCTACTGGAGCCCGGCGGGATGGAAATGGGGAAGGGGGGGGCGTGGGCAAATGGGGGTTCAGTGTCTTCAGTTAATGAGCCTCCTGCGTACAAGGAGAGACAGCTTTTATCTGAGGTTGCTGTCCTGTGAGGGAGCCCAGCTTAGACACCCCGTCCTCCTCCTCTTTTCTAACACACCTCTGCCTTTGATCTGTCTCAGGTGCTTGTGCAGCCTCTGAAGGCTGTAGCATAGAAGGAACTCTTACAAATGTGTTAAAGCATAAGCATCTGCAAACTGACATGATGCATGCAAGCTTGAACTGACAGGATGCTCTAGTGATGTAGTGTGAAGTTGGTTTTGTGTGCTTCAATGGGAAATGGTGGGAAGCACCTACAGTCTCTCCTCTGCTGTTTCCAAACGGAGCATCAATGTAATTTCTGCAGTTTGAACAACTGGATTGTACAATACTGCTCAGCATTAACTGCTTGCTTTAACTAACCATCAAACAATGTTTACCATACAAAATGTGGACCAGTGGCAGACGTATGCAGGAGCTCTTTTAAAGTGTGCATGAGGATGGCCATACACAAAATGCTGAGCGCTCAGAATAAATGCACAGTGGTTTGGGCGTAGTGATTTGGCGCAAAAAAAAAAAGAAAAGTGATTCTTTTTTTTGCCGAGGGTACAGCGGGTGGAAGAGAAATACAGAGAACTTGAGGCATTGTTCAGAAAAGATTGTAAATGTTGTGCAGCACTGTCTGACAAGATTTAAAATTACTGCGTGGTTTTAGGAAGACTAATGAAAACTAAACGCATCGAGCAGAGTTCTGTAAGACACTGAGCTGAAGTGGTCTAACGTCTCCCTTCTGAAACATTTACTGCATTTTGATACGAGCAATATGACAAACAAAAGTGGCACCTGAAATCCCAGATCGATCACTTTCAAAATGGGTGTTGGCTTCAAATTAAATAGGCCTTTTTTTTTAAGTTTCAACAATACATAGCATTATTTTCTATTAAAAAATGGGTATCAGTGATTTAAATGATCTAATTGTCTGACCCTGATTAATTCTTTACAAACTGTGTGGCTGGTAAAATGTTTAGTTTTTACGTTAAAACAGCTTTATGAGAGAAGTGAAAGGACTTTTCCTTAGAAAACTGCAACTTCTCATCATGGTGAAGCAAAGCAATGATGTTAATGTTGGTGTAAATATGGTCTAAGAAGAAACCTGGTATAGTCATTTTGCATGTAAAGTAAACCTCTCGAGACAGTTGCATCTTAGTCCCATTTTTTTTTTTTTTTTTTTTAAAGGAGTATGAATATCTTGGCTGGATCATTTTAATGTTTTTTTGAGACAAGTGCTCAAACACTCAGCTGATGCCACTATCACCTTCTCATTAAGTAGAGCTGAGGCAGGCAACACATCACCCAGACAGACACACTGACTACAGGCCAACCATTAGGCCCAACAAAAGAGCCCTGCTGGGCTCCTGGCAGGGAGCGCTTGTTAAATGTGTGGACCTATTGTTCTCCCAAATTAGTCTGTGACTCTAATTGCCCAGTTAGTCCCCTCTTACAGGCTGTACTCGTCTACCCGATCTGGAACCGGCCTCTGCTCATCAGATCAGGCTGTAAAATTTAGCTAAGCTTCGGCTGGCCACATTTGCATTGTCCTCGCTGCAGACAAGGCTGGTATACGGCCAGGTAAATAAAAGTAGGGCCAATCAGAGCGGGCTTTACGTTGACCCCGACAGGCTCGGTGCGTTAGAGAGCTCTGATTCATGAAGGACAGGCCCACAGGCATCAGTCTCAGATATACATCTAAATCTGCAGACAGACGACATCCACAAAAAAGAAAGAAAAAGTGCTGTAATGTAGTTCTGTTGTTGGATTAGGAGGCTTTTAAACATGAGATGGTGAAAATCAGACATGCAGTAGCAGTGCCTTTGTCTCTGGACTCCTGAATGAGGTGCTTGCATGTTATCACTATGTTTATGTCTGCCCTGCAGCAAATGCATTATTTACTGCAAAAATACGTTTTGCATACAATTTATGGGCACAGCATTGAGCCATTGCAACACCTTGATTTTTTTTTTTTCTTCCAGCCATTCTGTTGTAGATTTTCTCATGAGTTTGGCATTTTTGTCCTGTTGATTATTGAATTTCACCATGTTTTAGACGTCTCACTCATTTGACTCTTGAATATTCTGAGGTAGAGAGGAGTTCTTGTTCGAGTCGATGGTTTACTTGCACAGTTTAGTTAAGCTAGGGTCAACTCCTTTTTTTTTTTTTTTTTTTGTCCATTACACATGCGCATGAAGGGAATTGATTTACTGACCAAAGTACGTCATGCCTGCTTTCAGTGTTGCTATCTGGGTTTTACAGTTGAGCCGTTATGCCACACACCAAAACAGGTCAATCGTTGGTAAACAGGACAGACTTGAGTACATTTTGTACAACCTGCACCTTTTTCTAATTCCCACTTGGGCCAGTTTCATTCAGCTGAACATTTACATGAAGGAGTAGGTGTGTAAATCCAAATATGGCACATTTGATTTTGTCAAAAGTTCAGTCAGACAAAGATGTTTATGTGCATTTTGAAAATATGGTTTCAGTAAAACTATTTTATTTGTAACTTTTTTTTTTGTGACATCATGTAAACTCACTGGTGGGTTGCAGTGTGACCCGCTCCTGCAAAACATGCCCGACTAATCAACCCTCCAGCTCTGTGCCTTACAGTTGATAACATAGTTTCTATGAACTTAGATGTAATGCGCACTTAGTTTTGATTAACTGTGTTGTATTTTGGCTTAGTTTTTGTTAAAGAAATAATGACGGCACTGAATATGTAATTTTGTTTTTCACTTGAACTTGTATTTAATCAATTTTGAGACTTAAAACCCCACAATGATGAACCAGGTACCTTTTTGTTTGGAAAAAAAAAAAATGTCAAATAAGGCTTGAAGAATGAAGGAGGCTTGGCTGAAAGAAGAAAAAATATGTTTTGTTTCTTTTCAAATTTCAGATATAAATCAAATATTGTGGGAAACATGTTGCGTTGTTTAAACGCCACAATTTCTTCTCCATGAGGCGCTCACAATTATCGCAGCTCTCTGGCCTATGAAAGCACATGAAACAGATTGTGTGCCTGGTCTTGACTCAGTGAAAGCTGGGATGCGATTGCTCGTTGTCCCCCTCCCTGCCCCCTAGCCTACACACCCTCCATCTGCTCACTGCCCCCTCCCTGTCTGCAGCAATCACAAAACAAGCTGTTGTCTCCAAACACGTCGTCTCTACGTCTTTTGATAGGTAGTTGATAACAGACTTGGAGGCTGATTGGGCTGGCTGACTTAACTGTATATAAAGGAAGCTGCAGAGTCGTGAAAGGACTGTGTAGGGCAGACAAGCTCACTGAAAGCTCAGCAGCTCACCTCGTGTACTTCCTGGACTTGGAAATCCTCCCAGTATGGCTGTGTTCCTCACCGTGGCTCTCCTGGCTTTGGCATCTCCTTTGCTGGCTTTTGACTTGGGTCAGTCCACTCGCTGCGTTACCATCCCCAACCAGATGAGGGTCTGCAAAGACGTTGGATACTCGGAGATGCGGCTGCCCAACTTTTTGGGCCACAGTAACTTGGAGGGCGAGGTGGTGCCGCGCTCGGAGGACTGGAGGCCGCTTCTGCAGACGGGCTGCCACCCTCAAGCCCAGGCCTTCCTCTGCTCCATTATCGCCCCCGTCTGTCTTGACACGTAAGTAGTTGTGTCTTCTGGTCTGTTATCTCTGAAATAGCTGCCCGAGCAAAGAACATTCTGCAAATCATGAACCTTGTTTTAATTCTGCGTCTTATTTCCCTCCCTTAGTTTCATCCAGCCCTGCCGCAGCCTGTGTGTGGCAGTGAGGGACAGCTGTGCCCCGGTGCTCGCCTGCCAGGGACACCCCTGGCCCGAGGCCCTCGACTGTGACCGCTTCCCCGCCGAGGAAGACGTGTGTCTGACTCCTCATCCAAAATTTAGCCACTTTGCTAAAGGTGACGACGACAGACTGATCATGGAGTCCTGTTAGAAGAATGCTCTGCTTGGCATTCTTGGCTGCCTATGATTATAGTTTTCCCTTTCATTAAATCGTGTTTGTTTTTCCATTTGCAGGCTTGCCCAAACCCGCTTGCCAAAGCTGTCCTTCTGTAGAAGAGTCCCCTGCAGTGAAAACGGTTCTGGGTTCATTTTGCGACAGTGACTTCGGTACGTCTTAAACGACATGTTGAAACTTTTCCATGACACATTTTTTTTTTTTTTTTTTTTAAATATCACAACTGTCAGTTTTACATTTTTTTTTTCTCTCCTCCACAGCTGTCACCTCCAAACTCCATCGTCTTCGCCATCCAACGGGAGAGTCGGAATACCAAGTTGACGGCCGAGTCGAGTTCATCCGCCAGGGACCTCTGCTGCCTTACGACACGAAGCATTTACTCCAGCAGTGGCTGCTCATCAACCTCAGATGTGCCGGCGCCCTGGTGCGTCCGGGGCGCTCGCAGCTCTACGTGCTGACGGGTTCCCTGCAGCCGGATGGCACGGTCGCTCTGACTCGTCTCTTTCCCTGGCACAAAAAGGATGCTGCCATCGCTCTGGCCACCCGCAGGTGGAAGCACCACAGATGTTAAAGGTGCGTCGGAGAAACTGGGGCCCAGAATCGGAGCAGAGCTCAGACCACACCATTTACTCCCTTTTACTATCTCACTGTCTCGTTTCTGCTCTCTTAGCATGCTGTAATATGATGCACTCGAACCTGTAAATAGTATTAATAAGTGTAAATTGATATATTTTATTTTCTATAAGGATGCTGGTGTATTTATGACATCTTTTTACATGTTATATTAAAAAACAATGACAATAAAATATTTGTCCTGTATAACCACTCTGCCTATAGACCAGTTTGTTTGTCCACGTCATATAAACACACTGAAACTGATTTATAGTGAAGGGCAACGGCTTTTGTACCTGTTCTGGTCTGCTGCCCTCGTTGCGCGTCACTTGTGTCACCACCAGGTGGTGCACTACTATTCCCCAACGGCTCTGATGTGGGATTGCTTTTCCATTTGTGTGTGACAAGCAGCTCTGATAAGACGTCCAGCTGTTCAGAAAGACTTATGGCTGTATTCACAGCAGACGGCCTGTACAATGTAGCACTAATGAGAAGATAAATCACCCGCTTTACATCTGAATGGTTCTCGTTTTCACTACCAGGTTGAACAGAACTGGAGTGGTTGAACAATGAGCAAGTTCAATCCCTTTTTTTTTTTTTATTTACCATTTGGTTTCATGTTGTACCCTTCACAGATGATGGGTTGCCTTGTAATTTGAAATAAATGAAAGCTTGAATGTAATCAGTTATCTCATTGAGGACTAATTATCTGAGATGTACAAGGCCTCTGTGAGGTTAGGCATCACTGAAGGTGTTTCACTCTTATTCCATTTAGGATAAAAACGCTGTTCCACACTTGATGTGATTATTACAGCCTAATTATCCAACTGAAAAAATGTTTTTAGTTTAGTATCCTATTACTGTTTCCTTTATTAATAAGAGTAAAATATTTGTCAGATGCAAAGAATGGAGGCTGACAGTCTGGTTTCTTCATGCTCGTATAACTAAACTACAGACTAAAATATCCAGTTGACCAAATATATATTTTTACCGCAAACTTTTTGTTTTCTTTTTAAGAATAGCATACCCCTGTCTTATATGACTTAATTCCATTTTCAGTTCACAGTAAAAATCATCTCAAGGCACTTTACACTGAGGTCCAGTTCAGTCCAGTCCAAGACGGTACAATTCAGCTCCATTATATTTCAAATTGTTGTGATTCAGTTAATCCTATTCATTCTAATGGAGCCCAGATTCAAAGTTCAGATAAAGCCAATTCGTAAAAACAACCCAACAGATTGTGCAAAGTCTTCACGGCGGTGCAGTCTTTAATCTTGAGTGAGCGAGATGTGGGGCGAGGAGGAGAAAGCCTAGTTAACAGAGTTTAGAATAAATAAATGAAAAAACCTCCAGCAGAACCCAGACTCTGAAAGGGCAGCCATCTGCCTTGGCTGGTTGGAGATCTGAGATGGCAGGAACGGGAGACCCACAAACAGAGATTAGTCGAGGGGATATCTGCCTGTGGAGAGAGAGAGCTACTTCTCACTGAGTTTCCTAAAAAAGCCAGCCAGGCAAGTGACTTCAGACTTGGTTTATGACTTGGCAGTGGAAATCTGAGTTTCTGTGACAACTCACACAGTCAGAAGGCCACTGCGAAGAACGAAAACCTTAACAGAGGACATTGAGAGAAGAAATCTTGTCTTGGCCTTTGGTCTGGCACACCAACTTTACTGAAGACCATGAAAAGAACCACGTGTATACTGGGAGCAAATTCTTCGTTCAAGATGAAATTAAGTTACATTTTTTGGGTTCAGATGAAATCCTAATCGAGAACACTATGTAGATGTTTAAGTGCAGCGCTGCTGAGCAGATGATGCTTGAGTCTAACAGCTTTGAAGGAGAAAGGCAAAGCGAAAGAGAGCAAATTAATTTTCTCTGAAGATTGACAGAACATCTGCCAGTCTAGCACATACACCATGCCAACGAGGATTAATTCTTTTATTTAAAAATTAAAAAAAAAAAAGTGGATTAAATATAGAACCCTGAACCAGAAAAGATCAGGATGCTGATCTGATGCGTCTGAGATCTGAAGCATCTGGTCATGAACCATCACACACCTGAAACACGTACAAATGAAAAAATTTACATGTTTCAGTTGTGACAAATGATTAGTCCAGATTCTTCTAAGAACGAATAGACACAGTTCACTCTTGAGAGGAAAAGCTCGTTATCATCTGTGATGTTAAGGGCTGGTCTTAACTGCAGCGGTGAGTAAACCCACATCTACACCCGCCTACATTCAGAACATTTCTTTTCCACCACTTTTATGTTTCAGTGGCATGGCTCCAGAAACAGATGGTACAGACACTGGATTGAAGCGCCTGTAGTCCCGATCTGTCTCCGACAGAGAGTATGTGGAGAATTTTGAAATGAACAATGTGACAAAGGCAAAATGTAAGACATGTCTGAGGGAGGAAGGGACAAAATAACAACTGAATTCTTTCACATGTCTCTATCCTCAATGCCAGCATGTCATTCAGCTGTTGTTAGAGGGAATAGCAACAGTACAGAGTGATAAGAGCTTTACTATTGCAGCTTTATTTTGAATTTGTTGCAGGTCTGAGATGCAGGAATATACAAGTATTACAAATAAAATGAAGCATTTATTCATTTTAACCTTTTGTATTTCATTGTAAAGTTTTCAGTCTTAAGTGTTTTTGCTTTTAGGTTGATTTATTTCTTGAGGTCTGTATTTTTTTGAGCTGTTAATCTAACAGAGTGGTGCGCAAACTGTGGTACATGTACCACCAGTGGTACGCGAGCGCTCTCTGGTGGTACACAGGAGACGTCATGACTGTCCACGTTTTTTCCACATTTTCACTTTTTAACATACAATGCATTTTAAATACGTTTCAAACAAAATGTGTTGCTTGAGATAATTGAAATTGTCTTAGAAAAATATTTGTTGCATATTCAGTTGCAGTGCAGATGTAACAACTTTTGAGTGTGTTTATTTTGCTCTGCATGAGAGTATGAGTATGTGAGAATTGTGGATAGAGTTGTAAATGTCTGATTTCAGTAAAGTAACAATTCAGGTAATAAATAACCACAAAATAAGGAATAAACATCTCTGTGTGTTTAAAGCTGATTTCGAAGGCATATATGGCTATATTTTAAAATTAATAATCATGGTGGTACTCAGAGAGCTGAACAGTTTCTCAGGTGGTACGAAGTATTAAAAGTTTGAGAATCACTGATCTAACACATAAATAATACAACAATTTAAAGGTTATACAATCTTGAATCATTTGACCTTTCAGTCTCTAAATCTGTAAATTTGGCACCGAGGCAGCTCTCCTCGTCATTTGGTTCTCAGCCATGAGCAGACAGACTTAAAAAAGTTTAATCGCTCAAACAAATTCAAAAGTTTGAATTGAATATCTGAACTTTTGTGACCGAGATACTGTATTTCCTTTCCCCTTTCAGTTTGGTTTACTGTTCTTCCGGGACCGTTCATATGTGCTGTTGCCACGTTACCTCCAGGGAAGGGTTTCTTTCGATGGGGTCGGACGAATAGTTTGGAAAGAAGACATGGCATCTCCGGGGATCTCCAGTCTGATCTGGTTGTGGGTTTTTTTCATGCTTAACATTGATCATCCATCAGCATTCAACAGCCTTTGTCAGACATTCATTCATCATCATCAGTTACCCTTGTTTGAGCTCGACTTTTTTCAAGGCAGGGATATCACTGTGCAGCATTTGTCTCTGCTCTGCAGGCTTTAAACATCAAAAACGGCAACAAGTTCCTGGAAATCACAGATACTGCAGGAGCTTCAGGACCCAGCAGCAATGTTTTTTTTTTCTAGCGATATGTGATGGTATTTTTAACATCTGTATGGGTTAAGTGAAAAAAAAAAATTGCATGACGTATGTTTGACGTATATGTATGACGAGTTTGGTGCCTTCTTCTTCACAGGTGGAGAACTGAGCTCCACTTATAAGTTCTGTCTGTTTCCTGAGATGCTCCGTCCCAAACTGAAAGGATGATGGACAACAAACGAAGCTGTCAAAACTTGGTTTAGAAGGTAAAAGGCTGTTTTTCATGTGCTTGCAATAACACAACATTTTTAAAAGTGAATATATCCAGCGCATTGACACATACACACATTCAGTGCATTTACATGGGAAGTTTAATTCCTCTTTAATTCAGAATTAAAATTAAATCCGATTTAAAATTGATTAAAAATTACCATGTAAACACCTAATTCCAAATGAAAATGTCCATTCCGAATTAAACTTCAATTCCGAAGTAAGTGGCTGGTTTATTCTGATTTTAAATCAGAATAGAATAATTCCGTGGTCATGTATACACTCATTCCGCTTTAAATTAATTCCGTCTTTCTGCGCATGCTCGTTCTCTTGCCCGTCTGTCGCGATGACGCTTATATTCCGCGCTGGGCTTGTTTTTGAAACAAAGTTTCAAGATGGCATCACCCAGTAAACGGTGGTCAAGAGCAGAGACGATTTATTTAATAAATAGCTCGGAGGAACTGGAAATAATTAAAAGAACAGATGGCAGGAAACATAAAAATTGTGATCTTTTCAAAGTTGTAGCGGCTAGGTTAAATGAAGGAGGTTTAACAAATCCAAAAAGGATGCTAATAATGTAGTACTCCATGTTGTTGCTAATCAAGTAAGTTTGTTTTCTTCCGGTAGACATAAATATGTAAAGACGTCCGCCCCCCCTATCCAATCAGAACCCTTCCCAACCCCCAGACCTTAAGCGGAATTGGATGAAGCCGATCAAATGTGTTTTCCATGTAAACCTCAATTCGGAATTACTATTTCCATGTAAACTCGAAGGAAAATAGTTTAATTCTGAATTATTTAATTTGGAATAATTAATTCCGAATTAAAAAGCATCTTGTAACCGTGGCGATTGGCTGTGTGGATCTTGTAGCATTAATGCTTTGGAAAAAAAAAGAAAATGGTCCATCTGATAAGACTTTGTGAATTATGTCCAATATTATACATTATTATCCATGAATAAGTATTTGGATTTGGGAAACCCTTGTTAGTGAATTAACATGCTGAACGTGTTCATGAACAAGAAAATGACTTTTCTTCAGAGTCCACAGCAAAAATAAGCAAAGTGGAAATCAGGATTTGTAAAACGCTTTATTTACAGTTTATCTATGGATTCAAGATCATGAAATAAAATATATTTACACAATGTACCGAGTGAAATATGACTACAAAAATCATTTGAAGGATTTTTTTTTTCTTTTTGGAACCAAGTATTATTGCAAAGCTTTCCAAAAACCAAAACACTTATGCAATGACAAATGAAGTGACTCATTTTGGTCTTTGACTGCAATTGCAATCAAATATGGGAATCTTTCTGGGAAAGATTTGACAATAAAATAACCGTGGGATTTCTTAGTGAAGTTAGTGGAATGTTGTAGAATTACTGACGAAAGCTGTTAAATCTAATTATGATGCAAAAAAACATGACTTTGTACTGAAAGAACATGTATGATTACCAGTGTTAGTCTGCACAGACGATGAATTCCAACCACACGTCTAATGCCCTCTCAGTACTGTAGATTCTGCTCAGAGTTTTCTGAATGTGACAAAGTCTCCACTTTTGGCGTCGGCTCTTTACAGACTCTCATGTGTCACTGGGACTCTGTTGTTCTGGCGAACTCTCTGTTTTTCCATTAGTGTTATTTTGTGCTGGTTCTTCTTCCTCCTGAGCAAGACCTCTGGCCAGGAGCTCATCCATCGGGGAGCGAACGTTATGAACTTCTTTCTCCTTGCAGTTTCTCCACTTCATACGGCGGTTCTGGAACCAGATCTTTACCTAAAGCAGCAGGACGGACAGAAATGTAGTTAAGCTCATTCAGTTGGCTTTAGATGTGTTTAGCTATCCAGTAGCCAGATGTTAGTAGCCATGGCAGGGGTGGGCAGTCCCAGTCCTTGAGGGACCGCTGTCCTGCATGTCTCAGATGTTTTCCTGCCACAACACACCTGATTCAAATGAATGGATCACCATCAGCTTGTTATCAAGGTCTGCACAAAACTGTTAACGACTCATTCATTTGAATCAGGTGTGCTGAAGCAGGGAAACATCTAAGACTTGCAGGATACCGGCCCTGGAGGACTGGATTTGCCAGGGACTGGACTGGACCAGTCTCTTTAGTAGCGCTATCCTTCACTTATTCCTAGAAATATCAGAGCTCTCCAACTTTTCATTGCCATGACACAACAGGACTTGCTGTAGCCAATGAATGGAAAGAGGTTTTTTTTTGTTGTTTTTTTTTTAAGAAAAAGGGATTTTAAAAAAATCCCACCAAGATGGTCACCTGTGACTCCTTGAGGCTGAGATCAGCTGCCAGTTTGTTCCTGTCTGTCTTGCTGATGTACTTCTGCCTCCGAAACGTTCTCTCCAGCTCCTTCCTTTGCTCCTCGGAGAACACAGCCCTCCTAAGGATCCCTTTACGTGACTTCGGACTTATGTTAGCAGACCATGTTTGAACGTTTGCTGCTTCTGGAAAACAAATTGTGCACAATAACAACATAGATAAGTGTCAGCAGATTAATTTAAAGGGGGGGTTTCTGTTCTGTTTTCCCAACAAATCAACTGTCAAATGCATGTTCATAAAAAGCAGGTTGTAGCAGCAAGTGAAAGCAAAATTTATGATTAATATGCATAGGTAATTCACTCAGGTGTTTAATGATATATCCAGGTACCAATTATAATTCAATCCACAGTCAGTAGGCTGCAATTTAGCATTGACTCTCTTTTCAGGCAAGAATGATTTATGGCCATTTTTTGTTGTATGCACTTTTTTACTCTTTTTTTGATAGTTCAATTTAACAAACTGGGGATGACTAACTTGAATAGAATGCTGATCCAACTGTGGAAAAAGGGATTTGGTGACCTGTGAGGACCAATCCCACACTGTTTTACTCACAGGTGCACGCACAACAAAAGTCAAGTGAAACAATTTATATGATCCATTCAGGGCTGCCTTTTTAATCTGTACGACAAATCTGCACATAGACCACCTCTAGGGAGCACAAAAGTGGTTTGGACATGCTTCTCACTTATCAATTGGAGCTCAATAGCTTTCACTTAAATAGCTGATTACCAGGTCATTCCTGGGCAACGTGTGTGTCTATCCTAGTGGGCCAGCTATTGAGCCCAGTGGGACACCAACAATAGAGTTGTACAATAGAAATGCCATTACTCGATGGCTCAGTGGCCCGACACTAAATCTTTTCTCCCGCATGTTTGAAGCCAGTTTGTATGTGAAGATGAGCTCGAATAAGTCTATAAAAGTCACTTTCACTGAATGCTTTATGTCCAAGTCAAGAGGTCTCCAATGCACAGGAATGAGAGTTGAAGGACAGGAGAAAGGAGGGGGGTTGGCAAACTAAGCTCTTTACCCACACAATGCGCGGGGGATGTTCCGTGTCCAGCCCTCTTCTGCAGAGAAATAGGCAAGGTTTTTGTGCTTAGTGGAGTTCATTGCTGCGGTGAAAAATTGCTGCGAGGTCGCGTGTGGATGGTGGAGTGAAAGTGCCAATTGGTCACGGCCAGCATTGGCATTGTTTTGTTGCCGGGCACTGTGGGAAAGTGTCAGCCTACTAAGAAGACTCCAGGAACTTGTGGGATGAGGGCTTTATGATTTGTGCTTTTCTCCACAACTCTTGACAGCCATCGTAAGTTGCACCAACTAATAACTTCCAGTTGTTGAGGGACAATTCCTAAAGAAGACAAATGCTTCGACTCGATCACTTCTGCAATACTGAGATATTCTGACATAGCGCCTGTGCTGCACACAAATCTGAACTAATAAGCCGTGATACATTTGTATGCACAAATGTACGTGTACCACCAGCAGAAAATGACAGAATTTCAAATACAGTTATACATTTTGTGGATGCAAAGTAAACCCCAAACTGTGAGGTTTCACAAGAAAACTTATTAATGTGCTGAGGGAGTGCAAAGCTTTGAAACAATTTGCCTTATTCAGCAGTAAGAGTCGACATCAGGTTGTTATTATCTCAATATGACAGAGGACAAGATGTTTATTAGCTCTGCATATTTGCACCGGTAAACATGTGGATTTGCAAGTACAAAACAGGGGGCCTCTGGGACTCTTAAAAGCCCTGCAGCCCACCCCTTTTTCCCCATCCTAAACAGCCGTGAATGGTTATGAATAGAGCTGTGCAGAGTTGAACGGAGAATTAGCTCTTTGGCATTGCATCAGTAATTAGCTGTGGAGAGCATGGAAGACCCTGCTGCTTCTGCTTAGAGAGCAGCTGAGGCATTGCTGATGAGGCATAAAACACTCACTGGAGAAGACGGGAGGGGGGCTGGACCCACCGCAGCATGCCAGCAAATACTGCGGGCTCTGCAGGAAAATACCACTCAGCACACCTGCAAAGACAGATTAGAAACCATCAGATGTAGTCCATGGTATGCACTTTCCCAAAAACAAACAACAACAAAA
Source organism: Hirundichthys speculiger (assembly GCA_018398805.1). Classification (NCBI taxonomy): domain Eukaryota; kingdom Metazoa; phylum Chordata; class Actinopteri; order Beloniformes; family Exocoetidae; genus Hirundichthys; species Hirundichthys speculiger. Next base: position 387,484 of record JAGFBZ010000163.1, read on the forward strand.
GAAAGTTTTGATGGTCTGTCAAATGTTAGTTAAAAAAACAGAGTGAATTGTGGGTAAATTATTTGAACTCTCCATCTCACTGAAAATAGAACAAAGAAAATATATCATATTTTTAAAGCGAGCCATTTCAAACCTTCATTGAGAAATACGTGCATATTTTTAATGTGATTCCATCATCAAATACAGCAGGAACAGCGCCACCTCTTCTGTTAATATTGTGAAACAGAACTGTAAGAGTTTGGAAAATGATGAGATCAGTTGCTACAGCTGCCAAACTATAACGTTTCTTGATATAAGATACACTGGATGGACAGTTTCAGGGACAGCATGTTCTTTCACAAAGGCTTTCAGCTGATGACAGGTCTGTTCTGCTGATTTATTTATCTTATAAATCTTTCGGCCGGACTCTTATGCCACTGGGCCGTCCCTCTCTCACATGTGCTGAATATAATTTGGCATGGTCTCCTGGAATAAGAAAAACAAAACACTCTGTGGTTGGCAGCGTACAGCTTGTTGCTCCAGAAACTGCATCTGGTCTTACGCATTATGCTACCCAATGCCACGTTTATTTATGCAACCTAATATCATCAAACCTGGATCGTAATTTCCCTCTTTTTACATGAAAAAACCCGCACATGTGATTTTCGAGTTTCCAACTTTGATTTGTCAGACCCAGGGAAAGTTTTGCATTCTGTGTGGACACAGAGAAGACAGCAGAGTTGCTGGACTGCATCTACGTTTGTAAATGCAGGGACACAGTAAGGTCATTTTTAATCAACACAGTTGGTCAGTTGATGTTAAATGACGATGGTTTTTAGACGTATCCATCAGAGAAGGCAACCAGAAGGCTTTCAACGATCCTGACTGTGGAGAAATGCTTTTTTTGCCTTATGGTTTGCATACAGCGTTTTTACTGGATGCACTGAATCTTCTCAAAAAGATTGTGTCAGAGATTTGACAGTTTGATTCGTTTTGTTGAACTGTTTGATGAACCCCTGCTGAAAGCCTCTTCATGTGCCATCTGTTACTGATCTGGGGTCAGTTATTCTGAATTTTCCGGTCCGTGTTTGAACTCTTTACTTTCATGAAATGTGTCACAGGCATCACACTCAAATTGAATCATTAAAAATGACCAGTTTCATGATTTGATATTTTATACAATGCCTCAGATTATTTGTTACAAAGCTGTATGATCCTCAGAGGACTGCTCTGGGCCATTGTCAACTTTTAGAACAACAACAACAAAAAAAAAGAGAAGCCGGGTTTGTATAAAAGGGTATCATTTGTTTTTATGTGGAACAAGGGAGAAAAAGAACAAACAACAAAGTTATTCTTTAACAAAAAGTTTTTGGTCGATTTTTTTTTTTTTTTTTTTTTTTTTTTTTGTTATAGGTTTTCAAAAATCGGTCAGAAAATGGAAGCATGACTCCAGCAAAATCAAATCAAACATTCATGTTATGTAGCTTTAGATTATGTGAACACGTCAGCAATGGTAGAAATAAAAAAATAATTTCAGCTATTTAAATAGAAAAAAACAACAATAGATGCTATTTGAGTGAAAGTCTGTGCATATTTCAAGTGATTTTAAACTCAAAATGCGAATCCATCTGATTTTGTTTATGAATTCTGTTTTAATGAAAGAAAAGAAAAAGAAGAAGAAGTAGCCAAAAGTCACCTGAGTGTGCCAGAACCTCCTGGGGGTGGGCTCCACGGTCATGGCCCCACGTTCTCCTCGGATGTTCACACACCGTTCGCCTCAGACATCCACTTGATGTCCCCCCTCGACGGACTAAAGGTGCCTGAGACTTCAGCAGGTTGTCGATAAGAAAGCTCTTCCCTGAACTCCCAAAGCCCGGTAAAGCGGGAGGGAAGCCGGCCATGTTCCTCCTGGTGCAGCTCTGGACTGAGACCATCCTGCTCACGTAGTGACCCGAACGCTCCAGTTCAGCGACACTAAATTCTCCTTTAATCCTTTCTTGAGTGACCAGGCCAACTTCATTAAACTCTCTAAGTAGACAAAAGTTCTCTGCTCTTCTTCTTTTGGGCCTGCTCTTTGCTACGAGGCTGTGTTGTGATTGGCTGAGAGGCTCTAATGTTCTTCTCAATTCAGATAAGGCAGGGGCCTTTCTGGAGTGGCAGAAGGTGGGTCTGGCTCATTCATTATGTCAACTAGCCTATTAAATGATAGACACCAGAGACAATAAGGTGCTGGCCAAAGTTTACCATGCACCAAACAGTTTTCTCCTGTAGTAAATAGTTTTCTCTTTTCTCCAGCCTCCCTCAGAGCTCCATTGTGCCGGAACAAACCCCTCAGCAGTTCATTTGAAATGCACTTTTTTTTTTTCTCTTTTGAGTTGTAAAATGATTCGAAAACAATTCTGAACAAATGTTCACAAAATAAAGTAATTGTCACACTTTTTTTTCCACTAATTGGCAAATTTCAAGAAGCCGATGAAAAGGAAACCACTGATCTTGACACTGCTAAACAAAAGTTTGTTCCTTTCATCATCTTTTTTCATTAACGTTTGCTTTTCTTCATCCAAATTAATATACACCTTCAGGAATTTTTAGTTGGTATACAGTCACACAATCACTGTATTCAGCAGTTCTATAGAATCGTGACACCTGTGCCTGTGCAGGTCACCTGGATGAGCGTGCATCACATGTATCAAGTCCTTTCCACAGAGGCCTTATGCTGCATGTCATCTCCACCTTCACACTAACATGTCTTTTTTATCTGTAACATTATGGAATAATTAAAAACATAATCCCACAAGCAACATGTGTGCTTTCACCACTGCAGCTGTATTTTGTAATTATTGTAGAACTTTTTAGTCAAAAGCTGATAATCAAGGGCTTTACAGGAAGTTCCTGTAAAGGTTCTTTCAAACAACACGATTTTAGGTCTGATCTTCCCAGTTGCAGAGAACACCGCTGGGAGTCTGCACTTGATTGTTATGTGTGAACAACTCCAAGACTCACCAGAGTCGCTTGCTGACAAGTCACTGCCAATGGCTGACGGATATAAATGAGCCAAATATCTGGAGCCGCTGGATGAGATCGAGTTGAGCTGCAACCGGTAACAGAGCAAAGCAATGGATGAGGTCATCTTCAGGGGGGGGAATCCCAAAGGCAAAATCTACGACAAGAAGTGGAGACACATACAACATGGCATACTGCAACACAAGCAGGTACCTTTTTATTGGAAAAAAAATTTTTGTTTCCTCCCTCTGACCGTTTTTAAATAACCTGGGCGTGGTTGTGCCTCATTTCCTGCACGTTTCATTGACAAAACGTGTTTTTAGAGACCAGTCAAATGACCAAACTGCTGTCAGATCATGTCATATGTGACCATCCATTGGCGATCAGTCACGTAATGTGAAGAGTAGAATGACTTTGAGAGTCCTGGTTACAAAACAGCAGGTTGTGAATCTAAACACATCAAGAATCAGCCTTACTGGTCATACGATGCAAGGTGTTGCAACTCTAAAATAAAACCAGTCTCAAACATGCAGGTCTTTATAGCAAATGACATCTAATGAGAGAATTGTGCAACCTTTCACACTGAAACTAATGATCCTCAACATGGTAATAGGAAGTCTAACAAGAGGGGCACAGTAAACAGGCATATCCAAACTAGTAGTGTGTGTGGAGGGGGTGACTGAGCGCTACACGCTGCACGTGTAGCTACCTCATGCTGAGCATGGAAATTGGCCCAGACAGCTCTGGCTATTGTGCGAGGGCCAGGGAGCCAAAGGTTGCTTGTAATCAAATTTGAGGTTTTATTCCTCAGACTGGTGGAGAAGGCATGGCGCTCTGTCACATGATGAGTGCTCGCACGTCTCCGTGAGCCGTCCACCTTTGTGTGGAGAGTGCGTGTTAACATGTTCCACATCAGCCAGTGGAAGCGACTGCCCGCCAAAGCTTTCGGTTCGCCTGCGCCAGAGAGAAAAAGCGGGAGAGCGGCCCAGAATGTTCTTCAGTTCTGCTCCCTGGCTAGGTTTTAACAGTAAAGATAGACGTTTAGTCCGGCGGCCCCATCACCTCCCAAATGAGACTGTGGCAAGTCGCTTGTCGTGAGCGCCTCAGACCAGATGACATCCATTATAGTATTCTGTTTGTATTCAAATCTTATATTTCCCGTTGCTCCCTGACATTTTAGGTCTCATGCAACTTTGTACCTATTTAAAAGGCATAGCTAAGAGCGTATCGTTATTAAGATTCACCACTGTGTAATTAGCTAGATTCCTATAGAGCTCTCCCGGGGAGGGAGGTATAATTAGGCTATTCTTAAACAGCGGGTCTTAGAAACACCCTGAAGCAAGTTCATGTGAATTTATTTGATGTCCATCTCTTCTCAGGAATGAAGGGAGAAAAACAGGGGTCCCTTCATTCAAAATCCTCACAATGGCTCTGTTGAAAGCTAGCACTCTGCAGCCCGGCTGAGATCCCTTTCTCTCTTTCTCAACCCCAGCAAAGCTCTTAAAAAAAAAGATACCGGCCCATTGCACAGGCAATTGATATTCCACCACTCGAACTTAATATCGTGAATGGAGGGCCAGGTTCTATGAATCAGGAGGACAATGTGCTTAGCATAGCAGCAAACTGGCACTTTGTGTGTGGTGTCTGTGTCCCAGAGGAGGAAGTTTCTAATGTGAGCCCCACAACTGTGTCTCTATAGAGTTCTAATGAGCTTCTGTATTCTGAGTGAATGGCCGCGCGCTATTCATCCTGAGGGCCCAACGAGCCAGCTCATTGCACACGTTGACAATAGCGTCCAGGGGGAATGGGAGTGGCTGCGCGGAGCGACCGCGGTCCATGAGAGCTCATCATACGTGCCAGCACGTTTCAGTTGGACTACATCCATATTAAGCTGGTTACATTTTAATAACATTTCCCTTTATGTTGGCCCTGTGGCCACCTTCATCGGGGATGGGGGGGGGGGGGGTGCTCAAGGTTAAAATGGCAGTTTTATATCTAATGGTAAAACTTTTGTAAAAAAATGTCATAACCATGTCCAGACATGTTGGTTTATGGACAAAATTGAAGAAATACCTCATCAAAAATGGTTTACAGTGAAGGAAATGATTGATCTGAGTTTGTGAGGAAATATTGAATCAAGTCTAACTTTGTGGTGTCATAGTTATTGGCCCTTTTGAAAGAGGAGGGAAGGAGTTTGGAAGCAGAATGGAAAGCTGAGCATTTGAAAAGACATAATTAGAGTTTTTCGTATTAATTTATTTCCAAGTGACACTGGCTTTGTCTGATTTCAATGATTTAAGCAAATGTTTTTAGAGTATATGAAAGAAAATACCAAGTCAATTAAAGATTTTTAATATCAGTTTTTTTTTTTTTAAATAAAAAAAAAAAAAAACTTTTGCCAATACATCATTTTGGTCCAAATATTCTCCACACAGTCTACGTGAGAGCTGGATCATACGAGCTCCAGAAAGCTGCGTCTTTACTGTCCCACCGACAAAGTTAATACATAAAAACCCAATAAAAACACAAACCTCCACTAAGAGACTTTTTTCTTTACCTTCTGGCATTCACAGCATGGAGGAAACGGTAATGCACAATCCCAAACATTTCTTTTTCTTTTACTGTCTCTTGATAGATTTAATTCTAAAATATACAGACTTTAAAAAAAAATAGGTTACCAAAAGATATTAAATGAGAAAAGCACATTAAAAAAAAAGCTGTAATTTGAGGGCACTGAGGCGAGGGTTTGGAGTCAAAACTCTGCATGAACTTTCCAGTATAATTGGTCAAATTTACATAACAATGAATGAAATGTGCATTTTAATACTTGTAGAGGACGCTTGGAGGCAATGACTGTCAGAAATGTGGAACCAACCGTCCCATCACTTTGAAATAGTGGCTTCCACATTTATGGACCTTTACAGCAGCAGTCCCCAGTTGCTGCTTGGTCAGAGGTCTTTACAGAACATTTCACCTATAAAAACTCCTGGATCGTGTCTGCAGGATGCCTTGGCGTCACTTCGAGGCGCAGTCCTTTCAGCTTTTGTGAACTTGGCTGCCTATGCGATGACATTACATACCCCGACTCCTTTCACAGTTCCTGCTGCCCGTTTCAGAATGAAGTCTTTATATAATAACACGCCTACCTCCTGGAGAGGATGCTCACTTATTGGCTTGCTGTGGAAATGCTTCTGTGGTTTTCCACCACTGTCACCTCTGAGAATATCCTGGATTTTATTTTTATTAACTAGAGTCAAACCAGTGGCATTTCTTCCCCCCCCCCAGGATAACAACACTGCTGAAATGGTTATTCTTAACATACTCACACTGCATGGGTGATGGATTTGTTTCATAAGACAGCGTGTTTCGCTTGTATTCAGATCTCCTCAGGCCTCGTGTGGGTTCACAGCGACAGCTTCCAAATGCAAATGGCACACGTTGAATCAAATCCAGATCATTTGCTCCTGTGATAGGTGAAGGAGTGGCTCATAAAACATAAAACAGCTCTGAAGTCAAATGTTCAAGGAGGGTTGTAGATGTGAAATACCTGAAATTCCTAAACGTAATTGACTTCATAAACGGATGAAGTTATATTTCTGCACCTTTTGTATATCTTGTCCCTGTAGTAGGTTTATAATACTCATTTATCAGGTTATGAAAGGTTTGTCTTTGACACGGCCAAAAGGTGACACTGTCTGTCTGTCTCCAGTATTACTCCCCAGTGCTTGTGTAGCTGCAGTTTACTGCCGTGCACACCAGATGGCACTGAGACGATGAGAAGCATCAGAATTAAATTTAAAAAAGAAAAAAGAGAATTAATAAATAAAAGAATACTTGTGCTTTCCAAGTGTTCATAACTGCCTTTGTTCCTCTTAATGGGACAGCTAAGGATGCCTAAAACTGCAGCCCAACATCAAAGTCTGCAGAAAGCTGTCTAACAACATCCCAGCCAGCATTTACATGGGGGGCCCATATGAGCTAAAAGCGGGCAGGAAAATGGCTCCTACGTGGGTTTGTCTGCAGGATCTACCCGGATTATAAGGACAGTCCCAACCGGTCCATTTTCTAATGTGGGGCTTGTGTAACTGAAACTATATGGGACCCAAGCAGTTTTCCCCTTTTCTCAGCCCATTTAGCACATGTGCATCCCCATATATTTGGCCCACATAGACTTCTCATTTCAGGCCCATAACTCTGGAGCCATAAGGGACCTGTTTGTCTATTAGAAGCTCAAGCAGACCACCTTCAATCCAAACAGGACCCACGTGGATTCTTTGATTCATATTTTACTGATGTCTCACACTGAATGCCATCACCCTGCAACATCAGCGTCACATCTATGGAGCTGAATCAGAATATGGGCAACATTTCTGAGCCTACATGGTGGACTCGTGACCAGTGTGAATAAGCCCCTTTGTAATGAATCCTCTATCCAGTTGTTTTCAATTCATCATCCCCTCTGGTTCTTTCAGAGAGCGTATAAAGGACCTCAACTGTTGCTCCGTCCTTGCCCTGAGAGATGTGCTGTGCTTGTGCATGCACAACAGGTAGAGCTGGCGTGTTGCACCGTGTGCTTTCATTACTATTTCATTCTTTCCTGGGCGCACGCTTTAATGACTCTTACTTTCCTGATGGCACTTTAGAAAATGACAACCTGTGGGCAATAGAAAGTAATTACATCTCCGCTGTCTGGGCCCTATAAGAAATCAAGTATTATTAATAATGAATATAGGCTTGGAGGCTCGTTCACACAGCATGAAGAGCGTTTTCTTGCCTTTGTTTTATTGACAGTAACCATCCATTAGCCGCTTCCCGTAGATGTATGAATGGGCTATCTCAACATATTTGTCAGAGCACATCTGATTAGTATGAATCAAAACAGAACATGCTAACTGGCAGCAGAGAGGACTGGAGTGGAAGGGAGGGATAACAAATATGTTGGTGTTAATATGTGGTCCTGAGGATGGATCTGAGCACTGCAGAGGATATGGATGAACCCTCCGAATGATATTTTCTGGTGCCTGCTTGTTCAAACTGCTTCTACAGACGTGCGCGGCATCCAAAGAATTTCTCCTCAATCAATGGACTGGCTAGATTATCCTGTTTCCTTTGGTCTACTCCAGAGGAAAATCCTTTACAAAAAGGCTTCAATTCATGTCCTTTTGGCAGAATATTTGTTAGGATTCAGGAAAAAATGTTACCCTTTGTCTTTTTTATTTTTTATTTTTTTGCATGACCCCAGAAAATGATCATTTGTCTCACGGATGAAATATTCAAACCTCCAAGCATCTGTGCTCAGCGAGGACGCGCTGGAGAGGCTGCGTCACGCAGGCGGGCGGCCAAGCGCTGCATTTTAATTTCCGTACCACCTGCTGAAAAGATCAGCTTTAAATTTACTTAACCAAATGACAGGATGAAACTTCCCGCTTTCAGGAGATCGCAACTCTGATCAAAGAGCAGTCTCAGCACATAAGACACAAGAGTGAACTTGTCGCATTGACACTGTTGGCAGTTTCTCCCAACAAGCCCTGCTCTCTGTCAGAAAACAGATGGTATGTGAAAGGGTAAAAATGTGAGAGTAGTAAAGGATGCCATCAACGTCAAACTTAAACTGTCTTTTAAACAAACAGGGAGGGGGAAGTTTCAACACCAGCTGGTTATAGATCTTAACAGGCAGTTTCACACCACTTTACACTTTATATTTCATCAGACTCTTGACTCCTGTGACAACTTCTCTAAACCCCATCACAGACATCTTACAAGTACCTGGGTGTTCACCTGAACAGTAAACTGGACTGGACAAATAACACCACTGCACTTTATAAGAAGGGCCAGAGCAGACTCTACCTGCTCAGGAGACTGAGGTCTTTAGGAGTGTAGGGAGAACTCCTAAAGACCTTTTATGACACTGTGGTGGCATCAGCCATCTTGTATGGGGTGGTTAGCTGGGGCAGCAGCGTCTCATTGGTGGACAGGAAGAGACTGGACAAACTTATTAAGAAGGCCAGCTCCGTCCTGGGATGCCCCCTTGACCCGGTGGGGGAGAGGAGAATGATGGCCAAGCTGTCCTCTCTGATGGACAGTGTCTCCCATCTTCTGAAGGACACCCTGACTGCACTGGAGAGCTCCTTCAGAGACAGACTCCTTCACCCCAGGTGTGTGCACCCCCACCCCCACCCCACACACATACACACCCATATACCCCCCGGCCTGGACAATGTAAATAGTTATTATTTATTATATATTTCTCTATTGTGGTTATTGTTTGTTTTATTATTGTTTTTATTAGGGCTGGGCAAGTTAACGCGTTATTATCGCGTTAATTAATTAACTTATTAACGCCGACATTTATTTTATAGTGCGTTAACGCATGTTGCTCACATGCTTTTGTTTTGAAAAGTCTGTTACTGGCCGGAACCGGAAAACAATTGGCAGGAAACATGCGGTAAAGCTAAAACAGACATGGAGAACGGTAAAAATCTGTGTACTTTACAGTTTGAGTAGCAACTCAGGTAGCAATATTAACAATTCTGTCTGAAAAAGAAAATTCTGAACTGCAACAAAACTTTTGTGTCATTCCTCCATGTTCCATCAGATCTGCTCCATGTGTTCACTGTCCTGCTGTTCTCTAGCTGGTTACTGCAGTGCAGCTCCATCTAGTGGCACAGATGTGTAATGACAACAGAAAGTCCAGTCCTCCATTATAAAAAAATTCAGTCCTGTGGCCGGTTATTTAATTTAGTATTTTTGATCCAAGTCTAAAATTGAGATATAAAAAAAACGAAAAACCTAATAGAATGTCACTTTTTAATTTTTTTTTTTTTTTTTTGATTGACAATTGAAAATGGAAAGAATGATTGATACACAGATTGGTAAAGTTACTGAACTTTAATGAGGACATTTTTATTTTAAAGTTATTTGTAACAAGGTTCTTTGTAACAACTGCCAAGTTGCACTGCCCGTTAAAAGTTCCTGCTGTTACCTCAGTAATTGCATGTTTTAATGTTCTGATTGTGCTGAGCCACAATCATTTTGTTGGATTTTGTTTGTAGACTTTTTTTTAATTTTATTTTTTAATAAACAGGATGACATTAATGCCCTGGCAGTGGCAATAAGCTTTATTTTATTTTACATTATTTAAGATGAGATTCACATTAAATATGTGTTACTGACAAGTGCCGATGTCAAAGTGTTAAGTTATGGTACTTTAGTTCATATGGCTGCAGAACATTTTAATAAAAGTGCGTTTTACACTACTTTTGAATACATTATTTGATTTTGCGTATCCAATGTGATTAATCAGGGAAATAATGTGATTAATCGCGATTAAAAATTTTAAACGTTGCCCAGCCCTAGTTTTTTATCTTATTATCATTTTTATTATTATTTGTCCATTTTCTTCTTTATTGCTATTTTTCACTTGCTGCTGTAACAATGTGAATTTCCCTGTTGTGGGACAAATAAAGGAATATCTTATCTTATTTTATCTTATCTTAACTGTGACGTGAGGCCGATGTGATAGGGGGCCAAAGGAGGTGTGAGGCTGACACAAATGTATTTATATATACTGATTTTTTTCATGCGTGTGAACAATCAAATAGCTGCTGAACGTGCTGAGCACCCTGTTGTGTCCTAATCCAAGATTGCTGCAGTAAAAGCAGAAATTATAATAAAACAGCGTTTTTCCACAGTCAGTGTAGCAGTGATGCTCTTAAGTATTCTGCTCACAGCATCATCATACAAACAGCACTGACGCTTAGTTCTTTTTTTCCTTAAGAAATTATTTTAATGCTTTGCGCATGGAAATTCCTGCGAGTAAAGTGTAGATAAACTCAGAGCATGGGTGGAAACGACTGATAGAGGAAGATGTGAGGAGGCAGCCAGAGCTGAAGCAGTTAACAAAAGACTCAGAGACTCAGAGAGAAAATCATGAATGAATTACAAAGTCATGTGACTCACAGGTTATACTTTACATAGCCTGTAAGTCAGATGTTTATTATGAGATAGCAGACCCATTTGGGTCTAATGTGGACTACTTTTGGCACTTATGGCTCAGTTACGGCACTGGCAGCTGCTCTGTGGGCCAGACGTGTCCCAAAGTTAACTGACTGGTCCAAACTTGGATTTTGGTATCATATGAGCCAGATGTGGACCAGATTTCATAAGTTAGTTTGAACATTGGGAGTGTGGGAGCCGAGGCTGCACTCACTTTGACTGAGTCAAATTCAAACCTGGGCCAAAGAAGAGAGCGGATCTGGGCCGAGTTTGGGCCGAACATTCAGTGTTCTCTGCCGGTTTACTGTGGAAGTCTCTGGGTTGTTTGTCAATCACCTACTGAAGTTGTTTATGGCTGAATAAATGGTTAGAGAGTCTTGGATTATAAATTGACTCCAACTTATTGGATTTAATCAGATTTCTGCTGGACTGAATTGGGCCACATTTGACTGAACTACAATAAACCTGTTTACTTCATGTAAAAATGCGAACTGGCACTATTCAAATAATCTAAATGGTCACCATTTTAGTTAGATTTTAACCAGGTGTTCCTGCTTTTTTTTTTTTTTTTAAATCACGTGGAAATCTTTGATTTTTGCCAATCATCACTTCAACTCCTGTTCTCCTCGACTCCTTGATGATGCTCTATATTGGAGTCAGGCGTGGCTGCAGCCCATTTTTTAGCTCCGCGAGGGTTTTCTCCGCTTTGACCACAAGGGGGCATTGCCGTGCCTCTTTGTCGTGCGCTCCCCCTCGGCTGCCCGTCTCTCCCCGTCCTCTCTGCTGCTCCCTCTCCTCCTCCACGCAGCTGAGGAGCGTCTGTGGAGCTGGAGAGGCAGGGCGGCTCGCATTGTGCGTCCTCAGTCATCCACCTGTGCCGCGGACGGTGCTGTTGGAGCTCATGTTTCCTCTCATGGACTAAAATCTGAACCCTTACAGTTTTTTTCCTTTCTCCTCTGGATTTGTATTTCCTTTTTTCATGTAACCCCCCCTCCTTTTTTTTTTTTTTTGTGCATCATTGAGCATCTAAAGTTGCGATGATGCCTCCACTCAGCATCGGGGATTTGTAATTGCCTCATGTGCGAGGCTGACACATCATTCGCCTGTGACTGAACGACACTGTTTCTCCGAAGTGGATAAAACATGGACTAATTTCTTTTAATAGGCTCGCCATGGAATTATTACAACTATTTCTGCTTCTCTGCATATTTTGCACCTGCTCAGGTAGGACACAAAACTGTGACTGGTTTTACTAGGACAGCGTTCTGCATTATGCAGCTTTTAAGACATTGCAGTGAATTTGTTTGTTACTTTGTATGTATTTTCTTCAAGGTTTAAAGAAGATGTAGTTGACCAGGCAGCTTGTAGACAGTCACTGAGACGTCGTCAGACGCCAGCAGCATTTATTTTCCAATTACATCACAAGTTTCCGCTCTGGCTAATAACAATAACCCTGCTGTTTTGTGTTTGTGGGTAAGTTGTAGGTTTTGGGGTTGACCCTGCCCTGCGCATCAGCGTCTTTGACGAACTAATGCTTGGAGATGGCTTTGATGGAGTTACTCAGGTCCAGGGCTTCCACAGCGAGTCTAGAGCTTTCCACTTCCAAGGTACTGAAACGCACATTCACTGTTTTTCTGTTTGAAGGGGGGGAAAAAAAATGATGGAAAACCCACACGGCGAAGAGAAATTCAGACTCAACCATTTTATGAGACCCGTCACAAACATTTACTCTTTTTCTGTGCTGTTTTCACACCTTGCAAGACTTGTATGAGGCAGCCCAGTAAACCTCAAGTAGCATCTCGTAGTGATGACTGGAAGTAGAGATCTGTCTGAGATAAAGGCGTTTGGGCAAAGGCATATCATTCCTTCTCTCCATCGTACAATCTGCTGTCAGCTACAACCTATGGGACGGATGTTCGGTTCTCCTCTGTAACAGGCACCGAGCTTTGGGGGCCTTCCAGATGCCTGAGGAATACGCTTTATTTGGTCATGGAAAAGTGGGGTGACTGGGGCAAGCAAAGCGGGGAGGGACGGTATGATCCTGCAAATGATTCTGGAATATATTAGATTCATTAGATGAGGTGTTAATGGAAGACATGTGAGTTTGGAGAGTTAATGAGCTCCGTGCATGGATATACCCACTGGTGATCTCCTGAACGATGCGTTGAACAGGTTTAACTCCCAAGATATGAATGGGCAGAGTGGGTCAGATGTCTGTGTTTTCAGATGGAAGGGACTTTGTATAGGGTAAATATGTGATTGATGGTATTTGGTAATGGATCTGCGCAAAATGGAGATATCAAACGTGCAGTGATGGATCATTATTATTATTTGCCACTGTAACATCTCTGCAGTTGATGGTCATTAAATCCAAACGAGGCAGGCAGCAGCTCCATCCAGCAGCAGAGGAAATTACCTCTAGCTCCCAGATCAGCGTGGTGGCATTCAAATCTTCACGAGGATCGTGTAATTTTCCAGGATGGGACTGTTGTTTGGAGCCGGAGAAACACCGCCGTCACGTGCCGACGTTTCTTATCTCCCTAGCCCTCTTTGGGTGATATCTTCTCATCTCCCCGTTCAGCCGCTGAGACAGCAGCACTTCTGCACGGAGCGGCAACTCCAGCATCTTTGTGAATGCATGGCCATTTGATGTCCTCTGTGCAGACGGCGCTCAGAGGACGCTTCTACCCAGACAGGTAGCGGAGAGGGAGAGATTACAGGAAAGTAGACAGACAAAGACAGTCACAGAGAGAAGCTCCCGCTGCTTTTTGTCACAAAATAAAAAAGGACGGCTGCGGTGTGACTGGCACCTCTCTTAGTTTTCTGCATCACCTTTGCTAAGTACATCCAGGAGGAGAAGGCGGTGTGTTATTTATGGCAGGCGCTCGCCTCCATCCTTCATCTGGGATGTCTGTGTTAAGTCAGTGATGCTGGTATGAGGGGGAGGCAGGCGGAGCTGCACCGGTGAAGCGGACCCGGCCCTCGCTTGTTTGTTATCAGAAACAGACAGGGAGAGGCATGTAGTGGAGATATGTAGAAACGGGCGAGGGAGAGACGGGAGAGAGAGAGCCGTCTGCTAGCAGTTTGATAGACGGTGCTGATAGCTCATCTGGCTGGCCCACACCGAAATACCGACACTCATTATACGGCCGGCAGAACTACCCGTGGCCGTCCCCGTCCACTTCCTGCCTGCCCGCCTGAAGGGGAGGCCGTTATCTCTGGGTGCTGGGTGGAGGCAGGAGGAGCTGAGAGCTGAAAGAGAAGGAGCTGAGGAAGGGAATGGAATACACAGTCTAGAAATGTGCACTGTTTGTGTTCACGCTTGCGCACTGCTATTTGCAGCATCTTTGAGTTTCCCATCTGTATGTGTTTTTGTGCGTCTGAGCAAGACAGAGGAAAGCAGGGAGCAGTCGGTGGTGGTGGTGGTGGTGGTGGGGGGTGCTGTTTAGCACAACCCTACCGATGCTTTTGAAGGTAGCTGTCAGTGCTGCGTTGCATGGCATTAGAGGAGGTGGGCCTCGGGGAGGGGCATAATATATATATATATGAGGACAGAAGCCCCTCAGGCTGTGTTCCTCTAATGTCCTGATGCCAGGTGATACACAGCCTTGCCACAAAATTATCACACCATTAGCACCTCCCCCACAGTTTTCAACATCTAGACATCCACATATCGCTCGGTATAAACAAAAAAAAAAAAAAAGAAAAGAAAAAAGGGGCCACACCCAGGAGCTCTCCCTTCCCCCAACGCACTCCCGCTGAACCTCTCTACCCCTCTGATTTGTACAGATCAAACTCATTCAAAGTGCAAACAGCGCAATTCAGAAGCAGCCTTTCAGCTCTCGGGTTTCAGCCGTCAGCACAGGACTCCCCAGTAATTATATTTGTGTGTGTGAATGTGAATCCAGGCCGTCTCTGAGGCGTGTTTTGGCTCCGACTGTTCCAGCACTGCCAGCGAGATGTTCCCGTGTTTGTTGTGGTAATAATGTCTCTGACTGCAGCGGCACTTAAGTGCAACAGGACGGGAGAGACTCATGTATAATACAGCCACGTCCCCATGACTGTTTTTGATGTGTATCTGTGCAAATAAAGGCACACGAATGCGTTTCCAGAATACCTGCTGCTACAAATGAATGCTGTGGGTGGGTGTGAATGGCTGAAGGGCGGTTCAGTTCTCCGTCGAGCCCGAGCTCATATGCAGGAAGGCTGTGCTCCTGCTGAATTCTGCTGAACGAGTTCAGAGGGTGATGTGCTGCAGCAAACCCAGCACAGAAAAAAAAGGACATTAAGGAAAAGTAAATAAGGCAATGTGTCAAGGTACAGCCCTGCCGAAAAGCACAACCATCTATCATGGAATAAAGGAACTTCACACAAGCAAAAATCAGGAAAAAGCTGGGCCAGCGTGGGAGAAATGCAGTGGTCCGTGCATTTACTTTGACTTTTCTATCATTGCAGATAGTATGAACCCAAGACATGTCGGGTTTTGTTGCACTGAGGATTCAAATCAGGAAATGAGTTTTAGGAAGGAGTTAGAAGCATTTCAAGTGTTATTTTTTCAGTCCGTTTTGGCTCCAAACACACCTTAAGGTGTACAACAGTACAGGGACGTTCTTATTGGATGTTATTCTCAACCCATACCACCTTCTTCTTCTTCTTCTCCTTCAGTCGTGCATTGATAAGTGTATGTAGAATGGTGTTTTGGATTGACTTTTCGAAAGTTCCACGGACATCTCTGGATTAATATGTCCTCCTGCAGGAATGCTAAGTTAATATAAAATCTAAATGTGCTTTTCTACATTAGTGCTACAATCGCATTAGTGCAGATGGAATTTGCCAAAGCCACTGATGTGGCTTTATACTATTACAGACCCTGGCTTATGGACTTGTTGCATATAATGACTATTTCCCCCCAAAAAAACCCTCTGAAGTACTTATTTATCTCAACAGACTGTGCGTTTCTAGTTATTGACAGTCCATCCAACACTCCACCAGTGTACGTTGAAGTTGATGCCTTTTAGTGACATTTATGAATAGATCTTTGTTGTTTGAAATCACCTATTGATGAACGATGGTTTTTATCACAGTGCCATCTGAGGGATCGGAGGTGACGGGTGTCCAAACTTGTGCCCTTGTCCTTTAGACACTGAAATTTATTTAGATTTACTGTTTTTTTAATGTCATGCACTATGTTTTATCACTATGTGACATGTTTTAAGCATCTCCAACAAGGCGAAGTACCATTGAAACTCCTCGGTGTCCTCCTGGAAGAGCTGGAGGAGGTGGCTGAGGAGAGGGAGCTCCGGGGCCAAGCTCAGGCTGCTGCCCTCACAACCGATACCCGGATAAGCAGAATTTAAAAGGCTGTATGGAGAAGTGCAAAAATATACACGTCCCTTACAATATTTATGTGAAAAGCATTTACACATTTATTGACACTATTAGAGATCAATGTAATTAGACATTGACATTGTTATAGATCTTCTGTTATTCACTCAGGTTTTGCACCAAGTCATTACTGCATCACCTGTTGAAAGAGTAATTACATTTTCAGCCTTCCAGCTTTTCTTGGAAAGTGTTGAAGAACAGCTTTTGGTTTCCATACTGTCCCAGCTTTTTCAGATGTTTGGTTGCAGATGCCAGATTGAATAATCAGGAATTAATAGTGCTGTTAAGAAAGAAGCAAATGGTTAATGTGAATAAGGCCCAGAGTTCCTCTGTGGAATAATGGAAAACCGTCCAGGAGGAATAATCTGTTTAACGCTCCCCCGATCAGGTCTTCATTGTGGGGTGATCAGATAGGAGGTGATTCCTCACTAACAGACACATGACGGGCTGCTGGGAATTTGACAAAAGGTACCTGAATAAATACCAGACCGGGAAGAGCAAACTGTTTTACCTCAGCTGAACAAAGGTAGTAGTATTTGCTGCATCTCCCAGCAGCGCGTGGAGGATGACAGGCAGTGAGCATCACCTCATGAATACCATTCCTGCAGCCGAATGCAATAATGGCATCAGAGGGGAGGTTTTTCTGGGACGGAGACTGGAAGAGAAATCAGTATGGAAAGAAAACACTGGCCCGTTAACGTTTTATAGGCTTTAAGCCTTTGTTGTGAAAGCTACTATCTTTTGTGCTGTGGACCATGTAGCTATTAGACATTTGGAGAAAGACCGCTACAAAAGTGTTGTAGTTCCACACAATTTAAGTTAATCCTATAAAGGTGGAGAGAAAAAACAAACCAGAGAAACTATAACATAAAAGGGCAGTTTCTTATTTATTCCTTCCCTCTCTAAATTCTTCTGTCTGCAAGAAGATCCCATTCTTTAAGGGATTGAAGCGTCACATCCTTAAGTTTAACTTAAGCTAACATGAAGCTTTTAAAGTCTGAGCCACGCAGATCAGGTGGGTTAATTCAAAGACTTCTTACAATAAAGATCCCTCTTTTTACGTACAGTGTTCCCTTTCTGAGCCACGATAGAGGGATGGCTAAAAAAAAGAAAAGATAAAAAGTCAGTAACATCAACGCCATTTAACAAATGTCTTCCATTTGTTAAAAGTTTCACCTAAGCTGTTACATGTTTGCACGGCATACAGACCGACGGCTTTGTCTCCCATCTCCCTTTGAGATGGGATTTTCTTTCTTTGAAGGAACGTCAGATGCATGTGAAACTTTTGTTCAGGGTGAATGAAAACCTAACTGGGAAAATATACACAGTGGTGTTTCCTGTATTCTGTTGCATTGAAAAAAAAAAAAAAAGTTGCCCAATCTCTCCGATGTCACGACGGGCATTATCCCCAGTTCCCCGTGGTCACAGTCGTTTTTGCTCGCTGCTTTCTGAGGCAAAGCTGATCCCGTGGTCCACACAGGAGCGAGAGACATTTCTGTCCCCTCAGGGCGGTGATACAGTCGGGTGGCTGGAAGGCTGTCATTAGCTCTGTGTACGTGTGAATGTCAGACAGGCGGTCACTGACGAAGCGATCTGAGAATTGGGGAGAAATTGCTGGCCAAAGCAGTCCTGGAGGTGCCCTTGTCTCCGCTTGGTTTATGTTCCAGGAGACTGGAGGGGACCAACCCTGCATTTTAATTACAATATTTATATCTCTTCAGAGTTAGATACATGTTAGAAAATGTTGTAAAAAAAAAGTTAGAAATGTAATTAAAATATACAAAGTCCTTGAACAACAACAGCAACAAAGCTTTCATGCAGTAAATTGAAAAATAACAGAAAATGGGTTCTGGATCCAGTTTGTTCACTTCTACCTGATTTCCCAACAACAGCAGCCTTTAGCATTCCTTTAAGCCATCTAGAGTCCTCCGGCACTTTAGGTCCTGTCAGTCTTTAATGTTACGGTTTAAAGTCTTTGAAGTACATCGCAGCCATTTTTGTTTCGGCAGATATAATCTCTCTCCACAGTTGCTCAGTGAGATTTAGGTCAGGACTCATCTCTGGCCATTTTAAACCATGTTCAGCTTCAAACATGAATGCGTTTTCTTCTCACATCCGGTGAATCTTCAGGTTTCATCATTCCTGTCACACATTCAGAGGCAGCACAGCAGATCCACAGGATGATACCACCTGCACCCCGTTATACTCCAGCATTGTGGAGACTTTATCTGTGAAACATTATTCTTGCCTGCTTGCGCCTCTGTTTCAATGGCGGCGCGTAAAAGTGTTTTGATGTTTTTGGGTGTTTGCCTCTCAGATTTGCTCCGAGGTACTTGAGCTCCTCCACTCCAGGAAAAAATCACTCCACAACCCGGAGAAGGAAATTCCACCCTTATCTGGCTGAGGACTGTGGTTTTCAGCTGATACTCCTAACCTGCCTCTTCACGCTCGGTGGCGCGGCGTCTGCAGTAACGCTGACTCTGTACCAGCCTGTTGGGCTGAAGCAAGAGCCGAGCCCAAAGACGAGGCTCCATGTTCATTAGGCGATCCACGTTCCTACCCTCACCTTTGGTGATGACTGCGGGTTGCGACTGAAAGAATGAATGAGATTGCAGATACAAGCCACTGAAATGAATTTCCTCCACAAGGTGGTTGGACTATTCCTCAGATGAGAGTCGCTGCTTCTCTGTACTGATTGGAGCCAAATGAGGTGGTTCAGGATTCTGGTTAGGATGCCACCTGAACACACACGCACAACACACATGTTGGGAGGGAGGATGGGGGGGCTGGACTGGCCGTATTGGCTCTTTTTTTTTCTCGTTCTTCCCTGCCTTGCGGAGGATTTGGGGTGTGGTCGTGGGTCCTGGCCACTGGGGCGTGTCCCTGCTTTTGGGGGGCCCTGCGCCTGTGCGTGGGCCCGGGTGCGCCCCTGCTGGTGGGCTGGGTGCCCGGTGTGGCCCCTTGGGGGGGGGGTTGGCTTGCTGCAGGCTGGTGCACGGTGGCGTGGGGAGGTGCCGTGCGGCCGTCCTGGCGCATCCTTCTGGTGCGGGCTGCTTCCCCTCGTTTGTCGCCGCTGTTGTGCTACGGGTGGGCAGCAGGCGGGGGGTGGTGGTGGTCCCAGCTCACCTGGAGGGGGTCACGCCTTCATGGTTTCCGCCTCCTTCTCTCTCTCTGTCTCGTCTGTCGGGAGGCAGGGGTCCTTTCGGGCCGGTCTGGTCCTGGGTGATGGGAGTTAGCTGGCGTCTTCTCACCCGTGGGAGGATTTGAGACGGATTAAGATAAGGAGAGTGGTGATGGTAATAGTGATGACAGTCTCCTTGGTACATGTGAGTGTATATGGGCACGGACACATTTATGCTTTACACCCCTCCCCCAACACCCCCTCTCTACTGTCAACACAATCAATCAATAATGCTTACATCAATTCTCCATATACAGGTCTATAGCTTGGTAAAAGATGTTGTTAGTATTATTATATATTATCTTTTAAGTTTGTCCACTGTCACAATACAATCCACTACACAACACCCCTCACACTTCACAACCCAGCACTCACCACACCCTCACTGTCGTGTCTCTTTAAATATCTTCTCTTTAATATCTTCTCTAAATGTTTCACTGCTGGTGTTTTTCTAGTCCTCTCTGACGAAATCAGGATTTAGGATGTCAATAAAGGATGTAAGAATTTACTGCCAGAGAGGACTGGTGAAGGACACATTCACCCTTCACACTCCCACACAAAAAAAAAAATCTGCTATAATATTAAATTGCATATACATACTAGATGGTTTGGCTAGATGATGGCACTAACCATGAATGTAAATGCAGACACCTGAACGTCTCCCTGGGGAAGTTTTTTTGGTTATGTCTAACTGAATGTAGATCCCAGAGCACACCCAGGACACACTGGAGTGTTTCCCTCTCTCAGTTGGCTTGGAAACGCCTCTTTATTTCCCCCGGAAGAGCTGGAGCAAGTGGCCGTGGATGAATGGATCATTGTTGTTTGATAATACTTGACTCGGACTGTCACAATATCAGATTTCCAGCACATGTTCAGGATTCTCGCTGACATTACGCCAAGCCACCCATATCCATTTTCTGTCCAGGGGTCACCTGGGGTGCTGGAGCCCATTCTGGCTGTCATAATTCACAATGGACCCCGCTGGACGGGTTTCCAGGCCGTTAGAGGCCCACACGAGCGAGACTAAAATCCATGCACGCTCACGCTCAATCCCACGGGTAGTGTTTAATCACAAACCAAGCTAACATGCACGTATTTGGATTACGGTGGCAGTTTCAACAGAAAATCTGAACTCAGGGTGGCAATAACTTTTGTTCCAGAGCTGAAATGAGCAGCGTTTGATGGCTGATGTCAGAATGCACCTGACCATCATTTTCTCCATCTGTCTCTCCGTGCTGGCTCGGCGTTTGGATCCGTGAACCAGTCCACGATGCCCTTGTTTTTAAGTGTATGTAGCATGTTGCACGCACCCACAGCTGCATGTGAAAGTGTCGAAAGGGGAGATGGGATTGGAGTTTGCTGCCAGCAAAGAGTTTATCACCGCTCTCATCCCTCTGGAGAGACTTTTTTCTCATCACCGGCCCATATCGTTTCTCTCCAAGCTCTGTAGATAAAGCATCTCAGTTTGAATAATCAGTTAACTTTCAAATAAAAACATATCACGAGAAGACAGTGCTTTTTTTTTCCAAGTTGCCACCATATCCGATTTCATCAGTGTAGTTATTCGGACCACTCTTGGCTCTGTATTTTTGGTGGTTCTCTTGGCCGACTCACTTCCAACGAGTGGAGAGATTAATTATCGGGGAAATGTATTAGCAAAGATGTATGAGGTGTCATTTTGTTCTGGGAATCCACGAGAGGCCAGAAAATGAAAGTCCTCATTATTCACGCGCTAAAGTTGCTATAATCTTCTCATCTCATAGCAGTGATACTCCTTTTAGGCACATTTCCCCTGGGACATGATCATTTATAAACCAACCATGTAATGTGAACAAACATGTGCCTCAACTTGTCCTTCAGAGTGTGGAGGGAAGAGGAAAACTCTTGTAAACTGTGTGCATTCATGGTGAAACACTCCGTAATTACAGTTAGAAGGGAAAAAGTACATAATACTTGCGGTCAAGCTGGGTGATTCTGGATTTTTAAAACTGAGCTGTGCTGCAGGGCATCTGCACCAAATGCTGAATGTGTGAGCGAGTTGTTGCAACACTCAGTATACACTGAAAAGTCTGTGATGAAAGTGTGTGTGTGTGTGTGTGTTGGGGCTCAAGCTCAGACAAAAAGGGGCTATTAGACACTTTAATATAAGAAGTGAAGATGAGGAAACCGTTGCCGGAGTTTAACAGCGCAATACACCCCGGAAATAACATTATGCTGTAACTCAAATCTGTGTTTCCAGGAGAAGCTATTGAGCCTGAGGCTTTTAGAGATCTCTGGTCAGCCAGTAAAACGCTTCCAGTCACAAAAACGCTGACAATCAACTGGTCCTCTTAACTTGTACACAAATAAAATGGATAACAAGAGCTTCGTTATTGCCCTGAAGAATGTGCCGATTAGGATTCAATGCACTAGATCATCTATTTTCCAGCTATTTTTTTGTCAGTATCTTTCGTCTCAGTGGTCTTTAGGAGCAGGTGGTTGCCCCGTCCAGCTGCCTGCCAATAGACGATCGACCAGAGGCCCCAGCAGCACGGCCACATTGATTTGGCACAAGGGAAAGGCGGCCGGCTCAAGACAGTACCAACTTACCTCCTGTTCTTTTATGTATGTTTTTTAGGAAGGCAGCTATTACTGCTTTAGTCATCTTGAATTGGAAATCAAATTAGAGGAGAAATCCCATTTCCTGATGCCCCAAAGCGCCATCTGAAACAGCCTCTTGTCCTTAAAGTGCAAAGATGGGTCACGAAAGTCATCAGCTTGGAAGTTAAAAAGCTCATTGCTGCTGAAAAGTGGAGCAGTCCAGTGGTAGGGGATCCTCGGACCTCACCATCCCCCCACATCATCAAACATTTCCCAGTGTGAGCCCTGCCCTGACACCTGCTCCCACTGTGCTCATTTTGCTAATGATTGGGATGTCATGGTACTCTTTGTTCAACCCATATGGTAATGCGAAATATGTCAAAAACATTTTAAATCCTTAATAAATCCCCTTTATGGGCTCATTTTTTTACTCACAAATTCAGTCACTGTTCAATGACTGTCTGCTTTATGATAAAACAAACAAACAAGAAAAAAAGTCAAGCAAAATTGCTGTGAAAGAAACCTTGTCGCAGCTTTGCCTTAACAAGAAGAAATGATTTCCATTCATTTCTGAGTTTATTTTCCACAGCGCCGCTTGGATTTGAATTCTCAGCAGGATCCGTTGATGGTGGCTGATTATGACTCGTCAGAAACCCGGTTTCAGCCACTCAACATACAACCATCTGTCCCATCTCAGCCAATGACACTGGAACGATGCACAGCCACTGATGAAAAATGTATGACACTCTTCCCTGTACATCGGGAACACATTTAGAAAACATTTTTGTGTTTGAAAGAAATGAAAAATAAGTGCCCGATGGGAATAAAAGCATATATCACAAAAAGCTAACTCAAGTACTGTTGAGTGCACGCTGACAGTACAACAGAATGAAAGCCTTTCTCCTCCTGTCAGCGTTCTCTGATTGTTTCCTGAAAACATAAGTGTTTGCTATTCTGACTATTCCATTTTCATACGTGATGCTTCCTGTTTCACATTGTACTGGGCTAATTGGCTACACCCACCAGCTGGGAGTGTTGCTAATACACAGAGGAAAAGCAGCCATGCTAACTTCCTGGAGTGCTGAAGTGTGCCAGGGCATCTTGCATGCATCCCATAGCTGAAAGTGAGCTAGTTGATGTGATTGCATCTGAGAAACGCCATCATTTATTGATGGTTCCATTAAAGTAGCATTGAGGTCTGTTGGAGGGGAGGAAGGGGGCACGCCATGGGACACACTGGTGGAACAGGGGATTAGGGTCCAACGGTGCACAACCCATAGAAAATTCTCTCCCATCCAGGCTGACGCCATTGTCCTTTTTACTTCTTCTCCCAAAGTCCTCAGTGGTTTTATACCGAGAAGGAAGGCAAGGCAAGTTTATTTGTATAGCACATTTTGTGTACAAGACAATACAAGGTGCTTTACATAAAACAAGGTGCTTTACATAAAACATTTGAAGCATTACAGAGCATTGACTAAACGCTTTAAGACAACAACCTGAAATGTCAGGTTCAGGGCTCGTCCCATGTCGCCGGCCGTTATTACAATTTTTTTTTGTCTTTTGTTTACTTGATAATGCTTCATGTAAATCCCAAAACCAGCGGCTACGAAGCTTCGAATTATCCATCTACCCCAGTCGTCAGCAGGACGGTTTTACTGCTGTTTCATCAAATCAAACTTTATTTATATAGCACTTTTCATACATTAAAAATGCAACACAAAGTGCTTCACAATAAAAATAATATATATATATATATATATATATATATATATATATATATATACGTATATAAACAGGATCACAACAGAGAATAAAAACCCATCCCTCTCACCACCACATATAAACCCACGCACTCACCCACAAAGCACACACACACACACTCACAGTACAAGCTAGTTAGATCTCTTTTTTTGTCATTTCTATACATCTTTTATGTATTTTTTATTTTTTATTTTTTACTTTTTATTTTACAATGCCTTACTTGTCAACCAGGCGACGCAACCTGGAAATTAACCGGAAGCACCCCGGGACCTCAGCAGCCTGGCCCCCGGCCAGTAATACCGCGGCTACTAATCCACCGCTACAATCGCACCAACGCGTCAGGCAAACGCGATGTGCTGACTTTCAAACGGAGCGGAAGTGCTGGGTCCCTTGATGTGATATCTGTGAAAGCTGATAAGAAGCTGGCATTATGAACTCAAATAAGCCAATTCACGTTGATCTTGTAATAGCATGGACATTTGTTATTACAGACCAACAGTTGGTCGTCGACATGTAAGATAAAACTGAAATGGGCCGGTGGAAAGCCCTGAGCACGAGACTAAAGGCTAAAGCCCTGTAGCAGTTAACAGGGTCAGAGCGTTTCAGAAATGAGGGGGCTAGTGAGAGGCTTTCAATCCGGCAGGGTTGAGTACCTACTCCCGCTTCGAGGCTGTGAACCAGACTATGATCCAACAACAAAGTGTTTGAGAATGTACTGGAACAGGTGTGATTTCCAGAGGGCTTGACTCACAGGTCAGAAGAGTTGAAACATCTGGATCTGAATGTTCCCTGGGTTCTAATAAAGCAGTTCGGAATATGTCAAGATAAAACTTTTTGTTTAATCTGGGTATGTTAATAGAATGGTCACTGGACTTTGACAGTGAATTAAAGCAAATAAATGGCTTATCAAAAAAAAAGATAAAATAAAGACACTTGCTGTTAGCATTACCAGTTAAAGGTATAGTAAGCAATTCTGCATCATTTCTATCCCAGGATATATTTTGTCCCATTGAGTGAATATCTCCTCACCATCTGCTAGCTGCTCATCTGAGCACGCTGTAAAAAAAAAAATCTGACACAAGACAAACAGAGAGGGGGCAGTAGGGGTCATGGTGGGGCGTGTCTTCTCAGGGAGGGGGAGGGGAGGGGGAGGGGGAGGGGGAGGGTGTTCAACAGACTTCACATCATCCAGGAATCACCTACTCTGTCTTCAATGCTAGATTTACAGCATAACATTGATCTAATACTTCCTTTTACAGAATGGTGAAAGCATCAGAGCCGTATAAAGAGATCATAATGGAACTTGATTATATAAAAAAGAACTTCTTTCAAACAACAAACTTTATATTATATTAAATGAAGGTCAGAAGGCATCATCAGACATCTTAGAACTCCCGTTTCAACAGTTTGTAATGATACAAAGAAGCTTCACAATGATAAAACTGAATTCTAGTATGTGATACTTTGAAAAAATGGACATAGAAAACCAAAGTAGATCTCTTTAAGAATGCAACATGTGCTTTTTTTTTTTTTTCTCTATAATGATCTGGAGCTGCTTTGCTGCTTCTGCTACTGGAGGCACTGAATGTATCAAAGGAATAATGAAATCAGTAGATTACCATTTTACCCAGTGTCAGATTTGGTGTCTGTTGAAGGTCTCGGGTCTGTTATCAGTACAAAGACCCTGAAAAACACATCTCTTAGCTCAAATGAATGATGTAAAAGAGAGACTATCAAGCAATGAGTCTTGCACTGAACGTATCAAGGGAATAATGAAATCAGTAGATTATAAAGGCATTTTGGGGTTAAATATTTTACCCGGTGTCACTTTTGGTTTAAGATGAAGGCCTTGACTCTGTTATAAATACAAAGACCCTGACAACACATCAGTTGGCACAAATGAATGATGTAAAAGGGAAACTAACCAACAATGAGTTTTGACCTAAATCCCACAGAAAGTCTCTGGAGGAGAGATGAAATCTATGATTACAAAATGACAGACAAACGTAGAAACCAGATAAAAATGCTGTATTCTGCAAATATTCTTCTGACAGCACATTTTGCAGCTGTAACCAGCTGTCGTATCAATATTCTTTGTAAACACTGTCTCACAGCTAAACAGGTTTAGATATTTAAGACACTGTGTTTTTGTCAGTGGTAATAGTTTGACAGATGAAAAGGCTACCTTTCCATAGAAAGACGAGGCTTTTAAGCATTTCCTGATATTCTCGCCCTCGTTCCTGTCCTCATTCTAGGATCCTCCAGAGAAGTGAAAGCTTCCGCTGACGTCTCAGAGCAAATGTTCCAGAAGCTTAGAGGCAAGAATGAGTTTACTGTGCTGGCAACCCTCAAGCAGGATCACCTGAACTCTGGAGTCATCCTCTCCATTCATCACTCTGAGCGCAGGTATGTTATCAGTTACCAAAAGCGCCGAAATCAGGTAAGTGTAACCTTCAAATGAACAACACATGACGTATTCCATGATGTTATTATTTATATACCTAAAACAGAAATGCAGAGGCAGTGTGTGAAAAGAAAAAACTGCTCCCCACAGTTTTGGCCCAAACCAATGAACCTACCACCACCGTGCTTTGCCATTGGTATGAGGTTTTACGCTCATCGTCTGTGCTTGGTTTTATGGCGATGGGTGCGGCTGTGCACTATGATCAAACATTTCCAATTTGGTCAAAATAACGACACAATCCAATATATCACGTGTTGCTATTCACCTGATAATGTATTCACCTGATTGTAAGGCCTGTTATGTGTTTTTTTTGTGTGTTTTTTTGTATTTCTTCCACACTAGTTGAAAAACACAAAGCAAATCGCTCCAACTACAAGTCTATTACTCACAGTCCATCAGTGATGCAAGCATGGAGCCTGTAATTGAGATTTGAAAACTGATGAGACACTATCTGCAGTTGGTATGCTAATGTTTTCATTAGTTTGTGGTAGCTGAGCCGTTGGACGATCAGAGCAGCAATTTGAGTTTCACATAATGCATTGATTGAACAGTTTGTACATTAAAGTCAGTCCTAAGATGAGAGCTCACAGGGATGTTAATGACTTTCCCCATTGCTGATTAGCTTTCCCAGCCAGTCATATGCTACAAAGCAGCGCTGCATAGTTTCATTTGGAAACGTGACAAGGACTAATTCAGCATCAGGAGTGTAAGCGAGTGCATTTATGGAGCCGGGATTAATGCACATGCATGACTAGGGGAGAGTAAATCTATTAGATGTGGTTTGCAGATAAATCAATATCAATGCTACACTTGCATGAGCTTCTATTTTTCTTTTTGAATAATGCTTCAAGCAAATAGCTCTGCTTTAAATAAGAATGACATTAAAAGCAGAGGTGATGAGAGTGCTCTGGCAGCTGTTTCCATTAGTGTCCCTGTGCTACGTGAGTTTCAGTGGTGTGGAGCAGGAGATTCTTCTTGAATACTAATTTGCCTGTCCACTATATAAGTCCACTATATGTTGCCAATTGTTGTATGTTGCTGATGCTGCATTTAAACAGCCATATAGTTCCATTACGTTGGACCAGCGATATGATTCAATTCTACATAGTGTTGCAGATCTGAGAAATGTGAGTCATTTATCCCTCAGCTGTGTGTTGAGTGGAGCCATTGGTTTAGACACTTGGGTGATGCATGCTTTTTAAAAGATTTTTTTTTACTTTATTAACTGTGAAAATAAGAACAAAATAGGATTATCTTTAAGTAAAGTGACTGTAATGTAAATATGCATGTGATGCGGACTGACAGAGACATCAACACTGTGTGGCTCTAACTAAAGCAGGTGCTTCTTTATATTTTATTTTATTTTATTTTTTTTTTAGGTTCCTGGAACTTGAGAGCAGTGGACAGCGCAGCGAGGTGCGCCTTCATTACCGCACCAAGAGTCAACAGGATCACACTGAGGTGTTTCCTTATAGCCTGGCTGACAACCAGTGGCACAAAGTCTCCGTGGCCGTCAGTGCATCACACGTCATATTACACGTGGACTGCAACAGGTATGTCGCTGTGGATGCATACATAGTGTATATATATATATATGTATGTGTGTGTGTAGCCTGACAGTTGAGGATCTTCACCCTCATAACTCATTAAAACTGAAAATTCTCATTTGATTTGCTCCTGAGATGCACCGATATGATGCACCAGATTGGTACCAGCCCACACAAGCACCTCATTTAGTGGGTGTGCAGTCTGTCAGCACTCGTTGACTGACAAATAAGAACATCAAGAATACGTCTTAATCAAAGAAATCATATATATATACAGCAGAATGAAACATGGGGACGTAGAATTGTTGTTAAAGCGAGTTTAGCAGGCGTAAAACACATCTAAACGGCTGCATTTCAGAGCAATGCCTGTAGGTTAAAACAACCTTCAGCTGATGAATACATACATTTATTAGACCTGATCCTTCTCACACTAATAGAAAAAGATAAAAGAAAACAGCTGAAAACTGCCAGTCAGAACCGGACTGGGGACTGTTGTATTGGCACACGGATGCTGGTTTCTGGTTTATATGCATTAGTGGGTCTTCAGCTTTGACTTTTCGGCCCATTTAACACAGTTGTCATTGCTTGTGGCGGTGGAGGCTGTCGGGGGCCTCTCACGCTTATTTTGTAAACCTCAGCCAGACTGACGCTGCGATGCAAGTCTAACCTGCATCAGCGGACTGTTATAACGGGTCAGCTCAGGTAACCTGCCTCGGCTGACTTTTCGACCGGCGTTTCGTGTCCGCTTGAGGCTGCCTGGGTTTGCTGAACCGTCCCTTCTGTGTGCCGTAAAAAAAAATAAAAAAAAAAAAAGGCATCACAATGAAGTCTGAACATCATTCATTCAGTGCCCCTAGATAAAAGGAACTTAAACTTATATTTGGCTGACAGTATCTTCACTTTACTTTCTTACCTCACTTTTTTTACATCCTGTAACCTTGGTCGGCTGCCTCATGGGCCCCGTGAGGGTTGAGAACACTTTCCATAAGTAAATCTGTGTTATACGTGCACCTGCTGTATGATTCGTCTTGGGTGTGACCGCTTGTCCGTGTTGATGCTGCTTGGCACAGTGGTAGAAGCAGACGGCTTCACCATGTGGGCTGCAGAAAGCATGCGGCTCTCTCCTCCCTCCTCTGGGAAAAAGTTAACCGGGGGGGATTTATAAGGGCAGGACCAGCAGTGTGAAGGGAAACTGACCAGAGCAAATACACTTTTGTGATTTAAAAACCACTGACCGCCTCACGTATGTGTCTTTTTCAGGATCTATGAGCGAGTGTTGGAAGCCCCTTACATGGACATACCTGAGGACACCTCCTTCTGGCTCGGACAGAGAAACGCCGCTCACGGCTTCTTCAAGGTTGACGCCACATTGACGACTTCTTTCTCCGAACATACCATATCGAAGTTGATGCCTGCCCTTATCTGTCACTTTAAGAAGCAATAAATGATTCAGGACGGACAGAGCGCTGACATTTCACACCATATGATTGCTTTGTCTGCTCCCTCTTTGGTTTTTATTTATTATATTTGTTGGGTTTAATTGCTTGCATTTCTTAAGGATTACCATTTTAATTCGAGGGTTGCCTTGCTCATCGCTGGAATTGACATTTATTTTGTCACTGTTTGTTCCCTTCTCCTTAGTCTGCAGCTAAGCCCGGCGCAATTATCTCAGCAAGCCTCACACTGCTGATTTGGAAGAAATCATTAAACAGACTCGGGACCGTCCTCATTAAGCGCCGTCGACAGCGCTGTTTTCCAGGCAGAGAAACGTATAGTATTTGAGGAAAAAAAAAAAAGAAGAAAATTCAGCTCTAAACTAGCTCTTTGTGACGTCAGCGGATGCACGCGCCGCCGCTGTCAGTACTTTACTGGATAATGAAAGAAGCCTTTGAGGTCAGCCAATAATCTTTCGTGCAGTGGAGCATCTCTGCTCGTCACTCTTGCGCAGCCTTGATTAGTTGCTGGGAAGGCACGTCTTTCAAAACTCACAGCTTCATTAGAGCACATGTGCTCACACACACGCTGAAAGAGTCAATCTCCATTTGAGAGCGTCAGCTGAAGAACAGAAAATCACAACCCCAGCAGTATCAGGGAAGCCTCCAGAATTAGCGTACCTGCACCTCTGCGTCACGCTTCAGCGGCTGTTCTCTGTCGACACAGACTTTCTGGTTCTTCCCCGATGAGAGACGCACTTTTTCCGAACTCCGTCGGTGTGTTTTTGTGTGCTGATGAAGCAGAGCGTTCCCAGTCCTGACTCGGAAGAAACCGTCTCTTTAAGATTCAGACGATCCCAAACGTTACGCTGAATCAACGCTGAAACATACAAATCCAGTCTTACCTCGCAGTCGGATCTGAATGTATCTTTTTCCAGCCTGGAGGACTCGTCTCACATTGGCCATGGTTACATGATTTTTTTTTTAATTCGGAATTAACTATTCTGAATTAAACTATTTTCCTTCGAGTTTACATGGAAATAGTAATTCCGAATTGAGGTTTACATGGAAAACACGTTTGATCGACTTTATCCAATTCCGCTTAAGGTCTGGGGGTTGGGAAGGGTTCTGATTGGATGGGGGGTCGGACGTCTTTATGTATTTACGTCTACAGAAAGAAAACAAAGTTACTTGATTAGCAACAACATGGAGGACTACATTATTAGCATCCTTTTTGGATTTGCTTTCATTTTATTTTTGAAGCAGCAGCACGACAACATCATGTCGATGATTTTCTTTCGAAAAAACAACCCCGGCGCGGAATATAAGCCTCATCGCGACAGACGGGCAAGGGAATGAGCATGTGCAGAAAGACTGGAATTAATTTAAAGCAGAATGAGTGTTTACATGACCGCGGAATTATTCTATTCGGATTTAAAATCAGAATAAACCAGCCACTTACTTCAGAATTAAATTTGGAATGGACATTTTCATTCGGAATTAGGTGTTTACATGGTAATTTTTAATCATTTTAAACGGATTTAATTTTAATTCTGAATTAAACAGGAATTAAACTTCCCATGTAAATGCACTAAGTGATTCAGCAACAGAGTGTCTCCATTCTGAGACTTCTTCAGGTCCGCTGCAACACAGACGCTACAGGAGATTCCTCCCTGCTCACAGACATAACCATGACAGCTACTTGAATCATGACAACTACTGCAACAATCAATTTCTCTTTGGGGGATGAATAAAAAGTCATTTTGAATTTGAATTGGCAACTTTATTTTCAAATTGAAAATGAAAGTGCCTGTGTGATTGTGCCTTCACTTTGCCCCCTCGCTGTTTCGCTCAGATTTCAGACAGGAACCGGAAAAACTGTGTCAGCGACTAACGGTTGCGCTGAAAAGTCATTAAAAAGTCTTTTTTTTTTTTTTTTTTTTTTTTTTTTTTTTTAAAGCAGCTGCATATCTGTTAACAACAGGCACAGGTGCACGCAGGACTGGATGATGCCTTGGAGGTCAGCTGCTAATCTTGTTACGCAGCGGCATCTTTCCTGATAAGACGCTGCTGCGTGGGAAGCAGGAAAGCTCTCGCTGTGATGTTCCTTCACATCGTACGTAGCGCTGAACAGCAGCGACGGGCCACCAGGTAGCTCACTGGGTTGGGTCTAGGTGACCCACATACAGAGGTACAGAGGCTCCGATCCTCCTGCAGCAGTTGCAGGTTCGACTCCCAGCTTTTGACCCTTCGTCTTCCCCCTCTCTCTCTGCTCCGTTTTCCTGTAAAGTTTAAAGCCACAGACCAGCTGTTTACCCCCAGTAATACCAGCAGGCCTTACTGGACTGCACGTGCTCAGCAGTCCTGGTTCTGGTGTGCAGGAGGAGGTTGATAGTGCACGTGACTGAGGAATGCACAGGGTAGAGGTTCAACCTTTGGCTTCAAATCTGTTTATTTTAACCAAGGTTAAGTTTTTTCCAGCTACTTTAAAATTCACAATTTCAATTTCAGATTAATTCCAATACATTCTTGCACATTCCCTTTAACAGCCATTTATTTCTTTGAAAGGTTTCCATCTTTGAACATTTTCCTGATTCCACAACCCTAATCCGACGCCGTTCTAAGCTGCAGTGTTTTGTTTTTTTCTTTTTTTTTCTTTTCTTTTTCCTTTTGGCCCTTTACATGCAACCGCTTCTTTGCTGCAAGTGGATTTTATCTCTCAGAAGAATGTCCCTAGGAGCTTTGTTTCTATATCCTCACTAATTTATTCATTAGTTAGATAAACGACACGTCTTTCTTTCTATATCACACCCACGCCAGCCCTCCTCTCACTTTTAAGTGATCAAATAAAATGTGACACATTTCATATAAACTCATCTTGTTACTAAACCTCGCTCTCGTACTCAGTTTCACTTGCACATTTGTCACATTAGCGATGTAAATGCTCCTTTCTTTTGCTTCACCGTGACTTCATCTGCTTCACACGACGCAGCGTTAATGGCAGTTCAGATGAAGCTGACGGCTGTCTCGGGGTGTGATATCGGTACAGCGGCGGCAAATGTACGTACCGTGTTACGGTTTAATCACCGGCGTGATAGGCACGAATCCCTTCTCCTCCATTTTTTATTTATTTATTTTTTTGCACTTTTGCTGTGAAGAATCAGTGAGTCACTTCCGCTGGATTTGAAATTTACAGCCGGTAAATTAAAGTGACAAGACAATTAAAAAAAAAAAAACAATGTCTCCTAAGTTGCATCTTTTCTGAGGGTAATAGATGCTCTCAAGGAGGGAAACGGGCCGTGCTGCCATGGTAACAGAGTATGTGTGCGTGCGTAAGCGTTTCTTGTTTGGACACAGGACAATTTGGATTTATGCTGAAATGAATTCCTATTTCTTTATCATGACTGGCAGAGACGGGAGCAAAAAGAAAGAATCAACTTGCCAAATAAAGTCTCACTTATCGGTTCAGTCACGTTCCAGTTTGTTCACAGATTTGAGAAAAGGTTAACGAGACAGGATGTCACTTGAAATTGAAAAAAAATATTTCAACTCGCTTTCATAAGTACATAAGTTCCCTCCTGTAATCAGTTGCATGATTGCACCAATCACTGCAACACACTAGGCAGGTGTGTTTAAATGCACCCACGCAGTATTATCTCAAGCTGGACTCAAACGACCACGTGTTCACGACTTTCTTCCCTTTTGGAGCCTCGTCTGCTTATTTCACGTTGACTGCGTTCGTCTTACGTGCGCGGCCGTCAGTTCTCTGTGATGTGTTATTCTCTTTGATGGGAACATGTGTTGTGTTTGTGTGTGCAGGGGGTGATGCAGGATGTGGAGATCCTGGTGATGCCGCAGGGTTACATCTCTCAGTGCCCAGATCTGAACAGAAGTAAGAAACCGCTCTCATGCTTTACATGTTTGGAAGCATGTTGAGCATTTCGTTTTCATTTACCCGGAATGTTGAGTTTGCACGGCACATGTTTGCATTGATTTTTTTTTATTGTATAATTAAAATTCTTGAACCTCTGTATTAATTTGTTCTTGGAGCGAAAAAGCCCAAGACAGTTTAGCAGTTTATTCCTCACTATGGAGACATGATGGAAGCAGTTAAATTGTAAGTGGAAGATGATATTCCTGTCTTTTTGCTACAACTTTAATACGATGGTGTATTGTGGCCATTTGAGGGGAATAAAATGGGAGTGGAAGGGCAGTAAAATTCACGGAAACATCTCATTTGAGCTGGTTTTTCTTTTTGTTGTTGCTGTTCTTTGCAAACTTGCTAATTTCTGAGTTTTTAAACTCAGAAATTCTGACTCCATAAACAGACAAATTTGCAATAAGACCGTTCTCTGAACAAAAAAAAACAACCAGATTCTTGAGGCATAAATTCCCGCTTTTAATGACCTGATCAAATTATACATTGCACTCTGCTTGAGCAAGCAGGAAATAGACCTGATTTTGGCTCCAAATCACAATTTTATCACCGCTATCATAAAAAAGGGCTGCTGTGATGTAGACACGTGTCTAACCGTTTTTAGCTCTTGAGACTGAATACCCGTTACTGCCAGTAGAACAAGCAGTGAAGGGGGATTAATTTTTTTTTCTTTATTTTATCTTTAACAGGATTAATTTTCCTTCCTCAAAATTAGGGCCTGGGCAATGATTAAAAATTTTAATCGTGATTAATCGCATGATTTACCTGATTAATGACGACTGATCACATTGGATACGAAAAATTACATAATGAATTCAAAAGTAGTGTAAAGTGCACTTTTATTTAAATGTTCTGCTGCCACATAAACCAAGGTTCCATAACATTTGTTGTGCAAACACTTTTCACATCAGCATTTGTGAGAAAAACATGTTTAGTGTAAATCTCATCTTAAAAAATGTAAAACTTAGCATTTGTGAGCTTCTACTGTTTTTGTTAATCCATACTTCTCCCACTCGCTACATTTACTAGTCTGCCGAAGCCTCGTTTCACTGTCAGACGCATTGAATGGATTTGTTGATATCAACTGTGTGTTTTGCATTTAAGTGATATTTTAGACTCGAAGTACTCCGGTGATATGAGAGTTCAACTTGTCAGTGGTTTCAAAGAACCTCGTTTCTGTTTAATCCTCCGTCTGGGAGAACTTTA
Organism: Hirundichthys speculiger; assembly: GCA_018398805.1. NCBI lineage: Eukaryota > Metazoa > Chordata > Actinopteri > Beloniformes > Exocoetidae > Hirundichthys > Hirundichthys speculiger. The sequence goes on from JAGFBZ010000163.1 coordinate 421,955, forward strand.
AAATGAAAATGTCCATGTGAAAGTTCTGTAACTTTACTGTTCTTCATGTCTGTTTCAGCTTTTCCGCATGTTTTTCCGCCAATTCTCTTCTGGTTCCGCAGCAGCCAGTAAAATGTTTTTCAAAATAAAAGCATGTGAGCAACATGTGTTAATGCGCGATAAAATAAATGTCGGCGTTTAATAAATTAATGAGTTAATGCGATAATAACGTGTTATCTTGGCCAGCCCTATTCAAAATACAAGACATGTTTTTTTTTTTTTGTTTTTCTTGCAAATTTGCAAGCGTATAAAGTCAGAAATTCTGACTTCATAAACTTGGGTGAAAAAGTCTGCAATTCTTCTCAAACCTCCTTAATACACTGTCAGGCTTGATTTAAGCAAATATAGCACTTTATTACACGTTTTAGATATTTTACCGCACTACATTGAAGTGGTACTCTATGACACAGTTTGGCTTTAAAAATGTTTTGAAGCAAACTTGCTCCTGCAGTTTGGTTACTTAGTTTTGTTCATCAGGTGATACCGTTTACCTCTTGCTTTTTGATTAAATCATTTATTTTCAAACTAAGTCTCATGTTTCATGCGACAAAGCTGCAAGAGCTCGTCTTTTTTTCTTTAGGTTTGCTATGGACAGACATCTTTTATTCTCATAGTTTAGTGTAGTGCTGGGCGATATGGAAAAAATCATATATCACGATATGGACTATTTTATATCACGATAACGATATATATCACGATATACCATAATAAAGTTTGTTTTCAGTTATTCTCTGAAAAGTTTGACAAAAATCTCATTGCTTTCTTTTCAACTTTATTTTGAAAGGACATTTAGCTGAACTGTCACAAACATACATTTTAGTGTAGCAAAAACAGGTAGGTACAGAGGTACAGTAGCTTTCACATTTTTTTAAACTGCACAACAGTTTCTGAGAGGAAAAACACATTTTTGCACTGAAGTTCAGCTATAAAAAATAAACACAAATTATTTTTCAACTTTCTGAAATCTGTAACCTTGTAGTGCAAAGTTTGCAAACCAATATAAAGTGTCTAAAGTAAACATCAGGGTTGAAGAGAACTCTGTTTAAGGCATTAACCATGAATAAAAGTGCAAACATAAAAGGCTACTTTGTAGAAGTAGATATGATTCTATCAATTTTATCGTTGCAGGTTATTTAATTACACATTTGCTGTAATAATTGATAAAATTAGGTTAGAAACGATAGAAACGATAGAAGAGAAATGGCACGATACACACTTTTATATTGTCCCCACAATATGTATTGTCATATTGCCCAGCGCTAGTTTAGTGTAGTATTTGCAGCGAATGAGCTTCTCTTGCAACCAGTATCTGAGTGATCAGAAAATTTACTTCTGATCATGCACAGCGGCCACCACAGTGGACAGCTGCTCAGAGGCTGTTTTCCTGCTCTGCACGGGTTCATGCACGGGTTCGAACAGTTGAGTTGGAGATCAGCTGCTTTACTGGACATCAGGGAGTCATTCTACGTTCATTCAGTGCAATGCATTGTCCGTATTTGTCATTTAGAGGTTTTATGTAAATCCATGATGAGCATGTGCATTTTTTTTTAATTCTGTGAAGAAAATTACAAATTCACTTGACCGTAAAAGTACAGTTTGACCTTTTCTCATTAATTTGTTAAACGATTTCATGACATCCAAATGAGCGGGTATCAATAACGTGCTGAAAAATATGAATCTAAAAAAATAAACTGTGATATGTGAGAAGTAGGTAATTATGTTAAACTAGAAACTAGAGCACTTTTAAAAATAATGCATGAAAGGGTTAAGAGAGATGGACAATCTTCTGTCGTTACTGACTCCGTTACATTTGCCAAACTGCTCTAAAATGTCGTGTGTTGTGTCTCAGCATGTCCCACCTGCAATGATTTCCATGGACTTGTGCAGAAAATCATGGAGCTGCAGGATATCCTTGCAAAAACCTCAAGCAAGGTAATTTTCAAAGAAATTGATTATTCATTTACTGCTGCCCACAGCTTGAGCCTTATCCCCCCAAAAAGCATAACAAACAGTCGCCAACAATTACAACTGTGAACTTAATGAGCAAATTGCACAAAAAGCATGAAATAAATTCCTATCAGTACGCTTCTATCATTGCAACAGGCTGCAAAAGATGTTAGTTTGGTTATTATTCAATGTAGGTATCTTCTGATGGAGAAACTGACTGTAAAACGTGTTGAAGGCAGCTAATTCATGTTTTTTTTTTTTTTTTGTGGTGAACTGATTTCAGTTGGATGTGCACCTTAATGACACAAACTTTTTTTTTTTCCTGTCTTTATTTCTTTTTATGGCGGGGGTTGGTGGTGGTGTGACCAGCTGTCCCGGGCAGAGGAGAAGATGAATGGACTAGATGGCTGCTATTGTGAGCGGACCTGCAACGTCAAGGGGGTCGTCTACAGGGAGGATGAGGGCTGGACAGATGGCTGCAGGAACTGCACGTGCACGGTGGGGCTTCGCACAGGGGTGCTGATGTAACCTGTGTGTGTGTGTGTGTGTGTGTCGTGTGTGTAAGGCTGATGAAGAGCTGAATTAATTCAGAGTGTCTGAGTGAATCCAAAATCACGCACTCGTCATCGCTGTATGTGATTGTATAATTTTTTGTTCACAAATGTGTGAGTGAAATAAACAGTCTAGATGCATGTGTGAAAGTGTGTATATTTGTTTTTTCTCTTTGAGAACATGCATTTTTAATCTTGTCTAGTTTGTGTGCGTCTGTGACGCGCGCATGCTCATTACTCTATTCAACTGTAAAAGATGGCTTTTGTCTGGCTCCACTGTTGAATGCGGGTGTGCAGGTGGGGGCTTGTGGGTGTATGCTGCGACGTGGCAGAGGTGCAGAGTGCAGGGGCCCCATTGTTGGGGGCTTGTAGTGTCATTATTTCGGTACATTAGTGGAGGGTTGCCCCAGTTACCCAAGAAAAGATGATGTATTATCAACCTCCGCTGTGCTCGGGATTACGCACATCGACAACAGTTCTTAGTAAAGCTTCATTGTCTCTAGGGTTTGCTTTGCGCTACAAAAAGTGGAAATAATTGCCAAAATAAAGGATGAAAACCCACTGGAGATCGTCAGCTTGTACCACACGAGCAAACAGATTCCCTCCTTTGTCACTCTACTCAGCTTTGAAAACATAAAACTCATTCAGTGCTACTCATCGGCTCCGCCAGGCCAACGAAATGCAGTCACGCACCACTGGTCAACATGAAAAAGAAAAAAAAGGAAAAAGAAATCACGCATCTCTCAGAGCACTGCACCTAATTGCTCCTGACAGATGATAATTATCATCAGAGATTTGTTAAACCCACTCATCCAATGAGGTGGCTGGGTTTCTGGGTACGACGTTACGCCGCTTCCAAGCTGCAATTAAGGAATTAGATGGTTTGCGTTTCCTTACTTTATGTGTGGCATTTAGCTGTGACCTTTAAAATTCAAAGGTGATGCATTAAGATGTTTTCAATTATGGGGATTAGGTTCATAGATGTTGTTGTCACAGAGCTTTCACCCATGGAAATGATGTTAATTGTCGGCATAGCAGGAAGAAGGGAGGTAGCCATTTGGAAAGGCGAGATATGGTGATTACTGAAAACAAAGATTGATGAACAATAAAATAATAACTTTATTTAAAAGGTACACAGTACTTATCAGTGCTGCCATAATCCTGCAGATATTAAGAAGATAAAGCATCCCCTGATCCCCTAATTATAGGGGGATCAGTGAGATGTAAGTCTCCCTGCGGGGGTCTGGTCAGTGTGCTGGACGATGGCCGAACTATCAGAGTCAACAAACTAGCAGTAAACTATCAGTGAACACAGTATCAGTAAACTATCAGAGTGAACACGCTAACAGTAAACTATCAGAGTCAACAAACTAGCAGTAAACTATCAGTGAACACAGTATCAGTAAACTATCAGAGTGAACACGCTAACAGTAAACTATCAGAGTCAACAAACTAGCAGTATACTATCAGTGAACACAGTAACAGTAAACTATCAGAGTCAACAAACTAGCAGTATACTATCAGTGAAACACTATCAGAGTGAACACGTAACAGTAAACTATCAGAGTCAACAAACTAGCAGTATACTATCAGTGAACACGTAACAGTTATCAGAGTGTGTCAGAGTGAACACGCTAACAGTAAACTATCAGAGTCAAACTAGCAGTATATATCAGTGAACACAGCAGAGTGAACACGCTAACAGTACTATCAGTGAACAGGTCAGTGTACGTGTAAACATTACATACTGTCAGAGTGAACACAAACTATCAGGTAAATATCAGAGTGAACAAACTACAGTATACTATCAGTGAACACAGTAACAGTAAACTATCAGAGTGAACCCACAGTAACTATCAGAGTGAACACGCTAACAGTAAACTATCAGAGTGAACAAACTAGCAGTATACTATCAGTGAACACAGTATCAGTACACTATCAGAGTGAACACGCTAACAGTAAACTATCAGGTAACTAGCAGTATACTATCAGTGAACACAGTATCAGTAAACTATCAGAGTGAACACGCTAACAGTAAACTATCAGAGTCAACAAACTAGCAGTATACTATCAGTGAACACAGTATCTGTAAACTATCAGTGAACACACTAGCGGTAAACTATCAGAGTGAACACGCTAACAGTAAACTATCAGAGTGAAACAAACTAGCAGTATACTATCAGTGAACACAGTATCAGTATGTAACTATCAGAGTGAACACGCTAACAGTAAACTATCAGAGTGAACAAACTAGCAGTATACTATCAGTGAACACAGTATCAGTACACTATCAGAGTGAACACGCTAACAGTAAAATATCGTGAACACGCTAACTTAAACTATCAAGTGAACTAGCAGTATACTATCAGTGAACACAGTAACAGTAAACTATCAGAGTGAACACACTAGCGGTAAACTATCAGAGTGAACACGTTAACAGTAAACTATCAGAGTGAACAAACTAGCAGTATACTATCAGTAAACACAGTATCAACACTATCAGAGTGAACACGCTAACAGTAAACTATCAGAGTCTAGTAGTATACTATCAGTGAACACAGTATCAGTACACTATCAGAGTGAACAGGCTAACAGTAACTATCAGAGTCAACAAACTAGCAGTATACTATCAGTGAACACAGTAACAGTAAACTATCAGAGTGAACACACTAGCGGTAAACTATCAGAGTGAACAGGCTAACAGTAAACTATCAGAGTGAACAAACTAGCAGTATACATCAGTGAAACATCAGTACAGTAAACATCAGAGTGAACACGCTAACAGTAACTATCAGAGTGAACACGCTAACACTAAACTATCAGAGTGAACAAACTAGCAGTATACTATCAGTGAACACAGTATCAGTACACTATCAGAGTGAACACGCTAACAGTAAACTATCAGAGTCAACAAACTAGCAGTATACTATCAGTGAACACAGTAACAGTAAACTGTCAGAGTGAACACACTAGCGGTAAACTATCAGAGTGAACACGCTAACAGTAAACTATCAGAGTGAACAAACTAGCAGTATACTATCAGTGAACACAGTAACAGTAAACTATCAGAGTGAACACGCTAACAGTAAACTATCAGAGTGAACACGCTAACAGTAAACTATCAGAGTCAACAAACTAGCAGTATACTATCAGTGAACACAGTAACAGTAAACTATCAGAGTGAACACACTAGCGGTAAACTATCAGAGTGAACAGGCTAACAGTAAACTATCAGAGTGAACAAACTAGCAGTATACTATCAGTGAACACAGTATCAGTACACTATCAGAGTGAACACGCTAACAGTAAACTATCAGAGTGAACACGCTAACAGTAAACTATCAGAGTGAACAAACTAGCAGTATACTATCAATGAACACAGTATCAGTACACTATCAGAGTGAACACGCTAACAGTAAACTATCAGAGTCAACAAACTAGCAGTATACTATCAGTGAACACAGTAACAGTACACTATCAGAGTGAACACGCTAACAGTAAACTATCAGAGTGAACACGCTAACAGTAAACTATCAGAGTGAACAAACTAGCAGTATACTATCAGTGAACACAGTATCAGTACACTATCAGAGTGAACACGCTAACAGTAAACTATCAGAGTCAACAAACTAGCAGTATACTATCAGTGAACACAGTAACAGTAAACTGTCAGAGTGAACACACTAGCGGTAAACTATCAGAGTGAACACGCTAACAGTAAACTATCAGAGTGAACAAACTAGCAGTATACTATCAGTGAACACAGTAACAGTAAACTATCAAGTGAACACGTAACAGTAGTAACTATCAGAGTGAACACGCTAACAGTAAACTATCAGAGTGTGAACAAACTAGCAGTATCTATCAGTGAACACAGTATCAGTACACTATCAGAGTGAACACGCTAACAGTAAACTATCAGAGTCAACAAACTAGCAGTATACTATCAGTGAACACAGTATCAGTAAACTATCAGAGTGAACACGCTAACAGTAAACTATCAGAGTCAACAAACTAGCAGTATACTATCAGTGAACACAGTATCTGTATCAGTGAACACACGGTAAACTATCAGAGTGAACACGCTAACAGTAAACTATCAGAGTGAACAAACTAGCAGTATACTATCAGTGAACACAGTATCAGTACACTATCAGAGTGAACACACTAACGTAAAACTATCAGAGTGAACACGCTAACAGTAAACTATCAGAGTGAACAAACTAGCAGTATACTATCAGTGAACACAGTATCAGTACACTATCAGAGTGAACACGCTAACAGTAAACTATCAGAGTGAACACGCTAACAGTAAACTATCAGAGTGAACAAACTAGCAGTATACTATCAGTGAACACAGTAACAGTAAACTATCAGAGTGAACACACTAGCGGTAAACTATCAGAGTGAACACGTTAACAGTAAACTATCAGAGTGAACAAACTAGCAGTATACTATCAGTAAACACAGTATCAGTACACTATCAGAGTGAACACGCTAACAGTAAACTATCAGAGTCAACAAACTAGTAGTATACTATCAGTGAACACAGTATCAGTACACTATCAGAGTGAACACGCTAACAGTAAACTATCAGAGTCAACAAACTAGCAGTATACTATCAGTGAACACAGTAACAGTAAACTATCAGAGTGAACACACTAGCGGTAAACTATCAGAGTGAACAGGCTAACAGTAAACTATCAGAGTGAACAAACTAGCAGTATACTATCAGTGAACACAGTATCAGTACACTATCAGAGTGAACACGCTAACAGTAAACTATCAGAGTGAACACGCTAACACTAAACTATCAGAGTGAACAAACTAGCAGTATACTATCAATGAACACAGTATCAGTACACTATCAGAGTGAACACGCTAACAGTAAACTATCAGAGTCAACAAACTAGCAGTATACTATCAGTGAACACAGTTACAGTAAACTGTCAGAGTGAACATACTAGCGGTAAACTATCAGAGTGAACACGCTAACAGTAAACTATCAGAGTGAACAAACTAGCAGTATACTATCAGTGAACACAGTAACAGTAAACTATCAGAGTGAACACGCTAACAGTAAACTATCAGAGTGAACACGCTAACAGTAAACTATTAGAGTGAACAAACTAGCAGTATACTATCAGTGAACACAGTAACAGTAAACTATCAGTGAACACACTAGCTGTAAACTATCAGAGTGAACAAACTAGCGGTAAACTATCAGAGTGAACACACTAGCGGTAAACTATCAGAGTGAACACGCTAACGGTAAACTATCAGAGTCAACAAACCAGCAGTATACTATCAGTGAATACAGTAACAGTAAACTATCAGTGAACACACTAGCGGTAAACTATCAGAGTAAACAAACTAGCGGTAAACTATCAGAGTGAACACAGTAACAGTAAACTATCAGAGTGAACACGCTAACAGTAAACTATCAGAGTGAACACGCTAACAGTAAACTATCAGAGTGAACAAACTAGCAGTATACTATCAGTGAACACAGTAACAGTAAACTATCAGTGAACACACTAGCGGTAAACTATCAGAGTGAACAAACTAGCGGTAAACTATCAGAGTGAACACGCTAACAGTAAACTATCAGTGAACACACTAGCGGTAAACTATCAGAGTGAACAAACTAGCGGTAAACTATCAGAGTGAACACGCTAACAGTAAACTATCAGAGTGAACAAACTAGCAGTATACTATCAGTGAACACAGTAACAGTAAACTATCAGTGAACACACTAGCGGTAAACTATCAGAGTGAACAAACTAGCGGTAAACTATCAGAGTGAACACGCTAACAGTAAACTATCAGTGAACACACTAGCGGTAAACTATCAGAGTGAACAAACCAGCGGTAAACTATCAGAGTGAACAAACTAGCGGTAAACTATCAGAGTGAACACGCTAACAGTAAACTATCAGTGAACACACTAGCGGTAAACTATCAGAGTGAACAAACCAGCGGTAAACTCTCAGAGTGAACACGCTAACAGTAAACTATCAGAGTCAACAAAATAGCAGTATACTATCAGTGAACACAGTAACAGTAAACTATCAGAGTGAACACGTTATCAGCATGTCCTCAAAATAGAAACTGTAGCTGAAACCATTTTGACATTGGAATTAGTGCTGCCTAACTTCCATAGTGTGATCCATCATTTAGAGACACAGGTGTTTCCCAGAAGCAAGGTTTTAAAGAACGTTTATGTCTGGGTTTGTTAAATTTCTTTAACTTAATTGACACCAAAAAAAAAAAAAAATCAACAAGACTGTTCAAATCTACAGATTTTCCTAGATAAAAACTTAAAAAGGAAGGTGGTCTATCTTCCCTTTTATTTTGCTTCTCTTTTGTTCAAACCTGCATAGTACGACAGTTTTTGGGAAACATCCAGACTTTAGGTGTTCGTTCATTCAACAATGCCTCGTACTATGTTAGTCCGATGCTAACGTATGTCGTTGTTCAGGAAATGCACCTCTGGTACTACGGTGCTACGTGAAGCAACCTACGGTTCTTGGGTTCATGTCGATCCTAAATGTAGTTGATTTCTGGGTAGATGCATATCAGGCTGCACATAATGGCGTACCAGAAGCCCCTCCCTGGAGTGTCACCGCACCGCTGCAGTGTGAGTCCATGGTTGTGAGTTCACAGTGGTCTTTTGGTTTAATTGTTCCAGACCAAAGCAGAAAATGATACTTTTAGTTCAGTTCGCTTGTAGGAAGCGCTGGTTGACTTGGCAGCTTTTCAACATCAGAAGGGCCGAAAGGATAACACAGGATTTATGAAAAAGGTTAAAACCTGATTAAACAGATGGTTTGGTTCGCTTGGTGCACACCAAGATTCGGGGTGGGACTGGGAGTGTTCATGCAAGCAGACCAGAGCTCGCTTTAACCCAACCAAATACACCAGGTGTAAACATACAGAGAAAGACCAAAGAGAATCATGGATGTGGTGAAAGAGGACATGAAGGGAGTTGGTGTGAGAGAAGAAGATGCAGAGGATGGAGTTAGATGGAGGAGATGATTCTCTGTGGTGACCCCTGAAGGGAACAACCAGAAGGAAAAGGAGAAGGAGAAACATCCCCTGTGATGAATTCATTTTTAAATAAAAGTCTCACTTAGGATGATAGAAAACACAGACAAAAACAGTAAATAAAGACAAAACCATGGAAGCACCAGCACAATCTGCAGAACCTAAAGCCGGACTGCCAAGTTGAATCAACACCTTTGTCAAACAGTTTGAACAACAGCTCAACATTCATTAATAAATTTATAGAAGACTGCTGTGTTGGACCGCATTATAAGCACACTGGTGCCTCGTACGTTGGGTAGTAACAAAACAAGAAAATGCAGAAAGTTGTCTATTAGAGCTCACTGACAGTCATCATTAAATCATTTAATACATATTTTAGTAATTCTGCCTCTGTTTGTCAGATGTTCAGAACTGGTGTGATGAGTGAAGCTTCATCTTGATGATCACTGTTTGATCATTATATCCCTCTGTTTCCTTCTCCTCCTCCAGAATGGTACGGTGCAGTGCGAGGCCATCTCCTGCCCACCCCCTCAGTGCCCAGCGGGCACGGCGCCTACGTACGTAAAGGGGGCCTGCTGCAAGGAATGCCAGCGTGAGTGGAGCGCTCTTGACCTCGGCACCTTCCCACACTTATGAAATCACGGTCACAGTCCCACACGAACACGAGCAAGAAATCATCCACCAGCAGATCGAGAGCACACACACGACGCCTCCACAAGGGCTGCCTGACAATTGACCAGGGCTCTGCTGTGTTGCTAAGCTACCTCCTAACATGTCCCCCGAGATGAGCGCATCCTTTTTGCATATACATGAACCAATCAATTATTCACTAGCTGGCTTCAAAACACAGATGGCCACCAGTCACACAGACATGGGCCAGTAAATCTGGGATCGCTGCATGCGATGTTAAGTGGTTCCTATTTATGGGGCGACATGTTGAAAAAAAACGAGGAGGAAAGAAATGTTAAAGGCCTCAAATGATGAACACGCTTGCACCATCTCCATAAATGTCCATTTTTTAACTTTTAGCACTGATGTGTTCTGGCTGGAGGGATGAATAATTCTGCTTCATCACATTGCTACATAGAAGGTTTGGTTTTTTTTATTTTTTTATTTTTCCACAGGACTTTGAGCATAGCAGTGAACTCGTATTAACCTCCTCACAGCAGTACTCTGCATCTCATATTCCCTCAATTCCCCTCTCAATAAAAAAAGGATTTGAGGGGTTATTATTCTTTCTCGCCCTAGCATTGTTTTTAATCGTAACCCAAATTAAACTAAAGAAAAGCAATGAATGTAATTTTGACAGAAACTGTCATTGCATCGTTCAAAATCCATAATTATGCGCTTTTGTGCACTGTAGTACACGCTTGCACATGATATAAATGATAGAATAACACAGCAAAAAGGTGGGCATGCTTAGCATTTCTTTGCAGAATTGACTCCCCATCTCGCCCAAGCTGACTTCATTTGAGAACCCACTCATCACAAACGCCCACGCACCTCTGATGTTGCTCTCCTGCCTCACTTGTGAGCAAAACACAGATGAGATTCCTCTCACTGCCAGGAAGAAGCCATTAGTCTTGAACTGTAATCGTCTTGCGTCAGCACCATTTCCGCTGACCCAGGTGTTAGGGATGTTTGGGGGGAGTTGTTGGTAAAGTATTTGCGTTTCACAGATATAAACATGTTGCAGGTAATACCCTGAAACTCAATCCCCCTGTGTTTGTTTATCTCAGTGAGGTAGGAAAACAACTAATTACGCATGCTCCGGCTTTGGAGAGCAGAGCACCACAAGTTTCTCCACTACAAAGGCGCGATTCCCTCACCAAATTAAAGCCTTATCTCGCAGCACAACGCCCGGCCGGTAGGAGTCTTTGTTTCTTTTTCCTTGAATGTCTGTCAAGTAAATCGCCAAATGGGTTTTTCAGAAGTCTTCCGCTTTCATGTTACGGCGCTTTGCGATGGCGCCCGACCTGCCGTGCCAATCATTTCTCCACTGTCATATCAGTGTGAATCTCTCTGACCCCGAACGCTCATCAAACGCACTCTGTCTAACCACGTGATTCATTCTGAGCGCCCCGCCCCCCCCACTCTCCAATTACATGAAGGGGCTCCACTGAAAGAGGAGAGTTTTTGCTGTCTACGTAGGATTTACGACTCCGTGTTGTCTGTCGCAGAACTTAATTGGGTTTGACGCACTCAAAGCTATTTTGTTTGATGCCTCGGCATCTTAGAGAGATGCATCATGTTTGTAAATAACACTTCCTGAAGTGTATGTTTTTATCTGCTTTATCAGTGATTCCCAAAGTGTGGGCCGCGGCCCTCTGGTGGGTCGTTGTGGTACTGCAGGTGGGACGTGAGAGGTCATTAAAAATAAACAAATATGTCTTAAGTTCCTCGATTTATTTTAAATATGTTTTTAATTAATGTGAAATAGTGCTGGGCAATATGACGATACATATCGTGGGGACGATAGAAAATTGTGTATCGTGCCATTTCTCTTCTATCATTTCTAACCTAATTTTATCAATTATTACAGCAAATATGTAATTAAATAACCTGCAACGATAAATTTGATAGACTCATATCTACTTCTACAAAGTAGCCTTTTATGTTTGCACTTTTATTCATGGTTAATGCCTTAAACAGAGTTCTCTTCAACCCTGATTTTTACTTTAGACACTTTATATTGGTTTGCAAACTTTGTACTACAAGGTTACAGATTTCAGAAAGTTGAAAAATAATTTGTGTTTATTTTTTATAGCTGAACTTCAGTGCAAAAAGGTGTTTTTCCTCTCAGAAACTGTTGTGCACTTTAAAAAAAAATGTGAAAGCTACTGTACCTCTGTACCTACCTGTTTTTGCTGCACTAAAATGTATGTTTGTGACAGTTCAGCTAAATGTCCTTTCAAAATAAAGTTGAAAAGTGAGCAATGAAATTTTTGTCAAACTTTTCAGAGAATAACTGAAAACATACTTTATCATGGTATGGACATTAAGTTGCAACAGGGTCACTGTATTTAATATGTTTCAATTCAAAACTGATTTTGAAATAACTGGGAAGGGGGGGGGGTGTAACTGTGATCTGTGTGATGAGTGTAATTAGAAAAAAATTGAGAAAATTATCTCTGAAAACTAAACTTCATTATGAATATTGAAATTATAAATCAAGTAAGACTCCTCTTTAGCAGGGGTGCCCCAAGTTTAATTGTGACCCAAGGCAATATTCAGATTTGAGGCCCCCCTGCCTCTGATACCCCTCCCAACCCCCACCCACGCCCTCACTCCTCCTCTTCCCCAAAAGGTCAGTGTGTTACAAGATGCTATAAAACAGCAATTTTTGTTTTATGATATGTTGTGACAGGGCGTCAGAGCAGTTCGTCCCACCTGCGCGGGACCTAGCGAATGTGGCTCATACGCGCGAAAATCAAAATCCGCCAACTGGAGCCGGAGCCCCCTGAGCCTAAATAACGTGTTTAAAATATGTTTAAAAACCGCAAAAAAGTAGCGAGGCACTGCAGTGAAACAAGACAAAGGTTCAACTGTGGTCTTTCTGTTACCTTCACAGCCTCTGGTCTCTGAACCGTAGTAAACAAACTGCTGGTATTGTGCTATTTTTGGCTCGTAATTAGCGGCTAACACGCAAACAACAACAAAAGAAAAAGTCCGGCTTTCTCTGCATGGAACGAGAACTTTCTTCTTCACTGCAGGAACTTGTAACATCACACAGGTTGTATTGTTGGGCTCCTGTTGGTTAACAGAGAATGTAAATCTATACACGCTGGGCTGCTGTTTATGCTCACTACACTTTTCATCTAACCCCGTGTCTGTTCTGCCGTCCCATGACACACACACTCCATTACCCATAAGGCCACCTTCTTAAAGGGGCCAGGCTGGCTCACAACATTTCTTCGCTGTGAGAGAACGTGCACAACATCCTGTGATGTTTGGGTGATGCGTCTCGGCCAATCGGCAAGGGATCACTTGTATAGCAGGAGAAACGTGCCACATGGAAAGAAACTTATATGCAAGTAAAAAAAAAAAATAGAAGTCTGTCAACAGTCTATCATTCAGTATACTGTTTCAAGAAAATAGGCCTTCTTTTGAAAAAAGTATAATAAAGTTTGTACAATTATAAGGAAATTAATGAATACATTTAAATATATGTGTCAAATAAGTGGTTATGAATTTACAGACTGTTTCTACTAAATTTTGTTTTCGTTACACAACTTTAGGAACTTGAACGTGAAATGATAACCAGCAGCAGCCAGGCGCTTGCATCTTCCCACCGTGGGGGTCAGTACAGGACACTAAACAACAGACTTAATCCCTGTTCCCACTTTCAAAGATCACCAGCTGCTCCCGATAGTCGGCTCCTACCTGCTGCCGTAGATAACTGAATCTCCAGTAACCTCCACGCTCCATGGAGACTGGACTTCTGACATCTCATGCGCTGCAGCTGGAGTATGTTTTCTTTCATTTAAACTCACCTTCGAGTAAAGGCCCCTACATTATTTCGTTTTCGTCTCTTTTGTCTCCTACCGGCACCAGATTCAAGGTGCCTTTTGCTCTCAACCCCTCCCCTGCAGCGGTGCCGTGCTCTGGACTGTGATTGGTCAGATGCTGATTGTCAATCACAGCCGCAACCTCCAGTCTCTCTTTTTTCCTTACTCACGTAGCTGATTTTACTTGATATTTTACGGTATCACGAGCGACGGGTTGAGGGCCTACTGCTCGCGTTGGTGACACTGTAGTACACACAGTTGTGCCATATTTTCACATAAAATGAGGCCCTAAAGAGGCCAGCTTGTTCTTCTGATTATTCGTAGATGACTATGTAATATAAAGATTTGCCATTTCTTTTTAAGATTTTAGCGAGGACAAATAAATACACATGCAGTGACGATACGTCCTTATTTCAGAAATGAGAATTTAATGCAGGGGTTTCTTGATTTATTCACAAACAGGTTTCCCTGAAGCAGCGACCACAGTCTGCTAAGCACAGCTCAGAGAGGTGTATCGACTTGTATCGCGTTAGTCTCGCCTTCGAGAGGATCCCACGAGTAAACGGCGTCTATGCCATCTGTGAAGGGAGCCACGTCATTATTCCATCATGTCTGAGTTTCCTGTCTGAAACTGCCAGAAAGTGTGGGAGTGGATTTTCAATTAATCTCCAGCCCAAAAAGGTTCATGCGGCTTTGTCTGACAGCAACACACACCGGCGGCCTTTTCTTCCACCCGGTACCTGAGTCAGGGTGTTTTCCAGTGTCCATCAAGGTTCCAACCACGGGGTTAATCTGTCCAGACAGAAAATAGTGTCTAAAAACTAATAACTGCAGCTTTTCTTCTTCATGCCATTTTTGTGACCCTGTCGACTTGTAGCTGCTCCTGGTCATGCTTCAGGATTTTAGCTGCTTCAAGTGTCTTGGGTCTAAAAGAATTTTTAACAGAGTTGGAGTTGAAAATTTTGCACAGAAAACCCAAATAAGTTATTTTTCCTTCGGTTTGCTCGTATGCCACACACGTTGTCATGATAGCGGCACATGAAAAGCTGTTTATGCTCGATTTACTTTTTAAGAAGTACTCTTAAATATCTTATGCCATCACATATTTGGTTTACATACGTTAGTGTGTTACACATTCATGTGGATTTCAAATAAGTGATGCAGATGCTTATTTGCATGTGTTTATTTTTCATGTGTTCAGTGCACTAACTTGTGTGTGTGTGTGTGTGCTGTGTTTTGTACCAGCTGTTTGCTTGTTTGGTGGAAGAGAGCTGGTGGATGGAGATCAGAGGGCTGTGCGCGATTCCTCTGGCAGGTGTCTGCTGTTTGAATGTAAGGTAAGTCATGCCAACACGACCGATGGCACACTTGACCATAAAGCAGTCCTTCTGGTGGGGCGCGACCCCTGGGGGGAGGGGGGGCTCTGTACTGTGTGTCGGGTTTGCGCACACAACACAGAGCAGGAGATGTTAAGCGAACAGACCCTTAAGAGACACCACGGAAAAATATTTCAAAAGGGATGAGAAGAAAGGCGAGATAATGAGACAAACGAAAGTCACCAGGAAGTAAAGACGAGGAAATATGACGATGCTGATGTAGCGCTGCTTCACTGTGACTACAGTGGGATTGATGCACTTTAAATCTTTACAGACTAAACAATTTTAATAAAGTTATTCTGTGTTATAAGCTGATCTATATTTATTTATTTTTTGTTTCCCTTCATGTTAATAAGGATACAGTGTTATTTATGCAGAGGTGGACTTATAACAGTTGGTGGGGTGGGGGGTGGGGGGGTGAAATGTTTTCTTCTTACATAAAAGGAACTTTATCAAAATCCTCTTAAGAGGGAGATTCTACAATAACTCATGTCAGCAAACGCTTGGAGCACTGGGATCTATAGTTGAGTGCCAAAGCAACGGATCCGTCAGTCAGAAGGTACGATGGTCATTTTTCATCCCCAATCATTGGACAGCAAGTGGGCCCAAATTAGGTTCTTTCAATTATTCAGAGGATTTGTTTTGTTTTGTCTTGTTTTTTTTCTGCCTGGTGCACCAGATGTCTGGCTGGCTCACATTTGGGAGTAATTCAGTTGATGAGATTACGGCGGGCGGGCTCAATCAATCACAGAAAATAGATTTGAAGTTCCTCATCACCTGAGTGTACCACAACAACCAGCTCCTCCATGAATTCTGCAAAGCTCCCTTCAGAACGCGCGGCTCCGGACAGCTGTCTGGCTCGCCTACCCACACCTGGCCCATCTGTACACCCTGTTGCCTGACTGGCAAACCCAGGCAGATCAAAGAAGTGGGGACGGGGAGCGCTGACAGTCCCCTCACTGCTGCAGACTCCTGCAGGCTTCCCCTGACAGCTGCTTGTCACATCTCTGATCTTCTGTGAGCTCGCTGGCTGCAGGGATGCTGCAGGTTTTAGGTGGTGGCTAGCAAGAAGCAGATACTGGGGCTTGTTTGGAAACTTGCTTGTGGACTTTGGAGGGGGTGTTTGCTCCTCCAAAATTCACATTAAGCCTGTGCACAAGCTGAGGTCCACAGCACCTTTCTGTAGAGCAGCCTTTCGCAACCTTTTTTCAGTCACGACACCTTTCAAAAGTTAATAAAATCTCACGACACCCCAGAGTAAAATATAATCCAAAGCCACACTGCATCGCTCCGACTGTAAATGCATACGTCCCGTTTATTTTGTTTAAATAACCTGAACACGATAACTGCACCAGAGTAGGCCTCAGCAGGAAAGCTTCTTTTCATCCGTGATGTGCTAGCTTCCATCCATCATCCTTGTATTGCCTCTTTTTAGCCTCATTGCTAGCAGCTAGCTTTGGTACCTATGGAGCAGATTCAGAGCTGGTGGATGAAGGCTTGATGAAGAAGTCGGCTCCTCTGTGATGTTCCGTTCCTGTGGGGCTTTTCTTTTTAAAAAACGATCCATGATGCTGCTAAAAAGTTCTCTTTGCTATCTGTGAAATAAAATTCCAGCGGTTAAATGATATTACGACGTAAGCTAACTGGGCAGTCACGTTGACCTTACGCTGACCCCGTACTAACACTGGGAAATGGGCATGTGAGACACATTTTTATTATTAATTTCATGTCCAATTATGTGTCTTATTTATTTATTTATTTATTCATTCATTCATGGGCAAAAAGTATGTTTTTATGTGTTCATTCATATATTTATACAGTGCTACCTCTAGTTACAAAATTAATTGGTTCTGGAAGTAGTTTCGTAACCTGAAAATTTCGTAAGTAGAGACGTGTTTTCCATGTAAATGCCCTAATCTGTTCAAAGCCCCCAAAATTCAAACATTTGTTTTTATAAGTTATAAATAATACATGAAATGACATAAAACCCTGTAAGAAATACATGTTAGAACTAGAAAAGCACTCATTTTCACATTTCTGACAACTCCTGAAAATCTCATCAAAATCCATCCATAACTTTTTGAGTTATCTTGAACACAGATAAATGCCGGCAAAAACATAACCTCCTTGGCGGAGGTAAAAAATTGTTTGTTTACCTGGGTTGCTGGGTTACGCTCATACAGACAAGGGGCCCTCCTAACCAATGGGATGCCAGGAAGATGCTAAGCGATAGCCAATGGCAGAGCAGCTCGGACGCACCGCTTTCAAACAGAGATACAGAGTCGACAGCTATGTACAGTGCGTACTGTATTTTTGCCTTTCGTAACCGTAACGAGAGGCAACAATTTCCCTTTGAGGTGTTTCGTAACCTGAAAATTTCGTATGTAGAAACGTTCGTAAGTAGAGGTACCACTGTAAATGAAATCTCAGAATAGGTCATTTTTTTTGACGACACCCCTGAAGCAGTAGGAGGTTGAGAAAGGCTGCTGTAGAGGATCATGGTGCAGAAAAGACTTGGACCACAGTGTTTGTCTGGTTTTCCCTCAAAACACTAATATCTTAATGTTGCCAGTCTTTGCTCATCAAGGACGTCTTAAACAACGGTTGGCATCGTTTGAGAGTGTGAATAGTCTTCGCTGTGCCGACCAGTATTCATGAACTCAGCTCCTGACAGGATTTATACCGTTTAACATTTTGAGCGGGATCCATAAACGCCAGCGGGTGATTGAAACACCCAGCAATGTTTATCGATGAAGATGCGAAGACTGCTTTTAAATCCACTTTACAACAGCCACTGTAGATGGCAATTTATGCGGCACATCAGACAGTTTTCACAAACACTGACTGCTGACTGTTCGCTTCCCGTTCACTTCTGATGTTGTGACAATCTGCGCCCCTGGCCCCAAAGGTAGCCGGTCCTTGCATCTCCCTCAGCAAAGTTCTGGAGCCAGGGTCGCGCCGGTTTCCCTGGGTCCTAGCCAGAGTTTTCTTCATGCTTGGCTGTCAAAAACAAAGCAGTGGCTCTGAACCAACACTGGAGCTGCTTTGGCGGAAAAAAGGCCGGATAGATATCTTAGATGGTCTGTTTTAGGAATAAGTAAAGCATTTGTGCACTAGAGCTTTACAGAGGAGCTCGATGCTTTCAGTTTCTGTTTTTAATGAATCTAAATTAGCATTGGTTGGTGGTACGCTGATGAAATCAATAGAGACTACTGCCACAGGCATGCGGGGAAAAGGAGGCCCCTAATCAGGTTTTAAACTCTGACAAAACACATACAGGGATTATCCGGAGGACTGATTCATTGTTTGTTGCCTGTAATAAAGATGCACCATGAATCATCATGCAAATCGCCTCAGAAAACAGAAGGGGAGCGGGAGAGAGCTTTCCCTTACTCCAGAACTAGTTTGGGAAAAACCTGTGAGTGACCAATGAGTAATTGGTTTATAATGAGCACACTGATGAGGGAGGACAAATCTGGGAACGAGGAAACACAATAGATGAATAATTACCTTCATAATTACCTTTGTGCCGTGAGCAAATTAGCAGGGGGCAGAGTTGACTCAAGAAGTACCTTACGGGGATTTTGTCCGTGCCTTTGACAGGACAGAACCATGCATCGAGTGGTCCCCAGCGAGCCTTGTCCTGAACTCAGCTGCCCGGAGTCGGAGCAGATCGCTTTGAGCGGCAGATGTTGCAAAGTCTGCAGAGGTACCGAGGACGCATAATTATATGCTTCATGCTAATATCCAACTGACAATAATTTTGTGTGATAGAAAATCTTTATTTTGAAAGTACCTACTTGTATCCAATAACTGATAATTAAAAAAAAAAAAAAAAAAGAAATGTTTTAAAATTTGGCTTGCAACCAACTTTGTAAGATTCCTTTCACAGGATGCACAAGTGCTTATTATTTAATTTCTATGTTGAGCTCCACAACATTAGAGTTCATTTCGATAATTGCTGCTGTTAACGTTTGTAACTGTGCTAAGGAGCTCTGTTACAAAAAGAATTTGTTGATAGTAATTATAACGATTTTATGATAATCATTATATTTTACAATGAAAATTGAAAATTGGGATTTGGCGAACAGAAATTATAGCAAATTAATATTCTGGCCAAATACGCCATTGAGAAAGGAAGTAGTAAAAAAAAAAGGTGGATGTGATACTAGCACGTAACTCAGACCTGGGCAAAACACGGCCCGCGGGCCACATCCGGCCCTTTGTACGTCTCTGTCCGGCCCGCATGAGGCCAATCATAAATTATATTTGATTACAACTTAATAACAAAAAAAAAAAAAAAAAAAAAATCTATGTTGTGCGTGCGATACAACAGTGGTGCTTTTATTTTGAAAGGCGTAGTACTTCCGTGTAGCATACGTGCATGAAGGTAAACAGCGCTAAGTGATGCTGCCGTTAAAATGTGTGCTGCCGCTAAGAAAAGAAAAGTTGACAAGGTATGACGTGCTTTCAACAAGACATGGACCGCTAAGTATTTCTTTACAGAAATTAAAAGGTGAAGCCGTGATTTGTGCTACACAGATCGCTGTTTAAAGATTATAATTTGAATCCGCATGAGGTAAAATACAGAAATCTGTCTGATAAAGAGTGCGCAACAGAGGCTGATGCATTGCAAGCAAAACTGCAAACCCAACAAGGAATTGTTAAAATGAGGTGAAAAACATTAAAACATTATTCATTTAATTGATGTGTTTCTATAGATGTGTTGTAATTCACAGTTTGAGGAATTTAACAAGTTAAGAATAAATTGGACTTATTAATGATTATTTTTGTTTTTTTACTCGACCTATACGCCACAATTTCACAGAGCCTAAAATAAATATCTACAGAATAATTGTATTCTTCTAATTACCAGTACCAGCTATTTAAAATATATAATTTAATGCATTTTACAATGGAAGGAAGTTGAGCAGGATTAAGTTCAAGTTATCGTTGATGTGGCCCTCTGACACAACTCAGGTTTTTCATGTGGCCCCTCCTAAAAATTAATTGCCCACCCCTGACGTAACTGTTCTCTTACCCTCCTCCTCTGCTGCTTTGTCTCAACCGTTTCCTCTTGGTGCCTCCTGCAGGTCATGACTTCTGCTCAGAGGGCCACGGCTGCATGGAGAACTCTGACTGTGTGAACCTGGAGGCAGGAGACTGCTGCGTCTGCAAGGATGGCTTCCGCCCACTGCGAGATGATAATGCCTACTGTGAAGGTTAGAGTTTGGCCCTGAATAATAAACCCTAACCTTCAGCTGAATTTTTTTTTTTGTTTTTGCATCAAAAGAGGGGACTGGAAAAACTCAAGCTTCTGGGAGGGTGAGGCTGGTTGTAAATTAATCTTTTGTGTTTTTATTACACTCAAGAACCTGCAGTTGCCATGGTTCGCTGACTGTGTGGTCTCAGGCTAATTTCATTTTGTTCACTGAAACTGGTTAGTTATTAGTTGAATGTAAATGTTGGCTTTCACAGTTTGCAGTCTTTGGGCTGTTTTTGCAAGTTTCGTCGACTTTGAAGTAGTAATAATATAATCACACACACACAAAATTATATATATATATATTAGAGCTGTCAAAGTTAACGTGTTAACGCAAATTCTGTTTAATGCCACTATTTTTTTTAACGCAAGATTAATGCACACACGTTTCTGTAAATGTGACCCTCGGCCAATAAGTGTATTTACAGTCAACGTGTGGGACAGACATGGCGACAGAAAAGGGTCTTATGAACGGCAAGTTTAGTTTTAAGGTGCTGCCATATGAATCTGTTGAGAAGAAATAGGTTATTTGTATTTATTGTTGCTGTGAATTAAGTTAGCACCGCAGGGCGCGGTCAAGTTGGTTTCACATCCGACATTCGCTTGTTTTTTTCTCTTTAAACCTTATTAGCGTCATGAAAACGGCACCAATTTTATCCAAGTTGGTATCATTTTGTAGATATAAGTATGCCAGACATTTCACAAGTGTCATCAACCCTCCAAGCTCAGTGAGTGTGGTAAAAACTCTAAGGAACAGCGCTGAATGTCCTTCTGAGTACCTGCTGCTGCTGTTTAGGGTTTAGGGACCGTCAGCAAATTACTGCGGTCAAGCAGCAGCCCTGAAAAAATATCCTAAGAAGCTGATGAATTAAGCCCCCCAAAAAGTACAGCAGCATTGGTGGACTTCTGGTTTTCAAACTAAAAGCTTAAAAAAAAAATAAATAAAGCGGATCCCCGAGACCATGTATAGGACAAAACGGGTATAGATGATGGATGGATGGATGGATGGATGCATAAACAGAACATTAAAAATTATTTGTGTGATTAATCACGATTAAAAAATGTAATCGACTGACAGCGGTAATATATATATATATATATATATATATATATATATATATATATATATATATATATATACAGTCATGTTCATGTTTCTTGTTCATTTTAATACCTGGTACCACTAAACGTCATCATGTGACTAAAACAGACAGAAAAGAAAACACTGAATGCATAAAAGCAGTGTTTTTGGCAGTACAACGCCATAGCTATTGATGTAAAAACTTAAGTGATTTAGGTTATAATCAAGAAAACCATGGAAAATGGTAAGATATCAGCTCTTAAATAAAACTCTTATGAGCAATCTTTTGTGGTTATCGTTATGTTTGTCCAAACAAATGTACCTTTAGTTGTACCAGGCATTAAAACGAACAAGAAACTGAAGAAAACAAGGGTGGTCTAATCATTTTTTCCATGACTGTATATATATATATTATATATATATATATATATATATATATATATATATATATATATATATATATAGAGAGAGAGAGAGAGAGAGAGAGATATCTATCTATGTATCTATCTATCTATCTATCTATCTATCTATCTATCTATCTATCTATCTATCTATCTCAGAGACACATTTGTAGGGTGTCTGGTGTGAGGAGTAATGTTTATGGGCTTGAGATCTGCACTCTGCATTTTCCGGAAGAAATGTGTGTTTTCTCAGTAGTTTATTTGGGATATAAAACAAACTGGGGTCTCAGAGCTTGCATGTATCTGGAGTCTTTCTCCAGGGCCTGCCAGTTATCATCACTGGGTCATTTGTCACAGACGTCTTTAAACATGTTGCACTTATAAGTCAAACATGGAGTCAGTTATGTTCAGGCTTCTCTTTTATACAAACAGCGTTTTCCTTGATTGCCTTTTAAAACGCCTCTCATTTTTCCATTACCTGATGACATCCTCTTCGCCTCACTGAGCAGGTCGTCTGTCGTTGATGACAATGAAAAACCTTCTTACATGGCTCAAACGTTAGCGCACGAAATTGACGGTGCCTCAGCTCAATTTTTCCACTCGCTTTAATGAAACATAAGGAGTGTCGTTCGTGAAACGTGAGCTGTGTCAATGAGCTGTGCACGTAAATGTAAACATGGTTTGTCACTATCAGACTTTACAATGTTAATGCTTTTTCACAAAATATGTGTTTTAAACATGAGAGGAAACCAGAAAGATTAAACATTTATTGGAGCTAATGGGCGTTTTGCATATATAACCTTCAGATTGTGTTTTTCTTTCTGCCCCGATGCGCAACGATATAACACGTAACATGTAAGCTTACCTCCGGAGTTGCTGTTGGCTCTCGTTGCTCGTGTCGCCGTCTTCATCGGTTATGATTCCTGATAAAGAGGCCTCTCCAGTTATGGAGGCGATGCTGCTGTCCGTAGAGGTTTCCTTGGTATGTGTCCCCTCCGGTTGCAGGAATGTTTAGCCCATGTAGAGTAATGCTTTTGTTGCATCCAACTTCGTGTCAAACCATTTTTTGCTTCACCTCCTGACTTGGACAGAAGACACGGCATTAACTGCGTTAGTCACCACTTTCCAGGCCTGTGCCTCGTTGATCCCAGTCGCTGTGTCTGAAAAACATGCTCTTCCTCTCGTTATCCTCTTTTTAACATCCACAGGTGGACATGCAGGAGGAGGATCTAGGTGAACATAGTAATCATAGCCTCCTTACATGCTGGTCCCTTGGTGGGGATTTATGTTGTTTAATACAGGACGGGAGCTCGGTGCCAGTTTGCGATTGATTACCGCCGTTCTTATGATCGAATCTGAGTTTTATGTGGCGTTCGTGAATATATAAAGATTTCACGAATAAGCCCAGGAACTCCATGCTGTCCTGCAGTAAAATGCAGGAGCTGCTAGCGCCATTAATGAGCAGGCACGGCATTAGAGACATTCAGGTTCTGCTGCTTTTGACCCTGACTGCCACCCTGTCGATTCGCAGCCTTCTTGATCCTCCCTTTTCAATGCATGCCATTACAGAGCATCTGTTACTAAGTGCATGTCTCAGCCTATCTTCGTATCTCCAGCCCTTAAACCCTCGCTGTGAGATATTTTCTGTCAGGTTCATCAGCCCGAGGCTCAAGCCGCAGAGCTTTTTATTACTGGAACCAAGATGCTGAACAAAAAAAAAAAAGAAAAAAAGTAATGATTCAGAGGATCTCACACTGCTTGCCAGACATGAACGGTTGTCCAGGTGATAAGTCGAAGTGAAACTGCATTGTACGTGTACTGTCCTACTGCAGCTAACGGGAAATGATTCTGTGAGCTGTGATCAAATTGTAAAAGTATCGTTAATAACAGCGTGTAACATGAGATTGGAACTTTACAAACTTTATATAAACAGAACTTTAGTAAAGTTTCTTCAAAGTGATGTAGGTAGCGAAAGATTACGCTGCGATGTTGCATCTTAATGACTCATGTAGTAAAGGGGAAGGAAATCTGTTTGTGTTTTGTGTCTCTGGAAGAAAAAAGTTTATCGGACAACATAAATCGCCCGTATAGGCCTTAAAAATCCCGTATCAGTCGGCTTTTAAAACAGCATTGACATCACTCTCAGGTTGGTGAATCAGGGAGTAATCTGATGGGGGTCCGAGGCTAACAGCTACTCTGAATGAGGGCCAGAGAGAAACCACAAGTTACATCATGTCACTTTAACACTCAACAGTTACATGAACCGGGTCTACGCATGCAGCCCACATATATATATGTTTCTGGCATCAATGCTTAGCCATTTTCATTTGTGTTGTTCAATAATATACACTACCCAGCCAAAAAAAAAAAGTCACCACCAAAAAAAGGTCATACACTAATATTTCGTTGGACGGCCTGTAGCTTTGATTACGGCACACATTTGCTGTGGCATTGTTTTAATAAACTTCTCCAATGTCACCAGATTTATTTCCATCCAGTGTTGCATTAATTTTTCACCAACATCTTGCATTGATGATGGTAGAGTCTGACCGCTGCACAAAGTCTTCTCCAGCACATCCCAAAGATTCTCAACGGGGTTAAGGTTAAAGACTGAACCAGTCTCCCTTATTTTCCTTCTCAATTCTTTCAAACAGCAAACTATGGACTTCTATATTGCATTGTTGGATGTGGAACCAATCATGACGTCTTTGACCTCATCTGGTGCCGGCCTTTAGGACTCATATCCCGGTTTCTTAATCTCTGGACACTGCATTGTTTGTTCTGACATGATCTCCTTGATTTCTGTTTTTCCTCTTAACTGGCAGTTTTGTTTTGTTTTGGGTTTTTTTGGGGGTTTTTTTTGTCTTGCTTTTGTTTGTTTGTTTGTTGATATCTCTGTTGTGTTTGAAAAATTGAAAATTTATAAATAAAATATTTAAAAAAAAGACTGAACCAGTCTTTCACAATCTGAGCCCGATGAGTCCTGGCATTGTCATCATCTGATGCCCGTGCCATCAGGGAAGAAAAAATCCATTGATGTAATAACCTGGTCATTCAGTATATTCAGGTAGTCAGCTGACCTCATTCTTTGAGCTAATACTGTTGCTGAACCTGGACCTGACCAACTGCAGCAACCCCAGATCAGAACACTGCCCCCACAGGCTGGTACAGTAGGCACTAGGCATGATGGGAGCATCACTTCATCTGCCTCTCTTCTTACCCTGATGCTCCCATCACTCTGGAACAGGGTCAATCTGGACTCATCAAACCACATGACCTTCTTCCATTGATCCAGAGTTCAATCTTTATGCTCTCTGGCAAATTGAAGCCTTTATTTTCCAGTTAACCTCACTAATTAGTGGTTATCTTAAGGCCACACAGCTGTTCAGTCCCAATCCCTTGATTGATCCCCTCTTATTATTTGTTATTATTTCTTCCATTTGATCTCACCAAACGTTTAAGTGATCACCGATCACGATCATTGAGGATTTTTTTCCAGCCACATTTCCTCCTTGAAGACGATGGGTCCCCACTATCCTTCCAGTTTTTAATAATGTGTTGGACAGTTCTTTACCCAATTTTGGTAGTTTCTGGAATCTCCTCAGATGTTTTCTCTGCTTGATGCATGCCAGTGATTTGACCCTTCGCAAACAGACTAACATCTTTTCTACAACCACAGGATGTGTCTGACATGGTTGTTTAGGAAATGAGAAGCAACTCATTTCACCTGTTGGGGTTAAATAACTTGTTGTCAGCTGAAAGATAATCGCCCATGCAGTAATTATCCAATAGGAGGCTGGTACCTATTTGCTTAGTTAAATCCAGGTGGCGACTTTTTTTTTGACCGGACCGTGTACCACCAAACCGTACAGGCGAGTTATTTTCAGCTATGCTGTTGCTTGTCATCTCCTTCCTGTCTGTAGCTAAGACACAGAGTAAAGCAAATAAAGCATGTTTTTTTTACGCGAGCTGGAGCTAACAACTCTTGAGCATCAGTCATTTTTACTGATTTTGCAGTAATCTGTCTCTCAACCTGCCTTGAAAATGATAATTGAAGTAGTTGTGGGGAAATACGAAGTCGGGGGAAGAACAATGCTCCAAAGCAGACCAATCACATTTGTTGCGGTCCCCGTCAGCGTGACACGTAGTAGCATTTGTGGAGAGGCGCTTATCAGGGTTCGGCTTAGCTTCGACATAGCATCGACTTCCCCACTACGGCGATGCAGCATCAGTTCGATGTCGAAGGCTTAACATGGTTCACTTGGTGACACCATGTTGCACTGTTTGGCGTTCATTTCATTTCCTCCACCTGCTTACTGCATTATCGAAACTCCTCCAAGGTTTTCAGTAGTTCATTGTTGTAGGAACAAGAAAGCAGCAACCCACCTCATTACCTGTGGAGAAGTAAGTAGAAGCAGAATTACTCCCCCAACATCAGCACTTCAGAGCCGGACTCTTCATCTCCAGAGCAGCCTGGCTCTCGCCATGAAATTGGATGGCAGTGTTTGTGGTGAGCTTTTGCATCAAAGGCTTCACAGAGAAACACGAAATTGACTCAAATTGCTGATGGAGTTATTTCAAAAGCAATTGATTTTATTTTTGTCTCTCCCTGTGACTCGCGTTATGATTGAGTGGAGGTCCTGTGTGAATGAAAGAAATCTTGTCAAACCACCGGCAACAACACAGGTGGATGAAAGAATGTTTGTGTTCACGTAATGTATATACACCATTATGTGGCTGAAAGAAAAAAAAAACAGAAAGATGAGTGAAATTGCTCTGTTACAATTCTAGATGCACTTCAGCACGCTGGTGCGTGCAATATGGAATAAAAAAAAAAAACATCCAACTTGGAGGCAATTTTACGTATTGAACACAGGAGGGATATCAAAAAACAAAAAGACATTGACTCAGATGACTGAACATCGCTTTTATCCAAACACCACACGCACACGCACAACATTTCTGAGGCCTTTGTCAAATGTAAAGCCAACCATCAAAAAAAGCAGAGACAGATACTAGCGCTTTAAGACATTCCTAGGTCAGCGATAGTCTCAAAATAGCCGATGAGATCACTTCAGTGTAAATTTTTCATAGACACAGCAGTAGGGAAAACTCAGGGGGATAAGAGTCCTGCCTGTGTGTGAGTGTGTGTCTGTGTGTGTCTCTGTGTGTGCGCGCGCATGTTTGTGCTCTTGAGTGTCGAGTTCCCAGAAAAAAAGAGCCCTGTTTTCTCTCCATCCCATTTTCATAGTGCAGTCAGGCTCAAGGCCTATTTTACTGGGTGCTAGTGCACGTTAGGGGACAAAATTATGCAGGAGGGCCATCACTGAAGTGACTGACTGTGTGATTGGCTCTAAAGTGAACAATCAGCATAGTTCAGTGTGTTGAAATAATACCATTATTCATCTCAGCATTGCTCCAGATTGCAGGCAAAGAGACATCTCCCATTGTTGTCTGGTTTTCAAATGGCCTACTTTAGAAATTCCCTGTCAGAATTCCTCATAAATAATGTCTGCTTGTGTGTGTTTTAAAGCATTCATGTGGTAAATGTGCAATAAACAACAAAACATTATACTTTGTTAAAAAAAAAAAACAGAAATCGAAAGAATGACAGGGTGCAATATTACTTGATGTTGTTGCATAGCATACAACAAAACACTGTTTACTACCTCACTTTATTTATGTATTGATCATAGAAAGGGCTCATAATTGAACTCATTAAAGTGTAGCTTAACACATTTAGATGAGAAAACACTATTCACAAAAAGTTAGAGGTATTCGACTTTAGGGTGAAATTTATGGAAAATGTAAAAAGTTCTCGCTAATGTGATAATAATACAGTAAACCCTCACACTTAGCGGTTAATGGAGGCTGTGACCCCCCCGGCAATGGTGAAAAACCGCGATGTGGAGTACCCCCTCAACTTATCGAGAACTTCCACTTTTTCTAAAAATAAAGTTTGATTCTACCGCTTTCTGTTCCTCCGTAATCAGCAGTAGAATGCGCTGCGCCACCCCCCCCTCCCCCGGGGGGGAGGGGGGGGTGAAACGGCGCCTTTATAGAGAGTGGCGATGTTGCCATCTAGAGGATCAGAACACTAACTACCATGTTCATAACTCTGATATTTATTTTGACGCTCTGCCTAGCAACCCCAGTGACACATATTAGACCCAATTGTCATCTATACATGTCAATGGCAGTGAATGAGTTAACATGAAAATGTCAGCCAATCAGTGTACAGATCACCGACGGCACAGTAATGCCCGTCGTAGCAGCCAATCACAGGCCTCGATTTTCATTCATGGGGCATCCCGTGTTGCTTCCTGAGACTTGTTCTTGATGTGATGTGTTTCGCTTCAGCTTCACATACTTCGTTTGAATTTTCTTTTTCGATTTAAAAAAAAAAAAAATTTTAATATATTTTTTTCGATGAATATTTTTGAAACCCGTCCATGATGTACTGAGACCGCGATTGCTGAGCCCGCGAAACTCTGAGGGTTTACTGTATCATGAAAGTAGGTCATTTAAGTGGAAGCATGCAATGATGATTCCTTCATCTCAAACAATTTTTGGGTTTACCACAACAAAATATTGTGCGCAGGTCACTGTTGACACTAAAGGGGTCATCAGGGTGGGATGTGGCCAGTGGATGTTCACTTCCTACGTCACCCTCCCACTCCCTCTATGTCTCTGTTGCAACCTGCTGATGCAGAGAACATCGTGTTTGAAACCTCTAGATGGCTAGGTCCCGCTGATTGATCGCTAGGGGTCGTCCTGGTCCTGTGATGTCAAAATGTGAACAAAAGGTCTATTTAAATGCAAGCCATCATTGGGCCAGAGCATTTAGGGGTCGATTCATGGATCCGACACTTGTTGGGATTTTTGCAGTTAATCACCTTGTCAGAGAGCAGCACGTTATGCAGTAAGCGCTGAAACGTTGAACAAGTGCATTTAAAAGTCTAGAGAAGGTCAAATTAAGTTCAGCTGTAAAGGTTATCGTGAATTTTAGGTGCATTCTGAGACTGAATCTGAAATCTGAATATCCCTAACTTTTTGTGAGTATGTGATGCATGCTTGCGTACTTTGTAGCCAAGTACATTTAAACTCTACTGACTTTAAACTGGACATCAGATGGCCTTTTCCAGAAACTTTTGTCTTATTCTTATCTAAAGCTACCTCTGCATTTGCTGCACGCAAGTAACACAACTTGCTGAGAACAAGATGATATTGTCCTGAGTGTTTTTCCGGATTGATCGACTGTCTGGAGGTTCTTAAGTGTCATCTGATTGATCGAATTTCTGTCAGCTCTCCGTGAGGAGCTGAGGGTGCCTTGTGAATGAGCAGCACAACTCCTGACGCCAGTCAGGAGCAGAACAAAGAGCTACAAACTGAGTTGCGATAAACACATTTTTTTTTTAAAGTGATAACTTGTCTTTTCAACAATGACAAGTCCAGAAATCCAGTAATAAATGTGTGAGCCAGACTCGGATCCAGAGAACGAAATTCGTCAACTGGAAGAAACGCGAGTTGACATCTCTGTTTGAGACAGCTGCAAAAGCAACCCAGCTATGGTAGTCGATCACAAGTTTAATAGTATCTCACAGCAGAAATGTGTGTTGCTTCCTCACAATACACAAATACACATTTCCTCCAAGACGTCATGGAAACAAAAAACACAGGGCGGCTCATCAGTCCTTCCTTGGTGCACTGTCAAAAACTTATTTTGAAATGGACACAGTGTCCATTTATAATTCAATACTACTCTAGCTATATTGTATATGTTTCCTATAGAGGCTGATGACATCAACGTCAAGGGTAACCCGTCACTTTATGAAGTAACTGAAGTCGCAAAATAGGTGCTGCTGGATCAATTCCCAGCTCAGTCACTTTCCAAAGTGTCCCATTGCCCCAGCCACTGGGGGGGTCACAGCCCAGTAATCCCTCTATGCTAGTATAAGGCTCTCCGAATGCCATTTCCATTTTAAATCAGTTGTCTCTTTGATGTAAAACTGCAGAA
Organism: Hirundichthys speculiger; assembly: GCA_018398805.1. Lineage (NCBI taxonomy): Eukaryota > Metazoa > Chordata > Actinopteri > Beloniformes > Exocoetidae > Hirundichthys > Hirundichthys speculiger. The sequence continues at coordinate 452,185 of JAGFBZ010000163.1, forward strand.
AGACCCTGATAGAGCCAGTTTTTGGTTTGTTTGTTCTGGGCCATTGTAGAGGTGCATCACCACATCATGGTGAGCTTCATGGAGGACCTGCTCCTCACCCTTCTCACAGTCATGTTTCATTGATGAATTATTTTTCAGCCTCTTGCATTTCACAATAACTGGCAGCATTTTATTGATAATTAGACAGTAGGAGGTGGTATAGGGGATTAAAGTCGACACAGCTCTGAACCAGCAATAGAGATGGTCATTGTTGCGTCTGTGTAAAGCAGGAGTTACTGCGGAAGAGCACAGGGCTTTTACCAACACTGATGTTGTCACTTAGCTGACTGATGTGGTACAACCACCGTGTGAAATGGAGTAGCGAAAAGGAAAGATGTAAACAGGAGAAGCGAGGCTGGATCGAAGAGAAGTCTCCCAAGTGACTTTCCCAAGGCTTGTCTCATCTGTGCAAGTCCAACGCAACGGCAGACTTTAAGGTGCTTCTCCTCTGTTGCTTCAGAAACAATTATATGTCTCATATTTCAGGGTACAGACAAATTACCTAGCGTATATGACCGCTGAAACTGGAGGGCTTGTTGTTATCGGTAGAAAATGGGAGAAATTTAGCGCCTTCATCTCAGCAGAACTGGTCAGGTTTACAACTAAGGCGTCCTTGGTCATTGATGTTTGTTTGAGTTCTGCTCACTAATTTTCTGATGGACAGTTTTTCCATTATGACTCCAGAACCATTACTTTGTCATTGCTGTTATCCCTTAACCATGTTGCTGGAATTTAGGTATCTCAGGGATTGAGTCACTATGCCGAGACTGAGCCATCTGCTCACAAGATATACCTTCATGATCAACGTGATACAACTCACATTGTAACACCTGTTTTGTGAAGTGAACTGTGACGAGTAGCCCGTCACTGGTTGCAGGAGAGCCTCCCCCCCCCACCCCCACACACACACACACACTTAATTTCAGTCTCATTCAGTGGATTCTCATTTCAAACTCCAACAGGCTTCTAACATCTTTTCACAGTTTTATTGTGATAAGGGTGCACGCTTGGTAACTTCAGTTGTGTACTCGCCGGCATCGTGTGTTTCCTGCATTCAAGCAGAGTCAAGAAACCAATCACCCTCCATATACAATCCAAACAGGAAGTAACATCAACAATACGAAAGGTGGTTAAGTTTTGTTTGATATTTAACTGCTTGGTTTAAATTTCTTTCTTTTTTTTGAGTTGTGAATGCTGAATATTGATGATGTAGTTTGATGTTATTTAAAAATATTTAAAAGCATGTTCAATCATGGTATAAGTCTTTAGGAAAGTTTCCGTAACCCAATTAGCCCAGTGGGAGGGGCTGACATCTTTAAAAGAGTGATTCCAAGTGACAGGAAGGGATCATGTGGAGTTGGACACTCGTGAAACAAAGAAGGTATCACTGGAACTACAATTCTTGATTTTTGGCCGGTTGCTCACTGAGTGAAGCAGTGTAGCTGTACATATCTTTGTAAATAGCCTTCTTCACTTCACTGTAAATATTTTTTGGTCATTTGTAATCATTTACACATGATATACCCAATAATTCATTACGCAGAACTCTCTGGATCATCTTCTGTAGAAACTATTTACTGAAGGGAAGTCACTTCACATTTAACTTATTGGACGAAACATCTGTCTACCACCATCTCGAACAAAAAAGACCAGTCCACCAGAAAAGCTAAGGAACTAAGCAAAGCCTACTTCGAGAAGAGAATCCACCCTGCTCCCCAAGGAAGCCAGTCCATCCTGTGGCAAAGCACTCCAGCGACATGATGCCACCACAACTGTGCTTTACAAGCAGGATGGGGGACTATAACTTCACTCTTTTCTACTCCAACAAAAGGAAGGTAATCACTTTTTTTCAAGCTGATGACTGAGGAAAATGAAAGAAAATGAAGAGTAGAAGAGGTGACTGTTGTGGACCAGGAGAGAAGAGGATGAAGAGTGATCCTGATGACATACCTGTGGAGGTATGGAAGTGTCTGAGAGTGGTGGCAGTAGAGTTCAGAGAAGGTCGAAGGTCGAAGGGAGCTGCACTGTGTCTTTGTGGACGACGAGAAAGTATATGACACGCTCCTGAGAAAGGAGCTATGATATTGTAGGAGGAAGTTTGGAGTTGCAGAGATGTATGATAGAGTGATACAGGACGTGTATGAGAGCTGTAAGACAATGGTGAGGTGTGCTGTAGGTGTGACTGAGGACTTCAAGGTGGAGGTGGGACTGTATCAAGGATCAGCTCTGAGCTCCTTCTTGCTTGTTATGGATGATGGACAGACTGACAGATGAGGTTAGACAGGAATCTCCATGGACTATGATATTTGCAGATCTGTAGTGAAAGCAGGGAGCAGGTGGAGGAAAAGCTTGAGAGGTGGAGGAATGAAGGTTAGCTGCAGCAAGACAGAATACATGTGTGTGAATGAGAGGAACCCAAGTGGAACGGTGAGGTTACAGGGAGCAGAAATAAAGAAGGTGGAGGATTTAAACGTACTCGGGGTCAACAGTCCAGGGCAACGGAGAGTGTGAAAAAAAGGTGAAGAAAAGGTGCAAGGAAGTTGGAACATGTGGAGAGAAGTGTGATGTGTGTTAAGAGTTTCAGCAAGAATGAAAGGAAAGGTGTTCACGACGGTGGTGAGACCTGAGGTGCTGCATGGTTTAGAGACTGTGGCACTGAGGAGACGACAGGAGACAGAGTTGGAGGTGGCAGAGGTTAAAATGTCGAGGTTCTCTTTGGGAGTAACGAGGATGGATAGGATCAGGACTGAGTCTATCAGAGGGTTAGGTCAGAGAGGCCAGACCCAGATGGTTTGGACATGTACAGAGGAGGGATAGTGAATATGTCGGTAGAAGGATGATGAGGTTGGAACTGCCAGACAGGAGGCCAAGAGGAAGACCAAAGAGGAGATTTATGGATGTAGTGAAAGAGGACATGAAATTAGTTGGTGTGAGAAAAGAGGACGGAGAGAATAGAGTCAGACGGAGGCAGATGATTTACTGTGGCGAACCCCGAAGGGAACAGCTGAAAGGAAAAGAAGTAGAAGTTTTTCTTTATCAAGCACACTGGATAAGGATGGGGTTTATGAGAAAGCAGCAGGTTTTCTCCTGCACAGGTTCTCAGATGTGTCAACAAGAGGACTGGTTTTATTGCCACCATAAATATTTATTGTTTTAATTTTGTCATCATCACCTGGTCCTTTTGCTGTTGTTGTGACACAGATTTGTTCATTTTACACCCAAAGGTTTGTTAATATCTAAGACATGTTGGCTGAGTTGTTGTCCATGCAGATGAGTGTGGTAGCTTACAGAGGGCCACTGCTCCTGGATGGTCAGGGGTGATGACTTCACATTGTCCCATGAGGTTAAGCAAAGACAAAAATAGATAAAACACCCACCGGCACATGTTCCCTTAACTGGAATCATGTCAGTTAGCGGTTCTGAAGCTCACAAATGACCTCTCCCTGCACCTCTAGTTTTTCTTACACGCCTCGGGGGGAAGGTACAAGGTTTTCAGTTTGTTGCAATCTTTGCAGCTAGATGTAGCAACGTACGACACGCGAAGCCTTTAAGTGAAACTGGAGTGAATAGAGCGGTTGACGAGAGCTATTCAAAGCCGCATAATATATATTGATGTCACAGTGATTACTTACAACAGACAGACATGTTTTGGTTTAACACACACAAAAAAAACCCCTCCAGTGCATACAATAGATATGCTTTAATGGTGTAGAGAAAGAATCCAGATCTCGCTGTTACCCTTGTTGGATCGATCAATTCAGTGTTTGTTTTGTCTTTTTAATCAATTTTTTTTTTTTAATATTCTACAGTAAATATAGCCACAAAGCACAGAGGAAAAAAAACAAAAAGGCAACCTAAACATACCTGAACGCTTCAGATAAGCAAACTGCCAAAACGTCTACTTTTATAGATGTGGTTACACTCGCTTTTGATCAGTTATTCAAGTGCATTTGATTAAGCACCACCTGGCAGCAAAATAACCTTTTAAAATTCCTATTAAAACTGCAAAATTACAGTTTGTTTTCACACAGACAGCTTTTGTGTTTTGGCCCAGGATTTGTTAAATTAATGTGTTTTTGTTCATTTGAGGCTGCATTTAATTTGTTTCAAAATCTGATACGGGTAATACGATTTGTTCCTGTTCACACTCAATGTTGTCTGTCTGGATGAATAAAACCTTAGAGTTGAAAGGACTGTTGTCATAAAGCAACAAAACAGGAAAAAAAATTGCAAACAGATAGATATGAACAAAAACAAAACACTTAATGTAAAACAGGAAATTGAAAGTCAGGTATGTTGGGGGGAAAAAAACGAAAGAAAAAAAACTGCAAAAGCTGTCAAATCAGACCTTGAACTACAACAGGCTGGTATATAAGAGACTGAATGACAGGAAAAGTCATAATATACTGTGTATATTTTTTTTCCAAACTGCATGTAGAGAGAATATATAAACCCCGACTGCATGTGCACGGTGTGTATTGCTCGCATGTGCACAGACCAATCTGATTGCTGTTTCCTTTTAAATGTCACAAGGTGGCAACAGGCTAATTGGCAGCGACTGAAGAGCTCAGGCTGCTCACAACCTCAAACACTGCCAGGATGAGCCCTGAGCCTCTGGGCTCCCCGGCAGCTCGGGCCCCGACCCCCGTACACTCAGATGGATCTCACTGATACACACACAGGGAAACATGTGCACGTCCTGGCTGGCTGCGTGCCTATACCTCCGTGACCCCGCGGAAATGTCACCCAGCACAAATAATCCCTCCGACATCGAGAGAGTTTCCTACAGTGTCAATACCAGCGTCTCCCCACCGCTCAACCACTATCTCTCAAATACCGCACGCTCTCGCTGCTCCTTGTGCACCTTGAATCGCACTCAATTCATTTATCGTTTTGTTTTGTATAGGTTTTTTTTTCTCCAAAACCTCAGTTTCTCATGACGTTTGGAGTTAAGCATTAGTTTCATGACCGAAGAATTACACTGACGTTCAGTTTTTAAGTGCAAAATTTAATTACTTGTAAATGGCCTAAAGGAGATGCATCGTGCACTGTATTTCAAAACTTGAATTAATAATAACCAATTAAGATCTTGATTAAATATCTGTGTGAAAAACCGAAGCAATGCAGAATCAAAGCACCTTTTTCAGCAGGTTTTCATAGTCTGTAGATATAGTTAATTTACTGTCAGACAGATTTAGGGGGTGGAGTCAGACACTCATCTTAACTCCACCCCCTCCTCTCTGCGGGGTTTGGCTTTTTTTTCATATTAATTTTTCTCCTTGAGTAGAACAGAAAATACTGAATAAGACAAACATGGACAGGCTGGATGACTCTACTCTGGGTCTGTGATGTCCCAGTACCCTGCAGTTCTGAATGGCTTACTGAATTCCAAAGCTATGACTCGATCTTCCACAGACTACGGACCTGGCATTAACATTTGTCCTGAGTGATCTGGTCACAAGCGGACGTCTTTAAATAAAGAGTATTAATGCACCCCAGATGTCACTTGAGGATAAACTGAGATCCAGTCACTCAGACCACATTCAGAGGTGGTCTAGGTCACGTGTTCACATTCATCTGCCAGTGTAAACACAATGCATCCTGGGCCACAGTGAGCCGACATCCTGAAGCCCTTTTTTCATCTTCTAAGTTTTTTCATGTTTTCCCTTTGCCATTATTGTTCTGTATGTGTGGTTCATCTGTTGAGTAAGGTGGATGGGAAAAGCGGTCTTCTTCATTTTCACGTGACTGGATGCAGTTTAGTGCATTGCTGCCCCCTGCAGGTGAAGAGCAACAGGTTTGGTCTTTGCAGATGGAAATCCTGCATATGTGAATGTAGGCCAGAGGAGTGAGATCTGATCACAAGTTGTCCACTCAAGACTCATGTGGAGACGCATGTTAATGCCAGGTGGGAACAGTTGCACTTACAACTGTCCTCTTGTAACTGGATGACTCAGGATGGGTCTTCATATCAGGTCTAAACGTGGCCTCGGTGACAGCTTTGCGTGATGTTAGAATTTGTGATTTTGTAACTTCAAACAGAGAAATACACCCTCCTCTGTCTAAAAACACAAAGTGTCATCTTCATGTAACCTTTCCCCTTTAAACCTATAACAATAACAGTTAACACTGACATCAGGTCTTATGTTGCTCTGACCAGCCTGGCATTAACTGTACAGAATGTACCAAAGCTGCAGAAGATGGAAACAGATAATCCAGCGTGGCGACTCCTACAAAGAAAACCTGAAAAGGCGTTCTAGCCGTCATGCAAAGTTCACCATATTCACTTGGGTAGAAACACTTTTCTGGAAATGTTTTTGTCTGCAGGTATTTTTCTACTGTTCTTCTTCAGTGTTAATATGGTGCGTTTGATGATCATCGGAAATCACAGCATGCTTTGGTTTGATATTGGTCCCACCTACTAGAACTTACTATTTCTGATATTAATACTTTTTTTGCTTGACTACACTTTTACAAATATATTAAATTTTCTGCCTGATCAAACTTCCTTATAGAAACTTTGCAGTCTAAACTTTCACTTGTAAAACATTTAATCTTTTATTAAATTAAACATCAATAAAGAGTTGCTCAACAGAAAATAAAATCAGCTCTGCCCCTACAAGGTAAAATATACATCATCCAGCAGGATCATATGCATTAGAGCAGTGATTTTCAACCCTGGTCCTCAAGGCACACTATCCTGCAGGTTTTGGAGGTTTCCCTGCTTCTTCACACCCTGATACAAGTGGCCGTGTCATCAACAGACTTGTGCAGACTTTGATGACGGCCTAATAAAGACCATTAATTAGGATCAGGTGTGTTCAAGCAGGGAAACATGCAAAACCTGCTGGATAGTGTGCCTCGAGGACCAGGGTTGAAAATCACTGCATTAGAGGTTTTCCGCTTACATTAGGCCAGTGATTCCCAAAGTGTGGGCCGCGGCCCCCTGGTGGGCCATCGCAGTACTGCAGGTGGGCCGTGAGAGGTTATTAAAATTAAACAAATGTGTTTTAAATCCTCAATCTTTTTTAAATATGTTTTTAATTACTGTAAAATAGTAACAACATGATTTAAAAACATTAAAAAGTAACAAACCAGTTAAGTGTTATTCTACTGTCATCTTAACTTAATATGACAAGTGTCACCTTATTTGTTGACCCCTTACATTAATGTCAGAACATAGCTTCTAGTCCTGTATGTTGATCACAGTTGTGATTAAAGGTTTCGGTGGGCCGCAGAGATTTTTCACATTTTAAATTGGGCCTTGGTGTTCTGAAGTTTGGGAACGCCTGCATTGGGCATTCTGCTTTTAACTTAGAAAGGAATCTAATTGGAAGTATATGCACGCGCTGTAGAAATTGTAAAGATATAAATGGCTACATCTTTGTTTATTGTAGTTGATCACTAAATATAGATCCCTTAAAGCAGTGGTTCCCAACCCCCAGGCTGCGGACCAGTACCGGGCCTGTGCAAGAAAATATTAGATTTTTAAGTTTTATTTATTATCTGAGTCTGAACGAGCTTTTATTTTGAAAAATCTTTTATTTTGAAAAATGACCAGCTTCTCTCGGTTACATCTCGGTTACATCTCGGTTACTTGAGCACAAAAATTTAACTCAGCTAGCAAAATGAGTAAGAAACAGACGTCTTTGGAAAGTTTCCTCGTGAAGGGGAAAATGCACAGCGAAGAGAAAGAACAGCCTCCAAGAAAAAGGAAGTTTACTCATGTTATGTTATTGGTGTAATGTAACAAGGAAGACGCCCACCCACCCCCCCGCAATAAAATTGTGAAGCATTGACCGGTCCTGCAGTTACAAAAAGGTTGGGGACCACTGCCTTAGAGGATCTCTTTAAACTGTAGCAACCCATAGGAACATATAACAAAGGCCACAAAAAACCTCAAAACATATGATAATACAGACATCAGAATTAGGTCTGATACTGTCATCAGTCATCCAGAGAGCTCTGATTGTTTTCATCTACTCCACCTTTCTCATTGTTTCGACCACCAGCCAGCAGGCTGCAAATGGTCCCACAACGACAAGTGATGGATGATGATGCTCCATCGATTGAAACATTTCCTTGATTAATGAGAGGCTTGATGGAGAGCAAAACCCCATTCACGTCTGCTTCTCATAAACAAAGCTGTTTTGTCCATGAGGTTCACTTGGCTTCTCTTGAGTCGTGCTAAACTGAAGTGTGATAAGTGCATGTTTATTATGGTATGTGAGCATACGCCCACAGACACTTCAAAGGCTGATAGATGCTTGCTGAAAATATCCACAAGTGTGGTTGAATTGGATGGCACTTCATCAGCATGTGGGAAGTGTCATGTTGCGTGGTTGGATGTAAGGGATTGTAAGGATTTCTGGGCACACACACTGACAAGAAAAGCAAGAGCGCACGTTGTCACATCTTGAAATTCTACCAGTACGCACACACATGCACGTCTGTGCCCCTCCCCCTCAGCCATTACTCTCATTTGATGATCATTGCTCTAAGTCAGGTAGAAGGCTTTTCTGTGTTTATCATTGATCACATTGATTCACTCTCGTCTCCTTCAAATATGATCCATTTCACTACGTCATCTGAACTCATTCTTGTTCATTCCTACTACGACAAAGAGGTTTTACATATATTCTGGAAGGTCTTCTGGGTTTGTTGCACGCATTCTGCTGAACGTCCACTAGGGGCCGGCTCCAAAAGTGAGTCAGCTTTCATTGAAACTCAGTTTAAAACGTCCAAAAAAAAAAAAAAATGCATTGGTCTGCACAGATAGATTTCACACCAGTGACCACTCTTTTATGTAAAATCATATTGAACCACAAGCACAAATTTATGCATAAACTAGGGATGGGTTATTTTTTGTTTTTGTTTGAATGACCTCTGCACATGTATGCTATGTCAAATGGACAGTGATAAATTTAGCTTCTTAGCACTTTTGGTGAAGTTGATTTCTGAGCTGTGAATAAAACCCTAGCAGAGCAAAATCATTCTTGTGCAGTGAACTGCAGGAACAGTGGGCTGTGATCGCAGCACAGGGTGATCCAGGAAAGCTCTGGGCGCGAACATGGCTCAGCTGGAGCAGGTGGCATCAGCTACCTTTGCTCCTGGAACAAAGGCTATTAACACAAGCACAATCGGCCAGAAATCCGCAAGCCCGCTGGCAGCCAGTTCTGGCAGCACCTGGAGCCTGAAGATGCTCTGGCTGAGTCACCATAATAATGATAATTATGATAAAAATAATAAGAAGAATGCATTTTATTAATAGGCGCCTTTCAGGGCACTCAAGGACACCTCACAAAAGCATCAGTAGTTAAAAAATAACAACAAAGCAGAGCAGAGCACATGAAAGCCTCATAGAGGACAAACGGGAACGTGGACTGGAGAGGAGGACGGCTGAGGGAGATCTGAGTGTGCGGGGGTGGTGTGTAAGGAAGTTAAAGGTCAGAGATGTATGAAGGAGCTAAGTTATGGAGGGCTTTGAAGGTGAGGAGCAGAATCTTAAACTGAATTCGGAAGTCGACCGGGAGCCGGTGAAGCTGCTTGAGGATGGGTGTGATGTGCTCTGAAGAGGAAGTTCTGGAGGTGAGACGGGCGGCTGAATCCTGAACTAGCTGTACTTTATGGAGGGACTCGTGTGATAAACCAACAAGAGGAATATTACAGTAATCAATGCGGGATGTGGCCAGGGTATGAACAAGAACAGCGCTGCTGCTGGCTGAGTGACGGACGGAGACGGTTGAAGTTTCGTGGGTGGAAATAAGAAGTCTGGGTGACAACATGCTCCTACTCTTCCAGGTTAGCAAGCTGGACTGCTAGCAGCACAGTTGCAGGGCCCAGTCAGAGCTCTGGCAATCTTGGTTTCAGTTATTGCAATCAACATCTTAGATGTATTTACTGTGTAAGAGAAACTGGATGAACCCCCCCCAAACAAGGTTAGCAGAGAACTGCTAACCTCCACTAGTCCACTCGTCCATCAGCCAGCCGCTCACTGGGATGGGTGCGCTGCAGTTGGGCGCGCGAGTTGTGGGATGATGGACTTGATCCCCTGTGTCTCCCGGGTCCGGCCACACTCGTGGAGCCGCCGGTGGGCATTTGCAGCGGGACCTTGCATTTCAAATGTTGTTTCGGTGGCGACATCAGGAATGACAGCTGCGTTTTGCCGGACGCTCATTTAGCACAAACTGCCTGCTGTCTCATCGTACTCGTCCAGCGCACAGTTTAATTAACACAATGCACAAGCACTACAAAATGTTTTCTATTTAAAAAAAAAAAAAAAAAGAGAAACCATGCTTTGTTAGGTTTTCATTCACAGGTCAAAAGCCAAGATAGCGCTAAGTGATAAGTAGCTAAAGTGATGCTGTTGGCTGTGCTGGCTGCCAATCAAAAGACCACGCCCATAATTGTTGATACATTTTGAGCTTTAGATCATTTTACCTGAATTAGAACAAAAAAACTCATTTATAGTCAGCGTGGATGTAAAATCTAGCTAAAGAAACCAAAACAGTTTTTAGAACCAGGCAGTTTTAAACATTTTTGACACGAGTCAACGGAGATTTGCTTGATTTTGGAGCCTGACCCAAGTGGTTATTCGAGGAACTGAAGTTGGCTTCAACCCCGGAAGTGGGGATGTTGGCGCTGACTTAAAGCCCTTTTGTCCAGCCGGAGCGGCTCTTTTCTTTTAACTGCTGTATATTTGGGCATCGGGAGCTGGTTGCAGCCGAATACGAGAATGTTTTGGCAAGCCTTGTCCGTCTGCCATTTATTACTGAAACGACTGCTCACTTGAGTAAGTGAGCAGTTTATGGCAGGGACTGATAGAGAAATAGACAAAAAGAAAGAGGGATAAAAAGGGAGAGAGAGGCTGCAATTGGAGAAAAGAGCTCAGATTCTGGTGTCTTTGTGGGGCATTTAAATGTAATGGCGTTGTTATCTCGCTGGTCCCAGACTCTGGCGCGCTGTAGGCTCGGATCGTGCGGACGGGTCCCACTGGAATGTACATGCTGTGCATACAGAGGGGGATAAGCTGCTTCCTCCAGTTTATACAGATGCAGAATGTCCTGAGTGAGCAATGGCATCAGTAGCGGCATGGAAAAATTAGGATGATAGCAATGATGTTTAAATGTGTTGGTTTGAATCCATGTACAGTGAAATAGCTGCATCCATTCGGTTCTGGCTCACACCAGAGTCACCAACAACAGTTTACAACAGTTTAGTCTAATGTAGTATTCATCTCATCTGGGAGAAAAAAAATAAATCTCAGTAAATTGTTTAGTTTAAGATGAATCATCAAAAGCAGTTTAATTGATCCAAATTGATTTTAAACTGTTAAATAAAAACACAAACACATTTTATGTGCAGATACCAATCCAAACAAGTAACATTATTGACCGTTTATGACGCCGCGCTGCCTCAAATACCTTGTTAGTGGCTCTGGGGCTTCAGCAGATGACAGTGAATATTCAGACATTATTCAGACAGCAGCAGTGAGTGATCTGATAAAATTCATCGATGGGTTAGAAGTGGGGATGTTGGCGCTGTTGTTCATATAGTTTTATTTTAATGAAAAGGCGACTGACTTGCAGAGCCATTCACGGGATCAAACCAGAAGTCTCTTTCACAACCGCACCGGCGTTTCTAGAGCATACGGCCATCCTCTCCCGCGGCGCTGACCTTTGGCTCCCAACTGCATTTGCAGCAGCCATTTTCCTCATCCACTCACTTTCCTAGAATATGATATTAACATGAATGTGACACTCCAGTTTCATTAGGTTCCAAAATGTTCTGATGGCGCTCCGAAACCAAGCATACTTGCTTGTTGTGGGACTGACCGTTGTCAGACTTTTTCCATATTCCATCCAGTGGAGACTTCTGGTCTTTCAAACAGGGAAAGCTCATAGTCGGAGCAGATCATAAAAACGTGTCAATTTATTTATATGTAAATTCTGCCCTTCGATCCTTTTCTAGAAAATGGTCTGTGACCCTATCATACCAACAAATGGTCGCTGCTTGTCATTCAACTACGCATGCAAAATCCTCGATGGGACAAGTCGTGCATGAGACGTGACGGTATATATATTTCGGAAACCTGTCAGTAACCATGCGGACTGATCAGCGTCCAGGCCAGTCGAGGCCAACCCACAGCTCCATTCACTCCCAGAGACGCTGAGAGTCTGGGGAGCGGACTCGAACGCATTTATAGTCAATGAAATGTAAACACAACTGCACATATTAGGTCATTTATTTTTTTGACATTATCAGGCAGGGAGACAGGGGGAGCTCAGCTTCCCTTGCAGTCTCAGAGGAATCCCCTCTAATTCCATCCTATTATCTATATCTATATCTATCCTTCCTATCCAGGGCCATGGAGGTCTGCTGCAGCCTGTCCCAGCTGTCTTTAGAGATACCTGGACACCCAGTCCATCACAGTTTTAGACTACGGGTGAAAAACCAAAACCATACGATCCAGGTTCTGCTCAAGGTTTCTTCCTCTTAAAGTGGAGTTTTTCCTTGCCACTATTTGGCTTAAAGGTTTTTTCTCCCTCTGTGTGAGTTTTTTACCTGCCATTATCCTTGATTAGAATTCAATATTATATTTTTAGCTAATGATACTTACTCGGGGGTCATACTGTGGGTCTCTGTAAAGCGCCTAGAGACAATTGACATTGTAACAGGAGCTATACAAATAAGATTGAATTGAATTGAACAGCACACATAAATCAAATCAAGAACCCTGTAGCTGTAAGGCAACAATGCTAAATAATATAAAAAGACAAAAGGTGACAGCTGTTTATGTTTTCGCTTCTATTTCATAATTCAAAAGAAGTCGTGGTGTGTTACTGCATCTCTACGGTAGCCTGTTGTGCTCAGCTCATTTCCAGCCCTGTCAACCAGGAAGTGTAATGTGTATCAGTTTCAAGTTGATATTTCATTCTTAAAAGAAACAAATGATCCACCATTACTTGGCATGATTGCTCCTTTTAATACGTTAGAAAAAAGATGCAGTTTCTCAAATTGATGTAAAGCAATTAATTACCCTTCCTCAGATGTGACCATGATCGATTTGCTTGTTATTCATGAATGTACAGAGGTGGGGAAAAAAGAACACAAGCATTTTTAAGTCATCCATCGTGTGTGCGTGTTTGTGTGTGTTTGTGTGTGTGTGTGTCAGCAGATTGACCCCGAGCACTCCATTCAGTGATAAAAGGCCCTGCTGACTCTCGGCCAGCGCTCGTTGCTTGGCACATCACGTGTGTCCGTGTGACAGGCCAATCAAGAAAATGGAGTGCGTTAATGGAGATGGAACGCGTTGGTGCTGCGCCCCTCATCATCTCACCTCCTAACATATTGTTTTAACCAACGTATCTGCCGTCACCGGGGGGACAGGATGGATGGGTAGATTTAATAGGCTTTAAATCAAAGTCGTAACCCGGATGGCCAATCAGAAAGTGGGAAGACAGTTACTTAAGATCTCCTGCTCAAGGTTAGCACTGCAGACAAACTGAACTTGTTCTCCTCCGTTTCCATCTCTGCAGAGACTGGAGCGTCCGTTCTTCCGTCTAAATCTCTGTCTCATACCTTTTCAATTGTTCAATTGCTCACACTCCTGCACCACACTTTTCTCCACTTTTCCCTTCACTTTCACAATTTCATTCTATATCTCTCGAGGTTTATTTGGCAGCCCTTTTTACAATCTCACACCGCGATCTCACTCATTTGCTTTCTCCCCATCTGTCTCATCTCCTCCTTTTCCCATCTATCTCCTCTGCGCGGCTCGTCGTGACAGATCTTCAACTTACCTGCCTGGCTGGCCTTCCATTCCTCTTCCCATTTTCCTCTTAATCTCCCCCACATCCCTCCATTCTCTCTCTCTTTCAAAGCCGGTGAGGGTTTTAATTGGCCGTCATTCATTTAGCGAAGGACACATGTACTTCAATAATGTCTGCCCACATCATTTACGTGTGAGGCTTTCTGAATAGCTGCAGGCAGCAAATTTTGATGGGGCCGAGAAGGAAGATGTGAACACCACCGTTGCTGGCAGGTGTTTGGCTCTTAGTCTGCAGGGCAGTGGGCGGTTCTCCACCCAAGGACACGCGAGCCAAGTGAATGCCAATGCAAATCTAATGAAATTCAATTTCAAGTGCTCTTCATGAAAGCGTCTGGCACGGAACGTAGTCAGGAGTAAATGTCCTCTTGTGCTCTCAGAGAAATTGAACACAGTGAAAGAATAATAAATTGGAGACGTCAAGGACTGTAGAACTTATCTCCCAAAAAGGGCCTACGCTCGACCCGTGCTGTTGATTTGACCTGCATTTCCTCCGCATTGCAAGGGATTGCATCATGTTATCAAGATTATTTTGTTTACCCTGGCAGGATTACGCAACTTCTGTTTGAAGGTTTGGCATGCGGTTTGGGACCCAGGAATAGCCGTTGCTAGGGAAACTGCTAATGGGGATTCAAATATGGGGATTGTGTGTGAGAAGGAAAGACAAAAGATGATCTGTTAAACGATATTCTTGGAGCTTGCCAAACTGAGGCGCATCAGGTTAAGTGCATGAAAAAAATGATGACCCAAGGATTTGCTTCCATGCGCGTCAGGGTTTAATGTTTTAGCTGTTTGGTGTCCAGCTTCGGAGATCGTCACTGATATCAGCATGGACTGGATCTACGGAGTCGGTGTGGGACATTCAAGAGCTGAACTCCTCCTGTCATGTTGTGTAAAACAATCCAGGAGTTCTGGTCTGGTGTAGAGTAGGGATGGTAACGGTTTCCGGTATTACGGTAAAGCGCTGTAAAATTTTACGTGATAACGATTACCATTTATGTTTGACTTCATCTCATTATCGCGGCTGATTACCGGGATATGTAATATCAGCCTCATTCAAGTCTACGAGCGACTTGCGACTAACGCTCGCGTGAATTTGTAGCTTGTAACATCGGCATCGTAACGTGAGCATGGCGGAAACTGGTGATAGCACACAGGACATTTACCAACCCACTAAAATGACAAAATCCAAGGTCTGGGCATATATATATATATATTTATTTATTTTTATTTTTATTTTTTTCAAGTATGCAGAGGGACAACTGGTCCTGTCTGCAGAGCACTTGTTTACATTTTATTGTAATTTCTACAAGCAACTTGAAGGAGCTAAGGCTAATGCTTCAAGCTGCTGAGATGTTTGACCAAGAGTAACCTGGTCGACGCACTTCGCTAACTCACATTAAACAGTAAACGTTACTGTTGCGTGTCGATCGAAAAAGGACCGGAGCGATGTTCTTCTGATGCATTTAAAATATTAATTTATTCCATTAACTGATCTGACAACCATAACGCCGGCAGTTAGCGCCACAGCGGTCAAAAACCTTTTGTTCTTCTGGGTCAAACACCTAACCAATAACAGGCAGCTACCTTTATACCTGACCCTCAGGTAACAACACAGCGACACCCACAGACACACAGAGTGAACTACAATTCATAACAACATATTTGGCTCCTTTACAACTGTTTCTTTATTTGCACATTTATACTTATTTAAGGTTCAGCTTAAAGTCCAAAGTTTTTTTCATTTGAACTTGCACTATAATTTTTGTTCCTGATAATTGTTTGCATATTTTGACCTACTATGGTTGTTAAAGTGTTTATTTAAATTTGCACCAGACAAATAAGCTTTGTTCCTGTTACTTATTTTGTTCATTTAAAATAAAACCTCTTTCTGTGCCAGTTGTTTGCCCTTTTAATGTGAAAGTTTCATTTTGAAAAAAATTTTGGCTTCTGATGTTTTAGTATGACAAGAAAAGCATAAGATTTTGTGGAATTATTATAATGTACGTGTTCTTTGGACATTTGTACAGCAATGAAGAATACCGCGATAATATCGTAAACCATGATAATTTGGTCATTATAAATCGAGATATCAACTTTTCTATATCGTTACATCCCTCGTGTGGAGTGACATCCAGCTTGAGATGTTGTGATGGTTGAGATCGTGAAACGTGTTTCAGTGCTCTGCCGTACAGGATGTGTTGGTGCGGAAATGGTTCGGCGATGAAATACAAATTGAAGTTGACTGATCCTTCTTTGCGCTGAAAGAGCAAACAGACCGCATTCGATGAAAACCTCCTCCTCTTACTCAGAGCCTCTCAACGTACACGAGACGCCCTCCATGCCTTTGAACCCTCCCGTCCAAACACTGCTCCTAAACTTGATTTCCGCTCACTGGAATTAGTCTGACTTCCAGTCCGGTCGGAACACTGACCAGCTCACTACTGGTCATTTCTACGTGGATCACGGCCACCAAATGTCCACCGTGAGCTTGTTTGATGGGTAACTTTACAGAAAAGCCCAATGTAGTTGCAGCTTTTGGAGGATAAGCGGTTGGGGCAGCAGATCGAGAGTCAGTGCACTCGTTGGCCTCATCCCCCAGCTGTTGAAGGCACAGATTTCCTCCATTTTTGAAAATGAAATGCTCTAAGCTGCGAGATGAGCCGAATGACCATGAAAGAATCAGCTAAGCCAGTCTTTACATGGAGCCACTTTGAACAGATAACAGAAAGAAAATAGAGCAGCGCAGTCTTGAGTGCCTTGCGCCCACCCCTCATGGGCCACCAGCATGTCGACCTCTGGCTCCTGCTGATGAAGACAAATAGCCCTCTCTCGTTGGTGTGGAGGAGCATTGCAGAACTTTATGTTTTGAGAACCACCTTGACAAAACGATCCAAATAAGCTGCCAGGAAGGAGACGCTGAAAATGGACCCATAAGGTGACCCATAACAGTTCTTTAAATAGTGACAGTTTCAGCAAAGTAACACGTTCAAGGACTTTGGTTAATGGATGCACACCAAACGGCCATAGTTCAGCAGAAAATCAGTATTTGATTAATTCTCATTCCAGCTGAAAGCTCACTTAGCGAATGTTTTCAAGTGGCAGATTACTCCACACCTCATGAAGCTTTGCTCTCCCCTTTTCCTCTCCTCTCTACCTTCTTCAGATATTGATGAGTGTGCCGAAGGAAAGCATTACTGCAGAGAGAACACCATGTGCGTTAACACCCCTGGATCCTTCATGTGCATCTGCCACACCGGCTACATCAGGATCGATGACTATTCCTGCACAGGTGAGTTCCTCCTCTGGCCTTTCGACAGGCTGGAATCAAGAGCAGATGTCTCTGTGTTTGCTACGACGCCGAGCTCCAGCTTCTGGAGCAGCTACATCAGTCAAGTAATAAATACGGGAATGACTTTCTTATTATTGTATTAACTAAAGTCGATATCAATATGTATCTTTAGTCATACATCAAAGGATGAATTCATATTGACAGGCTCTGCCGCCGGGAGATGCAGCTGATGATATTAATACTGTGACATTACAACATCAGAGGATGACACAAAAAAAAAGGGGAGTCAGACAATTAGAAAATCATGTTATGACAAGGAGAACAAGCAGCGCTACCATAGCATGCTGCATCTGTTTGCCATGTGCTACACATCCTCTCCCTTTTTCTGTCAAATACCAAAAGCCGCATTTTTAGAAACACTTGTCTGAATGTGTCTTCTTTCTTCATGTGCGTGGCCTGTAGATTTCATGGGAATGCGCCGGAATGAATGCAGGAGTTTGTTTCGGCTCTGATAAGTAGCCGCATGTTAAGACAGACAGATCTAGCGTTACCGCTTGATTCCGTCACACGGAGTTATAGTGTTATAGTGGTCACAGCAGGAAAAAACCCAGATAACTTAGATAAAGGTAACACATTTTTGATTATGATTGCTTTGTGATGATTATAAAAAGCCCTGTCAGTGTTCATCACGTGACATCATCCAAAAAATTGCTCATCCTGCCTTTAAATGATCAGATAGTTACCACTTTTCAGAACGGTGAACACAAAAGAGCTACAAGATTATAGTACAGTGGTACCTCTATTTACGAAAATCATTGGTTCTGGAAGTAGTTTTGTAACCTGAAAATTCCATAAGTAGAGACGTGTTTTCCATGTAAATGTTCTAATCTGTTCCAAACCCCCCAAAATTCAGACATAATTTTTTTTATAAATCATAAAAATGCCTCAAAACATGTAACAAAAACATGTTAGATTACTGCACAATAAACATAAAATGAGAGTTGTACATAATAAAAAACAAAGAATAAAGTAAAGAATAAAAATTATGTTCAGTTACCTTTTAACTGCTATCGTCGTCACCTTTTATCTCTCAGCAGTGGTTTTTGTCTGACGTTTTGTAAAGAAACGATCCAAGGATGTTTGCGTTTGTCGGCTTTTAAGAATCCTTCAAAAATGTGCAAGGCAAACATCATCATAGTGAGCGATAGTCCGACTAGTAACACTTTTTCTGGGTGATTTTGTTCAACGAATAATGAAACTTCATGTAATTTTCCTAAAATGTCAATGGGATGCCAGGAAGATGCTAGCTGATAGCCAATGACAGAGCTGCTACAAGTATGTTTACGTTCAGTAAACTCTGGTAGTTGCAAGTAGCAGCACGTACTGTATTTTTGCCTTTCCTATCCTGAAATTTCTTTCGCAACTAGAGGCAATATTTTCCCATTGAGACGTGTCGTAACCTGAAAATTCCGTATGTAGAGACGTTCGTAAGTAGAGGTACCACTGTATCTTAAAATAACAAGGAAGTGGGGGTGGGGTGAAGTCATAATTTAAGGGTGGACGGGAGACCTTAAAACCATCTTAAAAGATGCTGATCTTTATTTTTATTTATTTTTTTAACCTGTCCATTTGGTCATGTGTCATGATAATAAGCAGTCAGCATCACATGGCTGAAACTGTCCTCCTGTGAAACAGCAGTGAACAATTTAATAAGATATAGTTTCATAGGATTTGCTTTTTTTTTTTTTCAAAAGTCCAAGCTCTGTAAAAGCAGCCTCCTGAATTTGGGAGAGTCTATGTCCTCTCACTTAGAACAGAAACTGGATCAACTTCAGTCCTCTTTGTGACTGAGAACGTGTCTGAGCCTTGTTTGTGTGTGTGTGTGTGTGTGTAGTCTTCATATGGTGTGCAAATATATTCTGCGTGTGATCAGGCAACAGGAAGTCATCGAGAACGTGAGAAACAGCGAGACTCGTGAGTGGAGGCGGCGGGCCCATTTGTTCTGATCAAAGTTGAAACCAAAGTCATTTTCAAAAGCAAACCAAATGGGTCTAAAAAGATTGTGTGGGCGATTCGCAGTGTTTGTTCTCTAACTGCGTTGCAGAAGATTGCATTGCCTGGTTGTAACAGCTCACTAAAACCCGATGCTGCGTCCTTTTATACAAAAGAAGTAAACACATGTTATATAGCAGTCTTTTTGTTAGTTTTATCGACGCTTTTATGAAAGGCCGCAATTTGCATTTGGCCACAGCGCAGGGAGGGAGCAACATTTGTCCTGCCGAGCGCATTTAGAGCCGAACATCAGTAGAGATGAAAGGAGAAGCAATCTTTTCCCAACAGGAACGAGCCAATATGTGCAGCAAAGGTCAGCTGAGTAGCTGCGCGCTCAACAGAATTTACGCCGCGCTTACATGCGGATGCTCATTAGAGAGGACAAATAAAAAGGCAAGAGAGCTGCCGATTGACAGCGTGAAAATTGCGGCTCCTGCTCAGCGCCGTCGACCTCGAGGCAAGCTTTGGAAAATACGGGTCTCGGTCATTCCTCTGAATCTGTTATTGCTGAAATTCAAGCTTGAGGGAGTCAAATGTTTAAAAAGCTATAGTTCTCAGACTGTAAAAGATGCTAAGGTTCCCTGAGGGGAGGAAAAAAATTAAGAGAATTTAATTTATATCTGAATACTATATATATTATAATTTTTTTTTCCTCTGGCATCCAGCCTTGTGAGGCTACGTGACGTTACTCCAGTCAGCTGGCAGCATCTTTGGAAAATCTGTTGTTTTTTTGAACATGAGTGATGAAATTCTGCCGTGTCACAACTTTATTTTGATGTCAGGAACGGAAAAAAAAAAGCTCCAGAAAGACCTGTTTGCTTAGCCAAGAGACTCATAAGGTCATTTCCGTATAAATTTAGAATAATTGTTGTTTTTTTAAAAAATGCCTCGTAAAGAGTAAAATAGCTTTTAAACCATCAGTCAGTTATCCTTCCACGTTGTAATGCCTGTGACCTTCGTTGAAACGACACAATGTCAGTCCCGGGCGATAAGCAGATCTGCCTCGTTCCTCAGGAGTTGTTTGCAGCGTGTGAAACATGATGCTAAGTAGCTCCCTGTGTGAATCATCTCCGAGGAGGGAGCAGCATGCTGCGCTTCCCCCGTGCCTGTAATTAAAAAAGCAATTTTCATCAATGCAAACTAATTCAGCGTAGTGAAGGAGCCGTCTGCCTGCGCTCGCCGCCGAAGGATTCGGGCCTGCAGGCTCGCTGCCGTGTCATTGCATTTTGAATTAAAGCTGTAAAACTCAACAAATAGCCACAGAAAACTCCAATCTCCTGCGCCGTTCCGTCTCCCCTGTAGTGTTTCTCCGCCACTTTATCAAAGTGGAGGAGAAACTCCAATCAGGGGAATCACTTCTTTTTTTTTTTTGTTGTTCTTTTAACCCCATGAAGCCTGTAAGGGACAGACAAAGATTTTTTAATTTGAAAGTGTTTATTAGCCTTATAAGCAAAATCCCCCCTCAAAATTTTAACTATTTTATGTTATTTCTTTTTAAATCCTGTTGGCGCAGAGGTCTCAGAAATTCATCTTTTATTTCATCTTAAATGGCTTTAGTAATAACAAGCGTGCGTTCATCTATTTTCTGTGGTTCTTGTGATTTATTTAGGTATAAAACCTCCATGCTTACTCAGTCCTTTTGCATCTTATCTCCACGCCGCCACTGTGCCACATGCAGTTTTACTTGCTGTGCTTTCTGAGCTGTGGGCAAATTTTATTGTTTTACTCATTTGTCTTTCTTGTGTGCTCACCCCCCAGATTCACAATGAAGATTAACTCCCTCCCCCCCTAAACCCCGAGGATTAAATTGTCTGACTGTATTTTATGTAGTTTCCTATTAAAATGCCTTTACGTCACTGTAGTGAAATACGCAGCTACGCTCCTCTTTGTAAAAGTCAATTTCTGTGATTAAACCAAGGCTCATGGAAAGGCTTTATGTAATGATTTTTTTTTTCCCCCATTTCAGCCAAATTACTGTTGTGATCTCCCCGCTGAGTTATTGGTCTATGATCTCCCACATATCCACCATCTCAGCGCTGGCTGCTGAACACAATCATCACCGCAGCAGCGTCTCTCCTCTTAGACAATATTGGAGAAATGAATTATGGTCAAAATAAGTCTCAACGACATTGTCTGTCCTTGGAAGAAAACATATTACACCCTTTATTTGCACAAGTTGACATGATTTCCCGAGATCTTAATGAAACTTCCATCATTTGGATTAATGAAAGGGACGCATAGACAGAGTATAAGTTTTCAACCGTGGCTTTACAAGTCCGTTCTCAGGTCACTCAACTCTGCTCCATCATCAGATGTGTAGCTTTACACGACACAGTGACCTCAGGACTGTGGTCCTGCTGGTGTCCGTCAAACCAAGATCTTTAGCTTGTACCGGGTGGTCTGACCACCCACTACCCACAACCCTAAACCCGCAATCACAGGATACCGAGTTTGCGTAAATGGTAAAAGACACTCCCATTGCCACACCTACAAAGTGAGTAAGGGAGTCGGCATAATGGGTAGCGACTTTAGGGAGCGGAAGACTGCATTAGCAGTTAGCAGAGGTTCCTAAACCCGCAATTTGCGAGTAGCGGGTAGTGTTGACGGGTTGATTTCCCACCCTGGCAGTTTGAGCCAGACACTTCATGAATCATGTAGTGTATGCTGAAGTAAGCAGGTAAAAGACGATAAATAAGAAGGCTGAGGTCAATAATAATACAATAATAACAGATAATAACAGTTATGTTGTGGTTCCTGCATCGTGGAGGTTGGGATGAAAAACCCCATGTATTGCGTATTTTTTTTATTCCATTCATTGGTGCTTTGTTTTGGCTTTTTATCTCAAATTTTTCAAACTTTTTGCCTTTTGGTTTTCAAGTTTATCTTTATAAAGGCGGGTTCCTTTGTTGTGCTTGTACATTGATCCTACATTTGCTGACAAATGGAAACAAATGGGATTTCTGTTATCAGACTGTGATTTGGTTTTAATTTACCCAAACTTTTGTGTCTCTGGTCTGGTAGAACGGTAGCTTATCTAGTAAATGTACACATTTTCTTTAGCTATTCTGTCTCTGTTAAAACATAGGATAAAGTACTTGTAGAACATTATTAGCTCGCTCCTGTCTTAAGTGAGCAATAAGTCTTGCTAATGACAATTAGCCACTAAAGGTAAACAGTGAAAGAGCTCCAGCTTCCCACTTGTGACATGCACCTTTATGGGAAGCTGTGGATGGAGATGAAAACATGGATGTTAGATTCCTACTTTGACGTGGTTCTGTGATGTTAAACGACTCTGCAAGTCTGAACGTCTCCGTGGATGAAATATTCATACCCAGGTAGCCGCTAACGAAGTGACAAGGTTCTGTTAGGTTGGAGGGTTTGAAGTAGGTAGTCACTTCAGACACCCGAATACACGCCCTCAAGCACAGGAAAAGTTAATCTTTTATGATATGTTCCCGTTAAAGGAGGGGGGAATAAAAAAATCACAGTGGAAAAACACTCCAGGGCACGTCTCTTAATACCGCGTGTGCCTTTTGGCGGCGGCTGGCGTCATCTCTGCTGTCCTGATAGTAATTGTCAGTAAAATAGGAAGATGCTGCACCAATTGAACATCTGCTTGTATTTGGGGAAGTCCAATGGGAGAGCCGATTCCTCTAATTTAGCCACGGATGAAATATTACAGCCGTAAAAGGAAACATTAAACCACCTCCTTCAGTACCTATTGACATTGTACATTCACATGATAGATTAACGCCTTTATCATCCGCAATGACTTTTATCAATTAACCAACGGCAAACTCAGCAGAAACAGTAGTTCTGGTATTGATATCCTTATTTCCGCGTGCATTACGCTGTTGCATGCAGACCAGTCTGCCAAGTAAAGAGGATTAAGTTGACCTCAGTTCGTTTCATGGCTCAGTGTTTATGTGCGGAGTAATATTAAAGGGCTCATCCGTGGATTTAAGCCAGTGGGAAACAGCATGGAACTCTGGTTTCATTCTCCTCAGTCTGTCGGGGGGTCAAAAAGCTCAGACAGAAGTCGGTTATTTTACATGAAGACCACCTGGAGAGAGGGAAGCGGCAGCTTCACGTCCCAGCTGGTGGTAGACTGGAACATGGGGACTTCGTGCGTGTTTTTAAATTATAAATGTTACAAGCGCACGTCGCGGCACAACCCAGGCTTTGTGTCTGGCGGAGGCTTTTGTGAAAGAGGCAACTGCAACTTTGTTTTGCGCCTTTCTTTGACTAGAATTTAATCAGTAATCCTGAAGGTCAGCATTCCTCCTCTTTCCTCCCCTTTGCTCTTCGTATTTTCCCCAAAGTGCCCCAAGTGCTACTCGCTCTGCGAGATTAGCAGCTAATCCATGAAAAGGTAGCGCTCTGCTTGCGCTCTCCGTTTGACTGTTATTAAAGAAGGCTGTCCTACGTTGCGTCTGTGTGTGTGTGTGCGCGCACACTCGGGCTGAATGTGCACGTGTTCGCTTATTCCCAAGATGTGTACGCAGTGTGTGTGTGCGTCCTTGCGCTAATCCTGCGATAACCAGACCTGAGAAACCGATGAGGGATTCATGGAGGGGACTGACATGGGCCAGAGGTGGAGCGGCGGGTTTGTCTGTAACAGAGATCAGAAAAGATGCCTTTCAGTCTGACCAGTCAAAGGCTTTTTTTTGGACTTTTGCCTCCTTTTTTTGACATCTGTATTGCTGAACGGTGGAGTCCCACTGATAGTAACGTGGAAAGGTCTTTCATTCTATAGCCGCCAAGTTTGTCTCCATGCACAAATTCATTTCTGATTCAACACCGTGACTGCAATATACTGTCCTTACTATATCCACATATTGAGGCAGGGAAAGCTATTTTACATTCAGTAATACATCCTCACCATCCGCTCAAAACAAAACAAAACAAAGCAAAAAAACTTGGCATCCATACACAGTCCTTAAACTGGAGACGAACAAGGGGAAAGATTGGCTGAACCGAACAAAACACGGTTCAGCCAATCGCACGCCGGCGCAGTGAAGGGGGTGGAGATGCTAGCTCTCTGTGCTTTGTTGCTGTATTGTTTCAGATATCAGCAGACATGGGAGTGATTCAGAAATTCCTCACCCTGCCTTGAAGGCACCCTCTCCTGAACCATTCTCATATCTCGAGTGCCATCAGCACGGCTCCGTAAATATACAGCTCTTTTTGAGCGCCACAGCCACCCTTCCAACGTGCTCTAAAGCACCCAGAAAACAGGTACGCACATCTGGAGGTGCTGGATTGTATCACAGCTTATTTTATCGCAAGTTCAATTAAAATTAATTTTCACTCGACAGCCTAATTGTTCGTAATTACGTCAGGTAGTTGATCTCG
Organism: Hirundichthys speculiger; assembly: GCA_018398805.1. NCBI lineage: Eukaryota > Metazoa > Chordata > Actinopteri > Beloniformes > Exocoetidae > Hirundichthys > Hirundichthys speculiger. Next base: position 476,751 of record JAGFBZ010000163.1, read on the forward strand.
GTCATGCATCACTTTCAGCAGGTTTGAATAAAAGTCTTTTCAATCATCATTAACGTATTTTTGTTGTGATTTTCTCCACCACCTCAGAGAGACCAACATTTGTTCCACCGCGCAGAAATCTTTTTGTTTCAGCGTTCGTGACTTCTCTCTGAACTTTTTCTCTGTGAGCGCGCAGCCATAAAGTCTCAGCCTCCCTTCCAGGGACTGGTGGGGTGTTTATGCTAATTAGGAACCAGTGACAGTTTACAGAGACTCAGGATTCACCATGCAGATGGAATAACACATAATAAATCTGACATAAGCTTTTTGAAAAACCCAATTAAGGAAAACATGGAAAGGAAAAAGAAAAAGGATCATTGTTTGTTTGATGCCAGATTAGTTGAATTCCTCTGGCTCTTTGTTCCAGCTTGAACCTTTTTGTTTTTTTTCATAGCTTATATGCTTTACATCCATTTATTTTGGTGCATCCTGGCTGGTCTCCCTCTTCTAGCATTTGTTGGGATATTGTTATATTCCTTGTTGCAATGCCATCGCAGTTAATTGGGTTGTGCAAACAGCCCGTGGTTTTACTGATTCTTGAGCTGGTTGCAGGATATAAATAAATTAGATACCCACTTATTAAAAAACACAAAAAACAAAACAATCCACAGCACTTCTTGCTGTCTGAAGCCTCACAGGGAACCTTCAGGTTTGCATACTGATGTCAGTAGACGACGTTGTTCTTAATTAGTCCATTGTTTAGAGTTGAAAGGTTGCCATGTCTCCTTTGCTTCTTGTCATAAATACCCCCTTTCTCTGTGTAGAAACATATTATTTCTCTCTTTTATTGTCTTCAAGTATTGCCCTTATGATTTTGCTGGAGGTCCTCTAATCTGTTTTCTGTCTCACCCAGTAGATGCTCAGAGGCTGCTATTTTATCAGTTATCCTAATTAATATGTTCATAATTCGCTGGCGTTTAAAGACTCAGTATTGTACCTTTAAATGCCTGCAGATGTTCTCGTAGCGCAGCGCAGATTAGAAATGAAAGGCAACCATTCACGCAGGTTTTAACGAGATCCCTTCCTCTCTTGGTCACACAGGAAGAAAAGCCGAGGAAGCGGTGCGGGCTGTTTTCTTGATTTAAAACGTTGCGAGCCTGTTGTCCTCTCAGGCCTGTAATTGCGAAATGAAACCTGAGGTGACGTTTTGAAGAAGGCAGCCGGAGGTCAGGCCTCACTGAGGCCGCCGGTGTTTCTGCGGAAGGACGAGGCAGACTGGGAGAACTGGGAGTAGTGAGATCCCTGATGACAGGCTGTACATAATTGATTGTTTATCCGTCTACAGCCTGAGCAGCAGCACTGAGCAAGATAATACCTCCTTCACGCTAACACACACACACACACGAGCGATGTAGGGATTCAGCTTTCATTAAACTGAGAGGTGGTACAGTGAGTGCAGGAGTCCAATAAGCCTAAATTCCTTTTAAAAAAAAAAGAACAAAAAAAAAAAAACCCCAGCTCAGCCCAAAGGTTATGGCGATAACTCTGTATGCACGCACACATCTGCCCCCGACTGCCCTCTCTGTTCAGACTGTTGGCTGCTCTGGCAGATGTGACCTTGGGAGGAAAAAAAAAAAAGAAGAACAGCTAATTTACTTTCCCCTCTCCTGTGCTGCCATCACTGTTTTTATGTGCCCGCCAGCGGACTTTAATTCCGGGCCGAGACACATGCGTGTGCAGGAAGAAGAGCATGTGGGCAGTCCAGAGCGCCCTTCAATCCATCTCCCACGCACTCTCACACATGCATCATATCCTTGATGGAGGGGCTCGTCACAATGTCATTTCCAATTTGGATGAGTCCACGGTCTGTTCGGAGGATGTGATGGATCGGACGACGGCGGGGAAAGGGATGACGCGGCTCAGGTCTCCTGCAACAAGCCTTCACGTTTCTGATCCTGTCACTCTTCGAGTGCCGAGTTTCAGTCTTTAGATCCGACGGTTCCTCGGATCTGCTCGCATTTAAAAGAGACCCGAAGTCCTTGGAAAAGAAAATTAAAAATGCATGGAAGTTGGTGCTTCTACACGCGCATACGCACACACACGAAGGAAGAAGCAAAAAAACTATTTGTGGGGTTGAAGAATGCTCCAAGGAGCTGCTTAACGTTTGAAAGAAGTGAAAAGCTGCACTGAAAACACTCCAACTAATACTAATAATAATTCTGATGATGACGGAAACAGCCCGGATTGTTTTACGAATTATCACTGAACCGTAAGTTTTTGTTTTTAGAAGAAATTTAAATGAAAGACAAACTACCCTTTAAAGGTTCTGTAAGCATTATTCAAAAACTAGGAATAATGTGAACTCACAACAAAGAAAAAAAACTTTTTTCAAAAACCTAACCTAAATAAAAGGATCCTGTTTCTTTAAGATGAACATTTCATGATCAGTTTCTGTTTCGCTTCCTTCTGAGGTGTGAAGGGGCTGTGGAAATGTTAAAGAGAGCATAAAAAGATTTCAGAAACTTAAAACAAGTCTAGAAAGTTTTTGACACTTCGGTTTAGACTGTTCTTGGTAAGCAACTGCATATCAGAAGGCAATATTGATGTGAATCTCTAAAATATGAGACATGAGGTTTTCTCTTTGTGTCTCTGTGTGTAAGTGTGTGTGTGCGTGTGCGTGTGCGTGTGTTTCATCCAGAGGCGTTTTTCTGTGTTCAGGAGGAAATTTAGAACATGCAGCATTTGGGGTTTTCAAATGAAGTTTCATTGCAGGCAGACGTCTTTCTTTCTTTTTTTTTTTTCTTCTTCTCATAAAACATGTAACACATTTGAGCGTGTAAACAAAATTCAAGGTCTCCGGGGATAAAGACTGAAATTGGAATCAATAAATGAGTAATTTAATGCCATCGTGCCTTTGCGAGACAAATTTTACAAACCGCACATGTTTGAAACAGGGAAGAAACATTGCTGAAAGTGAAAACATTTTTTTTTCTAGATAGCAATAATACATCAAGAGCTGATTCTTACTTTGCAATAAGAGTGGTGTTTCTAAATAATGAAATACTGTACGCCATAACAAGTTCAAAGCTGTTTTTTGGCCTGTCTTAGAAGGAAAAATAGACGGATTGGCAGGAGGAAGTTTGGAAGTTTTAACTGGAACTAAGTTGACGGTTGCTGAACTCGAAGGACGGGGTAATATTGGCCATGAAGGTCTGTCTGATCAGCCATCTTCCCCCAGAACCACAGAAGAAGGTCCAAACACCGAGGCGTGGTCTTTCTCCCTAACTGCTGGTTCACGTGCACTTCACATGCTGGAGGTTCAACCCGAGTAATTACAGACACACGGGAGAAATCCAGTCCTGTTTCCCATCATCACATAGCAGTACACGAAGACTGGAAAATGAGGTGGATTTGAAAGAAATAGTATGAGCGGAGCAGGTTGAAATGTGTTAATTAAAGCACTGTTAGCATCAGAGCTAGCATGGTTCAGAATAATTATGTCACCGTTATTAAGGTGGCATCGAGTCGCTATAATGTGCAGATTAACAAGTGGCCAGCTGTGTTTCTGTATCAGTGGGAGGGAGGCCGCAGGCTGTCAGTCTGTTCACCGCCTTCACCGCTTACGGGGAAAAAAGCCGTTCTGCTTCCTGCAGAACCGGACCTGCAGCAGATACTCCTGTATGGTTTTTTTCCTGAGGGCATCTGGGAGAAGGACGCTGAGGGCCTTAATGATGACTGTGGCTCTGCACATGCAGCGCTGCTCCTCGATTTCCCACAGGAAGGAGAGAGGGATACCAGTGGCTTCACCGTCCTTTTTAGCAGCTGTTGTTTGTGGACCTGGCAATTCCCAAACCAGGAAGCCTTCAGGTGCCTTTGAGGAAAAGTCTGGAGAAGGAGGTGTGGTGAGGAGAGGGGAGACATCGTACTGCGCTACAATGGCCCTGTTTGCAGGTCCATCTCTTGGGTTGTAACCCTGGACCCCACTAGAGCTGAGCGATTTTATCGATTCTGCGATAAATATCAATATTTTATCGAGTATCGATTTTTCAGCCATGAGTATTGGTATTCTGAGCTTCTTTCAAAACCCCTGTGTCCCACCTTTAAAAGCTTGCAAGCAACAATTTGCACTGTTTAAATAGATGAAACTATTTTTCTCTATTCATTTTGTCCAACATTTGCAAGCTGCCTGTCAGCCATAGAATGTGTAATTGATGCTTTCAGTTCAATAAATTCAAACTTCAAAATTCAAAGTCATTGGAACCACTCACAAGATGTCACCAAAATCACTTTGTCCCTTTAAAATCTTTCGGAAAATGATGTAAATGTATTGTAAGATGAATATCGATATATATCATATCGTGAGCCGAATATCGTGTATGCTGATGGAAATCCACAGAATCTTCTGGTATTCTGACCAAAGCATGTCACAAACATTTCATGAAGACCTCTGGAAACTGTGTCAACTATTGAAATTAAAAAAAAAAAACGATCATAATATCCTTCTCTTGTAAAGAGATATTTAATGACTAGAATGAAACCTACAGAAAACATTTCTTTAACACAGCCAACGGGGCTAATTAGCGTAATTCATACAACAGACGTGTCAGTTATATGTGATGTGGAGTGAATACAACATAATGCATTGGCGCCAATTAAGTTGTCATAGTTGAATTTATCCAAAAGCTCAAACAGAAATTGCAACCATCTTATTCCTCATGATGCGCCACACAAATAGAGCAAAAAAAAAAAATGACAATGGGAGATGGAAAAATTGACTCATCCTTGACTCGTTTCTCAGACGCCGAGCTTTCTATCTGTCAAGTCATTTATTCACAATCAAGTGGAATAAATGACCAGCTGCCTGCGTTCATTCCTGATGTTTAATCGAGGGTTGTTTTCTTGGTAGCAGCGGTTGTTGCAGATGTGAGGTTAACGCGCATCGATGCTGCCGCGTCGCTTTCCGCTGTCACCTAAAGCATAAAACAGAGGTTTACAGTTTTCAGTACATCACAAACGAAACGGCTGAGACTGTCGTGGTTTCTCGTTTTCAGAGCACGACGAGTGCCTCAGCGGACTCCACAACTGCGACGAGAACGCCCTGTGCTTCAACATGGTCGGCGGCCACAGCTGCTCCTGTAAACCGGGCTACACGGGCAACGGGACGGTCTGCAAAGGTGAGTCACGCGGCCGTGTTTGCTTTGACCTCCGCTCCACTTCACATCGCCGTCTGAAGGTTAATCATGTCAAATGCACAAATGTTTATGTTGAGCCGCTGCATTTCCTTCAAGTCTGTCATTGAATTTGTGCCTCCTCGTGTTTGCCGCCCACCTTCTAATCTTTGCTCTTACTAGAAAATCGATCTGACCTCGACTGGTTAATCGATTCCGTGATTAGAAATTTATTTAAAGGGGAACTGAACTGATTTCCCGCATTAATTAAGGGCAGTTCGGTCGTCATGGTGTGTTCCAGGCATGTTGGAAAACAGATTCCTTTGTCTTATCAGTAACTCAAAGCGCCTTCAGCCTTTTCTCTTTAAACAATCCAACTTTAATAATCCAAATAATCAGCTAGAAACGAATCTACTACCAACAACTCAGAGCTGATTTTAAAGCAGAAGGGATGAAAACCCTCAAAGTCTGACACCAAGGTGTTCAGTCGGAAAAGGCTGGACGATCATCTTTGGGTTTGGGATGGGGTTTTGTCTCAGGAGGAGGAGTTGAGGTATCCTCTGATCCTGCTCATGCGTGAAGCAAGAATGGAGCAGGTGATTGGCCCTCAGACTGGTGCATGGACTCTGCACTGGTCTGTTGTGGTAAAGGGTTGAGCCAATAGGCGAAGTTCACTGTTTACCAGCCAGACTATGTTCTGAAGCTCACCTGTGGCCATGAACTGTGGTTAAGGTGAAAAGGGACTAACCCTAACCCCTAACCATAACCCTCCACATCGAGAGGAACCAGTTGAGATTGTTTAGGACATCTCATGCGGATGCTTCCGTGGGGAGGTGTTTCAGGTATGTCCAAGTGGGTGGAGGAAAAGGGCAGAGCAGGATAGCTTGAGGAGATATTGGGCCTGATCTTCCGCCAGATCTCCTAAAGCCACTATTTAGGGATTGGGGGTAGTGGGAGGGGCGTTCCCCCGCAAAGAACGCAATCTTCCACCTTCCTAAACCCATTATCCCACCAGCGCTACCCGCTACATTATGCATAAGAGTGGTTAGGGCGTTCCACCTGTTAAACCAATCAGTGCGTCGGTAGCCATTGCCTTTAAGAGCAGGTTGCGCTACCTGCAAACCACTATAGAGCGTCTTTTTATCCAGATCAGAGCAGCTCTCGTTCGTAGCTCATCTGGGACTCTGCTGTAGAGCTTCCTCCTCTTCCTTCCTCCTCCTCCTCTGCACTGATATATACATATAAATATTTTTACACAGACAATTCCTATCTGCTACCTGAAAGTCCCAGATAGTTGGTGTGCTCCCAGTAATCACGCTCTGGTCATCTATGGTTTAACTGGCGAGCAAGCCGTTTAAGACGATCTCTGCCATTTTCTCAGGGGTTCAAATCGCGCTTTTATACAAGAGTGAACTCGAGAGGTTGAACCGTTTGTGCACGTCCACATGTGACCAGGTGGACGCACATTTGGACGCGCTCTTCTACGCGCCGACATGCAGGTAGCGACATGCAGGTAGCGACCACCCGCAACACGCAATCACAAGATACCAAGTTTGCGGAAAGGGCAAAAGGACATGCCCATTGCCACACCTACAATGTGAGTAAGGGAGTCGGCATAATGGGTAGCGGCTTTAGGGAGCGGAAGATTTCATTAGTGGTTAGCAGAGGTTCCTATACTTGCAATGTGCGGGTAGTGCCTAGTGGGTAGCATCTAGCGGAAAGTGTATGATTGAGGTCTATGTCTCCTGGCTTACACAGGAATGCCTCGGTGTTGCCCCTCGCGACAGGGATTTGGATAAGTAGTGGATATAAGTGGATGGATGAACGATTAGATGTTGAAGAACCCTGGTGATGTCACTGTGATGTCATCAGGATCTTTCTGTCTTTATCTTGAGAGGACGGATGAGTGCAGCACATCCAGGCACATTGCAATAATAAAACCAGACTTCTATTAACAAAATCCCATTGAATTTGACTGGAGGCAGATGCAGCTTTTGTTTAATGCCTTCCCTTATCTCATAATTTAAAGTCCTGTTTTGTTTTAACTCCTTATTCGGAATGAGAATATTACATTTATTTCTTTTTCATTCCCTCATGTTCAATGACTTCTGTGTTTTCGGGACACATTAACTAACAGCCCACATGTAGATAACAAACATTTCGGTGAGATGCATTAATCACGTGAAATAACATTGTGCAAGCCCGTAATGAATCACAAAACCAAATTAGCTCTTATTCAGTATGTAGATACTTATGCTGCTGCTGGTCCAATTACATAGTTAATGTTCATTAATCTTTGCGAGTAATGGCCCTTCTCTTCTGGTTTATCTCCAGCGATGTGTGACGGACTGTGCCAGAACGGGGGAACCTGCGTTTCACCCAACAACTGCGTCTGCCAGCAAGGATTTACCGGGAAGAGATGCGAAACGGGTAAGATTTCACTTTAGTTTCCTTGCTTTCCTCTCCTCTGTAAGAGAGACAGAAGTCAAGAAGTGACAAGAAGCCAGACGAGGATGCAGCGTGGGATTGTGGGTCGTCAGAATTATTATTTTTCTTGGGAAATGACGGATCTTGTCTTTTCTGGAGCTGTTATTACTGTAGACTAAATTTTCTGGCAGGGAAATTTTCAAACTCTGGCGGGCGTGTGTCTGCATGTGTTTTCACTATATGACGTTCAATAAATTTGCACCTTTTTTCCGTTTAAATTGTAGCTGCAGCAGAATGGAGACCGCCGCATATCGCAGCCCTGATTAATCAGCGTGGCGTTCTCCTCATAAACTCCATCCCTGCGTTACAAGCCCCGGTGCAAAATGTCCGATAGGATATGGATATGGCTTAACTGGCTATTAAGTGAGCCTGGTGCTCGCTCTCATGCATGTAATAATGTCAAACACGATGTTGTGACAAGATTCGGGGCTTGAGATTTGACGACGTGTTTTTGTCAGCACCGGCTGCGTAAACGAGGCAGGATTTTAATCCACTTCCTTGTGTGAGATGCAGTATATGTGTGACCTACGGAAGCAACACCTTTCACATAACTCGTCTCAGACTTTAATGGAGTGTCCTTCGGGAGACAAGCGGCCGGTTAATAGAAACTCATGCCAGTTCTTCCAGTGTGTTTGAATGCAGCAAACGGAGCCTCTCTGCTGCTCTCTCATTGCTTCAGCTATCGATTGGAGAGCTTTTTTTTTTTTTTTTTATGAGGCATCCTTTTTACTGCCCGTCTTAAAGTAAATTAATTTCCTTGTAGTGCAGCTCTGAGATGCTGAGGAAGGAAAGTGCATGTGTGTGTGTGTGTTTGTCTGTCTCTAAGCCTAATGACTTATCCCCCCTCCCTGTTTTGGGACAGAGAAGATTCAGAGAGTCTCGTCCCTTCGTAATGGCCCATTCCAGGCAATCACACTTCTTCTTACTTCTATAGTGCTTTCGATCTGCACCTTTTTCTCTTTGTCCTCATCTTTGTTGTGTTTCGCCTCGTAACTATTTTGTATTTTATAAAACAGTAGCAAACTAGCCAATGAGGAAAGTGTTTGGTTATTATTATTATTATTATTATTACTTATTACAGTAGTTGTAGTCGTAGTTTTGCCAGAAGCATTTTACCTAACTTGATGAAAAATCGGGATGGGTGGATCGATACCAAAATATCGATACTTTAATCCTGATAGTTCGGTTTGAAGGATCGATCCGCATGTAAAAAAAAAAATCGATACCAGGTAATGTGCATCTAAATTCAATCATCTAAATGAATCTAAATTCATAGCATTTTATTATTTTTTTGAATGTTTCGTTTGAATGGGAACTACTTTTTCTTCCGCTTTAGTGTTCTGTTTCAAAGAGCAGGTGTAGTGCGGCTCACAGAAGCAACTGTGTTCAACGGCCGAGCAGAAACGTTGATGTGGAGTTATTTTGAAATGGTAAATTATAATTATTTGAAATGTTGAATATGTGAGAAAATAGTCAGACATTGTGGCGATACCTCAAATCAAAAATGTGTCACTGAAAAGGCTACGATGAGTTACAAGAACAATGATGAGAAGTGGAGAAATTGTAGACGGAAACCTCCACTTCACTGAGTTGAAGTTTTACAGTGGAGACATTTCAGAACGGCAGGAATTATCAAGTAAGTGGCGATAATAAAACTGTTAACCAGTAAAATGTGAGCTGATACTGATTGTATCAAACCAGAGTGATGGTTTGGGTCTATTTCTCCACCTCTCTGTATTTCACTCACTCATTCAGGAACAGGTGAAACTTGAAGAGAAAAAAGTTTAATACGTTTAAGACAGAAAGAATTAGAGCAAATCTTGTTTCTCTCAGTCTCCTGCCCGTCAACAGTTTTTGTTCTAATGCTGAAAAACAAACTGTGTTTTTATCCATTTTTGTAAAACAAAAAAAGGAAAACCAAAATAGAGAAGTTTAATTTTTTTTTTAAATATAGACCAAGTAAGTTTTTAATGTACATTTTTGATGGAATTTCAACATAAAAATTACAATCTATGTTCTTTTGTATACAACAAGATGTGAGAAGTTGGTATTGGATTAAAAACAGAAATCACTGGTATCACTTGTGTTTTTCTAGGTAACTTAGAGACTTAGTACCAACTTGAAACTTTGTATATAAACAGATATTGTCATTACCTTTCTGGTAGTATATTTAGTTTTTTGGTACATCTTGTCATATTTTGTCAATTGCCAATTGAATATTGACAATAAAATGCGAAATTCATTTTTTGCTGGGTCATATGAGAACTAAAATACAATTGTTTTTGCAAATTCTTTATGCATTTTTATTCTATAAGAGAAGGAGATTGTTCAACAAAAAAAGTAAGTCTCAGCTACTATTACAAGGGGTCCAAATGGGGACTTGAAATGTGAACCGCACAAAGCGAGTGAAATTTATTTTGGATGTTTGAAATTTATTTTAAAACAAACAGCGATGAATAGACACCTGAAACTGACCCCATACAGAGTGCACATACAGGACTAACAGCATTAAAAAAATCAGCTCTTTGCCTTGTACGGTTTCAAAGATACAGCCCCTCAAAAATGGTAATAATTTTTAAAGCGTTAGGAATGTCACGAAAATGGCCATACGGGCACTTTTTCAAAAATTTATAAATCCGAAATTATTGCTAGTACCAGGCTAATATTGCACAAAGTTACTACATTGTAGTCAAAGTTCATAAGAAAAAAATATCAAGCAAATCAGAGATGGTCATGCGGGAATTTTTTTTCTAATCTGCTGATTTGAGGTGGAATGACCCTTTTGCTAACGGTAGCTACATGGCGCCGGGCATTCAGCACCTACAACGAGACTGTTAACAGCTGAAAAACACTAGAGCAATAACAACTAGCAGCATTAACAGACTGTATATTAACAGTGATGAATGATGATCTTAAACTGTAACAAACCCACTGTCTAGAGAATAGGGGTGCAACGGTACAGGTGGCTCACGGTACGGTCCCTTCCTCGGTTTTTGTGTCACGGTTTCGGTACGTATTCGGTACAGTTTCAGACCACCCGCTACCCTAAACCCGCGATCGCAAGATACCGAGTTTGCAGAAAGCGCAACTCGCATGTCGGCGTGTAAAAGAGCGCGTCCAAATGGAATAAATGTGCGTCCACCTGGTCACACGTGGACGTGCACAAACGGCTCTACCTCTCGATTACGCATCACCGTATTACTTGCATATGTTTTTATTCTCTTGAGGTCAGAGGATGTCTGGTCAGCAGTTGTGGTGGATGTGGGAATAGTCACGGCCAGACACGTCAGTCTGTACAGCTGTGGCATGATCTCGTTCAAATGTTTGCTGTGGAGGAAACCAAGGAGATCTTTGTCAAACTGGAAAAGGTTGCCGATATGTCTGAAACTGTTGGTGGTTGAGGAGGGACAGGAACATTAATTCTTTAATCTTTGATCTTTAAATGCGCATCCAATGATTTGTTCTGCAGTATTTTAAAAAGCACATCAGCTGCGCCAAGATGCACAACTGGTAACAACTGGATCTTACGCAGGTGAGATCTGGGGTTAGGGAGGTGGAAGATTGCGTTATTTGCGGGGGAACGCCTCTCCCGCTACCCGCTATCCCATAATAGCGACTTTAGGAGGTTTGGCGGAAGATCGGTCCCACAGACTGTGAAGTTTCTGTTAACTGTTTTCACTCCCTCGCCGGTGTATTCAACAGCAAAACCAAAACGCTCCCACACCGGTGATTAAAAAAAAACGTTTTTCCCAATTTCTCTGCTACCTCTGGCCATGCCTGCTTTTTTTTTTTTTTTTTTTTTTTCCTGCATCTATGAGCTGCAGCCAACCGGCCAAAGTGTGATCGGCTGGTCTCTGTATGTGAGCGGAGGCGAGTGGGCATTCACATGCAGTGCCGGCCTGTTGCCTAAAAGGCTCGCACGCTCACGTGCAGTCCAAAGTTTTTGGAACATAAATACCGCGGGACATAAAAGTGTATTGTCCCGTGCAGGTCGTACCGAACGGTTCAGTACCGTTGCATCCCTAGTGCATACGTTAATTTTCAGCATCAACAAATCTACAGTATCCAGATATCACTGTCATTATCGATGTGAGCGTTGCACAGCAGAGCGGCAGAGTCTCCTTTAGGAACACTTACAGAACCTCTGCCAGGTGCTCCAAGAAGGCTGGCCTCTCTGAACTGCTGTTCGCCGCATAAGTGCAGTTCGAGCCTGTTCCCCAGCCCGAAGGCGCAGGGAAGCCCGACACCCCTCACCCTGCACAACTCCAGAGTGAAACACATCTTTTTTTGTTCTCATCATCATTATTATTATCAATAGCAGAAGTAGTAATCGAGTATTTCTGTCAGATACATTTCTATTCCAGTCTGTTTTATTGACACAGGCTATCCTCAGGGCCCTTTACATTGAGAAAAGATCTTTGAGTAAGCACTTTCCAACAGTGGGAGAAAATCATTCATCCTCTTCATGCTGGACCAGAACTGCAGGTCCATCCCTGAAAAGCCAAATCCTGTACAGTATACACGATGTTGTAGTACCGGTTGTTGCTCCCTGCACTCTGGGGCTGAAGATATGTTCAGGGCGCTGTAGCCTACACGCTCACATAGACCCCAATCAAGATAAGGATGAGATGAAATGAATGTTCAAAAGTGCAATTTCATTCATCAGTGCTGATAACTCGCAGGAGCTGCAAGTCTTTTGTATGGAAGGGCGGATGCTGTTGTGAGACCAATCAGGTAAAGGTGGAGAAATACTCACCATCATCCATCTTCCACTGCCCCAGACATGCTACGTAGCATTACAAAGTGGGAAAATGGTTGTTGGGAGTGGTTGGTAAATTTGTGGTTAGTTTTTTTGTTTTGTTTTGTTTGTTTTTTGGAAAGTGTTGCAAGCTTAAAATGAAAAGATTGATGTGTGATGAATAACAGATTAAATGAAGCTGACGAAAACAAACATCCGTCTAAAGAAGTCAAAGGAAATCTCAGATATTCTTGGAAGCTGGAACCCACTCATGGAGTTAATGAAACTGTGTGAACGCTTGCAATCATAAAGTCCATCTGAAATAGATGAACAGAACCGTTACGAGATTTATTTGCAGGGGAGAGTTGGTGGTAACATTAAAAAAAAAAAACAAAAAAAAACACTTTCTTGGTTTATTTCCAGCCTCTTTGTAGCACATCATTGTTTGGACACATTCATCCATTCATTTTGAATAAGTAGGTTGTCCACACTCTTGACTACTCCAGCGTAACTCTGATAATGTTTTGAATAATGAATAATAATACAACATGTTTTGCTTGTTATATACTGCCTGGCCAAGAAAAAAGTCGCCACCTGGATTTAACAAAGCAAATAGGTACGAGCCTCCTATTGGATAATAGGAGGTGCTGACCTCAACACCTCCCTCCTTACACACTGACATTCACACAAATCACATTAGCCATATACAAGATTCTCAGCTCATCTTGTTTCTTTGTTACACAGCATTAAGACAAATTTTTACTCTTAAATCTGTAGGCGTCATTAATGCTTCTTGAAACTGAAAGATCATAGAGATGAGATTAGATTAAGCAAACGGGTTATGAACTGGAATGAAAAATGAGGGAGCTCAGAGGTGGTTGGATTTTCCCACCTCTCGATTTCTTTTTTTTTTTCCAGGCTAGGTTTTTCCATCTCTCCGCTGTCCCTCTCAGTCCTTCGACTGCCTCTGTGACAGCCACCATCCTGATGCTGCTTCCTTGTGCTTTTAAAATCAGGTCCCTGTCCTTCAAGGCTACGGCCTCTGACACTCTCTGGAGACTCCATCAGTCATTTATTCTAAAAGGAGGGATCCTTTCTGCTGTCTCCTCGGCGTGACAGGAACTCCCAGAGAGAGACGTGTCTGCAGTAGAAGCTCCAGAAATTGAGGGGTTAATGTACTGTTGGATATGCTGCTCTTGTTGTGGGAATGAGGCAGGGGAAGGATGTGGGGGGAGGGAGGACTAGCAGTTGGAAAAGAAGAGATGGAGATGTATGAAGAAGAATGACAGATGCAAAATTCAAAGAAGGGGAGGATGGGGAGGTAATGACTCGGAAGGGGGGAGAGGTGCTGAAGTGGAAAGGAAGATAGAGAGATGCTGGGGAAAACCTGACAGATACAGCACTGGAATGGGAGGGCTGGACGGATGGAGGGTCGGGGTTAGCGGGTTTTTTCTCCGCATTTGGATGCAGAATGACTCCGACGGATCCCGCGCCGCCGGAGGAGGAGAAGCAGAGCTGTGTGGATGAACATGGAAAAGCTTTCACTAAAGTTGGGCTCCCCAACCCGCGGAACCCTGTGAGCTTTTAGCGGCGTCCCCGGGGACGTCGCCGCTTCTGCCGCCGCAGCGTCAGACTGACGGCCTGTCACAAGTGCACCGAACAGGAGCCCCTCAAGGCGGAGAAGAAACGCACACGCTTGTCAGCCCGTTGCCTCATTTCCTGGTGCATACAGTGATCCCTCGCCAATTCACGGTTTAAGTTCCGCGGCTTTAGTTATTCACGGATTTTTCAGAAATATATAATATAATTTAAAAAATGTTTAAAAAACGTGGAAACATCACAGGATGTTGTGGGCGTTCTCTCACAGTGAAGAAATGTTGTGAGCCAGCCTGGCCCCTTTAAGAAGGTGGACTTATGGGTAATGGTGTGGCCTTATGGGTAATATAGTGTGTGTGTCGTGGGACAGCAGAATGAAAACAAGGTTAGATGAAAAGTGTAGTGAGCATCAACAGCAGCCCAGCGTGTATAGATTTACATTCTCTGTTAACCGACAGGAGCCCAACAATACAACCTGTGTGATGTTACAAGTTCCTGCAGTGCCAGAATAAAGTGCTCGTTCCATGCAGAGAAAACTGGACTTTTTGTTTTGTTGTTGTTAGCGTGTTAGCCGCTAATTATGAGCCAAAAATAGCACAGTACCAGCGGTTTGTTTACTATGGTTCAGAGACCAGAGGCTGTGAAGGTAACAGAAAGACCACAGTTGAGCCTTTGTCTTGTTTCGCTGCAGTGCCTCGCTACTTTTTTGGGGTTTTTAAACATATTTTAAACACATTATTGAGGCTTGGGGGGCACCGGCTCCCGGTCGTGGATTTTGATTTACGCGGGGGGGCGCCGGTCCCCATTAACCGTGAAAAATAAGGGATCACTGTATACGATACGAGCCCGCGAAGCCGTAGAAGTACGTGCAACTGCGCCGTTTGGTTCTCTGCGTCTCTTTGTGAAAGTGTGCGCGCTTCCTGCTGCGTCATAACCATCCGTCGGCAGGAGATGGGGATGGACAGGGGACACACTGTGCTGACAGACAGACAGGCAGGGAGCAGCCAGTGGAGAAATCTGACACATTGTGAATTATGCAGGAGGCAGCCACGGCTGGGCACATGCACTTCAGTCAGGGATATAAATGTACGCGGGGCCAGTCATGTAATGTTTCCCCACTAACATGCCACACAGTCACCGTGGGAGCCCAAGGCCAGCACACTTCACCTTCTAAGGCTTTAAAGAGAGCCGGGCAGATGTGGAAATGCAGGGTTTGTATTTCAAATAAAACCTGAGTGGGCTCTGGGAAGTTTAAAAAGAAATAGGCATCTTTGAATTCTTCTGTACAGGATGGAGACAGGCTTCATATTGCTTTGTTTGTATTTCACTCACTTACCTGAGACTCAATTTGTCTGATATGACACAATCAAAAACGGTGACTCAGTTTTGTTTTCATTTTCATTTTTCTGGCAAGGTTTCATCTCCCTTAACACTGGTAAAGTGCAGAGATGTGAAATTGCTCTCGAACAAAATCAAATTACTCATCTTTGGCCTCGCCTCATTATAAATAAATCTTATATTTGTCGACATACATTTCTAAAAGCCTGTCTGGGGACAGCTGTTGGTTTTAAACACGCTTATATTATACCGGGACTTGAATACAAAAAAAAAGCAAATAAAAATAAAAATCTCGACATTTTTAAACTGTGGCTCCCAGTGGTGGATGGTGAAATAAATTGGTGTGTATAATACGTTTTAAACGTATAATAAATCTAAGCAATAAATTACAAAGGCAAAGTGAATAATTAAGCTCGTGGAAATTTATCCTGAGTTATTCATTCATAACTTTCAGAGTGACTATTAATATTAAAGACACCGGTTAAAACATGAAATGGCAAAAGTTTTCATTCATCTCATTACTGATAAATAAAGATCACTTGCTTGTCCATCAAAAACTGGTTGTACCTGTTCAGGTTGTAAACGATGACTCGCCTCCACAGAACCAGTCGACGTCAGATCCCTTTTCTCAAGAAATATCTCAAACCTTTACGTATGCTGTTTGCATCAGCATGAAATATTTCAATCCAAAAGGCTAAACCAAGAAAAAGAAAAAAGAAAAAAAATCCCAGCATTTCCGTGAAATGGAATTTTGATTCTTATTCGTGTCGATGAAGCACCGCGATTGAGTCGCTTTACGTTAACTGCGACTCAGAAACGCTGTGGGATCATGGAGCCTAAATTTAAGCCTAAAAGAAGGCTTCTTTCTTTGCACAGTAATGTTCTGAATAGTATTTATTAATGTAGCTCTGTATTGTAGTGACTGACAAAGGTTTCCCAGCGTAATCCCTTGTCCATGTGGTTATAGCAGCTAATGATGAATGACGGTTCTTGATGCAGAACTGTCGGAGGGATCAGAGATCACGGCTGTCCAGCTTAGCTTTGGTTCCTTTATCCCTCACACGCCGAAATTCCTCCGGAGTTCTTGAAATATGCAAATCCCTTCCAATTTTTTTTCTTTTGAGGAACAATGACTTGAAACATTTCAGTGATTTTTCTCATGCATTTGTTGACACGGTGGAGGATCCTCTGCCCATCTCGGCTCCTCAAAGACTCAGCCCTTCAGACTTTTGTACCAAATCACCATTCGCCAAAGGCTGAACATCATTTTCGATCTGAATTGATGTGTGAAATTACTCATATTTTCAACTTGATAAGTTAGTTGTCCATATTCTGCTGTCTTAGACTGATGACAGCCAAGGCTTTGCCACAACACTGTTTCTACTGACATCAAAGATTGCTCCTTTCCAGCAGCGCCAGAGGAGGTGGGGGGGGCATCAGCAGATCTATGGACCTTAACGTTTTTCCTGCTCCAAACTATAACATCCATTTAATCACTAATAACAATCCACAGTTCATGGCCATGTGATTTATAGTACATTGGTAACCTCATTAATAATTACTGATAGAAAGTATTCTTACCTGTACCAGCCCACTGCGCTGCTTATACACTCATACTGCACAATACATCACATTTAATCTCAGAAAGCACCAGCGATCTTCATAAAAGAACTGTTTGAAAGATGAATTGGAATAAACAAAAAGTCTAAGTACTTGAAATGAGCCATGTTTGCTCCACTAGGAGGTGAGAACCCTTCTTGCTGGAGGATCGCAGAATAAGAGGCAATTTAGTCGCAAAACTTTTGACAAACTGCAGGTATTACTGGTGGAGGGTGATCTACTCTACACACTGAGACGTGGCCAAAGCCCCGACAAAGGCTTTGAAAAACATCTCAGCTGTAAGAGGCTTTTAGGAAATCTGTGCCAGAGACTATAAAGATTTTAAAGCGGCGGAACGTCTCTGCATGAGATAATTGGTCTTAACATCTGTGAACACCCTCTGTCTTTTCAGGTCTCAGATGTGTGTTTATTGACTGAATTGCTGGTCTGCTCCTGTGAAATGAATGGGGTGGTAGCTGTTGTATTTTCTTTATTTTCTGCTCATTATCTTTCCTTTCAGTCCACGCTAAGCCTATTAGGATGCCTGGCCACTAGTTTAAAAAATTCTGTCCCTATGCTGTCAGTTCTGTAACTAATGGCCGTCGTTGCCGTCTTTGCTTGGTGCGTTGTTGGCTTCTCAAAGGACACCATGGCTGCTGCAGGGAGAGCTCCAGTATATTTGATCAAGGATGGACACCTCTCTCTTTCATCTTTCATTTCATCTGATCTAAAGTCCTCAAGGACACCTTTAATCAGTAGCACAGAATGACATTGAGTCTGGTTTAACACCAATATTGTTCAATAAGGACAAGGAGGAAAAAGATAGAAGTTTTTACCTTCAGCGTTAATGATTGAATTTAGCTTCATGACACACTCCTGGAGAGTTATGTTTAAGAATACTGGTTTCTTGAGCATTCACCAGTGAGGACAGATGTGGGTAGGGGGTGGGCCAGTGTTTTAATGCAGTGCTGCCTAATGTGGCAAGGGACACTACGCAGGGCCCGGGCAGGATTTGATCCCCAGACTCCCGGGTGAAAGTCACGTGTCCTGGCTACTTGGCCAACGGGATATCCCTTTGGCTGACTGGTCAGCATGCGTGACTTTCACCCGGGAGTCTTGGGATCAAATCCTGCCCGGGCCCTCCGTAGTGTTCACCTTGCCACACTAAACAGCAACGTTGCAGGTGCACTGGAAGTAGGGTGTGATTGCAATATCACAGCAAGCAGATGAATATAAATTAAACAGTCTGGAAACTGGAAATGCAGAGCTGAAGTTCGCTGGTAGCTTCTGATCCGGAAGCCAACCTCTGGGTCGTAATGTGTGCTACAATTTCAAGATTTAGCATTTGGAGTCAGTGGAGCCCACATGAAATGGTTTTATTCTAATTTCACAGATTTCTTTTGACTGTACTTGCCTATTTGATGGTCAAATTGGTACATAGGGTGAGATACAGGCCTCAGTTTATGAAGAAAATTAATTGTTAAAACTAACCTGTATCATATTTGAGCAAACGGACAGGAAAAGAGACCTATAGAGGTTGGCAATGGTTTCCTCCTGTTCTTCCAAAGTGTTGTTTCCTTCCACTGTCGCCTCATGCATGCTCAAAACAGGGAACTTAAGTAAACTATCAGTAACACCTGCCCCGCGAAGACAGATGAGCCAATGGCTGTGGAGTTGCACAGGGAGCAGAACTCGGACATCTTTACCTTTCAGTTCCATAGAAAATCACTGGAAGATCCAGAGCTCTCATCTGTTTCATGGTGTTTATGCCAATAAAATTGGTTACTTACTTAAGAATAATGTGGATTCCAGGTAAACTGGGAATCCAGGTGATTGAGTTTGTTTATTTGATATTTGATGATACCATTTCCTCAACCCAAACAAGGCAAAGCTAAATGTCTTCTTTGGATTAAGCTGCCAACTTGACATCCAGAAGATCAACAAGGATGTCTGCATTTGTTCAAAGGTAAATCAGAGCAGCAACATTTTTAACTCTGTAGTTGTGTTGTGTAGTAAATCAGCCTCTGCCTTGGATAAGTAATAGGTCAATTAAAGTGAAGATATGGTGCAGTTCTTTGGTCTTCTTAGCTAGACTCTTTATTTTTACGAAAGGGAATTTCATGATTTTTAGTTGCAATGAATTGGATAGCAAATGGAGTATAATAAATTTGATTCACCGTATTGGCCTGAATATAGAACTGCTCTGATTATGAGATGACCCCTATTTTTCAAATATCATTTTGGGAAAGTAAATTTATGATAAAGACGATAAAGTTATTCATAAAACAACTTTTTATTGTACAATTAATATAGAAAAAAATCACACAGAGATAACATTCTGCTCTATTGTTAGACATTTCAATGATTTCATCTTTTTTAGGAAGTATGGTATCATACTTAAGGTACGTGTCAGGTTTCCATATAATTTAAGATCAAGGTACAGTACTACTTAATAAACTGTATTCTCTTAAAATCTGATACTATGACTCAGTGAATAAGAAACAACCTTGTAGTTCAATAACTGCATTAATGATGTCTGTAACCCGAACCGCTTCTTAAAATCTCTATCCGCCCGCAATTGCAGGAACGTTTTTTACCTTCAAAACCGAACCGACCCCCCATCCTTTTAATAATAGTAAAATATTTTTCTTATTATTATTATTTGAGTGCTTCACCGCAACCCGCCCGAATTTAATTAAAGTATTTTTTGCATCATCCGCCGAATGCGGATTATCCGCTCCGCCCGCGGGTGCGCGGTTCAACCGCGCATCTCTAATGTCAATAACCGCATAAAGTCGAGTGATATTCAGTTTCAAGAACAGCATTAACAATTCAATCTGTAAAAAACTAAATTCTGGGCTGCAACAAAACTTTCTAACCCCTTTGTTCAGCACAGTCGCTTGATCCTCCATTTCCCATCAGATCCTGCTCCATGCGTTCACTGTGATGCTCCATTCACTTACTGGTTACTTCGGTGCGGCTCCACCTAGTGGCGCAGATGTGCAACTACAATAGAAAAGTCTAGACCTTGATTATAAGACGACCCCCATTTTTGTGAATATGATTTTTAGAATAAAATATCACCCAATATTCGAGCCAATACAGTAATCAGAATATGAATGGTTTATAATTGGTCTGAATTTTCCTGAATTTAAATGTACTGCGTTGAGCATGTTTGCTCTCTGCATTGTGAATTGGTGCAGCTGAAATGAATTAAATTGAATTAAGTTTAATTTAATTGAACAGAATTGAAAGGAGATGGGCTGGTTGAGGCGCAGGTGGTCGAATATTGGTGGTTTGATTGCCAGCCTCTCCAGGTCTTGAAGTGCCCTTCGGCAGCACATTTCATACACACATTGCTCTCAATATGCTCATCCAAGTTTATCTGATGAGAATACATATATATATATATATATATATATATATATATATATATATATATATATATATATATATATACACACACACAGTGCAAATGTGTAGTGTAGAAGAACTTCTGAGTCTGTGTTTTAATTAGGATCACATTATAAAACGCTTTGTAGAACCTAGACAGCTACATGTGAACATTTATACCATTTACCAGATCTAACATTTGGATGATAGAAGATGAGAAGACACTGGAAGAGAGGAGGGAGACGGACAAAAGGCGGCAAAAAAGATAAATGATTTATAGAAGGATGTAAAAATAGAATCAGAAAAGCAGCTATCAAGAAGAGAAGGAGGGAGGAGACGAGGGGGATGACCAATGACTTCATGAGAAAAGCATGAAGTCAGCGCAGCGAGAGAAAGAGCAGCTGAGGTCATGCCGCCATGTCGACTACAATGAAGTACAGAAATGGACCAGATACACGGTTTATTTCCTCAGATCTCATTTACATTGATTTTCAACTCCAGGAATGCTGCTTTTTTCAAATTATAGGGCAACATGGCAGACTAGACAGACAAAAACGTAGAGGATAGATTTATAAAACAGAATGAGGATTAGATCCACAGATGATAGAGCTGATTTGAACAGGTGCATAACTTGATTCACCTGACTGTAAGACAAGTTGCAGTAGACGTGCACGAACAAGGGGATAGTCTTATTACAATCACATGTGACAGAGAAACCGCTGCCATTTTGAAGCTGTTGATGTTGCGTAATTTTAAGCAAAGGGGTACAGTGTGCGTGCCCACACTGGTTGGCAAGAACAGAACATCACAGTGCCATCATGGGTAAATGTCCCCTGGGCGCCTCCCACCCAGTAGTCAAGCGCAGGTAGTGAATATTTCAAACCATATTCTTTCTTTCCTCCCCATGACAGCTCCCATAATGCATCGCTGCAGCTCTCCCCTCCCCTGCTCCACAAATTACCCACAAGACCCGGAGGCCTGTCACCGCTTCAGCTCAAGCGGCTTGTTTAAGTGTGATGATTATGTATTCATTATTTATTTAGGGACGGCTTTACAAAGCTCTCACTCCATCACACGTAATTAGCGTGTCTTAATTAGACCCTGCTAATGGCCAGAGACGTCGTTTAGCTGAGCGCAACCTGTCGCTTTTACCTAAATGACTCGTCTCCCAGGGATTGGTTGATACCCTGGTTGTTGCAGTACAGTAAACTGCACTGGACGCTGGAGAGTTACTTTGGTTTCAGCAGTCGCAGACTTCGAGGCTTTGATTTCATCTGATCCAACATACTACCGATCTTTGTTGAGAATTACAAGTCCTGGGTCAACCTACAATCCAGTCTCCCTTTGTTTCTGGATTGGTTCCTATCAATGACAAAAGGCTGCGATGGACTGGCGACCTGTCCAGGGTCTACCTCTGCCTTTCACCCCGTAGAGAGCTGGGATAGGCTCCAGCAGATCCCCGTGACCCTGCATAGACTTAAATGAGCATAGATCAGCCGTTCTCAACCTTTTTTCAGTCACAACACCTTTCAAAAGTGAATAAAATCTCACGACGCGTTTTTTAATTAGTCCGGGGTGGGGGTGGGGAAGAAACCCAGTCGATGCGATGCATGGAAACCCCAATTCAGTTGATGTCACCGTGTTCAGAGTCTATGGAGACGTACACGTGAATGCACCGTAACTCGACGGTCCCGCGTGCTACAATTTAGAGGTTTAGCCATCTGAGTCAGTAAAGTGAAACTGAAAATTCACTTTTATTTCTTACATTTTATCTGCACTCTTCATTTTTTCATTTTATTTATTACTTTATTTCCTTCCTGTTTTTGATGTACTCTTTAATGCTTTAATGCTTCTAATGTTTTATGCAAAGCACCTTGAATTGTCTTGTAAACGAAATGTGCTGTACAAAAAAACTTTTTTAGATTTTTCCGACTGCATGGGCTGTAATGAGCGTAAATATTGACACTATTCCATGTTCAGGGTGACTTGCATGACTCCTTGTGTTGAAGAAACCGTTTTAGACTGGTGTTACAACTCACCTGTATTAAGTTCGAGCAAACACACAGGACAACATGCCTCGAGTGGTTGACACAGTAACTGACATCAAGCAAACTCTGAGCTGCACGTTAAACCACAGCCTTAATGAGAGTGGGTCTCATTCAAGAAACATGAGCAGAACGACATTTACGTGCTTCAACATTCATGAAGGTGTTGGTAGTTCAGAACCGTTCGTAGGTACGAACAAAATCTGCGTCTGTCTCCGAGCATGTCCGGAGTTTGGGTAAATGTTCCCTCAAATATTGCCCATCATACCGAGACGTTAATAAACCACGAGTTTTAAACATGAGAATACTGTAATTTGAAATATAACATGTTTATCTTAAATCTATGAGTGTTTTGTACATTTAAGCTTCAGACCGAGTTTCTTTAAGCGTCAATGGGACGTTTAAATGGGTCCGATATGCTGACAGACTCCCGCGCAGTGACTCTGGCCGTTGTAGTCCACCCAGTGGTGTCACGAAGATGTTGATTCACCGAATGTAGTTGAACCATATCGAACCTTTTTCTGCTCCTGCTCTTGAATCAACGATGGACAGAAGACACGGCATTCAATAGCTGCATTAAATCCTGTCGCACAGGGAACAGAAGAGTCTCTCTTTTTCTGTCCTTACTGACCTCAGGTCTCCCTTGGAGCATTTCAAAAGAGTTATGTGCATATTTACGCACATATTTACAGAGATTTTAAGAATGAGGCCCAAGCTTTAGGAGGTGGTGTGAGTTCTTTACACCTCATCAGAGCTTCAGACTGACAGTTGGTCCTACATGATTCATTATCTGAAGGTTCATCATGAACAATGATATACTGGCTGTACCAGATATACTGACTGCTCCATCTTTACATACGCTGACTCCTTGTCTCGGAGGGACACTGGGACGTTTTCAGGATCCACATTTTTCTTTGTTTCAGACAACTTCAGTTCATACTTGTCCCATTCAATCTCTACACAATTCTTTATAAAAACAAAGAGAGAAAGGCTTTTGGAGTCCTTACAAATTGATTAACAGTTAAAGATGAATATATCCTGTACCCATGACTGTTCAGACCCTTCACTCAGGACTTGGTGAAAGCACATTTGGCAGGAAGGGTAGCCTTGGGTTGTCTTGGGAATCTGATGAGCTCGGCACACCTATCACCTGGATGTTTCTCCCACTCATCTGCGGAGGATCCCTCAAGCTCCATCAGCGCCGGTAGGGAGCATCAGCGCGCAGCAGTTTTCAGCAAGCCTGCCATCGGGAAATCCGTTGCAGGGTTACAACCACAATTCTGAGCAGTATCTACAGCTCCTTAGCTTTGCCACTTCTATTTAATTGAAACATACATGACAAACATTAAGGTCACGCATGATTGGCAGCTTTTAATATGCAACAAACAAGCACTTGTTAGGGGGCAGGCAGGATGATGGATGACTCAAAAATATTACTTATTACAGAGCCCATATTTTGCCTCTGCAGGAAGCTTTTTTTTTTTTCCGCTCTGTTTGAAGCAAAACAAAGAAAAAGAAACAGCACCCCCACCACCACCACCACACAACACACACACAATCCACTGGACTGGGTGCTGGATCAAATAATTGCAGACGCAGAAAAGGAACAAATGGATCCACACACCAGCAAGCTCCCATACAGAATTTATTTATTGTGACTTTTCAATCACCGGGCTTTTCTTCACCCTGTTTGTTACTGCGTACAGAGCCATCATCTTCAATGCCCATAATCCATCAGCCCATTATGGAGGACCACGCAGTGCATCGCACCCATTCGGTGAGCGTTAGAAACATATATCTAGTCAATAATGCCATGTGCCAAGCCCACTTGGTACGTTTTAGAAGATAAATGGCTCGTTAGAGCAGGGAAGAGCACAGCTCTGCTGAAGAATGTGCGCGGGATGCTTAGTCGTGTTTGCACAAATGCATATAGGCCACATAATTCTCACAAAACTGGACTGATTTAATCTCTTTCCAAGTATCCTCAGCTATGTTTTTGCCCAAACTCTGGCAGCTGGTCATGGCTGTATGACTCAGGTTGTAGCTGGCTGAAATGTAAAACGTCACCCTCGCCTGAGGGAACCGCAGGTGTTTAATAAAGTGGGGTCGCTCCATAATCTGTCCTCCCAGTTCCTGTAACAGAACATCACCACATAATGATGCCACCATCACCGTGTCTGACTGAGGGGGGTGGCAGATGTGCCGCTCAGCCCAATCTGTTAAAAACTGTAAAAAAAAATGTTTGGGTTTTAAAAAGCTGGTGTGTGCACTTTCATAACTATGAGGCAGCAGTCCCCAGAGCAGAATTGGTTCTCGTTTTATTGCTTCTGCCGGATCAGCCGTCAGTCTGAAACACACACACATCCTCCCGCTCACATGTGTGAAAAACTAAGAGAGAAATTCCTGGAAAACATCTCAAAACATTTTTCACGCACAATTTTAAAAAAAGTACTTCAGTTCGGATTAGCATTTTTTTTTTTTTGACTGAATTGCAGGTGAAATTTTTTCCGTTTCGACTGAACCGTAAAGGGTGGTGTCATTCCATCTGCAGTGATTGGATCCTGTGTGTGCTCACAGCCACTGACTGCTGACAAGAGCCATTTCCAATTTTCCATGATTACTCATCCATTCTCCCACTCAAGTGTCTGTTTCAGCTTCATGATCTCAGCCTGTGACTCGCGTCGCCTCAGCGTTCACAATGATCCTCTGATTATTTAAGTTCATTCCTTCCATTGATGAAGACAGAGGTCTGCTGCCCATCACGCAGCTACACTTCAAGCATCGCAGGTATCGCAGCCTCGTCTCAGCAGGAGACGCCTGTTCATGCGTGCTGTTTCTGCTTCTGGCTCTCAAACCAAATCATTTCTGAGCGGAAGCAAAACAGAGGAGAGATGGTGTAGGACGGGTTTGCAGGTTGTAAAATCCGATGACTGTCTCAGTAATAGGAGTTGGGCTCCTGCATTGTTAACAGGTGAACAGGTAGGCCTCTGGGGGACTGAATGGGGTTACTGTTCTGGAGATGTGCGTGCAGCAGCGATATCACGTTTTCTACTGAATGATGCAATGCAGCAGAGCCGATTTCCAGCCTTTAGGGCTGCCTGTTAAGCAAAGAAGGGAGGGAAAAAAACAGAAAACTAAAAGAAAAATGAAAGCAGGAGGTAAAAAGGCAAGAAGCATGAAGTGAAAAGGTTGTCAGGAGGGAGGGCAACAAAGGGAAGCGGTGAAAAGAGGAAAGCAGCTCTTAAGTCTGTCCTCAAAGAGAGAGCAAACTGCAGGGACTGGTGGAGGTGATGGCAGCAGCGCCGCTGGTTTTGCCTCAGTGTTGAGGTGGATGGATGGAGGAGAAGGAACACCTGGAAAAGTGTGGGCAGTGGATGAATAGAAAAAGGGAAGGGTGCAAAAAAAAAAAAGAATAAAAAGAGAAGGAGGGAGTCCTTGGCAAAGTTGCATAATGAGCTCCGGAGGAAAGACGGGACACTTTTTCCTTGCTTTGTCTTTGGAGAGATGCTTTAATAGAGCCCCTGTTTCCGGCCTGCCACTCAGGATAACGAGAGGGATAACTGCAGTCCCTCTCTTCCTTGCATGTTCTCCTTCCTTGCCTCTTCCTCCTCCATCTCCTACTCCTCTCTCTGACAGCCTCTTCTTGCTTTGTGTCTTTCACTACCTCCTCCTCCTCCGGCCCATCCCCATTTTCCTGTTTCTGTGTCGGTATTTCTATCACTCTCAATGTCTTTCAGTCACCAAGGTAACTGATGTTACATAGCCCTGAAATCTGCAGAAGATAGAAATAGCCAGATACTTTTTTAACTTCTTTAAATTTAAATACTTTCATTGTTGTATTTTTTATTTCCTCCAGTGAGGAGAAATCATCACCGAACAAAGGAAGTGCATAAAGCTTTGAGATTCAGCTCCTCTCACCAGCGCCCTTGTCTGACTGAAATTGTTGATGACTTAATTACAATGATCT
Organism: Hirundichthys speculiger; assembly: GCA_018398805.1. Lineage (NCBI taxonomy): Eukaryota > Metazoa > Chordata > Actinopteri > Beloniformes > Exocoetidae > Hirundichthys > Hirundichthys speculiger. The sequence continues at coordinate 503,061 of JAGFBZ010000163.1, forward strand.
TCCTTCCTCATTTAAGGAAGACGATGAAAGAGAAACGGGGACTTTGGCGTTGCGTCCCCGCTGCTCCACTTCACAGCTTCAGTCATTTTGAGGGCAAAGTGCAACGACGGCTGAGTTTCAAACCGTTCGTAAAAACGCCACGGCCCTCGAAAAGCCGATCTGACAGCAGGCTGAAAAGCATCAAGGCAGCATCGGCGCTGACAGGTTTGCTCAGATAAAAGAGAGCGCGACTACTCTTTTGTGGAGCATGTAACCCTCTGTTATTACCAGACAGCCGAGCGTTTAAAACACCTGAATGAAAACGGCTGAATATAACCCATTTGCATATTTTTAGTCTCACTTCATCATCACTGTCTGTTATAAATAGTAACCGACTGCTCAGTTGTACTTTGAACTATTTCATACAGCTATAATGGGAGGATGATTCAAACAAATTCATCTTGAGATATATATATATATATATATATATATATATATATATATATATATATATATATATATATTTCCCCTTTTGGTTGCAATACACCTCATACATTTTCTCCCTTTTAAAAGCTCTCCATGCTTTTATCCCATTTAAGTCCACAGGCAACAAAGAGCATTGGAAATTCCTCCTCAAGAGTGGGGAGAATTCATATTAATTTTCAAAGATCAGCTCGTTATACTATCTGTCACCGACTTGGGACTTTTTAAGCAGCGTCCTTTTTAACCAGTCTGAAAGGAGGGAAAAGGCAAACCTGCGGTTGACTCGGATAAATACGGGTAATTTTTAGATGGATAAACCCCTAATCTGCAGGACATTTGATCAACAGTTAAGCCTCTGCAGAAATTCTATTAAAAGGCTGAGGGCTCATTAGCCAATAGATCTTAATCCCATTACAGCCTGGGAGGTGGGGGGGCCGCGCGCCCGTCTGCCCACCTCTGCGGGGGATATTGTTGCAGTACAGTTGCTGAGAAGGTCATACGCGGCACACTGCCATTTTCATAATGAGAGCGGGGCATCATGCATCATGCGCAGTCATAAAAAAGCCATCACTGGCTTTGCAGACGCATTTAATCACAGTGCATGTCTGCTCCTAACATATTTAGCCCCACTGCGTAATAACAGGCTTTATTTCCTCTCTCATGTGGCTCCGGCCCTTAGTTTAATTAAATGGTAGCTGGAATATCAGAGTCATCTGTCTCTTTGTGCGCGTAATGCTCATTGTTGGCATTCATGTCGCGTTTGTTCTCTGTTGATGTTTGCTTGTTGAGGGTTTTGATGCTGGATAAGAGCGGACGGTGACTGAGAGACTAATGCAGAGAGGAGAAACTCAGAATATTGCGTTAAACTCAAGTGCTGGAGGAGGAGGTGGCAGAGTCAAGGATTTTTCTAAGTGGAGCTCTGTGGAAATAAACTCATTTATTGACAGCCACCCACCAGCTGTTGGAAACTCTGTCAGAGCCCTGCGCGGAGCGTCTTTGCACATCCTTACAGAAATCCTACTCAAAGTTGAATCAAAGAGAGCACCTGCCGTGGAATGAACTTTGTTTACCTGCACGCCGCTTTACAATTATAACCGGAGCCTCAGACAATACGAAGCGATATCTCTGTCTTGTAAGCAACTCATTGTTTCAGATTTATTCATTCCCTTCCATCTTTTATCGATGGAGAAGTCGTTCACTGGCTATGAATCTGCGCCTGATCAATAAAGCCCGAGGACGAGAAGCTCTCAAACTCTACACGTTGTTGTTTTATTAATTATGAATCAGTCAGCGTTGAAATTTTTCCGAGAGGCCAGAACGAAGCTTCGGATTTTTTCAAACGGACTTGTATTGACCTCACGCGGATGTTTCATTGTGTCTCCTCTCCTCCAGACATCGACGAGTGTGCGGACGGCTTCGTGGAGTGCGATAGTAAATCCACTTGCGTCAACTTGCCCGGCTGGTACCACTGTGAGTGTCGTGATGGCTACCATGACAACGGCTTGTTTTCCGCCAATGGGGAGTCGTGTGTGGGTGAGTGGCCGCTCTTCTGTGCACAAACATGACCAAAAAAAAGAAAGAAAGTTGAAAAAAGAATCATACTCTCTATGAACTCACGGATGTTGTCTTAATGTGGATCACCAGTGAAACAGATGATGCTCAACAGAAGCACGGCTGCTTTATTTAAATAACTTTATCGAAGCTTCTGCTTTTCTGGTTTGCAACACATTAAAAAATAAAAAATCAATACTGTTAGTATCGGGCCAATTTAATTCTAGGAAGAAGATTAAAAAAAAAGAGATGGTGTTATTTGAAATAGATTATGTTTTGAAGTGATCGTAATGATGCTTTGACACAAAATCAGAGTCCATGAAAGATGCTCAGGAGATCTCTACTTTGTCAACAAATGTGTGAGAAAATCAGTTACGTGTTAAAATACAATGTACCTCAAAGAAATATTGGAAGGGATTTACATCTTTCAGCATTAGGAGTCTAAGCTGGACACCGACGTGCGCTCGCAGGCATGACTTGTGCTCAACGGGATATATTGAAGCCAACAATGCGACGGTGTGGACCCAGTACTGTTGCACTCCTTAACATGTTGATGACAGTATAAGAAATGCTTCATCACCTGGTGTCCTCAGCCCTGGAACACTTAAGTGTTTGAAACATTGTCACTCCCTCTCCAAAGTGGTAAAAAGTTTACTGTGGAACATGTTGCAGACCGGAAATACAAAAATGGATGTACATTAAGAAATGAAATTAAGTTAACAATAAAATTATCTTGGAATTATCTTGGATTTATACTGTTTGCAAAGAAGGAAAGTCAAACTCAAGGTTACAGTCACTGTTGACTTTTCTTTTCCTTCTTCTTCTTGCATTTTGCATTTCAGCAGATCTCTCAGATGTCGTGGGCGTGGCCATCAGGATGCTCTTTGTCCTTGTGAAGCAGTTATAAAAAAGCTAATGAAACTTGAAACTCACAAACAGTGTGATGTTTGGGAAACATACTAAATCATAGTGAGCAGTCACCTTTGGTTACTTCTGTATGAGTCATCACACAAAGCTGCCCCTCCCCCCCTGTTGTGATTGGTTCGGTATGTTCTGTACCGGGGCAGTAGCTGTGAATCGCAGGAGTCTTACACTGAGAGAATTATTTTCTGTAAAGTGAATGAGTATGGCTGACCTTGCTCATGTCTTTAAAATTATGAGGAGATTAAAAAAATAAATCCTCTTACTTACTCTGATTCCATGAAGTTTGTGAAATCAGATGGTTTTATAATCACAGTTTCATATAAAGGGTGGGAAAATAAACCCCCCTCGGGGGCGTTTCCTTCAGCTGCCACAAAATTTGATCATTCTGACATTTTTTTATGTTTGCCAAACACTCCATCCCATGGGGGGGGGGGGACCCTGATAATCACCGATCGTGATCAACTGGAGCGAGACGTCACCGTGAGAGATGTGTTTCCCCCTCCACCTCCACTCAGAAAACTGCCACATTGCTTTTCAGCTTCCTTGTTCATATCGCGGAGCGCTCGCTCTGATTGAGCCCGCCGCAACAACGCGTCAGAGCTGTCAAAACAGGAACCCTCAATCAGCTGTAACACAGCAGCAACGCCTGTAACAACAGTTCTGGTGCTGCTCCACTCGCTGACCCCACCCCCCACCCCCCCGGCTGTCAGTGAGAGCTGGAAGAGGAAAGAAGAAGGAGGAAAAAAAGCACATTAAAGGGATTCTCAGAGAAGAAGAAGAAAAACCCCTCTGTGCTTCACAGAGTTATAATTTGACCAAAAAAAAAGGGGTTTCTGGGTTACATTACGGTTGCAATCTGCATGTTTGCATTCTCATGTTTGCAACCTCAGAGCCCGCTGGAAAGCAACAGCGAAAAAAAAAAAAAAAAACTCCTCTGCCCGGTCGTCGTGTTTCAAAAGCGGCATTAATGAGTTTGTAAAGTCCATTTTCCATAAAAACAGTGTAACCTGCTCAGAGCACGTGTATGATGTCATCTCCTCTTGTTCTCCCCTGCAGATATTAATGAATGCAAGACGGGCAGGAACACCTGTGCCAACGACACGGTGTGCTTCAACCTGGAGGGGGGCTACGACTGCCGGTGCCCCCACGGGCACAACTGCACCGGCGACTGTATCCATGACAACAAGGTCAAGCACAGCGGGCAGATCTGGGTGCTGGACAGCGATAGGTGCTCGGTGTGCTCCTGCCAGGTAATAACCAGAACGAGATGGGGAGGAGAAAGATGGAGAGACCCCCCCGTTTTTGAATGAAAGTTTTTCTCAGCTTCATTTATTCCCTCTCCGCTTTTCAAGTGTCTCAACAAAGAATAATAAAACGGGTGTAATCCTGTTTTTCCCCGTATGACTGATGACATCCCCCACGGGGCCAATCAGCCACAAATGTCACCTTCTCCTGCCGTACAACCCCGGTGCGTCTTCACAGCCGGTCCGTGGCATTTTCAAAAAAAACACTGACGCAAACCAGCGGTGTGAATGATGCCTTAATTTGTTTTTAATAAGGTAATATGTGCAACAACTGGTGAAGGACCAACAACGTGACACCTGGAGGCTAATGGCATCATGGCTCAGAGGCAACAGAGCTTTTTCACCAACATTTGGCAACTTTGATGTGCAAAAAGTGCACCTGGTTGGCCTTTAAAGGAGACAAATTAAAGATGATAATATGAGATCTGTAGCAGATAATGATTCATTCAGTGCCTCTGCCTGTTTACCGCAGTGTGCGCTCAGTCATGGTAAATAATTGAGTGAGTGGTGTAGCTGCGTGTTCATAAAGCTTCACAAATCAATATTTTATATCACCATTGGGTAAATGAGGTTTTTGCAAATGTGTTTGTAGTTACAAACCCACAGGAATTAACAAGTAACTTGGCCGTCGCCCTGGGACGTAGCGGAGCATTTAGCAGCTAAAGACGGAAGTATGCTCCTGACAGTCGGTGGACTCTGAAGTCGAGCTGAAGACGTTTAGAATTAAGAGTGAATTTACAGCCTGTCATGCTGCTCCCCCTCATAACTCTGCCCTCATGCGCAGAGAGTTGCTTCTTGCATGCAAATAATCTTCTCCTCCACATCAGCACTGAGTCCGTGCATTGAGATTTACTGTTTCATGTTCAAATGTTCAAGCTCCTCCCCTTTGTGCCCGAGCTTCGTCTGTACTCTCGCAAAGACGTCTCCTTGGTCAGTGTTTGTCTCCCCAGTCGGTGGGGCGCCAGATCTGACACGTCACCGTGTGTCCTCCAAAAACGCTTGCTGGTTAACTGCCCAGCGACCAGCATCCATCCATTATTTGTACCTGTCGGGTGTCACGGGGGTCTGCTGGAGCCCGGCCCAGCTGTTTCCAGCTGAAAAGCTGAGTACACCCTGGACTGGTCGCTGAGGCCGTCCTGGATCAGCGGGTACATTTGGTTCTCCTCCAGCTGGAAGTCCCCGCTCGTGTTGAAGTGTCCTTGAGCAGGGCACGTAACCCATTATTTTCATGTAAACTCCGCACAAAGAGTTCCTGATAGGATGCAACCAAGACGCCACGGTCGAGCTCCAGTACCAAACATGAATAGCATAATCCAGTTAAGAAACTGTTTTAGGTTGAAAAATTCAAGAAGTTTATTCAAAACCAGCATTAGCACCGACCCCTGGGTCCCACCTGGCATGAAAATGTAGCGGTGTGGTACAGAGGTATACCCGAAGTGACTGTCGTGTTCAGGATTAAGGCTTAAATGCAGGAGAGCGGGAGGCAGGAGCATCCAAAAAAAAAAAGAAAAAAGTCCTTTAATGCGGCAAACAAACGAACAAAGAAAAAGCAGGGCAGCAATGCGGCGTATTGAGAGGACTGACCAGCAGGGAAAGAGAAGAGCGTTCGTACAGACGGACTGAGGACACACAGGTGAAGATGATCAGGGCCGATGGGACCAGGGAGGTAAAACAGAACTCCGACAGGCTTTCAAAGTAAAACAGGAGGAACCAAGAAAAATCCCAAACAGCACACAGGAAACAACACTGAACTCCGGTCGTGACGGTGACCGGCTCTGTTTTGGCCTTCAGCCACAGCTGAACTATTACACTCGACAGACTGAGCAGAAAGAGAACCTGGTTGATTTCCAGAGTGACTCGTGCATCGACATTACGTTCGCCGGTGGAGGCAGCAGGTATGCAGTTCAGAGGGTCCGTTGGTGAGGAAGGTAAAGTCGTGGCGAGAAATACGTCTCTAAACAAACGTGACTTTCACGTGACCTTGAAACTTTCAGGTAACGGACCGCAACGCTTCTGTTCCTGGTGGGACTCTGGAGTAGAAACAGAGCAGGTCAACGTAAAAGCCATCTCAACCGTGTTCAGCCGGATGCTCTCATGACCTTTTTCTTCTGCTCACTTCTGCAATTAACAAATGAGCGGAATAATAAAGTCCGTTCATTTTCAGCGTCCTGTCTGCAGTGCAAAATGGAACAACGATACGTTCACGTACGGCAGGTTGATTTCTGGATTGGAGCGGAACGCGTTCGCAAACATGCGGCGACTGTTTGTGTGCGTCATCTGTGTGTGAAAACCGTCTCAAATCAGAAGACCCTGCCCTTCATTAGAGACAGTGTCATCGTCACACTTGTATATGATACCGAAAATCGCACTGATTGAATTAAAGGCTAAATTTGTTGTTCAAAGAGCTCAAAGGAAATTAGAAAGGAAGGGAAAGCCATTTCATGAACAGATGTGAGCAGTTCCTTTACTGTTTCTTCATCATTTGAGAAGGGAAACGGTCTGATTCCAATTATTAGTTGAATTTGGAAACCTACGTGACCAGTGTAGGTGAGACGGGAAAGAGATAGTAGGAACATCAGGAGTAGGGCTGTATCACACTAATCTCGTGATACGATACGATACACGATATTCGGTTCATGATACGATATATATCGATATTCGTCTTACAATACATTTACATCATTTTCCGAAAGATTTTAAAGGGACAAAGTGATTTTGGTGACATCTTGTGAGTGTTCCAATGACTTTGTTTGAATTAATTGAACTGAAAGCATCAATTACACATTATATGGCTGACAGGCAGCTTGCAAATGCTGGACAAAATTAATAAAAGATTTGTTGAGAAAAATAGTTTAATTTCTTTAAACAGTGCAAATTGTTGCTTGCAAGCTTTTAAAAGTGGGACACGGAGGTTTTGAAAGAAGCTTAGAATATCGATACCTGCAGCTGAAAAATCGATACTCTCTGGGGAAATAAAATATCGATATATATTGCAGATTTGTAAAATCTCTCAGCTCTAATCAGGAGTGGTCAAATTGTTATCCAGACATATTCTGAGAGAAAAGAACACATTGGTGAGCTCTGCAACATACAAATACCTGAACATTCAATGGAGATAACAGCAGGGGGAGTGATCACAGGATCCTCACCACAATAAAGAAAACCCTTAACAAGTCCGGGCCCACTGAAGGACACGCTTCAGGTCCGTCTGTCCAAGTCTGATATGAAGAGCAGACTTCACCAGAGCAAATGAAACGGATTCGCTAGAAGCTGGAAACCTTTTATAAGCCTTGATTATAAGGAGGACTGATCAGATGGTGCTGGAGATCCAAAAAAAAAATTTAAAAAAAAATGCCACTGCATTTCTGAAGCCTACGACGGAGTTATAGGGCCATGCTGATTTATTTCTTCCGTTCCTCACGTAGAGAATAAAGTCGAAATGTCGAGAATAAAGTAGAAATGCAGTTTCCAAAATTCCAAAATTGATGTAGTTTCTTTTTCCGAATAGGCACAATTTCTGACACGATCTCTTCAAATACGACTACTTATTATAATACTGTGTCTATGTGCTACAAGTGAAATAATCTCCTTGTTGCTAAAGCCCACTCTGGGTCATAAGCTCATTAACACTGGACATTATGTTTTGTAGAGTAAAGCTGGTTTGAATAAATCTTTAAGACGACTTTATTCTTAAAACTGCTTTTCGGCTTTATTCTCAGCTATTTTCAACCATAAGTGAGGAATGGAAATAGAAATAAATCATTGTCCACGTTTTTTTTTTTCTCAGCGTGGCCCTAAAACTCCGTCGTATGGAGCAGCTTCCCCTGGACAGATAAAATAAATGAAGCAGCAGAATGAAATGAAGGGAAGAAAAAAAAAACGATGGAGAAGACAAAATGATTATCACGAGCTGACGTTAAGTTAAGGTCAAACTGAGAATAATGTTGCAGCTGCACTGAATTGTTAAGCAGCGAGCACCCGACGTGAATGTAGTGGAACAAAACAACAATAGACACCTAAGAGCTTCACGTGCACATTAGAACTTCAGACATCTGTCGTCTACAAAGACCTCTTAACCAAGTATTAAAAATTAACATATGATTGACATCCAGTTCTGTTTGATCCCCTGAAAGCTCGACACCACAGCGACGCTCCAGATCAGCAATAAGCAATCTGAAGTTAGTTTTCAGCACAGTTCAGTTTGATCCTGATTACGAGGTCACGCAGCACTAATGGTTTGTATTTCAGTCAGCCCAGTGTTTTGCAGTAGTGGAATGTGATTAAAGTGGATTAGTGTCAGTGGTGAATGATCAAGCAGCAAATTATTCATTTGATTACAGGGACCAGGACAGAAATGGCTCCCTAATTAAACAAGTCATATTAATTGATTTGCGAGATTGAGGAGCTGCCTGTCAAAATTAATTGTATTGAGCAGTTCGGGGGAGCTCAGGAGTAAACATGTTATTGTTTTGGAGGCGGCCGGACGCAGCTGGATAATAGATGGAGAGCCGCGACCAACCGATGGGGGAAACCAAGGTCAGAGAACGCAGACAAAACAAACGGGGACGTGCAAAGAGCCAGACTCTGAAATATGCTAATGGCCCATTCAGCCTCCTCTGAAAGGCTAATGGCTCTTGGATGGTAGCAACCGCCGTGAAAATCGACATAAAATGCCAGATTCGTACATGAACCTCATCTCCATGATGGCTCAGGCACGTTGAGGCGGAAGAAACACAAGCAAAAGCAAACGAAAAGGGAAGAACCGTTTAGTCGAGGTAATGAAGTTGAATTCAGACAGTTGGACATCAAATACAGTCATGTACAAATGTTAGAAACTCTTCTTTAAAATTTGTTTCTTTTTGTGTAAAAGCTTGATAAAAAAAATGCTAACACAACCTCACACAAAAAAATGAAGCTGAAAAGAAAACAAAAACATCAAGTTTCTCTTTACTGCTTCCACAGGATTTAAAAGTGGAAGTTGCAGCCAGCTGCTGGTAATCATCAGGCCTTGATGAATTAATCATAAACAGATGTGCAGACTTCTATAAAAGCAGATGTGTGCTGGGCTGAAGCATCAGGGTGTGTATCAACACCAAGAGGGAAGGACAGAAGCAGGGTGCAGGGGTGATGGTTTGGGGGTGCAGGAGAAAAACCTGGAGCCATTGAATGGAGCATGAGCTCCTCTGTTTACCAGAGCGTTGTGGAGGTTCATCAAAACTGGGTCACGACGTTCAGACGTGCACCTGAGTGAATGTCGTATAGACGAATGGACCAGAGTTCCTCCACAACCGTGTGAGAGACTGAAAGTCATCCAAGAAATGAGTACAGGCTGTAATTACTATTTAATCATGGGGTTTCTTGGTATTGCATCATGTTTTTTTTTTTTTTTTCAGGGGGGTTGGTACAGTGAAAAAAGTTATAGAAAAACATAGTATTCCTCTTTCTCAATCCTTCCTTTGGAAATGACTCTACCTCTTCTCGACACTACATTTGAAGAAATCCAATATACATCAGCGTTTCTGAAGCGTACGTCAGTCCAGCGTGCTCCGGGTAAAGCTCAAGCTGAGATGCAAGGAAAAAAAAAACAACTTCAAAAGGCTTTGGTTTCATAGCCTTAATTGCATTATTTATAGCGAACACACACGTTTAATCCCTGTGACCCTGCAGAGGTCTATACTGGTATGGATAATGGATGGATGTATGTTTTAATGCTTGTGATGGTTCGGTCCTGCATCCGGAGCTTAATTGTGCCGTGTGCTCAGGCTGGCCAGGTGATGTGCCGCAGGATGGTGTGCGACTGCGATAACCCCAACGCCGACCTCTTCTGCTGCCCCGAATGCGATCCTCGTCTGAGCAGCCAGTGCCTGCACCAGAACGGCCTGCTCACCTACGGCAGCGGCGACACCTGGGTGGAGAACTGCCAGCAGTGCCAGTGCCTGGTGAGTGAATACACAGGAATTTGCCTTTTTTTTTTTTTTTAAATCCAAAGCCATTCAGGGTGACTGTGAAAGCAGCGAAGGCGTTTGTTGTCGGGCCCCATCGCCCACACAAGAAATATAACAAATACTCTAGTCTCCATGGAAATGCTGATAAATGAGGAATGTTCTCTGTGAAGAAAGTCAAGGACAGATGTTTTGTGGCGAGAGAGCACCGAGTGATTACGAGACAAATGGGAAGGCTGCTGAAAGGAGAGAATGAATATTGGTTTTCATCCGAAAAGAAAAAATCTCGAGTTTTGTAAAGATTTTAAAAAAAAAAAAAAAAAAAAACACCTTTTGCTTTTTCCACAATTACACATTTTATTGAAATGTAAGTCCAAGGCTGAGAGAGCACGGAGGAATACATCTGCATCTGCAGATGTATGTTTAAAGGAAGTATATGTGTGTGACTGAGGAGTCTGTGCTTCCGATAGTAGTTTCAAGTGTCTTCTAAACTACATGCAACCCAATAAAAAAACAAAAAACAAACAAAGTGCTCCCTGCTCGAATCTCCCCCAGTAAGACATCCACTGTTTACTTTGTGTTCACATCCTCTGCTGTGCTGACCTTTTTCCAAGACTTACTCAGTGCTTTTATTCAAGCAACGGGGGAAACATTTGTGCAAGTGCTTCCAAATAAAACTGGCAAAAGTCGATAAATCCTTCCACCTCTGCTGCTCCTCTTACCTCTTAGCCACATGCATATTAAATGTAAATGTTTCGGATTCCACCCCAGTGTCTGGTCTCATCTTCCAGCAGCGGTAACGCACAGCTACGCTTGTATTAGTCCCTCACAAATAACCTTCACTATGAGTATTAGACAAGCACTCGGCAGTTCCTTTTTTTTTCTCCCTTTTCATCAACTCAGTGTTGCTTTCAAAGATCAGTCCCACTTGTAGCTAAGAAACCACAATGTTGGCTCCAGACTGACATATTTGTGCTGTGAGTAGCAACAGCAAGGCCCCCCCGCCTTTTCTCCTTCCATTGTAATGCTGTCCTGGTGCTCAGACCTGAGGAACTGCTTTTTTTTTTTTGGGGTTTCTCACATCGCACCATTCCAGGAGAGAATATAAAATCACTGCTCGGCCGAGAGGCGGCGGGAAAGCGCAGCCGGCTGAAGGCGGCGCGGCCGCGCTCACCGGCGGGCGTTTACACGTGTTGACACAAACACATTTAGGAAGGCGTGCATGTCTCTCCCAGCAGCGGGGCGCGCTTGCAGTGTAAACACGAGGCGCATTTGAAAATGTCAGCATCTCCTGCAGATGTCCAGGCGAACGCGCGGTGAGATATAAAAGACTCTGAATTAAAGATGCGCGGATCTGCATGCGAAGAAAAGGGGCCCCCCCGGGCGCATGGCGGGAAGAGCAGCTCCTGCAACACTGTACCGGTGCAGTAGCGTGACAGGGACGTGAAATGAACCTTGAATGCTGCTACACTTAGCAGCTCGATGGCTGTCCGGGCTCAGCGGGGGGGCCTTCAAATACACCACGGCAGCAGGCAGATAGGAGGAGACACGAATCTGTCTCTGCAAGACACGCAAGGATGCGAAATCAAGAATGTGGCCTTTTGCAGCTCCTGCACACATGGGCCACTTTTGATTATCTCTCACGTTACCAAGGGAGCACTAATTTCCATCACCATGCATGTAAATTGTACTTAAGGTCGAAGATTGTTGGAGGCTATTTCCCGGGCTAAGATAAATGTCATCAGTTTTAATCTCCTGGAGGCATTTTGTGACATTCAGTCTTACACAAAGTAAAATCCTACACCGGTCCGTGTTGGAGCAAAGAGATTAAATTCCAACGAGATACGAAGAATGCCGAATGAGAAGCAGAATTAAAATAATACCCCCTCTTTGATATAAAAAAAAAAAAAAAAAATCAAAGGCAGCCTTCAGTTTTAGCAAATCTCCTCCTCCTTTGTGCTTATAGGCCACATCTGCATAAACCGACAAAGACGGCGGTGTTGTGTGTCAGAGTGAGGACCAGATACCTGAGGTTACATTAACCCCCCGCCCCCACCCACTCCCTCCCAGCTGTGGGTACACTGTAAAAAAAAAATCGTAAAAAAAAAAAACGGTAATTTTCCGGCAGCTGGGGCACCAGAAAAATACAGTGAAATAACAGAAAATTACTTTCTCATAAAAATACAGGGTTTTTTTCCATAATTAAAATACAGTTTGTAGTTGTAATTTCACAGATTTCTTCCAAATTATTATGATTAAGCACCTTCAATAAAGTGATAAAGTTCTGCATAAAAATAAAAAATTTTGCAAAAAATTTTTACCATTGATTTTAACATGCTTTACTTACAGATAATTATTGTCATTTTACAAAGATTTGACTGTAATTTAAGAGAGGAAAGATCATGTATGTTTTTTCCATTAAAAAAAAAAGAGAAATTAACATAGTTTGTCATTACTGGTACAATACTTTAAAAAAACAACTGTGTTGTTAAATTTACAAGAAATGTTATTTTGCAGTTTTGGAGACTATTTTCAGAAAACAGTAAAATACTGTAAAAATTTAGAGTTATTTACCGTAAAATTAGGATTTTTTTTTTTTACAGTGTAGAGTGCCTCTCACAGGGGGTTTCTCACTTCTTTAAATGTTTACACAGAACAGGGGAGGCGAGGAGTGGGCATCAGCGCTGTGGGAGTCTCGGCGCTTTACCGCCAACTTGATTTACTGCAACACTGTCTGAAATGCTGAGCTGGAAGGTTTCCTGTAATATTAAAATATTCCCAGCGGGACACATCAAGCTTCGAACTTCATGCACGCCTTTTGTTTCATCTGGTGTGTTTAAACGCATTCAATTTAAACTCATTTACCTTCACTAGTAAATGAACTTCTCATTGATGTCAGGTGAGCAGAAGTGGGTCAGAGCGGAGCGGTGCAGCGTGGCAGAGATGCTCATAATATATGAACCGTTTTCAAAGGCCAATAGAAAGCGGCAGCGGGTGAAATCCAATAAGGCTTCCCGTGCTGAGAGTTTGCCGTGAGCTTCATGTGGGAACAACAATGAGACAATTAAAAAAGCCGCAGCATTTACTTCTCCCGTCTGTAGAAACTGCTGAGTTTGTCTGAAGATTTCTCCGCTCATCTGTATTTTCCAGGCACCTTAACAACTTCCTTTTTCAAGTAGAGTCGGTCCCTCTGGCGTACAAATACACAGCGTCAGGAGAAAAAACGCGTATTTGCATGAGTAGCTTGTTTAGCCGTGGAAAATGCATTAGCGTAGCGTGTTTGCTGAGGTGACTCCCGACTTTCTCTGCCTCCCCCCCCCACCCCCCCACCCCCCCACCACCACCACCACCAGCAGGGGCAGGTGGACTGCTGGCCTCTGCCGTGCCCGCCCATCGACTGCGAGTTCACCGTGGTGCCCGAGGGCGAGTGCTGCCCCCGCTGCGTCACCGACCCCTGCCAGGCCGACACCATCCGCAACGACATCACCAAGACGTGCACAGACGAGCACAACATCTCACGCTTCAGCGGATCCTCCTGGATTAAACATGGGACAGAGTGCACCCTGTGCCAGTGCAAGGTAAGCCAGAACCCCTTTCCAAGGAAAATAACTGTGCTCCAGTCTTGGTGTGGCAGTCTGTGTGTCTTTAAGACCTCGCTGTAGTTTCACACATGAACCACAGAAATGAATTCCAGGGTCTTATGGAGGGCAGGGCTTCAATACTGTGACTTACCTCTAAGCTGTTTAGTAAACCGAGATAAACGCTGTGATTACTTTGAAGGACAAATTCTGACATCCATATAAAAATGTCAAAAAGTTTACTGGTAGATCCCCGCAGCTATCTCTGATATAACTCCAAACACAAATCAGACTTTATACTTTTGACTCAACGGAATATTTTACAGAATAAAAGAATGTAAATGGCATCAACAAAAACAATGTTATCCTGATCTTGTTTTGTTGCTCAACCTTCAGCAGCAGTCCCTGCCAACAAGCAACAATCTCTCCAGCTCTCAGCTATTTTGGGGCAAAACTTACAGTGATCCTTTATTTTTCGCAATTAATGGGGACCGACGCCCCACCGCGAAAATCAAAATCTGCAAACTGGAGCCAGAGCCCCCCCGAGCCTAAATAATGTGTTTAAAATATTTTTAAAAACTGCTAAAAAAAAAAAAGTAGCGAGACACTGCAGTGAAACAAGACAAAGGCTCAACTGTGGTCTTTCTGTTACCTTCACAGCCTCTGGTCTCTGAACCGTAGTAAAGAAACTGCTAGTATTGTGCTATTTTTGGCTCGTAATTAGCGGCTAACATGCTAACAACAATAAAAGAAAATCTCCGGTTTTCTCTGCATGGAACGAGCACTTTATTCTGGCACTGCAGGAACTTGTAACATCACACAGGTTGTATTGTTGGGCTCCTGTTGCAAACTTATAAAACTTAAAGCAAATTTATACACGCTGGGCTGCTGTTTATGCTCCACTTTTTATCTAACCCCGTTTTCATTCTGCCGTCCCACGACACACACACACCATTACCCATAAGGCCACACCATTACCCATAAGGCCACCTTCTTAAAGGGGCCAGGCTGCGTCACAACATTTCTTCGCTGTGAGAGAACGCGCACAACATCCTGTGATGTTTCCGCGATTTTTTTCTTGATTTTTGTACTTTTTTTATTATATATTTCTGAAAAATCCGCGAATAACTAAAACCACGGAACTTAAAGTGTGAATTAGCATTTATTTATGATTTATACTCGGAAATCAGGTCGTCTGCGTATGTGACGCAGAAGCAGAGATGCCCCCCCACCCTACGCAGACACTCTGGTGCACCTCCCCAAAATTGTAGGTCGACGCTGACAGTGCTGCAGAGAGGAGAGAAAGGAGGCCTCTGATTGGTCAATTCTACATCCGCATAGAAAAGAGCGCGTCATCGAAGAAATGAGGAAGTACCCACATCTGTATGATTCTGGTTCTCCACACTACAAAGACAGCACATATTCTAGTAATTCATGGAGGGAGATAGTGATGAATGTGGGTCTGGATACGGCCGAGACAGTGAGGAAGTGGAAAAACACAAGAGATACGTTTAGTAAGTTTAGCTAGTTCGTGATTGTCACCCTTGCATTGTGGCGTGGAATAACATAGCGCAGACCACACGTCAAAATTGAGCATAAATCAAAAGTAACTGCGGCATACCGGCAGCAAGATAACTGCGCCACATTGCTGCGAGAGTAAACACAGCCCTTAAGGGACTTCTGGGCTGGTTGTCCACAGTTTCACAGAGGAGCAGTGGAGTCAAAACTTTAATTGAGTTATGTGAGGCGATCGCTCCTCACAACTCATAGCTTTGCTACATCATGGGAGCCACTTCTTGCCAGTGACTCTTTTTAGGATGTTATGTGACCTGTCGATGTAAAAAAGGGTGTTTCCATTACAATTTTACAAAACAGCTCTTTTGCCACTTACATGGGAAACCACCTCACGCAAGCATAAAATCTTTTTTTTTTCCCGAACATGTGAGTTTTCTGAAGCAAATCTGTCCAGGCTATTTTAGATTTACACTTGTAAAAGTAATTATTTTTATCCTTTCTTTTCCCTGCCAGTGGTTTATTCCGTCTTATACATGAAGCCTTGCAGGTATACATGCTGCAGTTGTTTTAAAGCTAATGACGTTTCAGTGGAAACGGAGCTGTGACGACAACAGTAAATTTGTCTGTAAGAATAAAATAGAGGGAAGGGAGAACAGCAAGTGAGATGAACTGTTTGAGATTTATTCTCTTTCTATTATCCAGACTGGGAATTATTAGATCAACGATGGCTTTGTTGCATTTTAATTTATCAAAAAGAAAGGCTCTTAAAAGGCAGACTTCCAAGATTTTGGTGGATAAGTTTATTCTCTTTGTCGCTGAGAGCAAAAGTCTGCTGCACATGCAGCTACAGTCACATGAGTACACAGGCTGACGCTGTGAGGTAGTTACACTACCGGAACCTCCAAGGCTCACTTAATGTCTTCAATTAGCTGTTATTCATAGTGCTAAAAAATGAATTTCAGTTTTATGGGCTTATGTGCTTGGCTGTTCCTTAGTTCGGTTGTTGAGGTCTCCTCTGGTTGCCGGGCAACTTCACCAGTGATAACAGCACCCCTGTTTCCAGCCTGCACGCTGTTCTCTCTGTTGACGTGCCCATTTCCCCAAATGTTCCCTTAAAAATGTACAAATGAGTCCAAGTCTTGGACAAACAAAACCTGCTCTGAGCGAACATCTGTCGGCCTCTGGCTCAGCTACAGCAGGAAATCCCAGCGTGCTCCCCCTTCTGCACTGTAATAAACAAGCAGACATGTTTGCACAGCGCGGGACTTGCAATGCATGGCGCCTCGTCTGAGAAACAGAAACAAACATTTTCTTCAAGGTTTTCGTGTAGTGAGACTGAACAGTCAATTACCATAGAAAGCAAACTACGGAGGCAATATCCACTTTGTTAGCAGCGGTGACTGAGAACGGCGCTTCAGGACTTATTAACTGACTTTCTTGTGCGCTTTCTAAATCAGAAGATCCTTTGTACTTTCCTGATAATTATCTCCATGTATATGGAGAAAAGAAAGCAACAGTTTAAACAGAAGATTTTCTGTCGTGCAAAAGTTGTAAATGTCACTATTTTCAGCCATTATTCTTGTGTTGGTGATTCAGGTTTGAAGCATTTCTTAATAATGCTGTTTGGGGTTTTTTTTTTTAAACCCACTAACAACATTTTGAACAAATGTCTCTTGCTTTGACATGTCATAATACCAAACTACAGCACTGTACAAAATACATGAAATGAAAATGAAATGAAAAAGACTTTATTAATCCCAGAAGGGAAATTCAACAATAGTACAATAGTACAGATGATTTTATTATTACTTTGGCCAAGGAGGTGATGTTTTTCCCAGTGTTTATCTGTCTTTGTCTGTCTGTCTGTGTACAAGATAACTCAAAAAGTTATGGATGTACTTTAATGAAATTTTCAGGAGTTGTCAGAAATGTAAAAAAGGAAGAACTGATCTCATTTTAGCTGTGATCCGGAAGAAATCCTGGATTCTGGATCACTTTCAAATTTTCGATAACATTATGGTAAATGGGGCCAAAAATTTTGTTTCTCAATATCTCGGTTAATTATTGACCAAAACTCATGAAATTTGACTCAGGGATTGACAATGGGAACCTCTATCAAATTTCAAAGACTGATCCGGATCTGATCCAGAAGGCAGATTTTATTGCAATCTGTTAATCGCTATATGGGGGAATTGTTGCGCTTGGCGGAGGTCTGAGCTCTGAGTGCTTTTCTAGTTTTTATTTTGTGTCTACATAAAAAACATTTACATGAATTTACGTGTCAACGATGAGATGACTGATATAAAAGCAAACTGTGGAGGGAAAATGGTCCAGATGGTTTGAATTGAGTGGTTCTTGTAAAGAAAAACAATCAAAGCAATTAAAAAATATCATTTGATCGCAGTGAGTTTTAGTATTAAGCAGATGCAAAAGTAGTGCTTTACGGACAAGAGCGTCTGACTTTTCTTCATCATGACATCATTTATTTAAAAAAAAAAACAAAGGAGAAAGATGAAATGAAGCCAAAAAGGAAAAATAATGGTGAGCGATACTAAAGGCCCCCATGACTCACTGGATCATAGATCCACTTTTAGCAGCAATAACATCAAGTCATCCATTCCTCGTGTGACTTTAACACTATTACATTGTTGTTAAAGAACTTTGACCTGTTCTTTTTTACAAGGTTGCTTCATTTCTTTTAGTTTTGTTTTTTTTTTTTTTTCAGAGCACTCTAATGTACAGCTCTCTTAAGATCAGAGTCAAGATGGATATCTGATCTTGGGGTAAACTTGCTGGGATGTCCACTACTGGGGAGATTTCTCAACTGTCTTGTTTTTTCTCCATTTCTGAATAATCTTTCTCCACTGTAGAACATTGAGCCACTACTTGTTCAGAAAAAACATGTCCCAGATCACTGTGCTGCAACATTTGCTGCTTTCAGACCATTGGTTATTTTTTTCCCTCTTGGCATTGTGTTAATACATGCCGGGATGCTCCAGACAAACAAGCTGCCAAAACATCAACTTACCCATTTAAATCCTATGGAAGTAGTAACGGGGATGCTTAGTATTGCCCACATTGTTTTTTTTTTTTTTTCTTTTTGGCCTCATTTTTGCTAAATAAATTGTTTTTATAGAGAAAAATCAGGATTGCAAAGGGGATACTAAATTTCCACAACTATAGATTAAATTCAAACACACACAGGTAGCTGTGTAGTGACATTCAGTTACTTTCTGGCCTGATTGATGATCCGTGACTTGGTGACCACTCACATTTGAATCCTCAGTAGAAAATAGCCCGCTTGGAAAGTTAAGAGTATCCGGCCCGGATCAGTCAGAGGTGGAAAGACACCCAGACGAGCTCTAAATGCCAAACCGAGTCTGCATGCTGCAGCACCGCTGCCACCTGAAAATCCCATCTGCCGGGGTCTCAGACACAGTTTGCCCGGGGTTAAAGTGCGACAATAATCCACCCGTGTTTCTTTGCCTTCTCTCTCCTCTCATTTCCAGAACGGACACATCTGTTGCTCAGTGGACCCCATGTGCCTTTAGTCCTGGCAGATCAGAAGGCACCTGTACAGCGTTCTCCATGTAGAAAAAATAAAGACCAAAAAAAAAAAAAAGAAAAGAAAAGAAAGGGAAAAAAAAACAAAGCACCGCCTCTTTGTCCCCTAACTGTCCTCTCCAACGGCCTGGGTCAAATAGTGTTTGCAGCATCAGGCTTGGCTTAGACCTGCTGAACCAGATGAACGGAGGTTTCTGTTCGAGTCATACTGTCAACACAGACAACCGTCCAACTTCAGGTACCGTCTCTTCTCCTCCTCTGCTGTTTATAGCTCTGATTGTGTACACCATGAAGTAAACCCTCCACACCTGGTACCTGGTGCACATTAGATTTCCAAAATAACTTGCAAACAGTCTGTGACCTGCGCCTGTTCCTCAGATGCTTTATACCTAAAACCAAACGGACGACGGACTGCAGTTCCCTCAGACCCACTCTCTTTGTTCTGTCTCACCGCCTCCCCACTCCGAGTCATCGCTACTTGAATCTGTAAGATATTACTATTACTGGCATGACTGTGCTTGATGTCAAAACATTTTTGCTGATTTCTAAATTCTCAGTGACGATGATGATGAAGATGATACCTTAGATAGAATAAAGGCAGTTAGCATAAGGTTCCTTTGCCACGTTTACCAGCTGTCTGTATTATGTAATGCTTTGTAGCATTTTGTTCCATTTCTCCTTTTTGTAATTTTTCTTTCAAAGCTTGTTATTGTGTAATAGTGAAATAAAGTATTTCCATTTACATTTAATTCTTGGGTTTGGCTTATTTATGGGTGTCATTTATTTATTTTTGTGTCTGAGCACTCATGAATTTTGATATGTTGGCCTCAAGCTGAGCATATTTTTTATGTTTGCTTAACCACTTTCAAGGCAATTAGAACTAATTAACCTTATTAAAGCATGAAGGTTCATTCACTAATTGGATATGGCTGAGCTTTATATTTTAGGCTACCAGCTAACCATCCAAAAGAGAGAGAGAGAAAAAAAGCATTTCACTAGTGTGTATTTTCTTTGTTGACTGGGTAGTAACTTATTAATAAATGTTTAAATTATTCAAAGCGATTTTTTTTAACAGCATTTCAATGTTCAAACCTCAATTATTGAAGAATTTCACATTAACTGATAACTAATAAAAGACTGCTAACGAAAGTCATTATAGTAGATCTTTATTCAAATCACTAAAGTTTAGTTGAAAGGTTACCCGAGTGCGGTGAATATGGTAAACTCTAGGTGGCAACACCAGTCAAAACCAGTCGTTACTGCTGCATTTGGGGCTTTTGGCAGATGCAAAGACTTCCGGTAAAGACAGCAGCAAACTAAAACTCCCACTGAGTCGGAAGCCACTGATTTAATTCAATTTTCAATTTTATTTGTATAGCGTCTGTTACAATGCCAATTGTCTCTAGGCGCTTTACAGAGACCTAGAGCATGACCCCCAGCAAATATCATTAACTAAAATTATATTAAATCCTAAACAAGGATAATGGCAAGTAAAAAAAAACTCCCACAGTGGGAGAAAAAAACCTTTAAACCAAACAGTGGCAAGGAAAAACTCCACTTTAAGAGGAAGAAACCTTGAGGAGGACCTTCCTGCCGAAGACCAGCTGGGTAAAGAAAGGAAAAAAAAAAGAGGAGAGACAGGACAGAGAGAGGATGGAGGACAGAGAGAGGAAAGCACACAAATGACTGAATGAAATGACTACATAAACAGATGCAGGTAGCAGCACTGAGGTGAGATGGTCAGAGGACTAGATCACCAGTCATCACGCCAGTCGACACCCTGAACACCTCTACACACACAGGTGGAGGTAAACGCTGGGATGGACAGAGGAGGGAACTGCAGGTCAGCATGAAACTCAGGAAACTCTGTCCTGCAAAGATACAGAAAGAAAAGAGAAAAAAGGGGCAAAACAGCACAACAAACTACAGGAAAGAAAATGGAGCACAGTTACAGTAACAAGGTGATCCTAATTAAAGGTAGGGTGGGAGATCTTTGAAAAAACGGTTCCAGCAATTCAACTCAAGTGAGATTTGAAAATATACACTCCCTCCCTCCTCCCAAAGGCTCTGCCTCCTCCTCTTCAGCCCACCCCTCAAAACCACGCCTTCACACGATTCACGACTACATGAAAGTGCACGCTGTCTCGAGCGGTCACGGAAGTTCACGAGCATTCGCGAGCACTCACGTCGATTTGCCAACAACAAGTAGCATCAGAGTGGCTGACTAACTTGGATATGGATACTGGAATATGTTTGTCATGTCACTCGATGGACAATAATTTTGTCATCATCTTTCATTTTCTCACTGACTGGGTGAACTAGGCCTACAATACCCGTAACCGATCAGTATGTTGAAATATTATATAATCAGAACGGCATCATCTCTCCTATCCAGTAGAAACTGGGTCTGGAGCCCCTTTTCATTTTTTAGCTGGCGCCAGCGCTGGACAGCCAGTTTCAGAAAGAAGAGCAGCTTCCCCAAAACCCACATTCAAAACCAAGTCCTAGTAGCGCTTTCAACAAAAGCAATCATCTGCTGACATTACGTCATATCAGTGAAAGCTGCCCTCCATCAACACGCTGCACTGGCAGTTTGTAAAGGAGATTGAACCATCTGTGTTGTTTCCACTTTCAACTGCAGCTGCTCTCAAGTGAGCACTTAGCTTGCGACAACAAGCTGCATCGGGGAGGCTGAGTGAGCGGCTGATCTCCCAAAACCAGTCACAGCAGCGTGTTCAACAGCAAAACACGTGTGCTCATGTTGTGCCACCTCAAACAGCACGTTGTCTCTTTATCAGTCACTTCTCAGTGGTTCAGAATTACCTCTGTGTTCCATCATGTGATCTTCCATTACAGCTAGTTAGCTTCTGCTAACACGCTCCAGCTGAGTTGACGGGCGACCAGTTCTGTAAGTTTTTAGCAGGAAGACGCTTAATGATCTGTCCTCAATGTTCTTTTATCTGAAGGAATGTTTCCTTCCTGTGGCTGTAATCTTGAAGGTCTGCAGTACCTCATGCTCCCTTTTACATTTGTTTCACACTTCCAAATAGATCTAAGTTGATCCGCTAATGACGACTGATGGAACTGGGATTGCATTGTCTAAACCATCTTCATTTTTGAAACGGTGTCTTCAGGCAGACACTTTCATCAAAAAGGTAATGTGGCCCATCTGTAAGTGTAACGGTGATGTATAGGAGGCAGGACGGGTCGGCCGGCGAGAGAGTTTAAACAAGCACCCCGTGAGATTTAGTAGTTTCAGAGCGCAGGAGGGGAACAGCCGATCAATGGAGCTGATGCCGGAGAGATCTGGGCTGAACTCGACGTGCCCTGCATGAACTAAAGCTGTGCTGGATTTTCTTACACAAATCTTTAATCCATTGTATTTTTTCAAGGTTAAGCGTCTACAACAAAAGTTTAGGAGGCTGTGTAAACTTAAAAACCTTAACCAAAACTAAAATATTCACTAATTTTCAGTTTGATGACTGCAACAACTGGCACAAAAGGCTGGAAATGTATGTGCTACAGAAAAACACCATCTGAAGAACATGTTGCAACTAATTAGGTTAATTAGGCAACAGATAATGGTTGAGTATAAAAAAGACCATCTTACAGATGCAGACTCACTGAAGTAAACAAATACCAAATTTTAGAATAATGTTCTTCAGCATAAAATCTGCAGTTACATGACATCAGAGAAAAAGACAGGTCCATTACAGAAGTCACTGCACGGCCGGGGGAACACTTTCAGAAACCTCTGTCCAGGAGCTCAGTTCACTGTGGAATAAATAAATGCAGGTTAAAGCTCTGTCACGTAAAGGAGAAGCCATATGTGAACATCATTCAGATATACTGCATCTTCTCCGGGATTAAGTTCCTTTAAAATGGACTGAGGAAAGATGGAAAACTGTCATTTGGTCAGATGAATCGAAATTAGAAACTATTTTTGGAAACCTCTGGACTACAGAGAAGAGGGACCAGAAAATAGAAAGTAGAAAAAAAAAAGTCAATGTCACTGAGTAAAAGTTGTAGTACAGTATAAGAAAAGAATAGTTTAATTCAGCAAAATATGTGTTTTTATGAAAATTAAGGGATCAACTACTCTAGTTGGTTTTTTGAGTGATGGCATGTTCCTACATAAAGGAAACATGAACGATAAAAGATATACAGGTTTTAGAGTAACATGCTGCCATCAAGACAACGTTGTTTTCAGGGAAGGTCTTCCATCTTTCAGCAAGACTTTGCTGAACTTCCCACTGCATCTGTTACAAAAGCAAAGTAGAAGAAGAGCACAGGTACGTTTGAACTGTCCAGCCTGCAAAATACAGCTGTCTGGGAAAAAAAAAAAAAATAAAATAAAACAAAGACCCAGGACTGTTGAGCAGCTTGAATTATATATTAGACAACAATGCAACAACATTTCGTCCCCAAAACTCCAGCAGCCGATCATCTCAGTTCCCAGACAGGTACGGGCTGTTGTTGAAGGATGAGAGGAAGCTGACAGTGACAAACATTGTTCGGTCCCAGCTTGTTGCTATGTTCAGATCCTATTTTTCTATTTTCTTTTTTTGGATCAAAGAAAGCCTTTCTCCTCAACATTTTTCGTACGCTGAGCTGTGATGTGGCTTTTGCTGAGTAGAAACTGCAGGTTTCCAAAGACGAAGCCAGTGAAATCTGCAGAGGAGAAGTCCGCCCGCTGGACCAAGACCGGCTTCCAAAGTAGGTTGTGACGCAATGTCACACTGTCAAACTCATCTGTGCAGTGAAGCTCAAACCTGCAGGAGAGCTGATGTGAGCAAAGCACATTTCTGAGTGCAGTACTTGGACAATTTCAGTACCGCTGAGACTTCATATTCTGACTTTCCCAGTCTAACTTTATAGGCGTGCTCGGTCTTGTAAACTGAATGCCGAAGGTGATGTCTGTGTTTACAGATCTATTATTGCAGTGTTCTGCCAATATTTGGATTTTAAATACGGTCCCTTGTGTTGGATACACTTACAAATATTTGGATGCGGAGCGATGACTATCTCAGCTCCAACACAGATTCCTCTCCTCTCTACTTTGCCCCACGCCTCAGGGGATGGTAGTAATGCTTGTATCGCAGAAAAGCACTTAAAGCTCCTAATATAATCATTATCCGTTTACAGCCACCGACAAATGAGTTCAGCCCGGAGATGAGTCCATTTCCCTGTGGAACTGTCTCTCTCCACCGTCTGACTCTCCGAACTCTACCTCGCAGCTACTTACATTAACAAACACACAACGTAATAAGGCCTATTTATATTCAAGCACACTCTGCTCATTCTGGGGGTTTTCTCTGCACCTCAGTTGTGCAAAAACAAAAGACAAAAACTTTTCCCCAAAGTTTGCAACATGACTCAAAAAACTCATCCCGGAGTTGAAAGTTAGGGCACTGGACATGGGCAGTGGGCAGTCCACAGTGGATGGTCGTGTTGGCGAGGCCGCCATCTGGCCTGCTTTGGTTCAGTGGCTCCTAGCTGCTGGTGGCAAGAGGCCAGTAGGCACCTGAGCGGTGGTGGCGCAGCAGGGCAGACTGGTCCTCCAGCTGGCTCCTAAATGTCCAATTTTCCATGGTGGTGCTGAACCCTCAGCAACAGATGCCTGGACCCACAGGGAGTCCACTTCCCTGACTGTCCTATATTCATTGTTAATGACCACACGTATCACTGCGACTGTGGCTTCTGAAGCACAGCAGCATTGAAAGTCAGTTTCCTTTCAGCAGAAAGTTTAAACTCACATCGTGCTTTACCAATATTTTCGGCAGACAGTTGCTTTCATGTTTTCAGCGAACATCTATCCCCCAAATAGCTTTAATTGGTCTGCAGCATCCCCAGCACAATGGAGGAAGGATGATATTTTTTTTTTCTGTCAAAAACAGAACTGGAGCGTACAATTACTCAAAAGTCTCATCTCTGCACTTAGCAAATTCATCTGTGCCCGAATGCATGGGAAAATTGCTTGGAAAGATGCAATTTACAGCATTTATCTCTTATTGCTGCAGGGTAAACTGTGTTTTCTGTTCATTTGTCACAGCTTCTACAGGACCAAGTGAACACGGAGACGCGTTGAAATGCGCCAGGTTGAAATGTCAGTGTGAAAACAGGCGTCGGCACGAACAAAAATGCTCTACAGTGTAACAGCGCCCGCAGCATCTCGGTTCAGATACAACTGCGATTAGACGCAGGTAGAGATTAGATGGCAGAAATAAGGTTAATGTTTCCAAACAGTTCATTAATTAATAAGAATATATTCTAGTTTTCTACTCAGGTGGGTTTCAGTGGAGGGCAGGTGCTTCACGGAGATCATCTGGTGGTTTGAAGATCAGTTTCAGGACTGATGGATGGTACCTGGTTCTTTAGGGCGTGGGTAGCGTAGCATCAGGTACATCTTTTTTAACGTTGACACCAGCACTGAAGAGGATTCAGTGAGTCTATTTGAATCAGACAGTACCTCATTAACCCACAAACAGAATTACATAGCTGTGGTAAATATTACTGAAAAAACTTTCCACTGACAAAGGGATTGAGTGAAAACAGAGATCCACGATGTAACAACATGGTCTGAGAATCTAGTGAAAATCAAGCACGGAGGTCTACAGCAGCCATTCCCAAACTTCAGAATACCACTCCCCAATTTGAAATGTGAAAAATCTCTGCGGCCCACCCAAACCTTTAATCCCAACTGTGACCAACATAAGAGACTCGGAACTATGTTCCAATATTAATGTAAGGTGGCACTTGTCCTAATAAGTTAAGACGATAGACGATAGAATAACACTCAACTGGTTTATTACTAATGTTTTTTAAAAATCATGTCATAAATATTTTACAGTAATTAAAAACATAGTTTAAAAAATACAGGTTTAAAAACGTATTTGTTTATTTTTAATGACCTCTCACGGTCCACCTGCAGTAACACGACAGCCCACCAGGGGGCCACGGCCCACACTTTTAATCAGCGTTTCCTCTAGAAAAAATTGGCACCGGACAATGTGACCGGCAGGTTTTCAATTTACCGGACAAATGTTTGAAATTCCGGTCACATAAGCTATATGAATTTATTGAGGTTAAAAATAAATCATATGCAGTTGATATGCAGGTACGATATCAATGCAAGTTATTCAATAGTATTTTTATTGAAAAAAAGGCTATTTCAAATAAAATAAGTCCCGTCAATTGACTCACGAGCATAACTTCAAAAAATAAATAAATATTGCAGAAGCTTGCGCTCTTCTGACACATGAATGAACATAAAAAGATGAAGGCCTATATACTCTAAGATAAAACAATTTGCAAACAAATAAAAAACGCATCTGGAGTGGCAAATAAAATTTTAATAATATGCCCATGCTGCCAACTTGAACCATCACCCATTTTATTACAACTGAGATTGTGCTTGGGAGGAGTATTTTCACCGGATATTTTGACCGGAGAGATAATAAAATACCGGACTTCAGCATATTTTACCGGACAAAGTCTGACAATTACCGGACAACGGAAACCCTGCTTTTAATGCTGCATACCACCTGAGAAACTGTTCAGCTCTCCGAGTACCACTATGATATCCGATTTTAAAATATAGCCATATATGCCTTCTCAATTAGCTTTAAACTCACAAGATAGATGTTTATTCCTTATTGTAGTTATTTATTGTTACCTGAATTTCGTTTGAAACATATTTATAATGCATTGTATGTTTCTGAATTAATAAAAAAAAAAAAGTGAAAATGCCAAAAGTCCTGACGTTCCTCCGTGTACCACCAGAGAGCGCTCGCGTACCACCGCTCGCGTACCACCAGTGGTACACGTACCACAGTTTGGACACCACTGGTCTAGAGGATTGCTCTTAGCAGGAACATCTCTGCTGCATCAAGAGTTTGCAGATCACAGGAGCCTTCATCGCTTTTCAGTGTAACGAGTTTAAACCACCACAAGACTTCCTGGACCGGGCTGTCCATAGTGCTGGTCCGATAAGCCAAGGGTCACCATGAATGAGGTCCAGAACTCTGACAGAACTTTAGAGAGGAACAGTGCAGCTAATCGGGACTTTATAAAAGCCAGACTAAAGCCATTCCTCAATAACGGTCCTGCAACATCCGACAGCGATGTTCGGTTCTGGAACGATGCTGAGATCATGAAAGTTTGACAGACAAAACGCCTCACAGACACATGTGAGGCAAACCTGTTTTTTTTTCTTTTTAAGAATTCTTTCTTTATTGGAATTTTTTAGTAAGGCAAGGCAAGTTTATCTGTATACCACATTTCATGTACAAAACGATTCAAAGTGCTTTACATAAAACATTGAAAGCATCGCAGAAAAAGAAGGCATTGAAAAGTAAAAGAATAAAAGCAGAAAAGAAAACAGTAAAAAGAGTTTTAAAAAGGCTGTGCAGATTTGAGCTCCTGAATAAATTCTTATTTAAAGGCAGCTGAGAACAGGTGAGTCTTCAGCCTGGATTTAAATAATGTTTCAGCTGATCTGAGGCTTTCTGGGAGTTTGTTCCAGACATGTGGAGCATAGAAACTGAACTCAGCTTCTCCATGTCTGGTTCTGACTCTGGGGACTGATAATAAACCGGGTCCAGATGACCTGAAGGATCTGGTGGGTTCATACTGGGTCAGGAGGTCACTGATGTATTCTGGTCCCAAACCATTCAGAGCTTTATAGACCAGCAACAGAATTTTAAAGTCTATCCTTTGACGGACAGGCAGCCATCAATTACATAACACACATGTCTTGATGTATTTTATACATGTATTTTATAATAACAGAGAAGAAAACGAAGGGAAAAAAGAAAATAAAAAAAGTGGATACCACCAATGAGGAAAAAAAAAAGTAATCTGGTTTTGGTCATGATTTTGGTTTATTGAAGTACTCAGTAAAAGGTGTCTAATAAAACAAATTCACATTCCCCCTGAGTGAAACTGTAATCTTCTCCAACTTCAGGTGCTTCATTATATCCTCAGGTTTCGAGGGCTGGTGAGAATTATTTGTTTCCAGAGCCAACAATATCACAAAACAGAGTGTTTTGATTATTTGACAGTTCTCTAGTTTTTATAAAACAGTCCAGTAAATAAAAATAATCTCCAGGCAGCTGAAAAGTGAATGCTGTGAGTTGTAGTGAACCGGGTTTACCTTGAATGGAGCAGGAGCGTATTAATGCTTGTGCATTTTCACCACCAGGTATTAGTGGTCTCTGTCCGGGCATCGATCCTCCTGCCGGCCCGGTCTCAGGTGTTGCAGAACTGCCCACTTTGTAACCGTTGTTGCTAATCTGTGGAAATGATCCTTTTGTGATTAATGGGAAAAGAGGATCCATGGAAGAGCTGCACTGGGAAATGAGAAAGACCAAACCTCCTCTGTGATTGAGAGCATAGACAGATATGTGCAAAGGCTCGTAGCTCCTCTTCTGATACTATCTGTTCTTCTTTTCAAATAAAAATCATCTGATCACAGTGGGTCTTACAGCAGGAATAGACCTCAAATCAACAACAACATATATCCTAAAACCATTTTCTTCATGCCATGACTTGTTCAACAAAAATGAAGCATGTGGGCATCATTTCAAGTTCATTTCAAGTTTCTGACTTTTTTATGAATTTCATATGCCTCACTTATGCAAATTATGTTTCACAGTTCTGACTACACAGTTCACAAGGAAACATTTTGGAAAATGAAATGAAAACCAAGATTTAAGTGAGAATATTTGTCCAAAAATATATATCATCATTATTATTATAGTAATTTCTTTTGTTTTTATTTAACCATGAGGCCAATAAACCTGACAATGAAAACTCATAAAATTCACTAGCTGCATGAGTTTGGCACAAACTGTTGAGAATTATTACCTTTCTAAATTAGAAGGTAAAATAGCTACCAGCAAAAGCAACAGTTAGTGTTTGCAATACACGATGCTGAGACTCGCCAGTTTTAGCTAACTAGAACATTGTGAACAGAAAATTTCGCGGCTTCATTTATCCATGTGGAAACAGGCCCACAAAGCACTATAGGCTCGACTTGCTATATTACTACATTTTCCTCCAAAAAACGGTACCTTTTCAAAGCTGATATAATTTGAGACAAATTGCTGAAATGTGCTAATTTTAGCTAGCTTGCAAAAACGAAACTTTGCTTTGTTCTAGCACTGTTGTAAAAGGCAGAAAAATTCAGCTGGAGAAATCCTCAATCCCTCTACCTAAATCAGAAAAGAAATGGTGAAAGAATGTCATCTTACCCCGTAGAGGACGTCAGACAGCTCCGGACATCCGTGACAAAAGGCTGAGAAAGTTGTCCCGTGACTGTGCCTTCATGGTGACAGAGACTAGCTGGCAGACTTGCACCAAAGTTGAAATCAGCAAAAAAATAAAATGCAAGCTGCAAAAAAACAACTTTTACCAGCTAGTAAAGTGGCCTTGCTATGTCGGTTGATCTTTTTAAATTTTAATTCCCGCAAGTTTCACCTTCCCATGATGCTCAGCTGTTTACAGTATAATCTTGTAAAAAATAACATTCTTTCATACTGCTGTAATCATGTATTTTTTTTCTCCCAGATTGCATTGCAGTATACAGTATAATACTGTAATAATATTGACAGTAATACAGTAATTTACTGTTCAGATTTCACTACAAATTTACATCACAGTCTTACAGTGTAGGTACCCCCATGATTTAATGGCTTGTGGATTCGCCTTTTGTTGAAATTATTTAATCAGCTTCCTGTGCTGTTGTGGAAGGAATTTTAGCATATTTCACGCGCAGGTCTCCAAGGTCCCACCACAGTGTTTCAGTCTTACCATTGAGCAATAAGGCCAAAAAGAAGAAGAAAAAAAAACACTCCACTTGGGTCTTAGTGGTCCATAGGTCATTATCCCAAAAGTCCAAAACCTCAGCCAGGCTTTCATCTTCTTTCTTCTGGTAACTCTTTCATATAAATTGTACTTGTTCAATATTCTTTCTAAGTGTCCTGTCTTGAACTCTAACATTTAACACCAGTGAGGCCTGTAAAGTTCTTTGGTATTTCTGATGAGCCGCTACAATTGCTTTTCCAATACCACCGTTTATATCTTTCCGTCTTGGCATTATGTTAACACGCACAAGAATCCCGCAGCATCCAGCAAACGGCTAAAAGGTCTGTGTTCATACCTGCGTTGATTCATTGAGGCAAAGCAAGTTTATTTATGAAGCACAGTTCATGTAGAGGACAATTCAACGTGCTTTACAAACATCACAAACATGAGGAGCATTACATAAAACATGAAGCTTAAAACAAACTAATCCACGTAGGTTCACTGGTTCACGACAGATAATCTCATACTAAAAAGGTCCATATATATGTACTAAATAGGTTGGACATCACTCTATTGTCACTTCGTGTAACTGAAATTATTTTATGTCCAAACCTGCTTTCAATATGCCTAAATAAGTTTCCTGTGTCAGCTGTAATATAGTTAAGATAACTTTACATCATCCAAGAAAACATACAAGGCAAGTGTGTGTGTGTGTGTGTGGGGGGGGGGGGGGGGGGGGCAGCAACACAAGGGCTGATAATTAAGGGTTGATAATTAGCGCCTCCTGGCTGCAACTTACCCTCTCAATTCCTATTTAAGAAGAAAGGGGGTCTAAGGATTGTCTGAGTGATTTCACTTCTTTGTGACCTCATTTTTGTTAATTTTCTGTTAAATAAATAACGGCAAGGCAAGAAGAGAAGCCATATATCATTTATTCTGTTCAAACAAAACAAATGTATGATTAAAAGGGAGGTGGTAACTTCTGCAGATGGCTGCGTGAGTGTTTGAAGTGATCTGCACGAACATAAATATTCCAGCATGACACCACTGCTGTTTACGGGGTACGACGGGGTGTTGTATCCTCACAGTACCTGTGGATTTTTCTTTTTTTTTTTTCTCTTTCAAAGCAGATTCTGTCTGTCTTTTGTCTTCGACAAAGTCCGTTCAGCAGTTAATGTTCATTTCCACCAAGCAGCTCTTCATTCGATGTGACTTTCAAACAATTAGAATAAATTTGATCCCCTGCCTCCACAGAAGGATGGGCAGACATCATTATCTCAAACCCCGTGTCTGGGGATTCGGTCCTCCGAGGGAGTAGCTGGGAGATTTATCCCAGCCACATGCTCCTCTGTAAGGTATCAGACACCCGCAGAAGGAACTGGTGATGAATTCTTGTTCCAGTGTAACCACCAGGGACAGAAACCATCTCGGCTGCGTTAAAGGTTTGCAGGGCAAAGCTACAAGCTGGCTGGGACTGACTGTACTGATAAATTTCACAGGGTCTCCGAGAGTCACAGAGCTGTCAGTGCTGAGTGATGGGCCGTGCCAGGACATGATGCAGTGATCTAATTGGAGGACAGCTCGGAGACAGCAGAGGAGATTCCAGCTGATCTGTAGCTGTGGCTCGTCCCCCTCTGGGGAATTTTTCCGGTTTATATTTAGCTGTAGGTGAAACAATGGCACATCTGAGTTTTTTTTTTTTTTTACCTTCAAAGCTGGGTCCTGTCTTCTACTGAATCAGTGTGTTTGTGTGTGAAACCATAATTGAAATAATCCAGTATAAAACATAAAATCTTTTCACCATGCGTGGCTTGTTTAACAGAAATGCAATCATTTAATCAACACTAAGTAACCCCCCCTTTATTTTGTTCATGGGATTTAAGAGCTGCTGATAATCCTCAGCGCCTGAAGAAGCTGGCCACCAGCAGCACATCAGTCAGGGAAGGGTCACGAAACCATTTCCGAACAATTTGGAGTTTGACATTTGACAGTGAGAGAGATGATTCACAAGCGGAAAGTTCTCAAGGCAGTTACTGGTCTTTCCAGGAGCGGAAATCACAGCACATTTCCTCCAAGGTCATGGCCGCATGATGCTGAGAGAAATACAAATAAACCCCAGAGCTACAGTACGCCTCAGATCCTGCAGACCTCACCGAGCAAGTCGAATAATAACGTCCACTGAAGCACGATTACAAAAATACTGAAAAGTGCATTTTGTCTGGAAGAGAGCCTCTTCTGTCGACAATCTGGACTCACGGAGGTTCACAAAACTACATCCAAATAAACCACAAAACTTCTGGAACCAGGTCCTATGGACAGATCAGACCGAAGTGGGGCTGTTTGGCTTCAATGTCTGACGGCATGTTTGACAAAAACCCGACGCCAGCAGAAGCACCTCATGCCCACTGTCAAGAACAACAGGTGGGGGGGGGCGACTTGGGGTTGTTTGCAGCCGCGCAACTTTGGCACCTTGCTGTCACGGGGTCGACCGTGAACTCCCCTGAAGTGAAATATGAGGTCATGTGTGACGGCTAACGCTTGAAGGAAACTGGGTCACGCAGCAGGACGATGACGCAAAGCACACCAGCAAACGTGCACCAGGACGACTGAGTGCTAAAAGACGGAAGGTTTTGAGACGACCACAAACACTGACAGTCCAGACCAGTCCAGACCTCAACCCAGCTGAAATGCTGCGACAGCCAAGGCCCAAAAACCTGAATGAAAAGTTTCTTTTTTTCCATTAATTTATTTCCATTCCTTTTTTTTTTTTTTCTGCTAAGCGTTGATCTGCAAGGTTTTGAATCATGGAGGGATTTAGCATTGTTCACATATTATTATTATTTTTTTTTTTTTGCCTTCACTTTTGTTAACAAAATAATGGGACATTGAAGGAAGTAACATGTCATCGTTCGGCTGATGTTGTATTCGCTTAATTGTAAGACCCACAATGATGCGATTATCATGTCTTTGCGCACACACACTGACTTGTGCATATGACTTCAACTAACGTAAATGTAAATGGGTAATGCAAGTTTGAAAGACTGAACCTGAGGCGTGATATAAAAAAAAATGAAATTGATGCATTCACTCAATTACTGCGTTGTCTTTCCAAAAAGAATCAATATCTCAGTGGCAGATTAAAGAGAAGGCCTTCAGTCAACAGCTCCTGCTCCTTGGCAGCAAGATTTCATTTTCTCAGATAAACAAGACCTCAGGTGTTCATACACCTGCTTTCTTTTCTCATAGCTTTTTTTCGTTTTCAAATTTACCAGTAAGGCCATCTGCCTGCAGAGATCATTTGCAACTCGTTGTAAGACAGGATTCAATGCTGTGGATGTAATAATAGTTCACAGGAGACGTCCTTACTGATGATGAAATGCTGCAGAAATTTAACTTGTCGTGTCCTGGTTGCTGATTATTCAATTTCACAACGGTTTTGTCATTGCAGCTCACCCATATTAAACCTTGACGGGAATGAATATTCACAAACTGCATGTACAATAGCTTTAAGCACTTTCTCATAAATAATTTTTCTCCTTAAAATTAATTTCACCTGCCCTGAAATTCATCCATCTATTCATCTTTTGACATTGAAAACAGTTTCAGTTATTTCTTGCAGCTCTGGGAGGCAGCATCCATTTTTAGCTAAATGCTACAGTCAGTACACACACACACACACACACACATACACTATTACAATATGCTGATATTTAGCTGGTCTTGCGTCCGCCTTATTTATCATCTTAATATAGTACATTAGCTCACTGATTAGCACTAAACCCAAAGTACAGCTGAGGCTCATACTTGTGTCCATTTTGGTCAAATTGCCACTCATTCATTATAATTTAAAAGCTTGTGATGGCACTTCAGGAAAAGTCAAGTGATCACTAATGTTGGTGCAGTTCAGCTTCTCAGGGAACCATCAATATGCAAAGATTTCACGACAGGACCTCAGATTTCCCCCCAAAAAAGAGTTAGATGTTCCATATGAAGTCTTATTTCATCCTGTACAATCAGGTAAGTATTATTAAAGTTTTTAATGACCTGAAAAATTGATTTTTAGACACAGACAGCCTGCTTACTCGCAGTTTTGTAACTCAGCAGAGCTGATGCACAGAGGATGGTGTCATTCCCACCACTGTCGGAGCAGCAGACCCCTCGACATGCAGGGAGTTATGGAAGCAGCATTCAGCGAGCCATCTCAGCCATCTATTTTTAATTGGATAAACCAATACTGCAATCCAGAGCCATGCAACTTATTTAGAAATTAATGCAAAGGTCAGAATTAAGGCTGTATGTCTTTGGAAAACCCCTTAAAGGAACATTCTGGAGTTAAAACAAACCTAGGTCTCTTATTAGGGTAGGGTTAAAGGGTTTAAACTTTAATTAGGGAACAAAACGATGTTAATCGAAGCAGTTTTGAGGGAGAACAAAACATTTTTTTTTTCAGCAAAATACCAATTAACGTTACCACTTTGAGCAATACATCAAAATAAATTGTTATGACATGACTCAAAAAATCTAATTCCACGGTAATTTTAACTTTGTAAGTGTAAAAGGACTGTCAGTACACACATCTCCTGGTTGCCGCCAGCTTGTGTTATGGTTTCTGCTTCCATAGAACTGTATAAAATGGTCCATTTATGATAAAATGGAAATGGAGGCCAGGTGGACAGTAGTTTGCACGACTTTCAGCAGTCAACTTGTATGAACTTATAAGAAGGTGGTGGTGACCAGAAAAGACTGCCTGTAGGAAACAATGCTTTATATCCAGTTTTCTTGGAAATGCTTGTAATAAGCCCTCCAGAGAATCTTGGATTGAACTGTCCGTGATTGGACGAAGGAACCGTCACTTCAAAATGTTAAGAAGAGTTCTTCTTAGGCCTGCTACAACATGCCCAAATCAGCCACTTCTTAAAGAAAAAAGAAAGTTTTTTTTCTGTAAGTTTCTGCGTTAGCCTTAGTGACTCTTTGTCCTCCTCTGCACCTCCCTGGTGTGGGGTTCCACAAGGCTCAATATTAGGCCCTCTTCTTTTTTCTTTTTATTTACTCCCACTTGATTCAGGGTTCAGGTCAGTTGATCAGCTGCTCCTGAGTGAGCCTAAAACAAAAAGTAGTGCTTTTGCAGCTGTCGCACCAAATGTGTAACGATCTGCCCCTGCAGGTTAGACAGACCCTCAGCCATCAGCCTCCACAACAAGACATAAAACCTACTATTATTATCAATTAATAGTATTATTATTGCTGTAATATTATTATTATTGCTGTCATTTATCTATTGTTGGGAAAAAAAAGAGAGAAGAAGAGCCCTTGCTACTGTATTGAATTTCCCTTTCTGGGATGAATAAAGTATTTTTCATTTCATTTTCATTTTGGTCCTCCCTCTTTTTAATTAAGAATAATTCCCTCTGTTTTGAGGAGCCGTCTTAAAACCTGCCTCTTCTACTTGGCCTTTGGCAATGGTTTTCAGCTGTTTTATGCATTTTAAGATCATTTTACTACGTATTAATATTTTAATTTTGTAATTGTTTTTTTTTTACTTTTTTACTATTTTATCTTCGTATTTTAGTTATTTCATTATGTTTTATTTTTATTCCTTTTATTCTGTGTGCGGCACTTTGATCCACTGTAGCTGTTTTATAAATATAGTTGTTTTGTTTTTTTTTTTGGATGCTATGTGAACTGTAGGTGCTAAATAAAACTGTTTCCATTGCAGTTCTTTTTTAACTATCCTGTTTTGAATTGCCAATAAAAGCACCACATGCAAGTTTAATTTTTGATTGACAGTTCCAGCACAACTTCAAGGGCGATGGAAACACACCAACTTTTTGGTATTAAAACACGGAAAAGTCATAAAGTTCTGGAAATTTAAATAAGTTGCTTTATTAAATTTTAATCAACTCAGTTGTAATTAAAAAATAATTCATAATTAACTGTTAGCATCCCTAGTAAGACAATCATGAAAACATGATATTGTTCATCTCTTGGGAGTTTTTTTTTCTTCTCTTATTAACTGAACCGGCGGTTTAGGATTTTCTTCCCACTACTTGGCGAGGTCCCAACGAGCTCAAAAGGGATCAGTTTTGTCTGCGGTGAGTTTGCTTTTTCTCATTTTTGATTCAATCTATAACTTATTTTCACATAGACATGCTCATAAACAAATCCTGCCAGGGGGAACAAAACACGCAATATACTGAAATTGTTTCCCACCGGCATCAATCAAACAGGCCACGAGCAGGACTCGTTATAATCCGAGCTGGGCGTCTTTTATGCAGGCTACATATTCAAGAGTCCTTGTGAAGAGACAGTGTCATCATTTCTGGTGTCACGCACATTAATTGGGTCAGCAGCTGCAAGAAGCTTGACCTGCGCTGTTGCTTGGCAACTCCAACCCGAGCATATAGAAAATATGTAAACCAGAACCTTTCTCTTTTCTCACTGGGAATTACCTAATGAGGTCAGGAACTCTGTTAAGAAAGCTTCACACGAAGGATTACTGAATGAAAAGAGGAAAAAAACTGCTGTTTATTAAATGTGTTAATTTATTGATAGGACAACGTTCAACAGATGTACAGTACGCTTCACAAACACTGAACAGTTTCCTCCGCTTAAATTAAAAAAAAAAAATCAAAACAAAAAAAACTCTGTTTTGCAACACTGTGAAAAAGCGTGAACAACAAAGATAATCAAAATGCTGAAAGCATAAATATCTCAGAGCCTCTTCATGTCCTTTCCTTTGGTGAAACACTGATATTATATCTCTCCACTGAGCTTTAACGTATTTAAAAAGAAAAAAAAAGTATGATTACAGAAGCAAGAGCTGCAAAGCAGTTAATCTAAATAAAAGTACCTCACAAAATGGCCTGTTAAAAACAAGCATCTTCACACAGCATCCTAACCCCCCCCCCCACACACTTCACAAGCAACCACACACATACATGCCAAAAGCGCACCAGCTAGTTTAAAGCCACTCTATGTAGCAATTCCACTTTTGGCCACATGGGGGCATGTGGCCAAAAGTGTCAGAAGTTCATGTGAGTTCCTCCAGTGGGAGTAAAGTGGTGTTGCCAGACTGTCCCCGCAGTATCGTCAGTGGTCAATTCTGTCAACACAGCTCATCTACATGCCCCCGTGTGGTCAGAAGTCGTACTGCTACATCGAGAGGCTTTAAAACAGCTTTTACAGACACAAATGGAGATCTCTACCTCAACACATACAGACAATGCTCCAGTGTGGAGGATGCCACCAGTGTAGAGCTTCTCTGTGCTGCATTAGCACCCCAGTCACACAGCAGCACTGCAGTAAGTCTTGGTGACGGGTGTTTCTGGTGTGCCTTTGTCAAAACGAATTTCTTTCTGCTTGCTACAAAAGTATCTCTGGTGCTTTGACACACAGCTCTGCCTTCATGTACGATTTCATTGGCTACCACTCATGTGGCCAAAATGGTTTATTAGCTGACGCTTACGTTGACTTTCCTTAACCTCTGGCAGATAAGATATTATTTAATGTATTCATTTATAAGCTCAAAAATAAGTTTTATGTGAAAAACAACATGGTTTTTGTAATAAAAATAAAACAAAGTGCTACTTATGTCTAATAGTGAGATTTGAAAATTCTCACATTATGTAAAACAAAACTGAAAGAATATTCATTCATTTCCTATTTGTGTTAAGAGTCTTAAACAAAATATTTTTAAAACATGGTAATGACCAATTTAGCACTGTTTGACTGTAGCACAGATCTGACTAAAGCTTTAAATATCGGCTACATTCTTCCAAATGAAATTCCCCAGAGGAGAAGCGACCTCTTCACTGACTTTTTATCTGTGGTGTCTGTGGTTTTATCTGTGGTGTCACTCATATTTTGCTTGAAGGTGTGCGTGTTTAGCTGGAGAAAGAAATGCCAGGGGAATTTCAAAATAAAGGCACATCTTACAAGTAGTTACATGTATCAATGTTTGATTAGTGTTTTTCATTTTTGGATTGATGCTATTAGCTCATTCATGATTCATTTTATGCATCAGTTTAGACTGATACTGTAGATCATGACAAGTCTAGTGATTAATATTGTAATATCACAGTGTTATAATTTCTAGAGAGAGAATAAAGAAACTTCATTATTAAAGTGGACATGGTGTGCTTTTTCGTGTTTTTGGACTTCTAATCTAAAGCGTTGCAGTGATGAATTCTTATGTTAGACTTCATCTTAAGCTCAAAACATAGAGGTGTTGTATTTCAGAACTTCAACTAACCAGTCATAGAGTGGTAGACTTCCTTGATTGGCCAGATTCTCCCATAGAGTGAAGGGTTAGCATGCGTTCATGTTGGAAGACTACCTTCTAGTCAGGCTGGCCAGCCATTTGATTTATTCATAATAATTAATAATTCTGGATTCAACTTTTATTTCCGGGAGCAGTACTCACGGAAAACTGCCCCTGGACGCCTATTGGATAGGCATATAGCCAATGAGAATTGAAGCCTTTTTATTGGCTGTAGCATGTGATGCAGTTAGAGTGACAACCAGACTAGTATCAACAGGAGATCTAAAATGATGTGCAGTGGAGTCGTAAAACTTGTGAGTGACTGTTATTCCACTTCATGTCCAAGGTTTTTGGCAATTCTGCAGCCATGTTGGTTGTTTTGACTAGGGACTATTCGATGCACCGGTATGAGTCAAAGTATAAAGCCCTTCCCTGCCCCACTGCAACTGGTTCGGTATGTTCTGCACTGGCGGAAATGGTGGTGAATGGGAGCGGTACCAGACCTGGTTTAAATGAGAGGATTTTTGTGAAGTGAATGGCTACGGCTGGCCAGACTGGCATCTGGTTATACATCATGATGTCACAACCCAGCCATGTCTTGGAAGAAATGCACAAGTGGTCGTGAGGGCGGAATGAACTTTTCCCAGCTTTTGGAGATAGGATTTCCTTTCACAGCCAAACAGAGACACTGGTGTGTAATCTAAACCCAGCTGATGGGTTTCACACTCCGGATCAAATATGCATGGCTGTACACCGTTGAAGACAAGTCATCTCTCAAGGTTTTGTTTATTGTAGTTTGGTTTGGAGCGCCGTGTTTCTGACTAGCAACAAGACTCGCGGCGCATTCGTGAGGCACCTCAGTCCCTCAAATAAAGGTCAAGTAATTCGACCAGAAGACATTTAGAAGCCTCCGGACATTCAAGGAAACTATACAAACAAATAAGAAAACACTTCAGACAGCATCATCTTTTTTATAGGAAGATGTGGTACTCTGGAGGGATGAAGCCAATGAAAAAGTACCCTAGAAAAGACAAAAATGGCTGGAAATTATTAATGCCTATGCTGTCTATGTCAATGAAACAAAAGGCTTTAGTACTACTACCCTGGTGGCACACTCCATACTCATGCTTAATCATGTGACTTTTGCTGTATGTTTCATTGGTAAACAAAGCAAATTTACATTGAAAAGGAAACAAGGTCCCTGCTGTCTGGATTTGGGTGTGACGCAGTCGTCTCCGAGGACTCTGCTGTAAATCATAGTGCATTTCACGTAGACACAGACTGAAGAAAAAGCACAGAAAATAATTCCAGTGTGTGCATACGAGATCAAAATACTGCATTATTTGGCATCTTTGGTCACAAAAACACTGGAACGTAATACAGATGAAATGCTGACAAATGTACATGGAGAGAAGTCAGTAACAGTGAAAATGTAGTTGATACGTCAGAGGGGGAAAAATAAATCCTTAGGGCACACTGTTTTGGATCAAACCCTACAGACATCCCTTTCTGAGGAAACTGTAGCACAAGAAAACACAGAAAAAGCCACTTTGAAAGCCAGTATAAAGGTAAATGCTGCAGCTTTCAGCTGTGTTTGGGTGTATTTAGCAGAGGAATAATGTGCCAGCTAAACATTTTTCATGCATATACCTGCAAAACTGCCTCTGAAACCCTTCAAGGATTATTTCAACATAAAGAAGCCCTGAGCTTTGGAGAAGAAGCCACCCTTCCACCTCAAAAAACATGTTCATGAAAAGAGGGGGAAAAGAAAAAAGACAAAATAACAGCTTCTGAGTCTGAAGGTGTTCAGCGAAGAAGCAGCAGCCACATCAGCAATCATGAGGCAGCTTGTTGGTTTGCAATTTCATTTCAACTGATTGCATTCATTATCTCCGAAACTGATATCAAGTGAGGCGATATGAAAAGGTCGTAAGCGTACATTGATGCTGATAATTGTGTAATTTCAGTATGGGATGTATATTTAAAAGAGAGCAACATAACAGAATGATGGATTCAAATGGCAAAAATGAGGTAATATATATATGCCTGTTATGAAAATATACAGCAGACATTAATATAGCAGACTGTAATTGGGAGATCTTCCTCGTTGTTGCCTGTAGCAGTAAAGGCTATTAGAATATGGGGCTATCTGTATATAAACATATGAAATATCAAGGCACGAGTGTAGCTGTAAGACTTCTCTGACACAATAAAATCTGCTGTAGAAACACTCCTCTGATATAGGCACCCAGTAGTTAAAAATGATGAAAATGCGATATCCAAGCCAGCACCATGTTAGTTAAGAGTTTGCTTTCTATTTCAAGACATCTGCTTGTTGCCACACACGCTGCATCGGAGTAGGCGCCGATATATGGGCTTTTACAAAAATATCTCAAGATCACTTCATCCTTCGCTTGTTCCAGTTTTGCCTCGGCTGAAACCGTGTAAGACCTCGATGGACTACACCTGCACGTATCAATCATCTTGCTTCGAGCCTCTCGTAGCACACGTCAACGTTTCAGAAGTTCAGGCAGTCATGGAGAGAGTCGGTGGACGTCAAAGGAGACTGCCGGTTCATCCTGCACCGCGCTGTCAATTACGATGCTCGGATGCGTCTCCTGGGTTTCCACTGAAATGGTGGAGTTCGTCGAAGGAGTCGCCCCAAACTGAGGCCCGTCCACCGACAGAAGCATCGGCGTTCCCGACCGCCTCAGGCTGTCGCTCATGGTCATGTGCATCTCCTCTGGCGTCACGCCCATCTCCTTGCTGTACTCAGACGGCGACTTCTTCTTGATCCTCTCGTACGTCTTGTCTTGGCTCTCCGTGAAGGTCTCGCTGTCCTGAAATCGCCCGAACAGCCAGATGAAGAAGCCGAAGAGGACGAACGCGGCCAGGCTGGGGATGAAGGCCAGGCACTTGACATCCAGGCT
The DNA here is from genome assembly GCA_018398805.1 of Hirundichthys speculiger. NCBI lineage: Eukaryota > Metazoa > Chordata > Actinopteri > Beloniformes > Exocoetidae > Hirundichthys > Hirundichthys speculiger. The sequence continues at coordinate 543,897 of JAGFBZ010000163.1, forward strand.
GGCCCCGATGTAGCGGCTGTGGAGGAACATGTCCCTCTCCACGTAGGTCAGGTTGGTGCCGGGGTTGACGTTGGTGGAGCGCCACTCGTACGTGAGCGTGCTGTGGTTGAAATCCCCGAGCGTCTCAGGTTCCTCCACCGTGTAGATCTTCTCGCCGGGCCCGACATACTGGCCATATTCGTAGGGCTTGTAAAAGATCTGGTTCTTCCACATGTTGAGGTCCAGAATCAGCACGAGGAAGATGATGCCGTAGTTGAACCACTTACCTGCAATGAGATACGCAACTCGAATGAGGGTTAGGATGATTAACAAAACTTTATAGGTCATTGAACACACATGCTGGCTGATTAATGCAATTCTCCTCCAAACACAGATTTAGAGGGCAGGGTCCAACAGATAGATATGCTGTCGCGTTCATTTATCAGCAGCGCCTCGTGTTTTGTATCCACCTCATGCACTGGGACACATTTATAAGCGCTACCTCCTCTACAGTATCTCCTAATGAGATTACTATATTACAATGAGACAAGCATCTCCCAACGTTGATTGATAGCGGGCAGATCTCTCCCCAGGTATACATGACACCCCCCACACCCCCTCCCTCGCCTAAGATACAATGTTAATAAGCTTTTAGTTAAACCAATCACATTGCAGCGTAGCCGTTTCCATCATGCGTTACCATGTTACCATGGATATGCAACGCATTAGGGTTAACAACCTCTCGCAAAATCACCGAGCGTTAGAACAGCTTAACATTTAGCTCAGGAACATTGGTTTTCACTTCCCTTTATGGCTGCGAGTGGCCCGTGTGCATGCGGCAGAACAAAACAGAGGAACCGGGGAAGACGGTTTTTAAGGGTAAATGCAGTCGTTGGTGGAGAACATTAGGACGCAGGGATGTGAGAGCTGATGGAGGGAAGTGTCTTGCGTGACACGGAGGGAGACGGCTGAAGCGGCGGTGGCGCCCCGCCCGCGTGACTCTTCGGCCGCAAGTGCATCATAAATGCTCGCCGTGGTTTTTAAACACCAAACCCGTCCCAGCAGAAAGGAAAGAGGGATAAGTGGAGCAGCCATGGCATCTGCTGTAGATGCAATCCATTAAAAAAAAAAAAAAATAGGACAAAGTTGTTTCTCCCTCGTGGCCGTTTTGATTTCTTCCTGCTACTGAATAAGTTTCTGCCTGCAGGTGCAGAGAGCTGCACGGTAAAGACGTTGTTCTCTGGCTGCCGCAGCGGTGCGCAAGCGTACCTGTGATGTGAATGTGGTACTCTTCTTTAAAGATGCGCTTGCAGACGGGCAGCTTGACCTTCACGTGTGTTGTTGACATTCCAGGAAGGTTCATGTCCAGGTCGCCCATGAAGTGAGGGAACTCCCAGTCCTGAAAGGAAAGAAAAAAAAAAGATCCAAAACAAACAAAAAATAAATAAACAGTGATGCTTTCGCCTCAGCTGAAGAGGGCGTGAGCACATTTAAATGACACCCTGACAATGACAAATGCCAGCCTCGTACCATGCTTTAGTGATCGTTCACACTCGGCTGAGGTCGCTCATATTAGCTGATATTAAGTCTCTGTGGATTTCTTCACACACTGACTGGAGGTCAAACATGGTGTCGGCAGCAGCAGACTGTGGATCACGCTGCGTGTTTACAGGCTTATGGAGTGTAGCCGTGTGCACTGGGACTTCAGACATGTCAAAATACATCAACGGGCAGACCAAACTGACATTTAGAAGCTGCCTGTGCCCCGTGGTGTCACTGAGCTCTTTTTTTTTTATTTCTCTCCCTCAAGTCTGTGGTTGAATTAGGCGACTGGTGGCACCGAAAGAAGAGCTGTCGCGATTCGTACGGAGGGAGACGTGATTTATTAATTGGAAGGAAAAAAGTAAAGAGAGAGATATTTTCTGGATTTTAAACGTGCCCAAGACATTTGTGTTGCAGCAGAAACACAATGGAGCTGTAAAAGGTGGACTTGTGCTTGGCTGAGGTCTAACAAAGCGTCACATTAACACCACATGTCTAATTAGCATGAACATCACCTGACTCATGGGAAATTAACACGCCGTTTCATGTGTTTCCAGCCAATTTCTCAACGCGACAATCTGAACTGGTTGGAAATTGTACAGTGTTCGCCTCATTAATGTCGTTTTTCTCCATTTCTCCATTCTTTTTGTCTAGACATCGGAGCTTTGCATTTTTTTTTTAACTCCTACTTTGATGTAGATTCAACAGGTATTTTTTTGAACTCAAAGACGTGTTCACGGTTTTCCAACCTATTTGCATTGGGTTATTATTAACTAGGGACCTGCTGTACTTTGTACAAGTACAAATTAACTTTGTACAAGAACAAGTACAAATTCCACCGGAAATTATAGACTATATTTCAGCAAAGTCAGAGGTCACGGGGAAAGTTGCACATTTCAGTGAGTTTTTTTTTTTGTTTATTGTTTTGTTTTATCTGGCCACCTTTTCTGCTTTTTTATAGCATCATCATGGCAGCTGCGGAGCTTATTATTAATTGTGGAAAAAACTGCTTCATCAGGCTCCATACCAACTCTGCAGCTACTCTGCAGTCGCCTTTACTACAGCTCCAGCTCCAGTTACTGCTGCCATGAACAGGGGAAAACTGAAAACTGGCTCCACCTAAGAACCGGTCCCAAAGTTCATGAAGAATCTGAACCGTAATTTTACCAACTCAGTTATTGACGATGAAAACATACGTGACAAACCATCAACGAGATACAAGCATAAGCATTACTACATGAACTTATAGTTCGCTTAACCTCAATGTCTGGTGGATATAAACAACAGTTTGTTTTTTTTTTACATTTGTTGTTTAGCGACCTCTGGTACCTCTTTAAATGCCGATAATGGTTTGCTTCTTGTACTAACAACTGGATCACGGCCCGTTTTACTTCTATAAGTCCCGCCTTTTCATACTTGCTTAGTTTGAACAGTGGCCATACCATTAAACGCTATGATTCTCCTACCTGAACTGATTTTGATTGATAGGCGTGACTCGTGAGCAGGTAGAATGGCGCTTATGGCTTTTTAAGCAGAATATGCTGCATAATTTATATTATAATGTATATTAGTGCTGGGCAATATGACGATATATATCGTGGGGACAATATAAAAGTGTATATCGTGCCATTTCTCTTCTATCGTTTCTATCGTTTCTAACCTAATTTTATCAATTATTACAGCAAATATGTAATTAAATAACCTGCAATGATAAATTTGATAGAATCATATCTACTTCTACAAAGTAGCCTTTTATGTTTGCACTTTTATTCATGGTTAATGCCTTAAACAGAGTTCTCTTCAACCCTGATGTCTACTTTAGACACTTTATATTGGTTTGCAAACTTTGCACTACAAGGTTACAGATTACAGAAAGTTGAAAAATAATTTGTGTTTATTTTTTATAGCTGAACTTCAGTGCAAAAAATGTGTTTTTCCTCTCAGAAACTGTTGTGCACTTTAAAAAAAAATGTGAAAGCTACTGTACCTCTGTACCTACCTGTTTTTTTTGCTGCACTAAAATGTATGTTTTGTGACAGTTCAGCTAAATGTCCTTTCAAAATAAAGTTGAAAAGTAAGCAATGAAATTTTTGTCAAACTTTTCAGAGAATAACTGAAAACATACTTTATTATGGTATATCGTGATATATATCGCTATCGTGATATAAAATAGTCCATATCGTGATATATGATTTTTTCCATATCGCCCAGCACTAATGTATATATAAAGTTCTGATTTCTACCAGGTGAGAGTTGGACTCCGCCAGGCTTGCCTTTCGTCACTGATTCCATTCATAACCTTTATGGACAAGATTTTTAGTCAAAGCCGGGGGAGAGGGGTTTCTGGGTTGGTGATGGTTTTTGCAGATGATTTGGTTCTGCAGGGTTCTTCATCTCTTCATTGGAGCGGCAGTGTGAAGCGGTGGGAATGAGAATCAGCACCTTCCAAATCTGAGACCATGGTTCTTGGTCAGGAAAGGGTGGAAAGCCCACTCTGGGTTGGCAGTGAGGTCGTGCTCTAAGTGGAGGAATTTAAGTATCTCAGGATCTTGCTCACAAGCGAGAGAAAAATGTATCAGGAGACTGACAGGCGGATTGGTGAGGTGTCTGCACTAATGTGGACTGATATTAGTTTCCTCTGCAGGGTGCATGTCTTAAAAGTGGAGCCCGCTCGTGGAGCTTTATTTTAAAAAATTTAACAGATTCGCTGTGCCATTCTCGTGTCTAACTTCCTGCCAACTCAATGTTCTGAGTGTAAATTGAGGCGGTCTAGCAGCGGTCCGGCATCAAAACTAGTCACGGATATCTCTAGCCAAGCAGAGCGGTCGGTCACTTCTGGAATGCTTCAATGAATGCATGTCCACTAAAGCACAAGCACTTTTGTGGGCAGTTGCATTGCTCCCCTTTTTTTCTCGAGAGGAGAAACGTGTAACTTCAAAGTTTCAAGTTACAATTTAATCCACGGTTTATTCAAATCTTGCTACTTTGTTGTAATGCGTAAATATAAACAGCAACTTTAACCAGACAACCCCAGAAAATGAAAGTAGCTCTGCTCTCAACTCTCCTTCAAGTTCATACAAGCCACTCGCTGTCCCAAAAGGTTGTGGACGAGGGATCATAAATAAGTAAGAAACGTAGAGAACGATGTCTGCTTTGATTGGATGGCAGCTTCGTGCTGGACCTTCGCTCTACCCTGCTTTCCTAAAATGCTTTTCATAGTCAGTCAATAAACATGATGAAATATAAAACCACTGCAGGACGCTTCTGCTGCGATGACTGTCACTGACTTGCAGGGCCAATGGCGTCACTGCAGCAGCGCTGCCGTCATGCTTTCTGTGGGACTTGAGCTTCAGAGACAGAGTGGAGATGTTCAGTCATTTGGCTGCTGCCTCCATAACCTGAACCCAGACAAGTGGATGTTGATGGATGGATGGATGGATGGATGGATGGATGGATGGATGGATGGATAGGTGGATGAGTGGAAGCATGCAATTAAAATGGAGAAACAAATGACTATAATGAAAGTGGCTGACAGAGAGAGGACCATCTTTAAACTCAAGTCAGTTGGCTGACTCATAGTAGCCTCCGGCATCAGTATTTGAGAAAAAAACAAAAAAACATTTTTTTCTTGTTTCTTGTTACTTGCGCCAAGGGCCTTGCTGTTTCAACCCAAGTATCTGAACTCAGCTCATGCACATGTAGTCTAGAGTTTCTGGTGCTGTTATCGATAAACTGCATAACACGTTGATGACAGGCCCTTGGATACTCATTAAATAATCCATTTCCCTTCCAAACCTTCACTGTGCGCTGCCATAGTACAGCAGGCGTGATATTTAAAGCTTCCTCCCACAAATTAATGAGTCTACAAAAGAAGCATCCTGGCAGGATGCATCTACATGTCCCCCACATATGTAAATGTGTCTATGCTTCCACGAAAAGAACAAAGGGAATCTGACGCTCGGCTGATTAAAATCCATAGAAACAGCACAATCGTTAAATTAAAGAAGTAAAACCCTGCTCGGGGGCAAATCGAGACTGGTCATTAACTGGGCTATTAATTACCTCGAGAACGCCTCCGCTCATCTTTTCTCATGCAGATGTGAGATCAGGTGTGGCACTCCTGAGGTGGAGGTGAATGAAGCTGTTGGAGGGGGAGGGGGGGACTGTGGCGGATGAATTTTTATTGACAGGTGGACTGGTGCGACGGCCCTATAAAGGCGCAAGCGAGGCCGTCTCATAAATAACTGCAGTAAAGGTGCTTGCTGTACACTGTGCAGAAAATGAGAAGGGGGCGTCGTAAACAAATCCTTACGAGCGGGGAATTATGTACCGCCGCGCTAAAGGGGTCCAGGACGGCAAGTGGGGCTCACGCATGCATGTTAGTGCATGTGACGGTGAGGCCCGTTCCTGGGAACTAGTAACTGGGAGAGCAGGCCTCATCAGGGCGCTGGCATCTTCGCTGAGTACAATACTTGCAGCGTGAAAGCCGAGCTGTTTCGATACACTTATGTAATCACTATGATTTGGTAAATTATTATGAAAAGCGCGATGGTGTGAAGTAATTAGTGGTCGGAGCCCCTTCTGAGAATAATGACTTGTTTGGACACCCAGGAAGTCACTGCTAGCTGCTCCGATACTTGGTGCAATGGGATTTTTAATGGCGACCTGAGGAGCGGTGTGTTTGTAACACTTGAAGGAGCTCTCGCATTAAACTGCTTGCTTTATGTAATTAGGATGTCAAACAGTGCAGGAACATGAATTCAGGGAATACTAAATATTGATCTTGCAGTCTGGGTTCCAATACACACTTACAAGGCATAATTAAATAAAATAACTTGCATTAGGTTCAAGCTCAAAGGTGCTGGCATAAATGCTCTTTCTCATCAGCGTTCTCATCAGCGTTCACAGCTATCTGGTCCAAACTATGATGCTGATCGAACCCTGTTAGGATTTATAACGGCTGCTATTATGATTATTCCTTTATTCTGCCCTGAAAGTATCTGGGCAGGAAAAATGAAACACTGTATGGACACCAAACCTGATTTAAAGATTCAGGAGCGCTGAAAGACATCTGACAGTTATATTTACCTCAGTCGGCCTCTAGGTGGCACTACAAAACGAAAGCTTATCCTTTGGACCATATCTCAAGAACCATGTGGGCTCGGACAAAAAAATGAGTCCTTTCAACTTCCTGAATAAAACGTATTTCATTCACTGACAACGTTGATTAAAAATTACTATCAGAATTTTGTTTGTTAAACTTATTTCAGAGTTGCTCGCCAATCAAACTTGTGCGGTCGTGGCCCAAAAATGCTCTTTGGCCTGTGTCTTGTGATGTAATCAATCTGAAGTTAATGAAATATAGAAATACAATCAATGGGATGATCCCTCTGAGCACAACTAGTTGTGTGAAGGTTTGTCCACAGGGGGCGCCACAACTCACACATGTCAATATGCCAAGAACCAGTTGAGCCAAGGATCTGAAATCCAGGTGTGCTTACAAAAAATCTCTAACTGTAGGCAGTATTTAAAGTGCCAGTTAAATAACTTTTTACCCAACGTTCATTTCCATCCAACTGTCTGACTGCGATCAAATTTCAGAGGCCTGTATTTACATAATCTTTATAGGCTCATTCATGTTCGTGGAAAGATATTACTTCTTCTAATTCCATATATTTTGTCAGATCAAATGGCTTTATGATCACATTTCTATTCCCTGTGTGTTTCTTACATATATACTTACTTATATATTTTTATTAAACAGGGTGGGAAAAAGAACTTCCTGAGGGGTTCTTCTTCACGTCCACAAAGCATTGATTATAAGCTATTGAAAAGAACCGACGCTTCAAAGTTACGGGCCCATGACAGCTAAAGGGTGTGGCACCACTCTGTGGCCAACATTTTCTGACACACAAGTTCAAATTTCAAGAAGCTCAACTGATCAGTCAACAGTCTTTTGAAGTTCATCCATGGGGATCATTGCTGAAGCCGTTCAACAGTGGGATGCTCTTGGTCCAAATCTGCTTGGACCCCAATTGCAGCTCAAGGCCTATTCTAGTTTTGGTTTGGTTTTGTCCAGACATTTAAGAGCCGGTGACACAGCCTTTATTGTGGTGGACTCTCCTGTGTGATGGAGGACACCGAAGGATGCGAGAGAGAGAAACCTTCAATCTGCTCGGTCATAATTAAGAAACATAAACTCGGCTCTTAGCAGAGGAAGCGAACTGGGAGGAGATTCATGGCTTCGGGTCTAAGAAATGAAGGATGGAAGGAGTGCAATGTAAGAGAAAGACAAAATACGCGCGTGTGCATTTTGCGTCCGTGCCAACTTGGGATGATCAAACGCCGTGCTCGCTGCGATGAGCCACAGCGCCCCACTGATGAACAGAGAGAACGGGGAACTGGCAAAGACGGGTAGCGGACCGAGCCAAGAGACGTCCCGGCTCCATTCTTTTAATTGGCCACGGGGGAGCGGCCTACCTGCATGACAATGAGAAGGTCGAAGACCAAGATGAAGGAGGCTAGGAAGGCTCTGGAGACCTCGTCACTGGGCAGAAAGCCCCGGTTCAGGTTGTCCCAGCTGATCCAGTCGGTGCTGATGACCAGAACCACCACGGAGGTCAGAGAGATGAGCACGGACCTGTAGGAGAAGGGAGAGGGGGAAATTAGGCGAATGAAAGCAAATGAGGAGAGGGGGGGCAGGAAGGGAAGGATAGAGGAGGGGATGGAGAGGGAGAAAGGGAGAGAGCAAAAGGGAAGAGAAATCTATGAATGACACCATCGATAACTACAAGAAGAAATGAATCCAGCACAAATCGTGGATTTACTGACTTTTTTGTTACGTATCCAATTATTTTCATCTATATGCATATTTATTCTCAGGCTTTTCTGCCTCTCTCACAGTGAGAATCAACTCCCCAGTTCCTCTGTACGTCTGCTTTAAATGGCAGAACTGACTACAAAGCTGACTTTAGCTTTTGTCAGTCTCCTTTTTTCGACATTAATGTAGAGAAAATAATGTTTTCTTCTTTTCTTTTTTCTTTAAACTTCATTTTGAAAAACGGCGGTAGGAAAAAAAAAAAAAAAACTTCCTGGAAGATAAATGGACATAAAATGTCCCTGTCTGGTTCGCGGACAGACGATGTAAATCAAAACTCCGCCGCACACATATTTCCATGAATTTACATATTTAAGACAAATTTGCTCGCAGTGATTCCCGCACTTCATTTCGTTGTAGCCACACAGCTCTAATTCTGTATTCATTGTTTACTGGGAAACGTTTTATGCCTAAGTCGCTGTGGGGAGAAGCGCGGCGACTTAGTAATATATTTCCACTGTGTATTTGGTCTCAAAGTCACCCAGAGATCACTGCGCTGCTGCTCTCTGACTCCACACATCCGTTGGCTTCTCTGCAGAAAGTGACTGCCAGCTCATATCCCATTTCAACAGTTTGAGAGATAAACTTTTTTTTTTTTTAACTCAACAGTTGCGATTCTTTTTCATAGCGTGGGCAGCTTTTTTTTGGCACCGCCCTTTAAAATTTCATGTGGCCTTTCAGCACGTATTGACAAGTGATATCCAGCAGCACATTTATCAGTCACCTTTGAAGCTCTGAATTTCAAACCGTGGCTCGCGCGGATCTGGCATCGATTATGACAGCAAGAGTCTCGGTATCCGTCAATAAAATGAAGGCCTGCAGGAAAGTCACAGAGCAATTTGTCTGCTTGCATTTTAATCGCAGTCCAATCAATTCCATGGAAGGAACTGTTAAACACTGCGGCCCAACGCTCTTGAAGTTTGCGCAGCTCTGTGTGCACATATCAAACAGATGTCAGACTGATTCAGTTTCTTTGCCCGTCCTTCACTTCTCGCTGTGACTCAAGGATGAACCTCTGAAGACTTTCACGTGTCCGGTTTGACTGACAGTCGCCTCCCAGTATCGGAGAGACTGGTAGATGAATGCCGCTGGGACTGAGCAGTGATGGTGCAAATACATCCTAACAGGGAATGGACCTCCTTGGGCGTATCAGACATGGTTTGCAGTATTTGTTTAGCAGTTATTTCAGGGTCACAGCTTGTGGTGTGAGTAAGTAAAAGGCAGGGCTGTGGCACGCCCTGTGACCTCGCTGTGTCCATTGATTTTCAGCCTGTTCCTCTAATTAAAGGTGCTGACACTGAGTGAGGAAAGATTAACACAGCTATTGACTGCATGTAACCGTACAGCGGATAGGACAAAACGCACACACAGACGTGCAAACAGAAACACACAGAGGCAAAATCTAAAGAGGTGGAATTATGTCCTGGAAAGAAGAGGAATGAAGGTTACCTGCAGCGAGACAGGATACATGAGTGTGAATGAGAGGGACCCAAGTGGAACAGTGAGGCTACAGGGAGCAGAGATGAAGAAGGTGGAGGATTTAAAGAACTTAGGCTCAACAGTCAAGATGAACGGAGAGTGTGAAAAAGAGGTGAAGGAGCACATGTAAGCGGGTTCGAACGGGTGGAGAAAACTGTCAGGTGTGATGTGCGATAAAAGATGATCACAAAGAATGAGAGGAAAGCTGTAGAGGACCGGAGATGTTGGAGGGTTTAGTGCAGGGGTGGCCAAAGTCGGTCCTGCAGGTTTTAGATGTTTCCCTTCATTAACAGACATGTGCTGACCTTGATGACAAGGTGATGGTGGTCATTAATTAGGATCAGGTGAGTTAAAGCAGGGAAACCTGTAGGACACCAGCCCTCCAGGACCAACTTTGGCCACCCTAAATCTATGCATTTAACTACCTCTCTCTTTATCCAAACATTTCCTAACAAATAACATAGCTGGAAAATTAATATGAAGCTTTACTTAAAAGGCAACAATAAAGAAAAAAGAAATAAATACTGAACAAGTATGGTTTATTTGGATAAGTTGTCAGTTCGGGAGAACAGTGGGGGCTGCTTTGAACGAGAACACACAAACAGTGCAGCTGAAAGAATTTTCAATTTTTTTTTTTTTTTTAAGGGAGTTGTCATTGTACATCAAATAAGCAGACAAAGCAATGCCACACTTCCAGAATACAAATATTTCTTATTAAAATATTAATGGACTTTTAGTCAAACTAAGGCTCCGATCTTCCGCCAGATCTCCTAAAGCCGCTATTTAGGGATAGCGGGTAGTGGGAGGGGCGTTCCCCCACAAAGAACGCAATCTTCCACCTTGCTAAACCCACTACTCCACCTGTGCTACCTGCTACATTATGCATAGGAGTGGTTAGAGCGTTCCACCTGTTAAACCAATCAGTGCGTCAGTAGCCATTTCCTTTAAGAGCAGGTTGTGCTACCCGTAACCTGCTACCCACACATGGCTATGGAGCGTCTTTTCATCCAGATCGGAGCAGCTCTCGTGTGCAGCTCGTCTGGACTTCCTCCTCTTCCTCCTCCTCCTCCTCTGCACTGATATATACATATAAATATTTTTACACAGACAATTTCTATCGGCTACCTGAAAGTCCCAGATAGTTGGTGCGCTCCCTGTAAACACACTCTGGTCATCTATGGTTTAACTGCCGAGCAAGCCGTTTAAGTCAATCTCTGCCATTTTCTCAGGGGTTTAAATCACGCTTTTTATACAAGAGTTAACTCGAGAGGTAGAGCCGTTGGTGCACGTCTACATGTGACCAGGTGGACGCACATTGATGCCATTTGGACGTGCTCTTGTAAGTTCTGACTTGCAGGTTGCAAAACCCTAAAGCTGCGATCGCAAGATACCGCGTTTGTGAAAAGGTAAAAGACACGCCCATTGTCACACCTACAATGTGAGTAAGGGATTTGGCATAATGGGTAGCAGCTTTAGCCAGCAGAAGACTGCATTAGCGGTTAGCGGAGGTTCCTGTACCCGCAATTTGCAGGTAGCAGCTAGTGGTAACGGGTAAGGGGAAGTGTATGATCGGGGCCTAAATCTTAGATAGTTTACAACAGATCAGACACTCTTCACACCTCATAGATACTTTAACCTAAAAAATGAAAACACAGCTAGCAAAAAACTGAACATTTGCTTTTCTACAAATTATAAGTCTCCTTAGAGACTGTCAAAAATTGCCATTTTGCATGTTCCTGCTTTAACACATCTGATCTTAATTGATGGCCGTCATCATCTTATCATCAAGGTCAGCACATATCTGTTAATGACACAGTTGCTTGTATCAGGGTGTGTAGAAGGAGGGAAACATCTAAAACCTGCAGGACACCGGCCCTCCAGGACTGAGATTGGCCACCCCTGCTTTAGTGACTGTAACACTGAGAAAAAGACAGGAGGCAGAGTTGGAGGTAGCAGAGGTTAAAATGGTGAGGTTCTCTTTGGGAGTGATGAGGTTAGATAGGATCAGGAATGAGAACATCAGAGGGGCACCACATGTTAGATGTTGTGGAGAGAAAGTCAGGAAGGCCCAGACTTAAATGGTTTGGTCATGTACAGAGGAGGGATAGAAAATATGTTGGTAGAAGGATGATGAGGTTGGAACTGCCATGAAGGAAACCCAGAGGAAAACCAAAGAGGAGATATATGGATGCAGTAAAGAGGACATACAGTTAGTTGGTAAGAGAGAAGAGGATGCAGAGGACAGGGTTAGATGGAGGAGGATGATTTGCTGTGGCGAACCCTGAAGGGAACAGCCAAAAAGAGAAGAAGAAGAATATATATATGTATAGACACACATTTGGCGATACTCTCGACAGGAATTTCTCAGAGACTGCATGTACACCGGGCCAAAGATGAGCATGGTCTCATAAACGTTTCATGTCAAACATACCAAAAGAGTATAATCCTGTTATTGCCTTGTTTCCAGAATCTTCTGGCAGCTTTCCCCCAATCTGGGTAATTCTGATCCTGCAGCATCATATCCGTCACCTGTGGGAAGAAAAAATAAATGCTCAGATATGCTGTGCCAGATACAACCCAAAAAAGGGGATGCTGTGTATTATGTAAAAAAAATAAAATAAAATACAGAATACAATGACTTGCAAATCTCATAAACCCATATTTTTACTCACAATATAACATGAAAAGCATGTCAAATGTAAAAATGAAGAAATATACCATCCTAAGAATAAAATATGGTTGCAGCAACGTGTCACAAAAAAGACTGGGTGAAGTTTCCACTGTGCTTCTTCTCTAAAAAACAGTCCATGTTCACCTGGGAACTGAGGAGACCGGTTGTTGGAGTTTTGGGAGAGGAACGTTGTCCAGTTCTTGCCTGATACATGCATTGGAATTTAATCACGCACCAAATCTTTCAGACTGGTGAAGTCTGGACTGCAGGCAGGCCAGTTCAGCACCCCAGGTTATAAGACATGCATATTTACCTTTAGATACAGATACAGATGGGTTTAAGCTAGCCACTCCATATGCACCAATGTCCTATCAGATGTACAGACCTTTGAACTGAGCGCTGAAAACAAACTGGACGGTTCCTCTCCTCTTTAGTTCAGAGCATGCAGAATCCATGGTTTGCAAAAAGAATGACAAACTTTGATTTGCATTTGTGAATCACGTTCACATATGGTCACATATGAGCTTGAATTTACATTTCTGGATGGCACAGTGAACTGTGCTCCTAGACAGTGATTTCCAGAAGCGCTCCTGAGCCCATACAGGGATTTCTGTTGCAGAAACATATCTGCTTTAAGTGCAGCGCTGCCTAAGGTGCTGCAGATCACAGGCATCCAATGGTTTTGGGTCTGTGTCCCAGGCACACAGAGATTCCTCCAGGATTTTTGATGACATTATGTACAGTAGTTGATGAGATATTTAAAGGTTACACAATTCATAGACAGCTTTTCACAGATTGGTGAACCTCTGCTCAACTTTATTTTTGAGAGACTCTTCCTCTCTAAGCCTCTCTAAGATGCTCTCTATACATTCAATCATGACACTGACCTGTTGTATCTTAAAACCAATTAGTTACAAGACGTTCAGCCAAATGCTTCTTTTTAGTATCACTTCTTCCTTCCGTCTCAACCGTTCTGAGACATGTCTGCCATCAATTTCAAAATTAGTTCATATTTTTTTCAAGAAATGCTAAAATATCCCACTCTCACCATTTGATGTGTTTTCCATTTCCTCTTGTGAATAAAAATCTGGCTTTATGAGATTCGCAAATCACTGCTTTCTGCTTTCATTTACATTTTCCACAGGGTTCCAACATTTCAGGAACTGCGGTTCGAGCCAGATTGTGAAATCAAATCCGTGTCACAGCCTGTTGAGAGGGAAGCGAAAAAACTCTTCTTTGACTATCTGTGCACATCTTTCTCTAAAGAAACACTCAACTATTCTGATACAAGAGATGCATCTCCACTAACATCTTCGAGATGACACTGACGCCGACTGGTCAAAGCCTGTGAGCCTCAGCCATAAACGCATAGCTTCAAGCCCGAGGAGATACTGTGGATTTTCGTGCTCCCTTGAGAATTCAGCTGGCTTGCAAGGCAACTACATTAATTCTGTAATTAGCGGACTTCAGAGGAGCTGCTTGTACATTTTTTTTTTTCCGTCTCTGACGGGACCAGAATTACAACATGCTTCCTTGGGCTCTGAGCTAAACTAAGATAATAACCTAAATCAGCTTCATATTACCCACAGACTTGGGAGTGGTATCAATCTAATAACTTATTCTCATCAAAAAAAAAAAAAAAAATTATGCTTTTAAAATTCCTTGATAGTTACCGAGGGAAAAAAAAAATCACTGTAAAACTCAATCTGGTGAAATTGGTCTTGAAAAGGTAATAAAATAAAAACATTTTGATTGAGTTCATTCTGTTGGTACCAGTTGCAGACAATGTTTCTCTCTGCCTTAATGTTATCAGAAGATATTCCTGACAAGGCTGCAGAGCTGTATCAGACAAAAGCATGAAATATTCTTATTGTGGAGCTGCTGCATAGGCGGGGTCATGTTACTAATAAAGCATCTCGCTGCACATGTTGAAGCTTGTGTTGGAAAAAAAAAAAAAAAGATCTGAATCTGGGAAATCTGTGAGATGATTCTGGCATCGCGGCATTTTAAAAACAGACACTTCCCGTCTACTCGTGCGGAGAAGAAACAACTATGGAGGAGACACAGAGGTCATCTTCAAAGGGCCCTGTTGAATTAATCAAAAGTAAAAAAAAAAAAAGAAAAGAAAAGAAACCCTGTGAGTAATAACTGGAATCAGCACTTTGCCAGGGCAATAGCATCCTCTCTTTCACCAAGACACACCAACACACACCTCTGGATTTCTGATTCATCTTCTGCTTGTTTCCTCCCCGTGTCTCCTTTGAGAGCACACTTCTACATTTCCCTTTCACCTCTGCTTCTTGCTTCCCTCCCCTTCCACCTTCTCCTATGTCTCACACACACCCTTTCTCTGCAGTGTGTACTCTGGAATACTAATGCGATGGGTGAAGGAGCTTGTCAAGTTGTCTGAGCTGTGTGCACGCAGGCGTCAGAGCCCCGCTCCCCCCACGACAGGACGTCCACTCCCGCTGGAGCTCTCCTCCTCTTTTTACGTTGACAAATGAACAGAGGTGGGTTCCTTCTCCAATATAATCTGTCTTTCCCCACTCATCTATTGTTTCCTCTGACCCTCTTTGGATCACAGCCAGCATGTTTCTCCAGGGATTTGATCGCTGGCTGAACCAAATTAGTGTGAAAGGCTGTACTGTAGTTTTGTGTCTTTTAATGGTTTAGAGGCTACACCTGGCCTAGAAAGTAGATCAGAGTGGGAAGAGTGATTTCACTCAGTGTCCTGTTTTTGAGTGGTCATAAAAATGGGTAAGTTTGGGCATGCTAAATTTAGAAGAGCATCGATCATTGTTAAAATGTGAAGTTCTCTTGTCATGAACTTAAATGAAAGGAAATTATATATTGAGGGACAGTCAGATTTGTTCTCCATAGATTTACCTAATTAAGCTGCTAGCATGGCTAGCAGAGCCAAAATGAATATCTCCTGTGTGTCAGTGTGGTTTTGATATTGAGGGGTTAAAATGTGGATGTCACAATTCTCTTTATAACTGAACAATTTATCCAAAGTAAATTATATGTAGAATTCACAGAAGAGTTCTGTGAATTCTTTCACAGAAGAGTTGGAATCAAATAATATAGCATAGTTGGAAGTTTAGCTATTCAGCATGCTACATTTAGCATTTATCAATGTTGGACTGGAGGTCTGCCGGAAGCCCACTCACAGCGAGCGCAGTGCTGAATTATGCTGCGACCTACAGTCAATCATCTTCCACCCTCTGACCACCTAACCTTTTACCTCCACCCGTGTGTAGATGTCTCTGGGATATCAACTAACATGCTGACCAGCAGTCTGATCCTCTGACCACCTCGGTGTTGCTGCTCACATTTGTTTATACAGTCATCTCTGTAGTTCATGTACTAACAGTGTACCAGTCAGAATATAAGTGCATGGAATTCTTAGTTCTCCAGTTCATGGATAATTATTATTTTTTCATTTTTTCCAATATAGTATTGCCAGGATGTATGTGTTTCTCTCCTCTTTTCTTTCTTTACCCAGCTGGCCTTCAGCAGTGATGTCTCCCCCTTATGATCCAGGTCCTGTTTGAGATTTCTACCTCTTAAAGTGGAGTTTTTTGTTGCCACTGGTTGGCTTAAAGGTTTTTTTTCTGCCATTACAGGAGTTTTTTTTTACTTGCCATTTTTCTTTGATTATGATTTAATATTATAATTTTAGTTAATGATATTTGCTCGGGGGTCATGCTCTGGGTCTCTGTAAAGTGCCTAGAGACAACTTGCGTTGTAATAGACGCTATACAAATAAAATTGAATAGAATTTTGGTGGCTACATGAAATGACTGCTACAATTAGCACAGCTAAGCTAAGCTAGGTTAAACTAAGCTCAGTTTGCAGATCCTTTCAAACCAATCACAGTCAGTCATGGTGGTCCAGTCATGGTGGTCTGTTAGTAAAATTAACACATCACACGAGCACAAGAAAACATATTTTCTTTAAAATATGACCGTGATCTGTTCGGTTTTTGATTCACAGCTCAGAAGTCAGTATACAGTAATCCCCCACACTTCGCGGTCTCAGCAATCGCGGTCTCAGAACATCGCGGATGTTTCAAAAATATTCATAGAAAAAAAAATATTTGAAAAAAAATTTGAAAAAAAAAATCAAACGAAGCGCGCGAGGCTAAAGCGAAACCCATCACTTCAAGAACGAGTCTTGGGAAGCAACAAGAGCCGACACAAGAGAGGCTCCATGAATGAATATCGAAGTCTGTGGTTGGCTACTATGACAGGCATTACGGTGCTGTCAGTTGTCTGTACGCTGATTGGCTGACACACGTTCCCGCATCTCCCATCTCTTGCTCTCGTCAGCTACGCACAGAGGAGAGATCATCAAAGTGAGTGTACCTTCCGTAGATTTTGCGTACATGCGTACATGTATACTATATGTACATATGCATGCATATGTACATCCACATCGTGGTTTTCACCATTCGTGGGGGGGTCACAGCCCCCATTAACCACGAAGTGTGGGGTATTACTGTAATGCTAAGTAGCTAAAATCATAACAGAAATGGCTAACTTTCATAGGCAATGTCAGAGCTAAAATTCACACCCCCTCAGCACTGTTGTCATAGAAGTCAAATCTAAGTCTGGAGACTGTTTTTTGGAACCAGGCTATAAATACGTTGAAGTCTGCTGCAAAATTGGCCATTGTCACTTGGGTTTTGGAGCCACCACCTAGTGGTCAACAGAGGAACTGCAACAAAACCAACTTCTTGACTGAGCTTCAATCTGGAAGTGGGATGGTTGCTGCTTAGTGTATCTGTGAGTTTTCATACTGAAGGGTCAAAATATAATGTCTGTCTTTTCTTTCATGAGTGAAAACCTTATCCAAAGTAAATGATACATAAGACCTGGAAACATATCAATTATATAAAGGAGCTATAATTGATAAGACCTGGAACCTTATCAATTATAGCTCCTTTGAAAGTTTAGCTATTTAGTGTGCTAAATTTATGTTCTCTTCAACTTCACAATTAAAAGTGAACTTGACAATGATCATATGTGATGAATAAATGGAAAGTTTAAATAGTGGAGATTTGTATTTTATGAATGTATCAAATGATGCTGCTAGTATGGCTAAAATGATTATTTTCAGTGTGTTAGCGTGGTTAAAATTTGTACCTCTGTCTTTTCACTGATACATGAAAACCTTATGCAAAATAAATGATACTTTAAGGGTAAGAATCTCACCATCCAAGCAGTGACAAAATCTCCCATCCATGTACCCACTGCAGCGATCTTCATAAAACTCTCATTCCTGATTCCCATGTATTCTGTCACCATGTGAGGCCTGTGAGGACAAAAACCCAGAGAGAAAAGGACATAAAAAATGTAGCATCTCTTAGGAGGTTGTAAAAGCAAGCAGAGTAGAGGGGAGATAAAAGCAAATGTCAAAGAGAAGCGAGAAGAAATGGGCACTGTTGCCAAGTATCATAATGCTAGCCATGATGGTCAATCAATATAAACCCAATCCTGCGAAAACAATAAGTGTTGGCTCCACTCCACTGTAAACAATCTATAGCGCAGTAGAATTATGTGATATTGCTGATTTCATTTGGCCCTGCGGTGTTTGGAAAATCTGTCCCACGTCTACCTGATCTCAAATCACCATTGCCATCCCAATAAAATCCCTCCTGTCAAAGAAAGAGATCGGAGCGGGGTGAGTTAACATGTGCAGTTGTACAGATGCGAAAACTATACCAGGCCGAGACACGCCGTTACACAAGCAATCTCACGTGCAACAGTATCTGATGGAAAATGACATGCTGTCTTTGGAGTCCCAGTTACTCCTTCAACTGTACAGCAGAAGAAGATGAGACGCTTTTGTTCAGTCCCACAAACCCACCAACCCAATGCATTCGCACACCGCATCGCTCCATTTTCTGCAGGTAATAGCTCAGGGAGGGAGGAAAAAGTGGGTCAGTCGCCTCCTATATGGAGCTTGCCGGTGAGGAGGAGAACAGAGGAGAGCGACGAGACCTGTTTGATCTGCTGGCAGCCAGTGTCTTAGAAGCTGAGTGGAGCAGGTGGGCGCTCATTACCTCCCCCTCCAGCCTCCTCTCACCCCCGACAGGTCACGCTCATGAATATAATAGATGGCGATGGATAGGGCTTGGACTGTGCTTTCAAGGGGTCGTATTTGAAGTCAATGGTTTCATTCGTCTTTGTTTTCCCTGGTCATTTTCTGGCCGCAAGCAAAATCCAATAAAACTGATTTGTATTGCGCATGAGGCTCAAGAAAGCCTTACTGGTGTGGAGTTTATTTCCAGTATGTTAATTTTCATTTCACCTTTTCGCTGGGATGCATTAGCAGTTCCATTTGGCGTGCCGTAAAAACTTTCTAAATGAACCGTAAATGCACAAGTCTAAATCTGTTGAGGAGCAGCGGAGGATTATCTGTTCACGCTATTAGCTGATGCGCTTCAGGAAGTCTTAATTTTTCATTGATGCTAATTGCTCATGTCTTTTCATATTATGCAAGTCCAGGTCATAACACAGGCTCGTGAGGAAAATAGACCAGTCAGGACTCATTATAGCAAGCTGTTCTTCTGTACCTGGTTACTACAACCGAGCAGGAAATATCCTTCACTAAAATAAATCATATATCATCCCATGTAGCACGCGTTTAATGGCTGTGACAGGATTTTATTGACGGAAAATGTGCAGCGCGGCTAGTGACGTATTGCTTCGCTTAAGCCTGCAAATAAAACGCCCTTGATTGGAATGGCGATTTATATCTGCATTAAGTCGGTTAGACATTCGGAGGCTCGGCACTGCTCCAGTTTCCAAGGAGATCCCACCGGGAGTCATTTACGCACAGCGAAATTCTAATCGATACTTCTGGAAGAGCCGTCTGGCACCATAGAATAGGCCTTAAATCTTGAATAAAAATAAAATACAATAAAATAAAATAAAATAAAATAACTACCCTGCTGCCAACCCCTGCCCTTTCCACATATTTAATTGAACAAATGTTACCCCTGCACGAATAGAAAGCCTCCCTGTTGCGGAGCACCCATGATGAGTTCGGGGACTCTTCGCACCGCATGATGAGAGGCAGAGCACTCTGACTTATTCATATTGGCTGAAAATTTAATGGCCTTTAGAGTTGCACGACCTAATGAGAGAATGTGGTGTAGTGGAACATCAGCACAGTACCACCATGAATAATCAGCCCTGAAATGGCTCCAGTGGCTCAGTCGCAGAGCCGGTTGCAGCGTCGGTGCCAGAGCGGCCGGCTCGGGCGGCTTTGACCCTCTGTGGAACGTTATCAGGTTTCCCACACTTGTTCGGACATAGCGTTCAAGGACATTTTGTAGCCTTTCTATGAAAAAAAAAGCCAGAAATTATAGATTTTTTGCAATAAAGGGCAAAGAGTTATATAGTTTGGACATTAGCCATTTGACTTTACCAGTTCTTGTAGTGGATTTTGAGACAATTTGACAACAATATCCATATCACCTAAAATTCTTTTGTCCTATCAGAGTTAAAGAAGATGAATTTCCACATCTCGTCAGCTGTGACTGCTCATGTTCAGCTCACAGTTCTTCCATTTAGATTCACTTAAGCTAAAGTGGCCGCTGCTGCTTCTTTCCCACAGCGAGAACTAGATTTTTTAACAATCGATTTATTATTAGAAATAATTTTTTTTCTCAAACCGGGTTGTGATTTAATATTATTGCTCACTTGAAAAAAGGGGCAGCAAAGAATGGGCTCAAACTGGGCAACTACTGACAATAAAGCAGACAGCAGAGAGCAGCCTGGAATAATCAAGAGTGATGCCTCGAAGAGACAGAACCTTTAAAGGAGCGTTTCAGATGGAAGATGACATGCAGTCGCCTGGCCAGGCCTCCCAATTCTTTTCCTGTTCGATAGGACGAATTGATCTTGATCCTCTGGATTTGAAATTCATTTCCAGTGTGCAGCACCAACAAATATAGAAGAAGCTGCCTCTGTATGGACATATAAAACACTAAGACCGTGGTAACAACCAGACCAGTACGTACGGAAGACATCCAGAATGAGGAGCGGTGGAGAAGGACCGCTGCTGAATAACGGTTAGTAATAGATTTACAGTTAAAACTTATTGATCCAAGGGGTGGCTGGCAATTCTGGAGCGAACTTGACATAACGCGCTTCAGCGATGTGCACGAAGGAGGGAAAAATTTTAAATTAAGACCATTAATGCATGAAACTTTATTCTAAATAAAACTGTGCTTGTAAATAACTATGAAATGAGCTCAGTAAAGGCTTTTTTTTTGTTTATTTGTTTTATGACTAACGCTGCAAAAATAGATATATTCAGCTGACAGTGGTGTGAAGCAGAAGGAAGACACACAAGCTCAGCAGATGACAGTGAATTTTAACAAATGCCAAACCACAAAAAAAAGCACTATTAAAATCAGGGCATAAAGTTGAAGGTATGGGGGAAAATTCACTGCAGCAGATAACTCCAGGCTCCAGATGATACGACACAATTTCACCTGGATGACGGACTGTTAGTCATGCTGTAAGAGGGGATTTAGGCTTTTGGCGAAGGCAATTAAAGTCGTTTCTTTCGCTTTTTATTTTCCCGTTTCATCAACAATCTGGTGTTCCACTGAATCCGGATTCTTTCACAATGTCATGCTCTGAAATACCTTCTCCCTTCCTGTAATCAAAGAAAAAAGTTAAAAGGTTTAATTCTATTTTCACCAAAAGTGAAATCATAAGTTTTTTGGGTTTTTTTTTCTCCTTTGGAAGCGCAGACGATCAAGGATGTGAAATGGCATGCTGGGAGAACTCCGCTGCTCTGAGTCATCAAATACCCTCATTTCATTTCATTTTTTTTTTCACAGTTTACTTAGGTATATATGCTCATTTTGGCTTTTACAAACGTGTTTTCTCAGTCAGTGACTGGCAGTGATTTAGGGGACCATGGCAGCCCACTGACCTCCTCTGCCCTGTAAAAGTCTGGGCTCATTCGGACCATAAAACTGCGACCTTGGCTGGGCCCACATTGAAATGCATTGCTGTGCACTACAGTACCTAAAGTTGTATTAAGTGTTTACAACAGGGAGCAGAAGTAGTTACTGGGAAGCATAAAGCTGTCAATATAGACTCTCTTCCCTATCACTCCACCATCTCCCAAGGCAGAGTAAAACCTCAATCTCTATTTGTCACT
The DNA here is from genome assembly GCA_018398805.1 of Hirundichthys speculiger. Classification (NCBI taxonomy): domain Eukaryota; kingdom Metazoa; phylum Chordata; class Actinopteri; order Beloniformes; family Exocoetidae; genus Hirundichthys; species Hirundichthys speculiger. The sequence continues at coordinate 565,634 of JAGFBZ010000163.1, forward strand.
TCTCAAAGAATCACCTTTGTATTGTATTAAAGTGACTCGGGAGCCTTTTAGTCCTTATCATCCCTGTGGTTTAGGACGGAGAGTAAATATCATCAGGCAATATCTCGGACAACAATGCATCAAGTCCTCCGTTCCACCTATCAGCTTTTTATTAGGACACAAGGGTCCGTATCCACACGACTCACAGTGCCAGTGTACAGAACCGTTCCTGGTCATTCTGATGCACAGTCAGCAGAGAAGACACAACCCTGAGAGGCTCTGCTATCTATAAATGAAACAGAAGCATTTTATGTTTTTTTTTTAGGGATGCACGATAACTTTTTTTTAAAACCGATACTGATACCGATAACTTTCAGCTCCTAAAGGCCGATACCGATAACCGATAACACACACATATACCTAAGATCATTACATCAATACTATGAACACAATCAAAAATAGTTTTGACTCTTTAAATGAACAAATATTTATTTTTTCCGACAAGAACTATTGTTAAGTCTCTCAAACATTTTCGTAAAGCTATCAAACAGACCTATTTGATATCTCATATCAATTTAAAAAAGGTTCATTACTGACTGATATAAAAAATAAAGACTCCTTGAACTGATGGAAATACATGCATCAGAATTACAAACTGAAAAAGATTAACATTTAAAGGATTTTGGCTTGTGGGTCCATTTAAATTAATACCTTTTATTAAAGTTAATGAGGTTCAGTAGTTTTTTGTTTTGTTTTTTTTTTTAATCTCATGGAAGCTTGAGATGAGGGAAAGGAAGAGAGGGGAGGGGAGACTTGCTGCTGGCTTGCTCACGTTAGCGTTAGCTCACGTTAGCACAATTTCAAAACTCCATGTAAGCGATTGTTATGTTGGTAGATGGCTGATCAGGTTGGACTTATTAAAGCTTGTGCTTCCCTCCTCGTAGAATTCACTTGGAGCATTCGTCACAAATAATCAGCCAAATATCTTCTTCTGAAACGAAGTTCCATCCCATCGCCGCCATGTTTGTTGTGATCAGCACACCGTGCTGCATGCTGCATTCAAGGTGTAACGTAAATTCCCACGTTCCCTTGTTTGCTAGTCGTTCTTTCAGCCTTTTCTATTTTTTTTCTTTTATTATGTGTAACATGTGGGAAAATTAACAAGTTGTTTTCTGGCATGAGGGGGTATTCTTGATTTTCCTTATTGAGTAATCGTTTTTCTGATCGTGCTGACGTAACTTGAACGTAACATTCACTGTGTTGTGAAATTTCTTCCTACTCATAATATCTTCCTACCCGAGTTGACTGCGCATGCGTATAGCAGCAACTTCAGAAGGCCAAAATATTCTGCTGCCTGACCGTTATCACGGAAGAGAAAAGGTTAGTTTCTCGTATTTTTAATACGTTGTATGGACAGTATTTAATGCATATATGTCTGAGGGACAAATTTTAGGTAAAAAAAAAATTTAGGTAGGAAGAAATTTCAGAACACCGGCCCGACCGGAACCCGTGTGGTGTTCAGTTATTGGACTTCTGCGCGAGTCACAGTTTGTCCCACCGACACGTATTCCGGGGAAGAAAACCATCCAAAACACAGAGGAAAGCAGATAATTATGGTTATTAAATGTGTATTATAATATGCTACCACCCAAAACACAGAGGAGAGCAGATATATGTGCTGGTAGGATATTCTTACAATGTAGGAAAAAATTACAGATGAGGCTATAATTTTCTGTTATGGTAGGAAAAAATTTTAGGTATTCAATTCAATTCAATTCAATTTTATTTATATAGCGTCTGTTACAATGACAATTGTCTCTAGGCGCTTTACAGAGACCCAGAGCATGACCCCCGAGCAAATATCAGTATGAAGGTATGAAGAAATTTCAGAACACCGGTCATTCAAGGCTCAGAGGGAGCGAGGGACTGCCGTGTTGACAAAAATATATGTTATCAGGGCTACTCGTCATAATATCGGACTTATCGGAATGACATCATAATTTCCTGTTATCGGCCCAATAGTTATCATGCACCTGTAATTTTTTTTATTAGGGAACCTGCACAAACAGTTTAAATTACTAAAGTAAAACTGAAATGCTCAAATTTAAATCAATTTAGCGGATTCTTGTACCCAAAGGCAAGGCAAGTTTATTTGTAGAGCACAATTCAAAGTGCTCTACAGATGCATAAAATCACAAGAAGGCAAACAGAATTGTTCCATAAATCACAAACACATAGAAAAATAATCATTAATGAATTAAATTCAAAATTGAATTTAAAATGAAGAGTGCAGATAAAATCATTAATAAATTAAAGTCTTAAATAAAGTCAGTAAAGTTAAACGCTTAATAATAAAAAGCAACTTCAAAGGGAAAAAAATAACAGCATTTAAGCTTCTGTACGTACAAGCACAATAGGGTTAAAACTCTTTAACTGACAGGATGTGCATCATAAAAAACTGACACCGATACAGTAACAGGTGAACGCAAAAGAAACAAAGCAACACAACAACAGAACACCACAGCATGTGTTGTGTTACGCTTTTAAACAATGACATTACAACACATTAAAATATAACTTCAATCGGGACATTTATTGTACTATAAAGCACTTTTTTTTTTAGACTTGTTGGATATCTAAAGTGCTCCAAAAGGCCAGCCACGTTCACCCATTTGCTCATTTCCTATTATTGGATGTGCATTAGAACCGTCAACTCCTTCAGTGGGTGGTGCTGCCTAAGAAAAATAAAAGGAGGAAAAAGGAAGAGAAGCTATCAGCAGAGTAGCCTGCTGAGTCTGCAGCGTAGCTCCTGGGTTGTTGTTTTTATTTTTATTTTTTGTAACATCTCTAAACAGTGAACCTCTGGGGATGTCCTGGTAATGACGAGACATCCAAAACGGAGTTTTAGTACCACTGTAAATGCAGTCCAGCACAGCGAAGGAGTTCACACATCTTTATGCGGGAGAAACGACTCCACAAACACCAGGGCCAGTTCAAGACTCAGCGGTCAACCTGCACCTCAAAGACGAAGAATATTTCTTTTGAGTCTCCTGATGATTTGAGAGAAGCTCTGCCCTTAGGTTTCACCTCCCCAACACTTATAATGCGGCCTCCTCCCCAGGTGGGTTCACGGTCGTTCACACCTTGCCGAAGGTGAGAACAGGGAGACAAAGAGACCCTGATGACCCACACGTGGATGAACAGCTGGGTCAGCGATTTGCTCGGGACCTGGATGACTCAGAAGATGGTCAGTTTAGAAACTGAAACTGCACCAGCCGGTCAGCAGTGAAGAAACCTTTTAGATGAGAAGAGGAAGCTTTCTATGCTCCTTGTGAATGATCTTTCAGTCCACCCATCACCTATGTGTGGTCTAGTCAATTGGGTCTGCTGGAGACACCAAAGCTGCAAACAGAAGATAGGTGTTGGGTAACGCCCTGGACAGATCACCAGTCCATCACAGTGAATTATATTTCTCACTGTAGAGTGATGGGCTTTGTGTATTTTGGAAGAGAGGATGATAACCTTTCCCGGACTGATGGATATCAACAGCTGTTTCTCTAAGATCACTGTCGATGTTCTTCCTCCTTGGTGTTGTGTTAACACACAAACTGGCCGCGGCGGATGTCAGCCACATTTCCCCGGCTGACATCCGTGAAAGCCAGGGTCATAATATTTATCGTTCGCCGCCGTTCAAAGAATGAAGCTGTCTGCAGCCACCGCCGACACTCCTCCCTCCTGTCCCAGAAAACAGAAGGATAATATAATCAGTGAGAAAATTACCTACCTCACTGCTTCATATAGCACGGAGTCTGTTTCAGAGTTATGAGAGCGGAGAAAATGACTTTAGAGGGAAGGCTTTACTCTAATCACTCATCAAACACATACGCTGCAGTAATGACTCATTTTTACCTTCCGATGTAATGTGCATCTGTGGGAGTGTAGAAAATAGTGAGACGTGAGCGTAGAAAGTGTACGCTGGCATGGGAAGAGATGGATCTATTAAGCTAAAGATGTGCACTTTGGTTTGCAAATAGCAAGGGGGTTAAATATCAAACCATAACTGGGGTATTTCTGACTTAAGCAAGATGTCATCCCACAGGTCCTAATCATTAATTCATTTTCAGGTTGCAACCAGTGATCTAATCTAATCTGCCAATTATTTTTTTTCAATTAAAAGTTTCACTGCTTTGCAAAATAACACTGTAGATATAAAGAAAAAAAAAACCATCAAAATCGGATTCTTATTTGATCATCAAATCAGTTCTTTTTTTAATCACTTAATGACTTTGCTCTTATCGTCCTACTTGCCTCCTACTGCAAACTTCAACGCATCTGAATTATTAGAGTCCAGATGCAGCCAACTCCTCTTTCCTTCCTGGTGATCCAATCGATCCACGTCAAAATAAAAGTCTTACTTAGTGTCATGTCTTGTTGATTTGCTACCTACGTTATAAAAACTTGTTGATAAAGGAAATGATAAGTTGTGATTTTTTTATTTGGAACTGATTCTAAGGTTAAGTGGTGCTGGAGGTGCTGTATTTCTATGCAAAGTGAACACAACGGGTTTCATTCAGTCAGTAATATTTCAGTAATAATGATAATAAAAATAGTCATGGATGGAATCTTTGTAAACCTGTGAATAGAGAAATCACCAGATTTTCTTTCATAAGAACACATTTGCGTGAGCGAATTCTCCTCATGCCTCGTGATCACAGGATAAAGAGTCGCACTCCCGCAGCTTAATAATTAGCATAAACCAGGGATCGTAGTATAAAGAAGCGCAGAGCTGCAGACGACCGCATGATTCTCACACCATCTCGGAATCTTCATGAATCCAGTCGGGGAGGCAGCACTGGCAACCGCTCCGTGCTCCTGGTGAGTCCTGAAACCTGGACCGCAGCTCTTCAGGCCCCCGTGGAACCGAGGACTTAATGCACATATTTCATGCAAAATCTACGCGCACTCCTCATCTACACAAGGTCTACACACGGTCGAAGGCAGGAGTAGATTTGTTTGTCGACATTGAAAAGGTTCCGAACAACTAATATTTTCACGAACGCCCAAATGCATAAACTTCACAGTTAACGCATAAATCTGTTCTGTTTTATGAATGAGGCCCAACATATCCAAGTCTTGTGGTATAGGACTTTATTTCAGAACCTCAGCTCATTGCATCATAAGAGCACCTTGATTCGATTCGACCATATTCTGAAGGGGCCGTGAGCGTTCACGAGAAGGACCGCTATCTGGTGAGCGCCATGATGTCACTGGACTGGCTAACGGGAAAATGCAATATAGAGGTGATATAGTGTTAAGATATATACGGACGCTGCATTCAACAAAGGTTTTCCACAGTACAGCAAGGAAGAAGTGATCAGCATCTGGTTCAGACACAGTTTTGTTCTTGGTTCCACAGTATCTTGGTTGTGGGGACACAACACCGCCAACATGATCTGCTGAGTGGTGTCTCCACCGCTCTTCTGCCTTTCCTTCCCTTTCCTCCTCCCTTCTCCCTCCTCGAGCTCATTCCATAATTAATTAGGAGCACCTTGTTACTGTAACTGTGCTCCATTCTGTAGTTTGTTGTGCTGTTTTCCCTCTTTTTTTCTCTTATCCTTCTGTATGTTTGCAGGCCAGAGTTTCCTTAGTTTCATGCTGACCTGCAGTTCCCTCCTCTGTCCATCCCAGCGTTTACCTCCACCTGTGTGTGTAGATGTGTTCAGGGTGTCGACTGGTGTGGTGACCGGTGATTTAGTCCTCTGACCATCTCACCTCAGTGCTGCTACCTGCATCTGTTTATATAGTCATTACATTCAGTCATTTGTGTGCTCTCCTCTCTCTGTCCTGTCTCTTCTCTCTTTTTTTTTCTTTACCCAGCTGGTCTTCTGCAGGAAGGTCCCCCCATATGGTCCAGGTCCTGCTTAAGGTTTCTTCCTCTCAAAGTGGAGTTTTTCCTTGCCACTGTTTGACGTAAAAAAATTTTCTCCTGCTGTGGGAGTTTTTTTTACTTGCCAATATCCTTGATTTGGATTTATTATTATATTTTTAGTTAATGATATTTGCCCGGGGTCATGCTCTGGGTCTCTGTAAAGCACCTAGAGACAATAAACATTGTAACAGACGCTATACAAATAAAATTGAGTTGAAAATATAATTAAATGACAAACACTTTCCAGCTTTAGCTGCACTGCTTTGACTTTTACAGCCATCCCAAGCAGAGACATCACCATTTAATCTTTGCGGTTTACAGTTTTGATTCGACCTCTTTCATATTCGGCATAAGATTCCGGCTCGAGGAGGAATTTCTAGGTTTGTCACTGCTCACAATGTACGTAATCTCTCAAAGCTTTTATTTATCATAGCTTTGTTTGGAGCTCTGGGTTCTTTTTGCATAAAGCAAGTCGTTGTCAGTCATGAGCCACCCTGGCTGGAGCAGAGTTACTCATGATATTTTTCCTGATTGTGATTACAAACTGTTCGGAAGTATGATGGGTGTGACTTTATTACAGAAGTACAGAAGTATAGAAGTGTCCTGCGTCAAAACAGACAACATTTCAAGCAAGCTAGAGAACATCTGAACTAATTTGATAGCAGGTATGCGAAAAAAAAAAGTGAAATGGCGCAAATTTGCTACACATGTATAAACTAACAGTTCGTTATGGACACACGGTAAAGGCCAGCTCACTGAGCCTGCTGTCAGAAGAGCGCTGCTGTATCTGAAACGGCAGCACATCCCATGTGTGGCTGCGTGCAACAGGAGGCATCTGCAAACCACAACATGCTATTTATTTAGCCTTTTGTCCGTGGTATTACCCCAGCTTAGTGCCAGACAAGCAAACAGACAGACAAGGGGGACTAGCGCACAGGCAGCACAAAGGATCGCACAAACAAAGAAAAACACACTTATACAGTAGGGTGTAATCCCTCTCAGGCAAGTCAGATTCCACATCCAATACTCGCTGCTCCTCATTAAACACATCCACCGGCTATGAATCTCCCCTATCTGTTAGCTGAGTTTACCCCCCCTTCACTTTTCCACTTGTTCCCTTTCCCTATAATGAACAGAAGTACAGGTGAAATACAACAGCTCCAGTGGCGCTCTCCCTGCTCCAACTCTCCACTACATCCCGAAAAACTTCCTCCTTCCCTCCACCTTCACATACTTTGTCCCCCCCACCCCCCCCACCCCTTACTTCAAATTAGACTTGATTAATGCATACGCTACGCATTGGGCTGTCTTAATTAAATAACATCATCTAATTAGGGACTGATTTTGGCTGGTAATGGCGCCGTAAGATGGCGGAATGGGACCCGCGCGGCGTGACAGAGCATCCGCGATGCCCGTCAAACTCCCAGGGCGGTCACACTCCCATGGTTTCGCACAAACAGCCCCCTCCTAATCTGACAGTTTACATTAAAATGCAAATAGCCCAGATGTGAGGGTCTGGTAACAAGTGCAGATTACAGCTCCCAGGGAGCCACTACGGTCTAAGATCCCCCCCCCATCCCCCCCCATCTCCCCCATCCCCCATAACGACATAAGCCAGGTAACAAGTTGATAGCTGTTGACCCAGGAGTGGCTGTTTAAACACTGGCATATTGACTGACACACTGCTGGACATGTATAAGATTACACGGGCTGGAAGCGTCTTTGTGCCCGGCGATAATGGCGCAGATGAATCCATTTGACACGACTAAACACGAATAAATACTTGTCATCCGAGAAGATATACAATCTTTTATCAGAGGCTGCTCGCCGCCCTGATGGTGCAGTTTATCTTGCTTTCCTCGTGGATGTATCCCTGATTTTAATTAAATCAAGCTCAAGACCAAATGAAAGGTCAGAGAAAATTAAAGCATATTAATGAGCGCGGGGTGCAGGCAGCATGCAGCACTGGGTCAGGGAGACAGCAGGAGAGGGGCGCCAAGCCCCCCCCCCACCCAACCGTACCAGTCTCACCGCACACACCTCCCTGCTAACTGGGAAGAGGTGCGAGAGTGTGTGTGTGTGTGTGGAGCGCCCCATCCAGCCACCAGAAGAGCATCCCCCCGCAGTGCACCATCATGGCTTGGTGTCAGAGCCGGAGAACCCGAGCCAAAATACCAACCCTCAGCGGTAAATACACCCCACAGCGGCCGGTCCTTTCAGGAGGAAAGAAAAGGAGAACAGCCGCAGCCACAAAGGGATTTGGTACTTTTTCTTTGGACTGTGGGAAAAAACTACAACGGCTCCGAGTGAGGCAATGCTCGGAGGAGGAAGGAGTGTTGCAAAAAGAAAAAAAAAAGAAGGGGGGGGGGGGGGGGTTGGACTTAGATCAAAAGATTTAATTTTCACTGCATCATCAGAGCTGGAGCGCTTCTCCACCCAGCCAGCCTCTTTCACCTCTTTGCTCAATCCCCTGCGTTGGCGCCGTCGCGGCCCTGAGCCCGTTATTCTGAGGGAACGGCGGTTCTGCACGCCGGTCTTGAACAGAGATGCGAGCACTAATGGATTCTGGCAGGGTCCGGGTCCTTGGTGGACACTCTGCTGGAGCCGAAAGAAAACGAGCAGGGGGGACAGGAGGGGATGGAAGATGGACCAGGTGCTCCTGTGGCCGGGGATTCACTCGCTTTACAACAGCACCATCTGTCCTTGGGTGGGGGGCCTTACAGCGCCGATGGACCAATGCTGCTCCTTTACATACATGCAGAATCATTGATATCAGAGATCCACTTTCTCACTTCCTTATATACTTCTTCAATGTAAAACTCTATAACCGATGCTGATTCTGATTCTGATTCTATCTATTGACCCCCGTCTTTAATCTTGAACATTATCATTATTAGTTCCCTCGGTGATGGTAGAGTTCATGTCAGGCTACATAAGGCTGTAAACCACAGCAGGCCGTAACTACAGCGTGAAGATACACAGCAGGAAGAGAGAACATTAAGGACCACTGATGAGTAACACCAGTAAACACTGATATGTTGTTATAAAGCAACGCTCCGCTGGAGCCATTATGTATCCTGTAACTCACATGGATTTTATTTTCGCACTTGCCGCCTACCTTAAATTTTTCACACCGCCAACACGGCATCATCACTCCCCCTTACAGCAGTTGGCTTCCTCGGCAGGTCGGCAGTGAACCCTTCTACAAATTGTTTCAAGAAAACACTTAAAGAACAGCACAAAGAGTCTGAGTTGTCTCCATTTGGACTCTACAGATATTAGGGATGGACGATAACTGTTTTATAAAACCGATACTGATAACCAATAACTTTCAGCTCCCCTAAAGGCCGATACTGATAACCGATAACACACACATATACCTGAGATCATTACATCAATATTATGAACAAAATAAAAAATAGTTTTGACTCTTTAAATGAAAAACTATTGGCAAGCCTCTCAAACATTTTCGTAAAGCTATCAAACAAACCTATTTAATATCTCACATTGACTTAAATAAGGTTCATTACTGACTGATATAAAAAAATAAAGGCTCCTTGAACTGATAAAAATACATGCATCAAAATTACAAACTGAAAAAGATTAACATTTAAAGGATTTTGGCTTGTGGTTCTATTTAAATTAATACCTTTAATTAAAGTAAATGAGGTTCAGTAGTTTTTGTTTTTTATTTTTTAATCTCATGGAAGCTTTAGATGAGAGGAATGAGGGAGAGGAGACTGCTGCTGGCTTGCGCACGTTAGCATTAGCTTCCGTTAGCTCACATTAGTGCGATTTCAAAACTCCATGGAAGCCATTGTTATGTTGTAGGTGGCCGATCGGGTTTTATGTATTAAAGCTTGAGCTTGTGCTTCCCTTTGCTTGGAGGATTCGTCACAAATAACCACCAAACTATCTTCTTCTGAAACTTTAACGAAGTTCCACGCCGCCATGTTTGTTGTGATCAGTACGCTGTGCTGCATGCTGCGTTCAAGTGTAACATAATTTCCTATGTACCCTTGTTTGCTAGTCGTTCTTTCAGCCTTTTCAAATTTTTTTCTTTTTTTATATGTAACATGTGGGAGAATACTGCGAATATCAATTCAAGTCCGCAACTACCAAAAGTATGACTGAGTTAGCGAGTTTTTTTCTGGCATGAGGGGGTATTCTTGATTTTCCTGATTGAATAATCGTTTTTCTGATTATGCCGACGTCACTTGAACATAACATTCTCTGCTGGTCATTCAAGGCTCAGAGGGAGCGAGGCACATGCCGTGTTGACAAAATATATGTTATCGGGGCTATTCGTCGTGATATCGGACCTATTGGGATGACGTCATAATTTCCTGTTATCGGCCCGATAGTTATCGTGCACCCCTAACAGATATCAATCTGTTGGATTCTGACAGCATCTGTGGGGACCGGTCCCAGTTCATTGAGACCCCTAACCAAAACGCACAGGGCTGTTGCTGATATTTCAGATGCTTTGCAGGTGATCGCTGTATGCAGACGCTGTGCATGTGTACGGACCAAAAAGCAATCCAGCGCATGTGCGGTTGGATTTCTGGACTCGTCGTTGCTGAAAATGTCAGTCATCTCTTAAAGTTTTGTGTCTCATGGTAAGATGGCTGGAATTCAACCAACGAGAAGACATTTGTGAACCTCCAGACATCTGGCCAATCAGAAAACACCCTAAGACAACAACTTGTTTTTTTTTCTTCCTTTAAGGAAGTTGTACACAACATTCTTTTCATTAGTGTCCTAAAGTTACTACAAACTGTTTCTCTGAGAAGATAAATAATAATAATTCACTTTAATGACATCTTTAAAAAGAATGGGGTGACAGTTACATTTTCTTGAGATTTCAAGGCTGAAATAGGAGGAAGTATCACAAATAAAGAAAAAACGGCATCCTCTTCGTGACAGAAGTGCTAAGTGCGACTGCGAGTGTAACTTTTCCCTGAGCAAGCAACATCCGTCGTCTCTGCGGACCTGCCCTGTCGCTCAGATGTTCACTCCCCCCACCTCCCCCTCCCCCCCCTTTTTTTTTTTTTTTTTTTTTTTTTGGGCCAACGAGAAAGAGCGAACAAGATGGATGCTGGTGTCACTGTGCTGGCCAGAGTGACAGATGGGCTGATTATACAAACTCATCCCTCTGGCCATAGGAAAAGAGAAACACGCCACTTTGGCTGCTGGCTAACAACCTTCATCTGCCTGCACCTTATGGATAGTCTAAGCTCATCGTTAATATGGAAAAATAGAAAAACAGCATTGTGTCCCCGGCCTCCCTCTCGGCCTCACTGTTTTGTTTTGGCTTTTGCCTACACAAACTAGTTGGTAAATCACCTCGCTGCGACCTCCTGTCAGGCTGGCTGGCTTCAAGGGCATGTTTTCCTTCCCCTGGATGGACACATTGCAAATGCAAAAACGGATTCCTGTCAAGAGACTGATGTGTGGGTGTCAGGCTCTGGTGTGCACGTGGTGGATTCGTGGTAGGTAAGCTGTGGCGGCAGGATAAAAAAAAAAAAAAAAAAGAAAAAAGGAATGACACAACCCAGGCTCCGAGACACGGCAGAAACATTTTTTGGGGGGTTTAGCCGGGAGGGGCGTCACAAAAATAAGCCGCGATCATGGGTGAATAAGTGCCGGGGCTGAAGGTGATCCTTCAGGATAAACCACCTTCCCTTCGCCCGCGTCTACCTGTGATTTAAAGTCCGGGCAGATTAATCAGCCCGGTATCGAGTCTCTGGTCAGGCGAGACATCGAGATCAATCACGCCAGCCAAACGGCGGCTCTAACAAATGGGAGGCACGGAGCGGGTGGGGTGAGGTGGGGGGGGGGGAGGGGAGGGGGGAAAGAGAGATTGAACGTCTTACTCCATGCTGCCAGCCATCAGCAGGAAGAGGTTGTAGATGTGCGAGAAGATGAAGAGGAAGAGGATGGCGCTGAAGAACATAGTCATCCAGGAGCCGTGGTCCTCGCGGAACATTTTCAGTCGCAGGTATCGACCTGAAATGGGAGCAGGACAAGGACACAGCTGTCAGTGGCGCTTCGTCCGGCGCGTCGGCCTGCTAGCGCGAGCGGCCGTGGAAAAAGCAGAGGTGAAAGAAAAATAAATTAGAAATCAATAGTGCCCCAGTCTGTCGGACACGTGGCCTTTGGGTGATGAAATTAAGATTAAAAACCGGTCCTGAGGGGTCTCTTCGGCGATACCGGGGTGATTGCCTTTTTACAGGCCAATTTCAAACATTTCATCCTTCATCTCCACAGAAAATGTCCTACATGCATGTCATTTTTACGTCTCACGATCCGAGTTCGGTATAACGTTGGAGACCTGTTGTATTTTCTTCTTTGGGTTTGGGCTTAGAATCAAATTATGGAGAAATATCTCTTTGGCGGAGCGGCTAGATGGATTCGGATACGCAGCCTCGTGCGCTGAATGCATAATCACGGAGGCTTGTCCTCTGGTGGCAGATCTCGGCCCGGCTCGTGAAGAGGCGGCTTTAATAAACCTCCGTTGACGCCTGTTGCTGGGGTTTCTCTGGAAATCCGTCTGCTTTTAGTGGCATGCAGGCGAAAACGCGGAGCTTTAAAAATCGGGAGCTCGCCTCGTTTCTCTGCTGGGAGCGAGATCGAAGTATAAATTATTCAGGGATCTGGTAAAACTACCGCGCGTGATGCAATCGGACGCGTTTAATGTAATTATGCAACCGCCTGTCACGTCCTCTGATTTACTTCCCAGACAGCTCATGGAACAGAAGGGGTCACCGCTGTCGCCATCACCGACCGGACCTGGGTCAAACGGGCCGAGAAGATGACAGCTAAAGGCAGTGAAAGAGAAACTTGAGAGATTTACCAGCAGCCAGACATGACTGGGAGTAAATCATTGACTCACATTTATACATTTACAGTGTAAGTCTCAAGTGGAGATGAGAAATATTGATCAGATCAGCAGCATTATTTCACGCGCTCGGTGGACCTCTCGACAAGAGGCGGCAGGGCGCCGGCTGGTGCACAAGGATCAAAACGCCATGAAATGTAAGCTCCGTCTTGTGTTTTGCTTTCTAGTCTTTTAGACGTCAGACATTCCCAACAACAACAACAAAAAAAGAATAAAAAAGAAGGAATAAGCCAGGCCTGAAGGTTAATGTCTCATTGACATGAACCCTTGAGACAAGAACGAGTCAGAGCTTGTTTTGCTCTTCGTGCAGTGTGACTGCTCTGGTTTCCACTGGTACTGCTGTCCTGTGAGGAGGGGTCTGGCGACGGACCTCCACCGTCTCTGTGCCGACAGTGGAGCCTCCATCATTGGCAGCTCCACCGCGGACGTCAGAATCACTGCTGGATCTTTTATCATTTTTTCCACTTAGAAATTCTCCATGCATTCTGTGCTGGGGACCGGTCGGGGCCGCAGGAAGGCCAGAACCCTCCTCTCTCTCAAGTCACACGTTTTTAAAATTCATGGACGTCCGTGGAAAGCATGGGCCTTGAAGGTTGGATGCATTGCCATCAGAGACGTATAAATGACCTTTGCCAAGGTCGCTGATGGAATCCAGGACCGTCACAGGACCGTTTTCTGGATGGTCCTTTTTCACGTGGCACTAGAGCTGAACGATTTTATCGATTCTGCGATATATATCGATATTTTATTCGAGTATTGATTTTTTTCAGCCTGCGGGTATCGATATTCTAAGCTTCTTTCAAAACCCTCGTGTCCCACCTTTAAAAGCTTGCAAGCAACAATTTGCACTGTTTAAATAAATTAAACTATTTTTCTCAACAAATCTTTTATTCATTTTGTCCAGCATTTTCAAGCTGCCTGTCAGCCATATAATGTGTAATTGATGCTTTCAGTTCAATAAATTCAAACAAAGTCATTGGAACACTCACAAGATGTCACCAAAATCACTTTGTTCCCTTTAAAATCTTTCGCAAAATGATGTAAATGTATTGTAAGATGAATATCGATATATATCGTATCGTGAGCCGAATATCGTGTATCGTATCGTATTGTCAGATTAGTGTATCACTACAGCCCTACGTGGCACCATTTTCCTTCAACGCAGATCTGCGATATTGATTTGACCGGCCACAATGCACATTTCCACTGTATGAGGATTCCATCCCAGACTCTTCTGAGCTCAGAAAGCCTCACTTTTTGCACAGAAAACTTTTAAGTGACATTTCACCAGCAGTCCGTCGTGTCCGTGACGTGGTTACATCAGCTGCTGGTGAATCACGGTTTTGATGCCATCTGAGGGGTCAGATATCACAGGTGTCCAGTTTAGCCTGTACTAGAAGTGTTTAAAGTGTTTCTTTCTTTATTTGCTCTTTCCATATCATACATTGAACACAATCACTTCCATTCATAACAAATCACAGTAAGCTTTTCATTTCTGGGTTCTGATCGTTTGTGAAAAACAAAGCTGTTGCTTTTAATAAAAATACGACCACAGAAGGCCACTAGATAACATGTATCGATGAGGATTACATCTACTGACTGATCAATATTGAAAGCTATTGGATAGTTCATCATTCGATCGATGTATCAGTGAGGATCGATGGATCGCTCGTAAAACTGCTCAAGGTTTTACTGGACGGGCGCCTGGACAGGCCTGCTGCCATCCGCGCGCCGGGGGAAGGGAGGACATTTGAAAAGCAATTTGGATAAAAGCTCTGTCCAAATGCGAGCCACTTTGTTTTTGGAGGCTAAGCCCATTAGCTGCACGGCAGCTCCTGTTCCTGCAGCTCTCAGAACAGCAAGACAAATATCTGGTAATGAAGAGGACACACACCTCAATGGAACCAGAATTAATGGACATCAAACACTGTTTGAATAATTCAGTTTGAGATGAAAAATGCCTGAATGCAGATGCCCTGAATTAGACCATGATGACATCATTGGGATTTCTTTCTCCGGAGAGCCAGGCGATATAAAACAGAGTCTTCTATATGATAGCTTCTAAAGTACTGGAGAAGAAGAAAAAAAAAGAAAAACAGCGAGGTGACCTTTTAAACCGAACATCAATTAAGGGGAAACTTCAAAGAATTTTTCGGGGAGTTGCGTCGTAAACCCTAGTGTTAATTAGAAAATCCTCCATGCTATACAAGTATATTTCTCTTACTTGTTACTGTATTGCTCATGCACACACACACACACACACACACACTTGATCTCTGCTCGCTGTGATCTGGTGCCAGAAGCGTCCATCTTCCCAGGAACAAGTCGGTGTTTTTCTCTCCTGCAGCTCACTCAGCACCCCCTTCAGTTACATCTCCTCAGAGAGCTCATCGTGTTTCTGTCCAAACGCGCTCACAAACACAGCCGGGGAGACTGCAAAGCAGAATGCTCCATTTATTTTCCCATTAAAGCCTGGCTGCTTTGCTCTCCAATAGTTTTACGTCCTGCTCGGCCTCTGCCTGCTCACTGTTAGTTGTTGCTTTTTATTCCTAAAGTGTACATAAAAAAGCTAAAATCCGAAGATTCTTAAGGAGAGGAAGATTACAGAGATTGAGTGCACTCATAACAAACCATATTCCTGCTTAAAGTACAAACGTTTTTATGTCTTGCAACGATTAGAAAGCTTATCTGCAGTAACGTTTCACATTTAAACATAAATATTTCTGTTATAAAAACATTCAACGCCAGTGCTGCTGAGGTTTGGGGGAAGACAGAAAGCAGAGAGGCCCAGGGTGAGACCGCACATATGTCCTGCTGTGTGATATTTCAGGACTCATCACAGTTGCATAATTGGGTTGACTTGCATGGATGAACTTAATTGCCTCCGGTGCCAATGAGCCCTGGCTTCGATGCAGACGCACGCCGTGCATCGGCAGATCTAACTTTCGAAGCGGCACGCCACGCCATTGAATGCGACCTCACATTCGCAGCCTTTATGGGCAGAATTTAACCAGAGGTGATTCGAGACCGTTCATCCAAGGAATTTGACTCAGCGCACCTCCCTACAGAAGAGGGCCCTGATAAGGAGTGATTCATGAGCGCCGTCTGCAGAGGGCCCAGCCCAGCAGAGGACAACAACAAGACAAATGGACAAGACAGCCACTCACAGGCACAAAGGAAAAAGGAAAGCATCTGGGAGACTTTTTCTTTGTTTTAACTGTTGCTCACACTGTAAACACACAAATCAAACTGACATTTCATTCAAAAAAATCGCATTTACATTTACGCCAGGCATCATTCCTCTTAAGCCGCTTATACTGCTCTGTTGGGATGAGATTATGTCCACCTTTCCTCAAGCGGTTTCTAAGTTACAGGTGCAACTATGTCTCCATCTGCTGGTCGTAGTTTGGCATTACACAGATCTGTACTGACGCACTGACACTTCAGCACAAAATGATTTATGCTCATATTTTTGTCTGTATCTATGGTAGTAAAGAATACTGGACTGGATGTATAAATGATAAACCTTGAGCATTATTCACTATCAATATTTCAGGAAGCAGAGCCAGAACTTTCAGTTGAAAGATTGATGGTTCAGTCTTCCATTGACTTCAGAAATTGTGACTCCAGCAACACTTTAAAGGCCACATATTCTGCCTTTCCTGACTTTCAAAGGTTCAAAATTGTCCTCAACCACACATGCAGACTTTAGGCTGCAGAACCGATTAAGCAATAATTAACAGTTTAGAAAGCACAGTCATACCAGGAACTTCCAGGGATGTTTCTCTTGAAATGACTTTCTGTGAACCTCTAAACTCCAAACGCAGATCAACTCAGCCCATGCATCTGCCCCCGACCCCGACACCCCACCATGGCACGTTACTGGCAATAAAGTATCTTCATTGGTTTAGCAAGGTCACCAACAGCAAAGTGAGCAGGGAGTAGTGGAGGGAATGGTCATACAGAGTGCTCACCACAGCACACAGAAAATACAGGATTTAGTGCTGCAAGATCTAACAAGCTAAGAGAGGCGATCAGCATGGGCAGGGATCAAAACTGCATTAAATAATCTGGACCTTTAATTAAATTACTGACTAATGCATTTTGGCCTGTTGATTCCTTAATCAAAATGTTATCCCAAATGCTAATTCCTTGGCCATGTTGTGATGTTCAAAACATCTCAAGTCATGACTAAAACTAAGCATTGCAGATATTCACAAGATGATCAAGGTCTTTAAAGATCTTTATAGCCCCATCAAACCTTTACCCTGCTTCCAAACATCAGATGTCATAGCGTCTTTGGAAAAGCCACTAAACCCCACCCCCACCCCCCGTTGTGCTCCTCACTTGCAAGCTGCTTAAGATAAAAGCCTCTATTAAACAGTGTAAGAAAAAAGCCATATCTGACACTATTGACATCCTCTCTCAGGAATCAATAGCAAAGCTCTTCTTACATTTTCCTCCTCATCATCACTTTGTTCTTTAGTTCCCGCCTCACATTCATGATTATTCAGGTCTGGACTCTACACCATCAGAATGATTAAAAAGCATTCTTCTTTGTCAGCCTTTATGTACCCAATTAAGTAAAATGAAATAATTCTTGGTCATGTCCATGGAGACCAAGGGTGAATTTTGAATTACTCGCTTAACCCTTCAATCTCAACCCTCGCCATTTACCCTCAATCTTTGGCCTTCAATCTTGACTCTCAAATATAAGTGTAAGGGCTATCTTGTAACTTAGAAACGGGACACCCCTTAAGTGCAGTTACGTCCTTAGACTATGGGGGGGCGGCCTTACACCAAAGCTATGTCCAGTCTGTCAAGAAGACGACGACAACGAAGAAGAAGTAGAAGAAGAAGTAGAAGAAGAATAAGAGGCATTTTATTTTTTATTTATTTTAGTTATATCTTTATTAACTATAAAAATACCAAACATTTGTAGCTAGCTTTTTTTCATTGCCATCCTTTTCGAAGATGTCTTGGCGAAAATACGCAATGCCTTCTGGGAAAGCCCTTCACTCCCAAGGGTGGTGCCAGAGAATCTCAATATTGAGGGTGATTCAGCCCCCAAACTTGTCCCTCAAACTTCACGTTCTAAGAATGGGGACAGCACTTGCACTTCTCAGGAGCGCATGCATTTTTGAGATCGATGGTTGAGAATGAGGCTTGAGACTGAGGGTTAAGGGAGGAATTGGAATTCGCCCCAAGTGTAGGGCCTCTCCCACAACAACTCCTGCCCACCTACCACCAAGGAGCTTCACCCGCCTTGCTCGTCTGAAGCCAAACCAGTGGTACAGAAAGTTACAGTTCATCGACTGACTACTGTTGTGCTGGCCCCCGAAAATGAGTCAAGCTAACTTGATTGGTGTCCATAACTAGATTTCACATTGATGACAGCTGTACGGGGCATGAATTTTTATGTACCACATCAGATAAAATTACTGCATTTTCCAGACAATAAGTTTTCTTAGTAGTTTTGTTGGTCCTGCGATTTATATTTTGAACCGACTTATTTGTCAAAAATATACGCCATGTCATCCGTGACAACAACACGGACATCAACTACACTCGCAACAACTGAACACTGCTACCAAAAAAATGACAAGAGTAAACCATATGCCACCAAAAAGAAAACGCTACACAGCAGGAATTTTTTTTAAACAAAAAATCCTGGAAAAAAAACAATTTACTGTCCACTAACAGCCTTTTTGGAAGAGCATCATGTTTTAGACTTTTTCCAGTCTTAGTTTTAAAACACTCTTAAAACACAGCATTGAGTCAGCTCTTTCAAGAGTTTTTAATGATATACTTTTAGCTACTGACAGGAATGGTTTAGGTCCTACTTGAAAGATCGAACTTTCTGTTTTAGCAATGGTGAGTCTGTGTCCTCCCCTGCATCCACCAAGGATCAATACTAAGACCTCTTCTCTTTTCTTTTTATTTGCTTCCGCCTGGTTCCATCTTTTACAAGCATGGTCTCCCGTTTCAGTGCTATGCAGATGACAGCCAGATATATGCGCCTCTTAAAAATAATAATGCTTGTCTTCTGTAAGGTGGTGATTAAAGTGCCTCGATGACATAAAGGCCAGGACAGCTCTACGCTTCTGAAATTATAATGAGAATAAAACTATAGTAATGGTTTTTGGTGGCACCATTGGAACCCTTTTTTCTACATGCGGGTAACGTGTCTCAGTACACGACGCCAACCATCACAAATCTTGGTTTTAAAATGGACCCCTGACCTCAAGGCTTAACAGTGAGATCAGAGCAGTGATAGAGTCAAGCTTTTTCTACTTGACGCAGTCGGCCAAACTAAAACCAGTTCTCTCAAGACAGCATTTTGCCACAGTAATCCATGCATTTGTTACCGGTTGGCTGGATTACTGCAATGCACAGTATGTGGGGGTCTTCTGTTGCTCGTCTGCAGATGGTTCAGAACGCTGCTGCATGTCTTTTAACTGGCACATAAACGAGATCACATTTCGCCCATTTTAGCTTCATTGAACTGGCTGCCTGTACATTTTAGGATTGATTTTAAAAATTATTTTCTTTGCTTTTAAGTCCCTAAAGGGTCTAGAACCACCATACCTTGCTGAGCTGTTATGTCCTTAGACGCACTCCCTTAACTATTGGTTTTAGCAAGTTATATCTGCTAAACCGCCGACACCGTTGACAGTCGATCATGAAGCATGGCTTATTTAGGATGCCTGCTCCGTCCAGATTACGTGGATCAATTAGAGTTTTCAAACTGCTGCTTTTATGGTTCCTCCTGTTTGAGAATGAGATTCTGGGAAGTGGCCAGGTTATAAAACTACCGGATTTACGGTACCAATCCACTTACAGTCCATGCGGACATTTCAAAGAGGAACACTAAAAACTTGCAGCTGAAAGGTTAAATATGTGCACTGACATGCACGTGCAAGAAATTATCTGTGATGTTTCATTACTGGTTTAACCTAATTGTCTGGTTACTGTATTACAAAGACACGTGCTCAAACCTGCCCACCTCTCAGACTACAAGCTGCACTGAACCAGGAGTAATTCAAAAATTGAAGAAAAAATAAATGAATGCAAGTATTCTGCATTGGATTAAATCACACATAATTTCAGCTCTTCTTTATGGTCTGGGCCAAATCCAAAAGTACTAAATGTTGACGACTGACACTGAAACTGAATTTGTACACTCTTCATTGCGTAAATATCGCTGGATCACTCTTTACCTTTACACTTTAATGCCTGGAATCTTCACAATATGCAGATACTTTTTAAACCCAGTGTTTGAAGCATGAGAACAGAAATTAGAAACGTACACATTTAAAAATGTAACACATTCGGCTTAATCAACAGGCATTTCATAAATTTAATATGCAGACTGTGTGTCCTACAGTGTCAGTGGGTTGTTTAAATGGACTTGATCTGCTGACAGACACCCACACAGAGACTCGGGCTGCTATAGAGCAGCGACTCGGGCTGCTATAGAGCGCACTAATGGCATCATGAAGCGTTCCTGAAATCGGTTTCTCAGATATTAGAGACAACGCAGTTCTCTGCAGCAGACAGTTTTGCTGATACAGAGAAATGTGTTATTTATTTTTTCTTTTTGCATCCAAAATCATATCAAACCAAACAGTTTTAAATAGTGGCTTCATCTTCATTTCTAGACACATCTGAATTCTCTGTGATCATATAAAGTCTCCTATGCCTCCCGAGTGTTCAAAACGCAGAAGAAAGAATTTCTTTTTGGCTGGATGAAAACGTCCCTGCAGGAATGGGAAGGGCTCATTTTAGCAGTTTCCCCACCCAGTTAATGGAATATGTTAAGATTATCCCAACTGAATGACACTAATTATACAAGTGGAGAGGCATTTGGAGCTTCCAGATGTAGGAAAAGAATGAAAGTACAGATATGGTGTTATAATAACCTTAATAATCACTAATGGGTTTTGATGACCAGACAGAGAAATGTGCATAATCACGTCTCCGGCCCGGCAGGAGACGAGATGTCTCTCTAACAGGCCTTGTCATGCACCGATAAGATAATGTTGTCCTTCAGGAACTTTCTAGCACCTTCTGCAGTCTTTGTGCTTGTGCTTAAATTCATTTTGAGGCACATCCACCATGAGCTGTAATTCGCTGTCTGACCTCCCGCACTGGAATGGAAATGAAACTTCATGAAGACTTCAAGTCCGTACTTCATTTTGAGGCATCAAAATAAGGCATCGTAAAAAAAAAAAAATTGGCAAGACGAACTTATAGGAGAGTTTGGAACATGAATACATTAGTTCAGAATCCAAAAATCTGATTCCCAGCTGCAAACCCAACAATGTCTGAATTTAGCCGTGACTGACTAAAATCCTGATTGGACTGAGCCGAGCTGGTTCACCTCAGTCTGGATCTCTCGATGAAAACGCCGGCGTCCTCATTCATCATATCCCTCTGTCTCTGGGCCGCAGCGTCACCACAGGCTGAGACAGGGCCTGAGCCGCCGGTTGTAAATACGTCCGCGTCCCCAGAGCTCGACTCCTCGGTAACTAAGCGTCGTAGATAATAAATCAAAGGTTGAAAGTGACAACAGAGCTCCCTCCGCAGGGACGCTGCTGCAAGAAAAGCTGAGACAGACAGTTGGCCACTGTGCCACTGTGCCACTGCACTTGTTCCAGTAACTGACATGGTTGATGACCATTTTATTTTTTCCCAGTCCAGAAGGAGACATATTTCAGCTTTAAAACACACAAAACCAAAAGAAAAGCAACTTCCCTTGTCTTTGGCTTAGCTTTGATTCCGCTTGCTTTATTAACATGTTTCAGTATATCTTCTTCTGCGCACAGAACGAAATAACACAACTTTAGCTGACATTTGTTGAGATTTAGGCCGCTTGGGGGGAGCAGAAGCCAGACCACACCTCAAGTTGGATTAATAATTGGGAGCATGCGAGCAGTCTCTGGATCTCAGAAAGCAGTGGCTATCAGATCGATGTAGCAACATATTTAACAGTTCTTGAAAAGTACTGCAGCACCTTGCAGAGTTTCTTCTGATCGATTCCCATTAACCTCCACACCTTTCTGTTCAATCCCACTGAAAGTTTCCAACTTTCCCAGATGTTTGCAGCCCTGCACATGATGACAGACTTGATCAGAGAAACAGATCTATGAAACAAAAGATGAACTAATATTAGGGTATATGGACGTCGCTTGAAATAAGTTAACTGGTGGTTTTAGAATTAAACAAATGTGGGTTCTTTTTATTATTATTCAAACAAGTGATCATTCACAATGCAGCTGCAGTGATTGTGAATAAAAGAAAAATGGGAAAAAGAAAGAACGCAAATAAAAAATGGAGTGAAAAGATTTTTAACAATTCTATCCTGAATGCTAAAGGAACACTGAGGAGTTAAAACAACTCCAAGTCTGTTATTAGATGGTGAGGAGTTGGAAACTTTTTTTAGACACCAGAACTACATAAATCGAAGCAGTTTTGCATCAGGACAGAATAATGGCAATAAATGTTAGCACTCGGGGCAACTGAGCCTCTGACAGGGTTCAAAAACGTTATTCCACTTAAGCGATGGTGCGGACAGGGTCATTACAAACAAACTGAGGTATTTCATGTATTTATGTGGACAAAATGTGTATAACGGACTTTTATAAAGGCATCTCTGACCGGTCGCTGCCATCCATCTAAGTCTGTACAAGTCGACCACTGATGCATGAAGGTGGTCAGTAGAAGTGAAGGGAGAGTTCATCGGCCAGCCAATGTCCTTTATATAACTTTTTGCATACATACAAAGTTAAAATGGTCCTTGGTTTATCTAGACCTCATCCACACTATCACTTCAATGGAATGACACAACTGAGTCTTGATAGAGGGTTAAATAAAAACTTTACTTTGATGTTTGATTGCCACACATTTTGCTGCAAACACATATTTCACTCAAAACAGATTTGGCTCGCATCACTTCAGTCCCTAATGAAAGTCTACAATGCTATAATAGACATAGTGTTGTTTTAACTCTGAAATGTCTCTTGAATAGTGTGATATCCCTCCAGTACACGTGACATTGGAGAACTGAAAGGTCCAGCTTTCATAGTGCGAAGACAGAGGTGAAACACCAAGAACTGTCACCAACCGTTGAGTTTGCAGATAAGACCAGCACAAAGCACAAGGGAATTTTTTTAAACAAGGCAGCTGGCAATGATGGTGTGCAAAACTGTGCAAAAACGACAGGCCGTCAAAACATGGGTTTAGGAACATCACTTCTGAGACGATTATTTTCGAAAGCCACCAAAGTTTCCTGCAGCTCATTAATCGAGTTACAAGCCAGAACCTACTGACGATTGTTTCAGCACTAAAGGCTACCCAAGTACCGTGGAGCATGACGCCTCAGGGGCCGGTGTTCTGAAATTTCTTCCTACCTAACATTTTTTCCTACCGTAGTGGAAAATTACAGCCTTCATCTGTAATTTTTTCCTACGTTGTAACAATATCCTACCAGCACATATCTGCTCTCCTCTGTGTTTTGGGTTGTAGTATATTTTATACACATTTAATAACCATAAATATCTGGATAAGCGGAAGACGACGGACGGACGGACGGATTATGAATCCGTATTATGAAGATGAATATGAGGATAAAAAGGGCGGATAGAAGAGGATTGATTAGATAAATGTACACTGGAGTTAAAAAAGTTGATATTTTATCGTTTTATCTCCTTTTGTCATTCTGTGAAGTACAGTTAATATAATTCAAGGTGAAGAAAAAAGTCCTCCAAGTCCTCCAATAACCTATACAATATAAATACTGTGCATACAAAGTATTAAATGTTAGGCATTCGGAGCATTTGATTTGTCCCTAAAACGTATATGTATTAAATACTGTCCATACAAAGTATTAAAAATACAAGAAACTAACCTTTTCTCTTCCGCGATAACAGTCAGGCAGCAGAATATTATGGCCTTCTGAAGTCGCTGATATACGCATGCGCAGTCAACTCGGGTAGGAAGATATTATGAGTAGGAAGAAATTTCACAACACCGCCACTCACACTCATTCAGGGCTTTGCAGACCTGCACTTTTCTGCACTACGACTTCCATTCATTCCATCTATTAGCTCCCGCTGGGTCCGGAGTCGGGTTGCAGCTTCAGCAGAGAGGCCCAGACCTCCCTCCCCCCGGCCACTTCCACCAGCTCCTCTGGTAGAATCCCGAGGTGCTCCCAGGCCAGCCGAGAGATATAATCTCTCCAGCGTGTCCTGGGCCTGCCCTGTGGTCTTCTCCCTGTTGGACAAGCCTGAAACACCTCTCCAGGGAGGCGTCTGGGGGGCATCCTAACCAGATGAACCACCTCAACTGGCTCCTCTCGATGTGAAGGAGCAGCAGCTCTACTCTGAGTCTCTCCCGAATGACTGAACTTCTCACCTCATCTCGAAGTGAGAGTCGAGCCACCCTACAGAGAAAACTCATTTCCCACGATCTCGTTCTTTTGGTCACTACCCACAGTTCATGACCATAGGTGAGGGTTGGAACAAAGATCGACCGGTAAACAGAGTCTTGCCTTTTGGCTCAGCTCTCTCCTTCACCACAACGGACCGGTACAGAGTCACCACCACAGCAGACACTGCACCAATCCGTCTGTGGATCTCTTGTTCCTTTCTCCCATCACTCGTGAACAAGACCCTGAGATACTTAAACTCCTCCACTTAGAGGCAGAACCTCACTCCCGACCCAGAAAAGGGATTCTACCCTTTTCTGACTGAGAACCACGGTCTCAGATTTGGAGGTGATGATTCTCCATCCCTGCCGCCTCACACTCGGCCACGAACCGCTCCAGCGAGAGCTGAAGAGCCCCACTTGCTCCAGTTATTCCAGGCAAAGTAGACAGGACCACCACTCATGTCACCATCAGGGCTGATCTTTTCCTGGCCGAAATGATGGGAGCATAGCCTTGAATTTGTTTTGAGGTTCAACACGTCAGCATTCTCCCCCCTTTTGTCCTCGTCCTCGCGGTGAATCAGCGCCTTCCGAATCAGTGGGAGTTTTGTATTGTTTTTTCAAAACTCGAAGTCCTCATGTCTTCTAAAAGCCCCAAATGCAGCCATAATGACTGGCTTGGGTAGCCCTTATTTACTCTCAATGTAGCACAACCCCCGAGAGGCACACATGAACATTACAAATATCCCATAGTTACAAACACACACACATTTCAGCCCTGCCATCCACACACTCAATCACTCGAGAAAACACACACCCCAGTTTAACCTGCAGGCACACAATGCTATACATAACCCATCACAGCCATTGCTTTCCACGGTAATAACATATGACAGAACCCAGATGGCACCCTGGAGGCTAAAAACATCCCGACCAGGGAAAGGAGACAAGAGCAACTTCAGCGACAGAGCAACGGATGACCGACACGGCTGACACACAAAAAACAGCATCGCGGATCATCCAGTGGTCTTAAGAAACAGGATAAGCCACAGGCAGGTTTTTTTTTTTAACAATTACTCATTTACTTATCAACTTTTCTTCTGCTGTTCTCAGGATCTGGAGCAAATGACTCATCCAATGGAAGAAGAGCAGTCAGAGTTTGATTGAATGTAAACGTCTGTAATAAG
This sequence comes from Hirundichthys speculiger, assembly GCA_018398805.1. NCBI lineage: Eukaryota > Metazoa > Chordata > Actinopteri > Beloniformes > Exocoetidae > Hirundichthys > Hirundichthys speculiger. Next base: position 591,057 of record JAGFBZ010000163.1, read on the forward strand.
ATGCAAAGCAGGCTCTAATCCAGGTGGGACAACCTGTCACATGACTTAAAAATTACCATTTAGACTACTGTGCAGAATCTGCGAAGGCTTTGAGACACATTGGTGAGTCTATTATTCTAATTTGGATATCAAGGTAACATGACAGGAATGACACACAGTCACATTCTGTCCATCATTGGGAAAGTACTGGAAAGCAATAAGCATGTTAAAATATAATATAAAGTCTTGATAATCTGGTGTTGTGCCACTGCAGAAAGATATGCTGCGGTGGCACGTTTGTTATTTAATGGAAACAATGCTAACATCTACAGAGCCTGGCCAAAAAAAGTCACCACCAAAAAAAAAAAGGTCATACATTCATACATACACTACATTAATATTTCCGCCTTTAGCTTTGATTACCGCACGCATTCGCTGTGGCATTGTTTCGATAAGCTGCTGTAATGTTACAAGATTTATTTCCATCCAGTGTTGCATTAACTTTTCACCAAGATCTGTCATTGATGATGGTAGAGTCTGTCGTTGTGCAAAGTCATCTCCAGCACATCCCAAAGATTCTCAATGGGGTTCAGGTCTGGACTCTGTGGTGGCCGATCCATGAGTGAAAATGATGTCTCATGCTCCCTGAACCAGTCTTTCACCATTTGAGCCCGATGAATCCTAGCATTGTCAACTTGGGAAGAAAAAATCCATTGATGGAATAACCTGGTCATTCAGAATAGAATAGAATAGAATCCTTTATTATCACTGTACATGGGTACAATGGATTAAAAGAAGTACAAAACAGCACAGATCAGTGTACAAAGATATGCAGTGTAGATCAGAATAGTGCAGATAATCGAGGTAGTACGAATAATAGAAGGTGGTGGTATGAGGATGTAGGGTGTATTCAGTATATTCAGGTGGTCAGCTGACCTCATTCTTTGAGCTCATACTGTTGCTGAACCTGGACCTGACCAACTGCAGCAACCCCAGATCAGAACACTGCCCCCACAGGCTGGTACAGTAGGCACTAGGCATGATGGGAGCATCACTTCATCTGCCTCTCTTCTTACCCTGATGCTCCCATCACTCTGGAACAGGGTCAATCTGGACTCATCAAGCAAAGCCCCACCAGCTCAGACCCCACCATCGGTGCCCAGAGCTGTTGGTTCAAACAGTGTCAATGCTGTTGTCTAGGACGCTCGGGGCCTCTGTATTGCTAAACCCTAGGGATGCATGATAACTGTTTTCTAAAACCGATACCAATAACCAATAACACACACATATACCTAAGATCATTACATCAATACTATGAACAAAACCAAAAATAGTTTTTACTTTTTATATGAACAGATATTTATTTTTTCCAATGAAAAACTATTGACAAGCCTTTCAAACATTTTCTTAAAGCTATCAAACAAACCTATTTGATATCTCACATTAATCTAAATAAGGTTCATTACTGACTGATATAAAAAAAAAAAATAAAGGCTCCTTGAATTGATGAAAATACATGCATCAGAATTACAAACTGAAAAAGATTAACATTTAAAGGATTTTGGCTTGTGGTTCTATTTAAATTAATACATTTAATTAAAGTAAATGAGGTTTGTTATTTCAGCCTTTTCTATTTTTTTCTTTTTTTATGTATAACAGGTGGGAAAATACTGCAAATATCAATTCAAGTCAGCAACTACCAAAATTATGACCAAGTTAACGAGTTGTTTTCTGGCATGAGGGGGTATTCTTGATTTTCCTTATTGAGTAATCGTTTTTCTGATTATGCCGACGTTACTTGAACATAACATTCACAACAGTTCAGAACACCGGTCATTAAAGGCTCAGAGGGAGCGAGGCACTGCCGTGTTGACAGAAATATATGTTATCGGGGCTATTCGTCGTGATATCGGAACTATAGGGATGACGTCATAATTTCCTGTTATCGGCCCGTTAGTTATCGTGCACCCTACTAAACCCCATATCAACCAGAGGTCCAGGGAGGGGGTGTATTCTTCTAAAATAATGACTATTGTCAAACCACAAAGATTAGATAAGAGAGAAAAAGTCAGAGTGTCTGATCAGAGAAATCTTATCCACATCCCTTGCAAGAACACAGCGTCCAGTTTAACTCCAACTAACCTCAAACATGCAGTACTCAATGTCAGATCTTTGACAAATCATTCCGAATTAATAGTTTTATTTACTCATACAATCTTGATTCTATGTTTTTAACTGAGACGTGGCTGGACAAAAACACAGCCATTGCAGTCCTGATTGAATCTAGTCCACCTAACTTCATTTTTGTGTTTGAAACACGACAAAACCAGAGGGGTGGTGGTGTTTGTGCCATATTCAGGGACTATATACTCACACAAGTTATCATTTGGGTTTTTTGGGTAATTATATAAGGAAGTCAAGCTGAAAACCACGAAGACAAGACGGACCTTTAAAGTAAAACAGGAACGAGGTAGACTAGAGACAGGAGGAACAAGACCCGACACTGACAATACTCAGAAACAGAGGGGATGAAACCAAAACTCAGAACCTGGGGGGAAAAACACAGAAAACAAACCTTACTCAACCCATTACCATAACACAAACCTGTTGCAGCAGGACAGCAAGTGGTATGAATGATGCTCTGGGACTGTTCAGACACAAGCAGAACAAGTGGACTCCAGAAAGTGGATGGAACAATGAAGGAGGAGGAGCAACACAAGTTTCTTCTACGTAACCTAGAGCCAACAGTTATCATCAGCCAAATATAGTTAAAACCTGGACACTGGGGTCTTTGAAACAGAATAGTGACTTTAAACACACACCAGTGCTTGTGGATGAGTAAAGGAAACTCACGCAAATTCTTTTGGAATGACATTTGAAAGAAAAAAGTTGGAAAATGGACCCTATCAAAAGTATGTGAACTTTGCTTAAAAGTTTAAACAATTCATACCAATTCTACCAAGAAGAGTGGTCAAATCTGCATCCAGACGTCTGCCAGGAGCCTTGTGATGCATTTTATCAAGATGCAACTTGTTAAGAGAAATATACCAAAGTTGCTTTGTAGGTTATAAATAGTTTTAAATATTTATTTCATTATCACTTCAATCACTTGTCCTGTCAAGCTCCTTTTCTTCCCGTTAAGGACCCTTGCATGTTGACAGCTCAGGTTTAATCATCCGTCACTGTCACTTCTCTTTACGGTGTGATAAAGACTGACGTCAGTCCATGACATTTTCTAAATCTGTCTCACATCCGTTCATTTGTCTTTGAGTCTGTGTTTCTGTCAGACAAAGAGTCGGGCTCACTTCAGACTCTTGATTCTGTTTGATTCCAACCAAACTTTCAGAGTCATGAGGCGGTTTTATAGGATTCCCATGTGGTATTTTTTTTGGCTGTGACACCGTGACATAGTTTTTTTTTTTCCTTCCGATTCCCCGGTTAGTCATCCTCCTAAGTGAAAATGTGTGTAACCTACAAAATCCTTGACCGGCGAAAAGCTGTCTGTGTCTTAAAAACTTAGAAAAGACAGCTTAAACAGATCTGTGCTTGTGTGCAAACAGATCGTGCTCAAAAGAAACAGAGTTCTCATAAAACCAATGTGACCCTCAGCCTTAATACAAATGCAAAATGACAGCCAGCCTTCCTCTGCTTAACCAGAAGTCATTGGCTGGCGCCCACTCGATTAGAGAGCACACACTGCCTTAAGTAGCCGAACAGAACAGGTTGTTCCCTAAATCTCAAATGTCCTTTCCTTAAATCGCATAATCTGTCAGAAGTTATTCATCGTCAAGAGTCGGTTTCATTTCTCTCCAGAAGAGAAGGAGAGACACCAATCCAGCAACGTGGTTTTCTGGGCCGTCACAGATGATCACTGATGCAGGGAATGTGTCACCTTTCGCAAATATCAACTTCCAGCTTCCAGGCTTCAGCAAGCATCATGAGCTGAGAAAGAAATCCATGCATGTCTTTTTAATGACGGAGGAAGTGACAGCAGAGAACAGAAACGACACAGATATATATATATTTTTTGAGGTACTCAAACCATCGCGTGAACTGTTTCCTTCGGCGCAAATGTTCCCACTATCTCCAATTAGCAGAAAGCAAGAGAGCCAGTCGCCAGAGATGTGGGAAGCTTAACCGGAGTCATTATAATGTGCAGTATGTCTGCGTGACGGTGTTGTAACAGATGACGGATGTTACAGCACGCCTGCTCCTGTTGTGCAGCTCTCATGGCCTACCTGGGTGTGCGATTACATAACTGCCGAACAGAAAAGTTATCACAGGACATCTCTTCCCTCTCTATCTCTCAACATCGACCTCCCCGTGTGTGTCTCTCACTTCATATACCCTTCATAGACAGATCCACCAAATATCTTTCACTGTCACACATTTGCTAAAGCACACCCACGCAGAAAAGCACGAGCCATCTGTTTGGAGGCTTGCTGAAGCGTGCATTAGTTGAACCTGGCTGAAAAATGAACCGTACTCTCTAACACAACCGCGTGGACCGACTGTTACAAGCAGTGGAAATGAGAGAGCACTAAATCTGCTCCTGTGAGCATCATTGCAAAATAACGGCCTGGCCAGCCATCCTGACTCTGTTCCCCTTCGACAGCAGAGAATCGGTCTGGCTCCCTTGGGCTTGACCTTTGACTTCCAGGGGACAGTACCAACAGACGCAGAAGAAAAATGGCTCTCGCTGTCATTGGATAGGCGCGGAACCAATCGGAGAAATGAAGCATGCGACGAAGGCAGAGCGACAAGCAGACTGGTGACAACACATCCAAATATGGTGTTCGGTGGAGCAGGGGCACCAGTGAATGACTGATGCCAGTTTAGCAGAAAGACTTGGCGATCTAAAACGTTATTAGCAATTCTGCCACGTTCTCGGTTTTTTCAAGTACAGTGATCCCTCGCCAATTCGCGCTTTAAGTACCGCGGTTTTAGTTATTCGCGGATTTTTCAGAAATATACAATGTAATTAAAAAATCAAGAAAAAAATTGCAGAAATCTCGCAAAAATCCACCCCACTGCAGGCGAGAGGCCGCAGCTGCCAGTGAAACATCAAATGATAACTCACAGCCTTCTGTAAGCAACAGGAGAAACACAGACGGCCCAGAACTCTAGAATCTGTGCGCTGATTGGCTAAGACGCATCACCCAAGCATCACAGGATGTTGTCCACATTCTCTCACAGCGAAGAAATGTTGTGAGCCAGCCTGGCCCCTTTAAGAAGGTAGCCTCATGGGTAATGGTGTTTGGGTGTCGTGGGACGGCAGAACGAAAACGGCGTTAGATGAAAAGTGTATTAAACATCAACAGCAGCCCAGCGTGTATAGATTTACATTCTCTATTAACCGTCAGGAGCCCAACAATACAACCTGTGTGATGTTACAAGTTCCTGCAGTGACAGAATAAAGTGCTCGTTCCATGCAGAGAAAACCGGACTTTTTCTTTTGTTCTTGTTAGCGTGTTAGCCGCTAATTACGAGCCAAAAATAGCACAATACCAGTGGTTTCCTTACTACGGTTCAGAGACCAGAGGCTGTGAAGGTAACAGAAAGACCACAGTTGAGCCTTTGTCTTGTTTCACTGCAGTGCTTTGCTACTTTTTTGCGGTTTGTAAACATATTTAAACACATTATTTAGGCTCGGGGGGCTCCGGCTCCAAATCGCGGCTTTTGATTTTTGCGGGGGCGGCGCCGGTCCCCATTAACGACAAAAACTAAGGGATCACTGTACTGGCTTTTGGACACACCCGCATGAGTCATCACATCAACCCCACACCAACCCGCTGCGATTGGTTCGGTGCGTTCTGTACCGGTGGAAATGGCTGTGAATGCCAGTCCAGCAAAATGCTGCACTTAAATATGCTGTTAAAAGAGTTAACGTACACCAGGGCTCCCCAACCCCGGTCTGGTCTGTGGGTCATTTGGTACCGAGCCGCAGAGAAAAAATAAATAACTTCCATTATTACCGTTTGATTTATTATCCGAGTCTAAATGATGTTTTATTTTCAAAAATGACCAGATTCTCTACATTACATCCATCTACGACTTAGTCTTGACACATGACAAGACTTCAAGACCCGTGTCCTGGTCACGTGATACATGTAAACCCTTCAAGCTGGCAAAATGAGTAAAAAAAAAAACAAACATAAGTGGAAAGTGCGCGGATAGAATGTTACCGATGTTCTATTGTTGGCGCGCAATGTTATGAGGACGCTTCTAATAAAGTTGTAAGTGAATACACAGCAGGTTTACATTTATTATAATACAACAAAAATCCCACCGTTTTTATGTCGGTCGTATCATTTTAATTTTTGTGTATTTATCTGCAACACCTTTTACAGACCGGTCCGTGAAAATATTACCTGACATTAAACCGGTCCGTGGCGCAAAAAAGGTTGGGGACCACTGACCTACATGACAAAGGAAATGCCTCTGGTGAATCATTATACACAGAGTTGTGGCTCTATTTTTCTACGATTACAGTTTTTAATATCTGTGACTTGCATACAAAGTGTCCTTGTGAGTTTGGTCCAATTCATAGACATCTCTAGAAACAGTCATCTAAACTCAAAAGTCATAATGCTCTCTCTCTCTCTCTGCATTTGTAAAAATAATCATGTACACTCTTGATCTTCTTTTTATCTGCAGAGGAGATGAGAGCTCCCCCCTCACCATTAACACTCATCACCCTCCAATTATGACCATTAGCATTGCATCAGAAGAGGCTTTACCACAGTGGCCGATGATTTCAGGGCTGAAGAGAAGTGCCAAGAGAGTAGTAAAGTAAGTGGGTGACCTCCATAGGTGACGCGACAAATAACTATCCAGTTAAAACGAATGAAGAGCTGTTGAAATTGGTGTCACAGCCCTTTTCGAGAGGAGAGAGAAGTTACGATAGTCAAGTTGGCAACCCAGGAACAAGAATAGTGAGAGATCCTGAGAGGAGACGGGAAAAATGGCAACTGGGTGACACAGAAGTGGAAACCTATCACGGCGGTATGAAGAGTGAAAGGAGCGAGTGGTATGAGGACTGAATAAGAATAAGGCCCATGAAGGTGATGGGGTTGATGGCCCATGATGAGCAGTGATTCCCAAAGTGTGGGCCGCGGCCCCCTGGTGCGCCATCGAGGTACTGCAGGTGGGTGGGTTAGGGTTAGGGTTAGGGTTACAAAAACAAATCTTCCTTTCTAGTAGTGCTGGGCGATATGGAAAAAATCATATATCACGATATGGACTATTTTATATCACGATAACGATATATATCACGATATACCATAATAAAGTATGTTTTCAGTTATTCTCTGAAAAGTTTGACAAAAATTTCATTGCTTACTTTTCAACTTTATTTTGAAAGGACATTTAGCTGAACTGTCACAAACATACATTTTAGTGCAGCAAAAACAGGTAGGTACAGAGGTACAGTAGCTTTCACATTTTTTTTAAAGTGCACAACAGTTTCTGAGAGGAAAAACACATTTTTGCACTGAAGTTCAGCTATAAAAAATAAACACAAATTATTTTTCAACTTTCTGAAATCTGTAACCTTGTAGTGCAAAGTTTGCAAACCAATACAAAGTGTCTAAAGTAAACATCAGGGTTTAACCATGAATAAAAGTGCAAACATAAAAGGCTACTTTGTAGAAGTAGATATGATTCTATCAAATTTATCGTTGCAGGTTATTTAATTATATATTTGCTGTAATAATTGATAAAATTAGGTTAGAAACGATAGAAACGATAGAAGAGAAATGGCACGATACACACTTTTCTATCGTCCCCACGATATGTATCGTCATATTGCCCAGCACTACTTTCTAGTTATAAATGTGATTGGGGAGGTGTTTCGAATTTGAGGTCTCTGACACGCCATCTAAGTTTAACAGCTAAAATGAATTGATGCATTACTGCGAGTAAAAACTCAATAACTATCCAGGTACCCAAACGCAAATCCAGATGTCAATATAATGTCAATGGACGAAAATACAATATAATACAATACAATACAATGGACGAAAATCTGCTATTTCCAAGTCCTCAGGTCCAGGCCTGGTATGGTGGAGGGCGCCGCTGCCCTGCAGTGGGACAAACCTCAACCATGTGGGTCTCAACTCTCCTTGTCACTCCGACCCACTCCTTGTTCTTTCACGTCTGTTTGCAAAAGCCAAGATGACCGGTCACCTTGGCCAGATCCACACTGGGAGTCAATAAACCAATGAGTGACCTTATCTGCTCCTCCAGGAGATCAATTACTGTTGTTTTAACAAAACTAGAATCAACATGGACATACATACAAAGGGTCCCTAGTTCTCATTCCACTGTCCAAGGCAAAATCTGATGCAAACAGCAAAGATTTGGCTGAAATTCACAAATGTTTGCTAATAAATGAGAGGAAATGTTTACATAAAAAGGGAGGAGGGGAGTTGGTAGTTAAGGTTAATGGACCTTTCTAACAGTCCTGTAGTCTATTCCAGTTAAAGACCACTCTCTTTTCACTTTGGTGAATCTTAAACACCTCATCTTAAGCCTCTTGTCGGTCCCACTCAAGACCGTCGGTATTTCACACGCCGGTTAGGTTTAGGTACCAGGTTTAGATTAGGTTTAGGTGCCAGAACTGCTTGGTTAGGGTTAGGAAAAGACCCAGGTTTGGCTTTCAATGCAAACTTTCATTAAGCTCAGTTGCATATTCAAAAATGAAGTTAAAGTATAACCTATATACCACAACGTGATGCTAAAGGTCCCGAGAGAGCATCGGTACGTGTTCAGACTAAGAGTGGCTAGCTGATAAGTCCTTTTATGTTAATCAAGTGCTAACATCAGTGACACAGGTCAGCCTTGGTTGTAGCTGAATATTACTGACTTTTAAAATAAAAATAATCTTTTGTTACCTCCGCAAAGGAGGTTATGTTTTTGCCAGCGTTTATCTGTCTGTCTGTCTGTGTTCAAGATAACTCAAAAAGTTATGGATGGATTTTAATGAAATTTTTTAGGAGTTATCAGAAATGTGAAAAGGAAGAACTGATTTCATTTTGGGTGTGATCCAGACGAAATCCTGGATTCTGGATCACTTTCAAATTTTCGATAACATTGTGGTAAATGGAGCCAAAAATTCTGTTTCTCAATATCTCCTTTAATTATTGCCCAAAAACTCATGAAATTTGACTCAGGGATTGACAATGGGAACCTCCATCAAATTTCAAAGGCTGATCCGGATCTGATCCAGAAGGCAGATTTTATCGCTATATGGGGAGAACTGTTGCGCTTGGCGGAGGTCTGCGCTCTCCGAGTGCTTTTCTAGTTCCAAATATGGTGATTAGGATCACCACCGTTACATTGACGTGTCATGTATGGGAAGAAAAACCTGGACACTTTAGACTTGGGAAGATTCTCTTTAACAGCAGACAACCCACTTTCTTACACTCAGTTTCATAAATTACTGGACATAAGAAAACAACCCAGGAACCACAATATAATAGCACCTTTTTAAAATACTTTAAAAGAATGTTTCAAATGTTATCTCTGTCACAACTGGCTCTGAAAAGTTACAGATGTTTTTTAATCATGTAATAGCATCTGGACAGATTTGACTTCATATTTATGGATTAAACGTTCTAGAAATACATTCTACAATTAACTGTATCAATACAGATTTTTCTGCTGTATAGCAGAGTGTTTCTAAAGATAGAAGGACTTCCCAAATGTGCCACTCTGCTGCACTTTCGTCAATGGAATGTTTGTGAAAACCTACATCTCAGGATCTGATTGATCAAAGCCTCTGTGGAATCTTCACAGCCAACAGAACTGGAGGGCTGTTCGCACATCAGCGTCACTTGCATTTTCCAACCAGAATAAAGAACAAAAAAACAGTTTCTTCAAGGTGAGTCCCTGCCATCTGGCCTTTGTACTCTCCTACTGCCAACAGACACGCAGAGACGTGGGATTACATGAATCGAGTGGAGTTTTTCCACGAGGACATATTGTAATTTACGATGATGAAACATCTCAGATAAGGCTGAATTCAGAGCTCGGCCACAGAAAGTGAGGTTGTTTGTTCTGGTTCTTCTTTGGCTACGAGCTCAGTGGGTTTTTGTTGCAGAGCGGTCACTTCCTTTGGAGTCTTAATTTTCATGTGATAGCGGGCTTTTCTCTGTGGAACGTAGCATCTGGTCGTTAGTGCCGCTTTTTTGTGGCATGCTGCATTCTTCCCTTTTTACAAGGTGTTCTCTGAGCCACTTGATGTTCCAATTGTGTTTTGCTTTGGTTAAAAAAAAAAAAAGTCTTTATGGGCTTGCAGCTGAGTTTTTCTCCCCATTCATCTTGTGTACTGCATGTGTATGTTTCAGGTGTTCGAGAGTGATTACTCTCATTTGTTCCTGGTACCTGGGGGCGCTCAAAAGGAAGAGGCTAATTGTGAAATTAAGCGTTCTTTGAAATAATTTTTAACTGCGCTTTTGCTGCTTTGCCATGTCTACATTTCTGGAGGTAATAAAGCACCATGGCATGGTTTTTGGGCAGCGTGGTGGCTTGGTGGTCAGCACTGTTGACTTACAGGAAGAAGGTTCCTGGCTCGAACCTTAGTGGGGGGCCTTTCTGTGTAGAGGTTTGCATGTTCTCTCCATGCTTGTGTAGGCATCTCCAGATACTCCAGCTTCCTCCCAAAGTCCAAAGAACATGCATTTTAGGTTAATTGGTGGTTCTGAATTGCCTGTAGGAGTGATCGTGAGTGTGCATGGTTGTACAACTACATGTGGCCCCTGCAATGGACTGGCGACCTGTCCAGGGTGGACCCCTGCCTTCACACAAAGAGAGCTGGGATAGACTCCAGCAGACCCCTAGATAGGGCTAAACAAGTATCGATAACGGATGGAGTTTTTAAGTTGTTTTTTTTTTGTTCGATATCACTCTATACCAAAGACCAAAGGGTTAATCGGGAGAACGATCCAGAGATTCACCTGTAATGAAATTAAGTAGCTCAGACTTCAACCAGAGAGTGATAAAAACATGAGATATTTCCAAACCGTTTCTGACACTGTTTAAAAAAGGATGAGGAGCAAGGGAGTGAAAACTGTGCAGGTGTACAAGACTGATTAGGGAGAGAAAATACTCTTTTCAGTTACATCACAATTCACAAGAAAATAGATCACGAGAGCACAAGGTGCTTCTCACTGATGAATAGTCAGAATGAAGAACGGCCCAGGAGGAAGCTTACCTCCCACACTGGAGCCATTACTCTGCACATTCCAGCGCATTACCATGCGCATGACTTACCAAAGAGCTGGCGGTGGAATATAAACTTCCCGGCTAACAGGCCGGTGATGATGGCCAGTATCCAGCATATTACTTTCAGGATGTTCCACCCGAGGCCCGGGTACTTGTTGAACAGGAAGGAGAAGCAGTTGCCCACCACAATCATGTGGGCCTCGGTCTGACTGTGGGAGACGGGGTCCTCGGCGAAGATGAGGAAGTTGAAGAAGGTGACGAGGTAGGCCACGATGAGACGCGACCACGGGTGCTGGAAGTAGTAGCGAAAACAGGAATCTATTTCCATCCTGCTGAGCCCCCCGGCCACGCTCCACCTAGAAGTCACAGAGAAAGCGCTTCTTTCAGTCAGACTGAATTACACCCGACTCAGCTTGGCAGATTACAGTGAAAACATCCCTTTGGGTCAGATTAAAGTTCTGAATGTCACTGAGGTTTGCTGTGGATTGGGATTAAGCTCAATTCAGACAGCCCAACACTCAAATAATGACTGATAACAAAAGCAGCTTTGGCCGTAATGCTTCTGTTATCTCACAAATGTGACAAAGATCCCGATGATCAGACTGTTTAGTCGCCAACACAGCAAAGGAACAGCAGCAGCGAAGCCTCTTTAAAGGGCGACGAGTTTATCAGCAAGAGTCTACCTTTCAAAAGGAGGAAATTCTTCATGAGTCACTGAAAGAAAGTGTCAAACCTTGATGAGGTGAAATCCTGAAGTGCTACAAAGCTATTAGCTATAAATCTCAGGCTTTCGCAGGCTTATCCTCGGAGCCTGACAGCTTTGCGCTCCTCTCAATGAACTGCTGCTTTGCGCTGAAGCTTTGCTCTCGAACAACCGCCAAGCGGCACTTGGGTTGGTCCCCATCTGAATTTTTAGAAAGTCAACAGCTATTATTTACCCACAAACTAATACTTCCCCACAGTCCCGCCTGTCCGGACTTCCCAAAACAACCTCTTTTCTTAAAATACACCACAGCAGAAATTTGGAACGACGCAGTGGCTCCAGAGATAGAGCTGCCACAGTGGAGCACCCATGTGAGTGTCCGGTTTCACCAGCGTCATACTATATTTGTCTTATTAACGGCCACCCTGAGAGAGACGGGTCCACCAACAGAGGCTGCAAATGCTGAATAAAGTGGGATCCAGTCACAAACACCACATGGCACTAGTGCTGGACAATATGACGATACATATCGTGGGGACAATAGAAAAGTGTGTATCGTGCCATTTCTCTTCTATCGTTTCTAACCTCATTTTATCAATTATTACAGCAAATATGTAATTAAATAACCTGCAACGATAAATTTGATAGAATCATATCTACTTCTACAAAGTAGCCTTTTATGTTTGCACTTTTATTCATGGTTAATGCCTTAAACAGAGTTCTCTTCAACCCTGATGTTTACTTTAGACACTTTATATTGGTTTGCAAACTTTGCACTACAAGGTTACAGATTTCAGAAAGTTGAAAAATAATTTGTGTTTATTTTTTATAGCTGAACTTCAGTGCAAAAATGTGTTTTTCCTCTCAGAAACTGTTGTGCACTTTAAAAAAAATGTGAAAGCTACTGTACCTCTGTACCTACCTGTTTTTGCTGCACTAAAATGTATGTTTGTGACAGTTCAGCTAAATGTCCTTTCAAAATAAAGTTGAAAAGTAAGCAATTATATTTTTGTCAAACTTTTCAGAGAATAACTGAAAACATACTTTATTATGGTATATCGTGATATATATCGTTATCGTGATATAAAATAGTCCATATCGTGATATATGATTTTTTCCATATCGCCCAGCATTACATGGCACCCACGGATCAATGATACCGAAAAGTTATTGTTATCGGTAAAACAAAACAAAAAAAAAGTTGTAATGAATGGTAGTCTGTTATTTTCCAAGTGTTCTGCATAGTTATTTATATTTTCTTTACTTAAGATTTGTATTTATTTTACTATAGTATTGTTTTTAACTTTTTATTTGATATTGTTGTTTTTCTCTGTTTTTATTCTTTTATTTCATCAGATATAGTTTCTTATATTCATTGATAATTTAGGGATTTTTATTTGTTTTAGCCTGCACAGCACTTTGGTCAGCTGAGGTTGTTTTAAATGTGCAATAGAAATAAACTATGACTTGAGTTCTGCATTCACACTTTCAATGTTGATCATATATTTGACCAATGAGATGAAGATTTACTGCCCGAGACACCAATTTAGATGCAAATTTGCATTGAACTAATTTAGTGATATAATTTCGCGATATAAGTGCTGTTGTTTCTCAGTACTTGTTTTGAGTACTGAGAAATGGTGCTTTGCGAATCCACTAGGTGGCAGTAGCGTGTTGCATTTAGGGTTTTTTGCAGACACGGCCACTTCTGGCAACACGCCGAAACGAATACACATCGTTCATTTTACGTCATTTTCTACCTTCAAACAACCACGCTGTACTTCTGCGATGCTGCGGAGCATAAATAACATAAATCCAAAACAAAGAAGCTACACCTCTATCCCTTCACGGCTGATGTGATGTGGGTAAAATGGCTGAGAGATCTCCGTACAGAATATATGGACGGCACCGATGCAGCGTGAGTGGAAGAATGTCGACAAGCTGAACCTCACAGGAAAATCCAGGTTACGTTCCTCAATTTATCGAGAAAAATACCAGCGCCGATGGCTACAGGAGTGGTGATCCCGTCTACTTTGCCTCGAATAACTGGAGGAAGCCCTAAAGACGCCATGTTCGGTGGTAGTCTCTATTATATTATTATTAATATAAAAACAGTGGTACCTCTACTTACGAACGTCTCTACATACGAAATTTTCAGGTTACGAAACGCCTCAAAGGGAAAATATTGCCTCTTGTTACGAAAGAAATTTCAGGACATGAAAGGCAAAAATACAGTAACGCTGCTACTCGCAGCTCCCAGAGTTTACCGAACGTGTACATACTTGTCGGCTCTGTATCTCGATTTGAAAGCGGTGCGTCCGAGCTGCTCTGCCATTGGCTATCGCTTAGCATCTTCCTGGCATCCCATTGGCTAGGAGGCCCCTTGTCTGTATGAGCGTAACCCAGCAACCCAGGTAAACAAACAATTATTACCTCCACCAAGGAGCTTATGTTTTTGCCAGCGTTTATCTGTCTGTCTGTGTTCAAGATAACTCAAAAAGTTGTGGATGGATTTTGATTAAATTTTCAGGAGTTGTCAGAAATGTGAAAAGGAAGAACGGATTTCATTTTGGGTGTGATCCGGAAGAAATCCTGGATTCTGGATCACTTTCAAATTTTCGATAATTATTACGCTCAGTGGAGGTCTGCGCTCTCTGAGTGCTTTTCTAGTTCTAATATGTATTTCTTACAGGTTTTTATGTCATTTCATGTATTATTTATAATTTATTAAAAAAATAATGTTCGAATTTTTGGGGGCTTTGAACGGATTAGGGCATTTACATGGAAAACACGTCTCTACTCACGAAAGTTTCAGGTTACGAAACTACTTGCAGAACCAATTAATATCGTAAGTAGATTTACCACTGTACTATTTATAAAAACATGTTACTGGACTACAATTAATTCAGTTTATTTTCTTGTTTTTTGGCTCTAATGGTCCAACACACTGATGTATTGATTTATATATCGCAATTTATATCGTCATCGCACGTTCGGCTGTGATATTATCACATCTTCCGTTAATATCTACAGCCCTCATACACCATTTATTTCATTTATCTCAATTGCCTGATATATTCAATAATAACTAAAAATAGTTTACTTGCGTGTTTCCCTTCATTTATTTTAAAATCGCGGATATGTAGTCTTACATAGGGGTGAGTATTGGCAAGGACCTGATATGTATCATGATACTTGGGTCACGGTACGATATTATCACGATATCACTACATTGCAATATTCTACCCAGTTAATATCAAAATTAAAAGTAGAGATGAAAAATCAAGTTGCTGTATATGTTCATCAGATGTTATTGATCATTCAGAGGACAAATTGAGTCAAAACTATTTGCTTCAAAACAACCTATGTATTGTTTATTATTAGTGTTTTTGCACATTTAAGTAACCATTACAACATACTGAAGATATCGATATTAGGAGCTGAAAAATCGATATTATATTGGGCGGCCAAAAATCACAATGTATTGTCAAATAGATTTTTTTTCACACCCCTAGTGTTACATTGGAAAAATATCCCAGTTTTATGATCACAACTGCATATTTGCAGCAAACATCTTGTCAGTGAGCTATGAGAGTGAAAAAAAAAAGAAAGAAAAAAAGAAATATAATCGCTCATTACTTGTAATCAGGTAACATGTTCAATTAATTTTGGTATTGATTTGAGGTGATTTCCATCTATCTCCATCTAACCCCTTTAGGTCGAACCAAGAGACATTTAGTTTAATGCAAAATAAACTACAAAGACATGTCTGTTACTTCTGGCAAATTCTGAACACACGCGCGCGCACACACAAGCCTCCATCTCCTGCGTTGAAGCCAGCTGTCCCATCACCCACCCAGGTCTCAACACAACAGGCTTCAGCAGAATTATCTGATTACACAACTTCAACCCACTGAGATGTGGGACGACGGAAACCCGCGTGAGTCCCACCTGCACATCACTGCGCATCACTTTCATCCCCACCTGCTCCGCGCCGGCGCTCCTCTCAGTCGACGGCCAGGACGAGGTGATGCCCGGCTCCCAAGCGGCCCTGCTGCCACATCGGGCCGACGGCGGCGTTCAAATCTTCAAAAAGATGCTGGACGTGCGGCTGTAGACGTGCTGTCCACGCGACCTGCTGCTTGAGTACGAAAGAGGCTCCCCGAAATCGTCGGCCATCGCGCCGAACCGTCCACGCGCCGGGCGGCGATTCGGCAGCGACTCGGAGCAACTGGGTGGTCGGTGGGAAGCCACTGGTGCTGCTGTGGAATGGATGGAGGTGGCCGGGTCCACACAGCGCGCTTAACATCATCAGAGGGAACCGCAGCCCACGTTTACTCACCAGTGTCAAGCCGGAGCGAGTGACGTCGTGCGACTTCCGGTGGCTCCTTTCAAAATAAAGTGGCAATTGTTTATCAACATTTGATTCTCTGTGAAGCATTAGTGACATAGCACCACACTTTAAGATCCATAAAATAAAGCAGAGACGTTTAAAGTTTTTTTTTTTTGTTTTTTTTTTGAAGCCCTTGGCAAAATTCTTTTTGGGGGTCAAACTCTTTGGCACTGTTTAGACTTGGTATTAACATCTATCTTGATAAGGGCTGACCCCAAATCAGTAAGGTTATCCCGTTATTGTGTCGAAGTACAATTTATAACACCCCCCCCCCCCCCCCCCCCCCCCCCCCTTTGGTTTTACCAGACAGCCAACTGCAAGTGGCCACGAATGTCACCTGCATTAATGCTACAACGCTACAGTTCTTTTTAGCTGTTGGGGGGTGACAGCATGCCAGAGACCTCATTTGGGGATGGTCTGGAGCACATGCTTTTTGTAGTGCAAACAACTCATGAGCCACATTGTAGGACCGAGAACCTAACTGATGCTTTCTGTGTAGGTGGAAGGACATACTAATTCAGTGCACAATAACAAACAAAACCCATAGCAACTAACAACAATATACCATCACAGCAAAATGAGCTCAAGAAGTTGGACTGTCCAGGGTAAGAAGGAGTAATTTAGTGAATTGCTACCTCCTGCAGATAAAAAGAAATGCATATGGTATTTCCAAGCCATAACTCATGTACTTGCTTTTTGCATATAGGGCAGAAGATTGAGATTCAATTGTAATATTTCACTTGAGATACACTAGGAAACGCATGTTAATGCCAGGTATGAGCGTATGCACTTCGAGTTCTCCACTTGGGATTCGAATCACTAAGGACAGATGGTAATATCGGGTCTAAACAGGACCATTTTAGATGATCCAGGAAAAATGTTGCATGATGGGAGAGGGAGGTAAGAATTTCAAGAATGGATTGACTTTTCTGACTTTACAAACTTGTAAAAAGAAAAATCAGAAAATTCTCAGATTTGCAAGAGGAATGTCACTGGGATTAACATTGTTACACGCAACGTAAAGAAGGAACAACCTGTACATTTTAGACAGCTCAGTAACATCTCTTTCATGGCACTTCCTTTGTATTCAGCCTCATAAAGCACTGAGCATAAGTGAACAAACCACAACTTCCTTTTCGGCTGCTCCTTGTTCAGGGCAGATCTCAGCAGAGTGATCTGCATGGTTGATTTGGCTCAGGTTTTACACCAGATTCTTTTCCTGACACAACCAGGAACAAACCACAAACACAAGATAAAAGAACCTGTAGTAGTCCTTGTTGCAGAATGTAAAAGATATTACCATTGTCCCAACTAGCACTGAAAGGTTTAACAGAGGTTCAGAAGTTTTTAATCACATAATCACAGCATCTGAGAAGACATTCATTCATATTAATGGTGTTGCCTTTTTTTTTTTTTTTTATGAAACATTTCTAAATATGTGTTTAACTGTAAAAATTTTCCATTTTTTAACCTTTTCAAACAATGAGCTTTGGGCTGATAAGTCAAAGACTCTTTTGGTCGAAGTAAAACTAGGCAGGCTTCTTGCACAGCATCTCAAATAGTTCTGGGAGGTAATGAGAACTTATCTGGCCCAAAGTTGAAGCAAGTAATTTACCAGAATTCTGTAAAACTTGAAATAATCGATCTGGCAACGCTTGTTTCTTATTGTTTGAATAATCAGTGATGTTCATGAGTATCTGTTTTGATGCTAACACTTGACTTACAGTTTCAGCATCTGTCTTGTTTGAAGTGACAAAATACACACATGCTGTGAAGACGGGTTCGCTCAGTTTCCTGTACTTCTCTGTCAGCGGCTCTTCGGCTTGACGCAGAGCTGAGATTCCCTTTGGTGATGGGATCACTTTGCTGTCATAAAATGTATCTATTTAGGGAGGAGGAGGAAGGACAGAAAGAAACCCTGGTGACTCCCAGATGTTTCATGGTTTCCCCTCAAGTAGGACATGCTGCTAAGAGGCTGAAAATTATTTTTGTTCTTATGGGTCAGAGACAAAATTCAGAATGAAAAAGAAAATGATTAAAAGATTCAGCTGGTTAGCTATAGTTACAAAGAGTAACTGGGCTGTATGAGGGTTTGCTTTTACTTCATTAACAAACTAGAAAAGCACTCGGAGAGAGCAGACCTCCGCCAACACAACAATTCCCTCATATAGCGATTTACACCATAAATATTAGTCGTACATATAGCACTGACAATATGGGACCACTAAAAAAGTACCATATCTTCCTTTATTTTGTGATGCGCACAAAAATAAATAATAAAGCTATAAAGATTTCATGCAATATTTGTTTCCAAAGTCAATATATTGAAATTAAACAACCTCAATATTTTTATAGAGATTGCAATAAAATCCGGCTTCTGGATCAGATCTGGATCAGCCTTTGAAATTTGATAGAGGTTCTCATTGTTAATCGCTGAGTCAAATTTTAGGAGTTTTGGGCGATAATTAACGGAGATAATGAGAAACAAAATTTTTGGCCCCATTGACCACAATGTTATCGAAAATTTGAAAGTGATCCAGAACCCAGGATTTCTTCCAGATCACAGCCAAAATGAAATAATTTCTTCCTTTTCACATTTCTGACAACTCCTGAAAATTTAATCAAAATCCATCCATAACTTTTTGAGTTATCTTGAACACAGAACAAACAAACAAACAGACATACAGATAAACGCCGGCAAAACATAACCTCCTTGGCAGAGGTAAATATTGGTACATATACTATGTATATATTTGAGATTATACAGAACAATTATTTTTTTTAAAAAAACTGTCCATATAGAATATGAATAAATGTCATTATTGTTGCTCACTGAACAACTCGATATCATGAAAGACATAAGACACAATTCAACAATAAGCTGTAAAGAGCATAAAAATAACCATTAAGATACGCTTCATCTTTATATACTTTTCTTTTTTGACCTGAGGCAAATGTTTCTTTCTCTACATGGAGACCACTTAGACCAGACTGAGTGCACCGCTCCTTTGACAGAGTAAGGTCGCGTGACCTTTTCAGTGGTTAACAGGGCTCTTCATAGAAATGCACGATGTCCCTCAGGAGCAGTTAACTGCAGGACGTGTTCTGGAAGTAGTTCTGCAGAGTCGGTACAGCAATATTCTCAGTTCTTTCTACAAAAAATAGTTTCACATGCACAAAAAAATATATTATATTGTCATACATTTATATATTAACTATATTGAATAAAGGACATCTACTGAATCCTGTCATCATTAAAATGTGATGATTTTCATTCCCAAACACCACAGCATTGGGCTAAAATCAACATCACCAAAGGCTCAAAAGCTTCGCATGATGTCAAACCCACACCCATGAGCTGATGATGAAATGATACCAGTAAGTCAAACATGAGATATGAAATCTGCCAACTGGAATAATATGAATTTGGTCTGCAGCTGTGCATGTGCTGGGTGCATGTAGGAGCAGGTGCACATGAACTGACACGTGTGTAAAATGAGCCTGGAAAGAGGCTGTGAGAACAGATGCTGAAGATGACTGGAGCTGTAAATCATGACACCCACAAGTTGTTTTGTTTTGTTTTTTCAGTGCAAAAGACCCCATGATGGGCAGCACAGTGACTTGGTGACTTCGCTGTTTCCTCCCAGCAGGAATGTCTGTGGTTTGAATCTCAGCTGGGGCCTTTCTGTGTGAAGTTTCTCTCCCTGTTCTTGTGTGGGCTTTTCCCCAGATACTCTGTGTTTTTCTTCACTGTTCAAAAACGGATATGTTAGGCTAACTGGTGACTCTAAGTTTCCCACTGGAGTGAGTATCTGCCTCCTGCCTTTTGCCAAAAGAGCTGGAACAGGCTTCAGCAGACCCTGAATAAGAAGATGATGGGCAATGGCTGCGGTTACATGATGTTTTTTAATTCGGAATTAAAATTAGGAATTAAATAATTCCGAATTAAACTATTTTCCTTCGAGTTTACATGGAAATAGTAATTCCGAATTAAGGTTTACATGGAAAACACGTTAGTTCGGCTTTATCCAACTCCGCTTTAGGTCTGGGGGTTGGGAAGAGTTCTGATTGGATGGGGGGGGCGGACGTCTTTACATCTACCGGAAGAAAACAAACTTAGCTAACTGGTTAGCAACAACATTCCACTTATTTTTGACCTGGGTGGCGTCTCTATCTGCGAAACCTCCTTCATTTAACCTGGCCGCTTTGAAAAGCTCACAATTTTTATGTTTCCTGCCATCTGTTCTTTTAATTATTTCCAGTTCCTCCAAGCTATTTATTAAATAAATCGTCTCTGCTCTTGAACACCGTTTACTGCGGCTGCCGGAATATAAGCGTCATCGCGACAGACGGGCAAGAGAACGAGCATGCGCAGAAAGACGGGAATTAATTTAAAGAGGAATGAGTGTTTACATGACCGCGGAATTACTTAATGCGGAATTAAAATGGGAATAAACCAGCCACTTACTTCGGAATTAAGTTAATTCGGAATTAACATTTTCATATGGAATTAAGTGTTTACATGGTAACTTTTATTCGGCTTTAACTTTAATTCTGAATTAAAGAGGAATTAAACTTCCCATGTAAACGCACCCAATGATAATGAATGGATAGATGGAAGACAGCAGGGCCACACTCCGTCAAAATGATGCCGCATCCTGACCGACCAATTCAAAAGGAAGGTTCCCTGAGTGCCAAACAAGCACCAACACCCCCACAAACAGGTTGAAGACATCCAGAAGGTAGGTTTCTGTTGTAGTTCCTCTACTGACCACTGGGTGCTGCCTCCAAAAACAGACCAAATCCCAACTGACGCCCCCATGTTATGATGCCCAACTTTATAGGAGAAATAAACATATTTTCAGGTCCACCTGTTGGCATGGAGGTCAATTTGCTTTTATGATACTGCTTTACATTTACATTTATTTGGCTTCTTGCTTGACACCTCCCGCTAGCCACTACCCAGTACCCGCTAGCTGCTACCCGCAAATTGCGGGTTTAAGAACCTCAGCTAAACGCTAATGCAATCTTCCGCTTCGCTAAAGCCCCTACCCGCTATGCCGACTCCCTTACTCACATTGTAGGTGTGGCAATGGGCGTGTCTCTTGCCCTTTTTCGCAAACTTGGTATCTTGCGATCGCGGGAAGCGGGTGGACGGGTTGTGGAAAGCGCGTTGCGGGTAGCGCAACCTGCTCTTAAAGGCAATGGCTACTGACGCACTGATTGGTTTAACAGGTGGAACGCCCTAACCACTCCTATGCATAATGTAGCGGTTAGCGCCGGTAGGATAGCGGGTTTAGGGAGGTGGAACATTGTGTTCTTTGCGGGGGAACGCCCCTCCCGCTACCTGCTATCCCTTAATAGCGGCTTTAGGAGATTTGGCGGAAGATTCGGGCCCATTATGTCATAAAAGAAATGCAATGAGAAGATCGATGGGCACTGCTCTGCATGTTTTAGAAGAGCCCTGGTCTATGGTTTTGGAGTACCTAGTGGTCAGTAGAGGAACTGCTATTTTGTTACTTCCTGGATTGGCTTTAACCCAGAAGTGGAGGTGTTGGCAGGAACCCAGATATTATATATCAGGGCTGCCAAGTCTCACACGCTCTCCATGAGAGTCATGCACTTTAACCAGTTCACACACGCTCACGTCATACTACCGATATTTCATGCTGAATCCCATCAGCATCAATTTACCTTTCATTTATCATGCACGCCGCAGCGAGTGAAAGCAATCAAGTGTGTACATTTGATAACCTAGTAATTATGTGAGAATTTGAAACAGTCTTGTGTAGAAGGGACCGTGACTCTTGCACAGTTGCCAGGTTACCGTGCGCGTTCACAAACATCTGTCACTTAACTTTAGCACCGTTGGCTCTCTGAAGCATTGAGTTGTTACACGCTGAGCTACATGGATGCGCTGCACTGTGGACTTTGTCTCATATTGACAGATGGAATCTAATCTTGGACCAGCCTGTTGGATCCGTGAAGGTATTTATCTCTCTTTTATCACAGGGTAAATAATCAAATATTATTTAAATTAAATGAAAAGAAAAGGTTTTTTTTTGCATGGACAACCCATCAACTAGGTACAGCCTGGCAAAAAAGAAGGAATCGCCACTCAAGAAGGATGTTCAATCATTTGGTTTTAATTTAATTTCAATTTTGTTTTAATTTTGTGGGGGGGGAAAACAAAATAAAACTAAGTGGCACAAAAAAATTTTATTCAACACTCAAAACTTCTGGCTTTAAGAAACATTATTCTAAAGGTAAAAAAAAAACAAAAAAAAAACTGTTGAAGTCAATTGCAGTCATTTTTGGGTTTTTTTGTAGATTCAGAGGAAAAAATGGAATCAATCAATTCTGAGGAAAAATGTTGTGCAATTTGCATTTCTAAAACAAACACCTGTATCAGATCAAATCTGCTAATTTGCATGCAGTTAACATGGTGCTTCCACACCTTGCTGAGCTTTTGCACTAAGCTGCTTAGCATGGATCCAACATGAAAGATGCAAATTGAAATAAAGAAAAGGGTTTAAAAAATAGAAGGTAGATCATCGCAGAATGTTGCAAAAGATGTTGGTTGTTCCCACTCAGCTGTTTCTAAAATCTGGACAAAAATGGGAAGATTGTAAAATAAGCATGCCTGGTGAACCAAGGAAAAGTGTCAAGACAGAAAACTAAGATAAGACATAAATCAGAAAAAAAAAACAAGGTTCCAGTGGGCTAAAGAAAAGGAATCGGGGACTGTGGTTGACATGATGAAGTGATGTTCATTTATCAGTCATTGACTTGATTTGGGAAAGACGATGAAGCTGGAGTTTAGTGCCATTTCAATTAAATATATGAAAATGACTGGAGAAAACATGTAAATTTCCACCATATTGATGATATGGGATTGAATATCAGGTAAAGGCACAGGGGAGATGGCAGTCACTACATTTTCAATAAATGCAGGAATTAACATTTACATTTGAGACATTTTTCTTATTCCATCAGTTGAAAGAATGTTTGGTGACAATTACATTTATTTTCCAGAGTGACAATGCATCTTGCAGTAGGACAAAAGGCAAGAAAACTTTCCCTCAAGGAAGACGTATAATGTCGGTGGCATGGCCTGCAATTTTTCTTTCTTTTTAAAAGCATTTTGTTGAAACTTCATTGCTACAAAATTAAACAACATCCAGCTAGAGTGGTTATTCCATTTTTTTTTTTTTTTTTTTTTTTTTTACAGGACTATGTATTGCTTTAATTTTAACTTCCCAGAAGCTACTTGCCCACAACAACCCTCATCACGATGAAATAAACTGAGAAAGGAGGTCATAGATTTTGAACTTATGCATACTCAGACAGCTGAATATCTTTTTTTGGTGGTCAACTGTTAATGATTTTTCAGGGACAAATGCAGTCAGTGAATGACAGGTAGGTACAATTTCTTTTTGTAGTTTGACATGTCACTTGCACTGGACTATATTAATTCATTGGAAAATGTTGACAAGACTATTTCAATCAATCAAACTTTATTTATACATGTATAGCACTTTTAGTACAATTAAAATGCAGCACAAGGTGCTTCCCCATCAATGATAAAATGTGTAATTGAAAGAAATAAAAAATATGGCTAAATAGCTGGGCACGGAGAGAACCAGAGAGCTGGAGAACAGACTTCTTGCCAAGGGCCATAGCAGCCACCACCCTTCCATACAGGGGGTTTGTGAGGAAACACTGGAGTTAAAAAAGACAAAAATAAATAAAATATAATATCAAATAAAGTTGAATAAATTACAATTTTTAAAAAAGAGTAAAAATGTGCTAAAAACTTGGGCTGAGTCAGAAACCTAAAATAGAGAATCTAAATCAGGATAAAATGGGCATTAGTTTAAAAGCCAAATTAAATAGGTGGGTCTTGAGTCTGCTTTTAAAAAAGTCAATATTCTCTGCTGCCCTCAAGTTCTCCGGCGGGCTGGTCCATAATCATGGGGCGTAATGTTGGAAAGCTGCCTCACCGTGGGTTCATGTATTAACAATAGGAGTCATTCGAAGACTGTTGCCAGAGGGCCCGAGGGTCCACGAGGGTTCGTAACGTAAAAGAAAATCAGTAAGATAAGAAGGCCCAAGACCATTAAGACTTTCAAAAGCTATTAAAAGAACCTTAAAATCGATCCTCAAAGACACGGGGAGCCAATGCAGTGATTTTCGACTTCTCGTTCACATTTAAAAAAAGATGACCAGTATAAGCAAATTTAATAGACTCCACCAGATTGGCATTCAGCTGTCCTAACTGAATGCCTGCGCACAATGCTATTTTGGATGGTGGGGCTAAACAAGACCAACACGCGCAACAGCTTGGCACTCGATGGAACCCAACCTTCAATAAAAACAGTCAAAGTGGCACCATGCCTTGAGCCTCTATGGCAGGGGTGTCAGACTCATTTTCACTGAGGGCCACATTTCAAGATTCAAGATTCAAGTCTCTTTATTGTCATTATGCAGGCATAACGAAATTTTGCACAACTCCCGGCAGGCACACACATAAATACACACATAAATAAATCACTCAAATAAATAGTAGAAGAAAATATATATATATATATAAGATAAAAACAACAGTCTTGGTTGCCATCGAAGGGCCAGATTCACAGCATGAATGTAACAAAATGCAATATGAGTCAAAATAAATTAAACTACTAAATAATGGTTTCTGTATTTATTATGTATTCAAGTGTCAAATATTTATCTCATTATTATATTAAACTCAGGGTTTGTGGTTGTAAACCTGCTTTCGCACAGGTGATGGTTAGAAGCGGAAGCGATTCTTTGTTTCTCTTTGAAGTCTAAATTTAGCATACTTAGCTCCGTGTTTGCTGTCAAAATGCCGACGTAGATTAAACTCTTTCATGACTGACACCGCCTCATAACACAAAAGACAGGCCTACTGTTTTTTCGCCTTGAGGTACAAACTTGTATTCGTTTTCCTGTTGTTCATTAAAATGCCATTCCTTGTGCATCAAATTTTATTTTCTTGGACATGATGAGGTTAGTTCTGTAGAGGTTTTTCTCAAGTTCATCAGTTTCTGAAAACCGTCTTGATGTTTTGCTCATGGTTATATACTGTTATTTTTGTGGGTAACAACGAAATGCATCATGGGAGATGTAGTATATTGTCAATATGCACTTTAAAGCGGCGTAAGCTTATTTTAAGGCTTAAAACATTGGTTTAAAATTTAAGCCAATAATGCACAAGCGCTCGAGGGCCACATAAAATTAAGTGGCGGGCCACATTTGGCCCGTGGGCCTTGTGTTTGACACATATGCTCTATGGGAACCTCCTAACCTTAAGCGCCCCCCTTTATTTTTTAATTACTACAGATCTAATTCAGCATGGTCCATAACTACACACTCAACATTCACAATCTCACCCTGAACTTGTCATGAAACTTGGCAGCCCTGATATATTATTATATTCTGTCCCATTAGAACACGACTTTGGTACCCCACAAGGACTGCTGCTCCCAACATGGCTAATGATTGCACCATAAACGGGACAGAGAAGGTAACCCCATACGACCCAAATACGCATTAACTGCACCACAGATGCACCTGCCAGTCTGCAAAAGCACCACCTAGATAAGTTAAGTTTGAAGTTCAAGACAGCCTCTTTATGCCAGTGAAACCCAACTATGATGAGTTGAAAAAGGGTGTAAATTCTTGAACAGGCTCTGCTGTCACGTGACTGTCCCGGTGCCGATGACGCCAGACTTGGGCGGGTCTCGTTTCGGCAATTCCACTTCCTGCTTCTCTGCTCTGCCGAGTCCGATCAGCTGCTTCATCCCTCTCTCCGACGAAAGCCACAATGTCACACCAGACGGGCATTCAAGGTAGACGAGTTCTTTTCCGATTTCAGCTCATCCGCTTTGCTGCCTGACCGTGCTCTTCCCGGCTGAGAAGTAAATGTGACGAGAAGCTAACGCCAAGTTAGCGGGCTAGCCGCTCCGAGCTAACTAGCTCCGTGCTACTGTGATTTGTGTGAGCAGCGGTTCTCTGTTCCGGCTCTTTTCGGGCTAATTTATCAGGGGATTGCGGGTGTACAAACCGCCCCAAAACGCTCCTGTTTAAAAGTGTTTCTTCGCTGTGCTCCGAAAGCCATTTATGTCACATGGAGCTTAAATCCTGTGAGGTTAGTTTGGGCTTTGAATGGGCGACTCCCTCATCTGAGCAAGCAGCTGGCCTGGTTCCTGACAGTGATTAAATTCAGGAGCTCTCACATTATCCTTTACTGTTATTGAAATGATTGAAAGTTGGGCGTGACCTCCTACTTAACACGGTAGCTACGCAGGAGGATTGTTTTGTCCTTAGTCATAAATGAGCTTGTCCTCAGCTAAGAATCCAGCAGACAGATGGGGCTGTTACATCTCTGCCACCTTTCAAACTGTGAGCTTTTAGAAATGACCTTAAAACTGCAGAGATCTGTCTAAGCAGAGCTGCTACTCTTCACATGTATGTCCTGTCATGACAGGAAGAAAACAGACTTTATAACATTGGTTTTTATTAACCTGTTTTTTATAATATACTTTTCAGTGTGTGTGTGTTATGGGAATAATTCCCATAGAAATGAATGGGGAAAATGACAATAACAATCAACCTGAACTTCAAGAGGATGGAGTAGTCAGGGCAAATAGGTGTGGTTGAGTGTATTACTGTGTCCTGTAGGTTGAAAAACAACAACAGTGCATTTGGTATTTGCAAGCAGAAATAATGTACTTGCATATTTGCATATTGGGCAGAAGAGTGAGATCTGATCACAATGTAACTCGAGATACACATAGAGGCGCATGTTAATGCCAGGTGTGAACGTATGCATTTAGAGCTGTCCACTTGTGGTCAGATCACCAAGGACGGAAGTTAATACCAGGTCTAAACAGGGACTTTAAGATGATCCAGGGCAAAATGTTGCATAATGGCGGTGGGAGTTAAACATTTCAAGAAAAGTCTGACATTTCTGACTTTACAAACCTGCGAATTTGAGAGAAATGTAATAATTCTTAGGTTTGCGCAAGGAAAGTCATGGAATGAAGAAGAATAGCGGGATGTCAAACTACCGGAGTGGAGCAGCCTGAAAATGAAAAGAAGAAGAAAAAAAAATAACCTTGACTTGCAATGTATTGTTGCAACAGCAAAGAACAGAAGAGCAGCAGTGGAGAAAGAATGCCAAGTATAAATAAGGAATTTAAACTAGTAAATAATAAACATGTTTGTCTAAATATGTCAAATGTACTTCAAATAAAGGCTAAAAAGGAAAAACATTTTCCTTTAACCTGCTGTAGATCGCAGAGTTTTCAGTCAACAGGACTCAAATACACATCAAAACAGAGGAACATCTGTCCTCTCACAATGTAACTTCCTTAGGTGAGAGAATTTTCTGTTCTTACTGGAAGCCTCCAAATGACAAAAACCTGCTCCTCTGGCCTCCTCTGTGCTTGACAATACAAAGTCAGAGTCCAGAAATTCCTCCCTTTAATTTGCCACTTTGTCAGTTGCTGCCCTAGGAACTCAAATGTTACATCATTCTTTGCAGGATTACCCTGTGGTTCCTTTGTAAAAGGTGATTGTTTCCGTCTGAATCAAACAGAATGGCCAATGACTCCTGGTCAGAACTCAGGACCGTGAAACGGTCCCAGAATTAACTGCTGATCAGCAGTGGAATTTAAAATAGTTATGCAAGAGACCAGGGACGGGGCAGTAGTGGCAATCGCACAGTTATTAATAGTCTTAATAGTGATAAACAAGATACAACATTTCAAAGTTTAAACGAAGCATCATATCTCTTCCTGTGTTTGAGACCTGTTCATTTGAAGTCACACATAACAAAGCTGTCGCCTTATTTAGGGCTGCTGTCTCCTGAAACCCTTTAACTCAGTAAGCCATTCAGGTTTACAGGCTACTGTGACATCACGCACCTATTTCAGACCAGAATTATCAAACTTTCCAGTCTATAATTCCCCCCAGCGTCTCACCCTGCTACATCCGTACTACCTCTTAAGTAGATGGTGCAAAGATTTAACACCAGGTTCAAAAGAGGCGCGCTCTCGTAAGAAATGAGCCGAGTGGCAGACTCTGCAGCCTAAAACCTGCTGCAGTGAACAGAGCAGCAAAGGCGTGGTTGAAAATAGAGCTTTGCTACAGTATCTGTGTGGTATTTTGACCAGAGTGTGTTACATGTGAACTTTTCAGGAGGAAAAAAAAAATTGCATACTATGCTTCATGGTTGAGGCTGGATGCACTGGAGATATTTCTGCATTTTCTTCTTCTATATAGGCCTCATTCATGACTCAGTCTGCATCATGGGAGAATGTGACGACCGCCGTGGCTGCCTCACAGTCTGATTCATGCTTTACATTTAATACCCAGAACTCATGATGGCCCTTGTAGCAAGGACGTGTTGATAAGCATATAAGTTCTTTTTAAAATCTGACACGGATCCTCTGTCTTTCTCTTTTTGCAGCGGGGAATGATGTAAAGGATATCTTTGCCAATGCCAGGAGCGGAGATGCATATCGAGTCTTAAAGATCGTCATTGAGGACGGTAAGCAGTGGTGTTCGTTTGCAGCTTCCTCTGCCGAGCAGAACCCTTCACTCGCCTTTCTGTCCAAACATCTGTCACGAAAGCAAATCCATGCAGTTCTAACATTTCGATTGCGCACATCTGCTTTCCAGAGCAGCTGACTCTGGGCGGCACCAGGAAAGCATCAAAGAAGTGGGACCAGGAGTACGACTCTTTAGTGCTGCCCCTCCTCGATGACGGTGTGCCCTGCTATATTCTGTTCCGGCTGGACTCCACCAACAACCAGGGCTATGAATGGATCCTCCTGGCCTGGTCACCGGACCACTCTACTGTAAGAAAACCAAACACGCGCCGGCCGTAATGAACAGCTTTCCATTCTTCATGGCATTTGTTCTGCTCTGCCATGGATGTCACATGGGTGGAGTTTACCACATCAAAGCGGCTCGTCTCTGCAAGCATTCATTACTCTTTATCCGACTTCTTGAAGACTATACTTGTGTAGATTGTGGTGGTTTTTTTTTTTTTTTTTTTTTTTTTAAATAGCATGGCACTGGATCTCAACACTTCATCAGACTGATGTTGAAGTCACTGTTTCAGTTTTCAGATCAGGAAGTCACACTTTTTTTTCACACTGTGTTGTTTTCTTGCCATTGTCTTCCTATTTGACTCGTGATGCTGTTTTCTCTCATCGTTGAATTTGATGAACCACTTGCAGCGTTGCCAAAGTTCAGATTAGACAAACGAATGAGATTTCTGCAGCTGCAGGAGGAATAAGCAGAGACGAGTGGCAGATGGAGATTTGCAGCTCTGCAACTGCACAGCATTACCAGGCTAAAAATTTCCTTTCCAGGATATACAGCCAAGCTTAGCATTCCTGCCCCGCAGTGCATCAGGTTCAGGCATGCCTGGAAGTTGCTAAATCATTGCACAGTCAATAGAGGTATGCTGCTGCAATGTGGACGGTTATTTTCCGTGTCTGTTTATGTGCTGGACCGGTCAGCCGTCCAGAGCGTGCTCCACCTCTTGCCAGATGGCAGCAGGGGCAGGCTCCAGCTCTCACCGTAATCCTGACGAGGACTGGGATGAAGCGGGTGTAGAAAACGGATAGATGTGGATAGATAACAAACACTGCTGCACTGACAGGACACAGTCTGACTGCATTTAAAATCGTGGACATGAGGACACCCTGTGCAGGATGTAGCGCTTTAGAGCCACAGGTGGCTCACTGGACCAGTAAATGCTGGGAACAAGGCTGATGGGATGTCAACAATGTTTTTAGAAACTGCCTTTGATTAGGGCAACAATTATAAGCAACTAATGGAGTGAGGTTTTTATTTTGGACTGATTGTGACTTATTATTGTCAAATGCAAAAACACACAAATGTCATGCAAAAACATTCAAATATCACCCCCCAAATGGATTCACGCTCTAGAATGACAATGTATCCATGTTGCACTGGGCTGTTGTGCAAGCGCACACACACACAGGCATACACATGTTATAGCTGTTTTGGTGAAAGCACAGCTATAACGCAGATTTGTGCTTGTAGCAGAATTCCATCTAATATTGATATTTTTGTCAGAATTTTTCAAATTATCTAACTTCTGTTCATGTTTGCTCAAAAACAGGAATTTAACGGCTCAATTTTCCCAAACAGGTGCGACACAAAATGTTGTATGCTGCTACCAGAGCAACACTGAAGAAGGAGTTCGGAGGAGGTCACATCAAGGATGAGATATTTGGCACCACAAAGGTCAGTCGGTCGGTCATGGAGCTGTCATGTTATGTCCCCAACGTTCCTGAGTTAAGAGTAAAGCTGCAGTCTCGCATGTTTTTTAGCAACAGATGGATGCTGTGTTGGTATTGATAAATCAACCTGTGCTGACGATTGTGTGTGTTTTGGCTCCAGGAGGATTTGAACCTCAGCGGTTACAGGAAATACCTGACCTCGCAGGCTGCTCCTCTGCCCCTCACTGCTGCAGAGGAGGAACTGAGACAGATCAAGCTCAATGAGGTAAACACAGACAAGTGACTCAGATTTCAGCTCCTCTTCACTACTGTTGTGAGGAAGCGTTACACTGCAGACCTCTCGTCCGCATTTCTTGCCAGCGCCTGTGTTATTGTTGTCCTGAAGTGGGTGTGGATATGCTCGTTCCCCTTTTCAGATCTGGTATGGGATGGCACGAAGTCATCTTTGCACTTGAGGCTTCAGTGGTAAATAAAAATGGTTTGGGTCATAGCGCAACGACAGCAATCTGTACTGCATCTCCTGTGCGTGAGAGATGCAGATCCCAGTAGAATCACGGTGGGATATCAGTGAAGGCCAGCAACGCAGCCTCTCAACAGCACAAGGTCAGCAGCAATGCAAGTGTGCATGTGCTTGGCTGGCAGTATCACCGGGGCTCAAAGATGCTGATGTATTAGAACGGCAGGTTGTTGGCAGACGTGAAGCTATTAGGCCTGTGGAGCTCGCACTCATAAGATCCATAGAAAGTACCGCTGGCAGTCGTAAATCTCATTTAGCCAGATCAACAAAGTGGCCCAAGAAGAGCTTTTTATGAGCGCTCAAGAGGGAATATTCGTGATGGGATCGCAACATGCAAATGGTAGTGCTCCGTAGCCAAGAGTGTGGCAGTGATTCTGCTCGGGGCTCGTGTGAGATCTAGTGTGGAGTTTTGCCTACGTTGAGATAAGGAAGAGAAATGTTGTAATGTGATAGTGGTTTTGTGCTGCTGGTGCTGTTGACCACGCTGATGCGCAGAGAAAAGAGATATTTAAGAGGGGAGTATTTAAAGTTCCTCTCGTCATTCTTTCAGGATGACCCAGAGTAAACACGTCTTCTTTTCTGCCTAACATGCTTTTGTAAACGCTGCCCTCTCAGGCAGCGACATAAACAAGTGTCTCTTCTTACCTTATAAGGAAATCCTTTGAGCCGTGCAGCCCCTGACTAAAGTACGGTCAGTTTAAAAAGCTAATGGGAAGTGAGTTTTCTGCTTGTCCCACTCCAACAACTGTTGAGGCAAGATAATATAACGTTAATCCTTGACGCATAGATGAAAAAGATGCCATGAAATATTTAGAAATTGTCATGCATTTGAGGCTGCCTGCTTTTTTTTTTTAAACTGAGCAGATGGATAAAAGACCTGTAATCCTTTTTGGTAGGCGAGGTAGCTACATCAGAGGCTCAATGGTGTTTGCGCGGCATTTCATTTTGTGAGAAACGGGCCTCTAAAAATAGACGCAATCCATCAGCGTAATCCTTCCAGCATTTCTAGTTCTCTGTGTAATTTTGTGGAGGTGACTTGTCACTTTCAATACCAGCGCGTCGTCTGTTATCATGTTCCAGCATTCAGCCCGCTTGTTGCCTGACAAAAAGGGAGATTGTTTGTGTCATTTCACTTATCCGAAACGTATTAGGGCACTAAAATCATCAGTGGGAAACTGTTAATCCTTAGACTGAACATTGGATTGATTTTTTTTTTTTTTTTCCTCTCTCTCTCTTCGTCACATGGTGAACCTGGTATATCTATCAATCAGCCTAGTTTAGCTTCTTCATGTGACTGCTTTTGTGTGTCACTGTGGTGATAAATGGGTGATACTGAACTGAAGTTGATCTGTTTGCGTCTGTGCTGTGATGTGTTCAGGTGCAGACGGACATCAGTGTGGACACCAAGCAGCAGACGCTGCAGGGAGTGGCGTTCCCTATTCAGAAAGAAGCCGCCGATGCGCTTGTACGCTTTAGGGAGAAGAAACTCAACTATGTCCAACTGGTGAGTCCTTCACAACCAAAGCAGGATTGATCAGTGCTCAGGGAATCAATGCTGGCTCAGTAATTTGCAGTGGTCAGTTTTGCTTCCCTGCTGTTGGGAGAAAAAGATTTTATTTTTATTTTTTAAAGAGAGAGAATTGTTTCCAGATCAATACAATGTGTTGCTTATTTCCCCCCAAAAAGCCTTTGTTTCAGATTTCTCATTAAAATTCAGAGGGATCATGTCACAAGATTAGATCAGCCCAAAGTACAAAGGAGTAATTGTGGCACTGTTGAAGCTTTGTCTCACTTTCTCCTCTTTTATGAGCTGACATGGATTTTAGTGATTAAACTGGGGCCTGAATTATAAATGGGGGATGGGTTCATAATTCAAATCAGTTTTAAAGGTGGTTTCCTTAAAAGTTTGCTTAAGCACATTCTGAGAACCACATTTGTGACTTCTCACCTGAACTTCATTCATTACAAATCAACAAATCTGTAAACCTGCCTTGTCATTTCCTCTTTTTGTGTTACAGCGTTTTGCACTTTTGCGGTGTAATTTCAGATGTTTCACTGTTTTTAGGTGTAAAGTCAAATGATATTTGGATTCATCTCGGGTTTGTCCATTTCTCTTTGTCCAGTAATGCAATGGCAGGAAAAAGTAAGTAGCTAGTTAGCTGGTTAATAGCTGGTCGGTCCTCCTTTGAGAGCAGTGACTTACAGGGAGCACTTCGAGTATCTCTGGATCAGAGTTTTACAACATTCAGGAGGAACCTTTGCTCATTTCCTTCTTCAGCTCAGACACATTCCCAGGATGCCTATAAATGGCTTGGTTAATGTGTTTCCAAAGCCTCTCCGTGGTGTTGAGTTCTGGGATCTGACTGGGTCACTTTAAAAAGGCTGATTTTAATTTTCTGAAGCCATTCTCTGGTGGACTTATTTAAATGCTGAGCTTTAGTTGGTATTTGGCCAAACTGATATTATTTTGATGTTTTCATAAATATGGGAGTTAATTTTCCCATCAGTGGTCTGTGTCCTGAGGCAGCAAAGCAAGGCCAAATCATGATACTCCATCCACCGTATGACACCATTGGAATTGTGTCACGGTGTTAGTTAGATGGGACTTTTTTCTTTTTTTTTTTTGTAGCCTGCATGGTGATGAGAATTCGAGGAAAATCGAACTTTTTTTTGTCAGACCGTAAAAGCTTTGCCAAGCTTTTCATTGCCAAGGTGCTTTTGGCAAACATCAGATGCACTTTTTTTTTTTTTTTTTTTTTTTTTTTTTTGCTTTTCAAGGAGAGCAGGAGTTTTCTCAGTGGTGTTTTAACACATTCAGACTCCCTGATCAATGACATCAGATTCATGAGTAGATCTGTCAGCTACTTTCAGCTGTCTTCAAGCCTTCAGGCCTTTCCCTGTAACTACTGTAATCTTCAACATCTTCATAATCTTCTGTAATCTTCAACAGAAAATCCTCATTGAGGATTTTCTGTTGTCTTTAGACTCATCTTGGTTTCATGGATCAGACATAGGCACAACAAGCGCATAAAGGGAAATCTCTTTAAATTATACATTTTTTCTTTCTTTTCTTTGGGGCACTGAATGTTCTTGGAGTGGTTCAACAGTCAGTATTCCAGTAAGCTACAGAGAATGGACATTTATGGTTTTAAATTATTGACACTCACTTGTAAGGCCTGGGCGAATTCATCAAAACAGACTTTCACAACCTGTAACAGATGTAATGTTGCCCATGTCAATTCAATTATTTAGTGGGTTAAAATATTCAATAAATGACCTTCATTTATTTTAAAATCAGATATATGCAGTCTTTCATTTGAAAAATATCCTAGTTTTAATAGTTGAGCACATACATACAACACACTTGTGTGTGTGTGTGTGTGTGTTTATATATATTACATTTAAAATAAAATATAGATCTTATACCTTTCCCTTCTTTTCTCATTTTCAGCATATAGATGCTGAAAATGAGAAGATTCGCTTGTGCAGCACTGAGCCAACAGAGCTGAAAGACCTGCCAATGAGGATCCCTAAAGATTCTCCACGTTACCACTTCTTCCTCTACAAACATT
Organism: Hirundichthys speculiger; assembly: GCA_018398805.1. Classification (NCBI taxonomy): domain Eukaryota; kingdom Metazoa; phylum Chordata; class Actinopteri; order Beloniformes; family Exocoetidae; genus Hirundichthys; species Hirundichthys speculiger. The sequence goes on from JAGFBZ010000163.1 coordinate 625,756, forward strand.
CCCACGAAGGCGACTACTTGGAGTCCACGGGTGAGCAGCTGTTTTGATTCTCTTCAAAAGCCTTTGTTCTTTTTTTTTTACTAGTTTTTAAGGTTCTCAGTGTTATTTCACATATTTTCTCACCTCTATTTTTTTTCTTTTTGTAGTCTTCATTTATTCTATGCCAGGGTACAAGTGTAGCATCCGAGAAAGGATGCTGTATTCCAGCTGCAAAAATAACCTGGTGGAGATGGTAGAAGACAAACTCCAGATTGAGATTGAAAAAAAGGTAATAAATTTATGAAGATAAAGAGAGACAGTATATCATGTCATGACTTGCATTATACCAGTAATTTACTTATTAAGTGATGTTACCGATCCTAACTCACATGGTAAAATGATTTTAAAAAATCCAGTTGGTCTAGTTGCAACCAAAAGATGACTTATTGTTTCGTTAAACACAAACTTTTATTTTTTATGTCTGACAGAAAAGTTGACAAAACATGTCTTCTTCAAAACTCAGTTAGATTCCTGAATCTATTTTTTTAATTATTTTATCAGGAATGTTGGAATTATCAGAGGATTTTCTTAACTATTTTCTTTAAAGTTCAGACGTTTACGTGTACTACACTTGTCTCTGAACTGTTTAACTTGGCTCAAATGTTGAAGGTCGTCCTTCACAAGCTTCCCACAATATCTCAGTTCAAGTTCAACTTTATTTGTATGGCGTATTTTACAACACAAATTGTCTCTTCAGCACTTCTCAGAGACCCAGAACATGACCCCCGAGCAAATATTATTAACAATAAGTAATATTATTCAATCCTGAGCCTTTACAGTCTCACCCACAAATATACTAAACTATCGGATTGAGGTCGGGGCCACTCCAGTACCTTCACTCTGTTGTCCTTCAAGGTTCATTTTGCTTTTCATAACTTTCAAATGTTTTTTAAAAAAAAAAAAAGACTTAACAGCTATATACCTAGTTTACAGGCTGCCTTGTTTTCATTTTAAAAGGTGAATGATTGACTAAGTATAAAATAAAAGTTCTGAAAGAGCAGGTATACCAGGAATATCTGCAATTCATTCATTTTTCTCAAAACCACTTTGTCTTCATGTTAGTAGATTTTGCATCTGTAGATTGGTTCTCCAAACTCAGAGTCCAGATCAGTGGCACCCATGCATCTATCCATCTATGGTCAATTCTGTCCCCCTTGATAAAGTTTGGTTAAAAAAAAAAAAACATTCATGTCTGTTGCCATGGTATGTGACTGTCTGATTAGTTTAGGGAGGTAACCAGTAACAGCAGAGGGAGGAGGGGAGCTAAACGCCACGCTCACTGAGAACACTGGTAAAACTGTACATTTTGATCCAACAGACCCAGAGAGTTTTTGAGTCGCAATGTAAATAAAATGTCGTTGTGGTTGATCAGTATGAATAAGGACCAATACTGCATAATATTTTACCTTTTAAGCCACTTTGTAATTAATTCAGAGGTATGCCTGGAGTCATTAAGACCAAACAATTAAATGTTAGTCTCTTCAGACCTATCAAGTTATTGGTCCCCATGTGCAGCTGCAAACTGGAATCTGGCATTTTACGCTGTTTTTGGAGCAGCGGCGTTCTCCTCAGCTCATGTCAGTTACATTTAGTTTTTCAGCCAGCATCTGTGCAGATCTTTTATTGTTGCTCTGGGGTTCATCTGTGGCCCTTTACACACAGCCGATGTGCTACAGTGGCTCAAAATTGCCCAACTTGTGAAGCTGACGCTTTCTCCTTTGGGAAACACACACAGCAGCATGCAGTGAATTTGTCCTGCCTCAAAAGTCTTCCATGTAAAGGACCTGTGCAATATGATAGATGTGCCATTTATACTTATGTATTATTGTTTGAACAGATGGACATGTGACCTTCAGGCATCTGAAAATTATACTCAGGGATGAGCCAGATTTATGAAAGTCCACAGCTCTTCTGATTTCTGGATTGATTATTTTTGATTTTCCTCTGATGCCATACATTGAGACACCTGTCTTTGAACGTGTGCTTTAAAATACATACACAGGTGCCCCTTCAAATAACTGAAATAAAGTCAGCCTATCATAAGCTTTAAATGCCAAAACTGCCCAAGCTGTTTGAGACCTCAGTCAACTTACTGTGTGGACAATTTTGACTTCAAAAATGAAGTTAATTAAAACGAACAAAAATAAATCCACTAGTTCTCATGTTTTAAAAAAAATTTAAAGCAAAGGGAAAAAAAAAAGGAATCCCAACTGACCTACAGCAGGAGAAATTAATCAGCTATTCTGTCAGACATGGAGAGAGAAAGGTTTGGTTTTTCTTTAACTATATACTGACTTCTGGGTGTAACCGTATAAAGCTGACACCCCAGTACAGTAGATGGGGGTAATGCACTCGACGTTAAAGTGCAGTGCTATATATTTGGTTTAATGTATATATTTAATGTTGTTGTTTTTTCTGTTTACCAGTTGGAAATTGAAAATGGGGACGAACTGACAAGTGATTTCATGTACGAAGAGGTGCATCCCAAACAGCACGCGCACAAGCAGGCCTTCGCTAAGCCCAAGGGTCCTGCTGGCAAGAGGGGGGGTCGCCGAATCACCCGACCACCCGGCGAGGGAGAGGAGGAAGATTAAACAGACCTCAGCACCCCAAGGACCGCCTCCGCCCCACGTATGTTCCACAGTGGAACATTCCTGCGATGGGGGGTCCATCATGTTTGACATGCTTTGTTTAAAAGAAAAAGAACAACCTCTAATTCCCACAGTTCCCCCCCAGAGAGCCAACTATGCACGCCAAGGACAACTGAGCAATGACACATTTCAGAATTTCCATTTGTAGCTTGCCAAATGGAGTCATATTTATGTATGTTAGTACATTCACCAAAAAAAAAAAACAAACAAACAAAAGAAAACTCAAAGGGGCCCAAAGTCCAAGTTGAGGTCTTTTCCGTTGTTGCCAGCTCTGACACTTAAAAAAAACAGTGCAACTAATGTGAACTTGCGCCAATATGATAAGTACCCATTTTGAGTTCACAAGCTTGAATTCCTAACTTGCATTCCTTAAGTCTGTGCTGATTAATGTTTTTGTGTGTAGAAGATATGTCTCCTACTGTTTGCACAATGAGGTGCTCAAAAGCAGAAAAGATAATTAACCCACTTGTGTCTATCACTTCAGTTTAACAGTGCATTTTATATTGGAAAATTGACTTCTTTTTGATATAACTGTGGTTTACATGAAAAATCATCTGCTGAGAAACTTATTTTTCTATGCAAGTGCTGTAAATGTACATATTGTAGCTGTGTGATGCTCTATGATTAAGAAACAGTCTGGTCTGTTGTGAATGTCAAACTTCAGCAAGGATTACAGTGGAATGAACTGGGGCTTCCAGAAATATTACATCAACACATCTCTGATTTCACTTGAGGAAGCTTCTCAAAACTTGGCTGTTCCCACAAAGGTGGGAATGCCGGAGTTACGGATAGGAAAGGGAATACTACTAAGTATCTTGATAAACATGTTGCCACTTTCACTGGTCTACTGATAAATATTAGACAAAAGTACTAAGCTCACCTCATGTGTGAAGGGAAAATCCCTTCATATTCAAAGTTTCATTATAAAAAAAAAAAATCATGAATGGTCTTATTTGTTTTCTTACAAATCTTTTAAAGAAGAAAAATAAAATATTTAAATCACAGTTTTTATTCTTTTTTCCCCTTTCATTCCTACCTAATGCAACGCAGCACTGAGACGGTTTAAGGTTGTTTTCACAGACGCTGGTGCGCCCCAAATAACAGTGGTCAGTTCGGTTTGTGTTCAATGTTGTCACTGTAGAGCAAACGCCGCACCTCATGTCACGTGACAACGGTCAATGCTGTCATTGGTCAGTAGCAGCCTTGGCAGAGCGTCTTGTTTCCGTGACAACCGGCCTGAAGCGAAGAGCCGAAAAGCACGGCGGCACAACTACTCGAGTTGGCCATTTTTCTCTATACTACTTGTTTGTACCACTCTAACACAGTGTGAGAATAAAGGGGACGGGAGTCGTTTATCCACGACTGCTAACGTGACATTATTTTGTCATGTTTATATTCTGACCGGAATCTCAGCCGGAAGTTCAACCGGAAGTGTGCTGTCCACCGAACTACGGAAGCCTCTTTAGCTCAAACATTAATTGTAGACCCTGTGGTTGGGTCGGCAGGCAGGTCTGGAGCTTTAACACCACAAACGAACCGGACCAGAGATCGAAGAAAACCCCCTCTTCCAACCGCTCTCGGTAGTTCTAGTGGGCACCGGAATGCAGTTGTTGCGTTCACACTGACCCAAATGAACCGCGCTCACAACCCAAACCTGTTTGCGTCCACCAAAACATGTGGAGTGTGAAAACGATTTAATGTCCTGAGGAGTCAAAGCGGATACAACGACTTCACAACCCCTTCTGTTTAGTGTCATCACGACACTAAATGACAATTTAATCTGAAATTTTACAGTACATGCCTCACACTAAATCATATAAAAAACAAAGCTCATAACAGGGGCAGCAGATTTTGATGCAGAAAACACTTACAGTCCATAAGTAACAGATATGAAATATTTAAAGTAGTGAGAAGGAAAGTAATTGGTCAGTTTAGATGCTGTAACTGCTGTAGGCTCCATCTTCTCTGGGAAACTTTAATCCAGTGAGATGCTTTTGACAATGCTGTGAATCTCTGAAAGGACCTGTTGAGACAGAAAATTTAATATCAAAAACAGCCAACCCACAGTGGAAAAAAATGGCTTTGGAGAATAAAGCCTCATAGAAATAAAAATAGTATATAAAAAGTGAAAGCTGTATAATTGGATGATGCAATAACCGTACCAGCTGTTTGGAGACATACAAGCAGAGTCTGCGGTTTGATTTTTTTTTTTAACCATTTGCATATAATAATATTTCTTCACACCACATCCTTTTTACAACTATCCTTTAACCAAATGCAAAAAAAGAAAGGAACGATACCTTAAAGGAGCATTTCTCAAACTTCAGAATACCATGGCCCAATTTGAAATGTGAAAAATCTCTGCGGCCCACCCAAACCTTTAATCCCAACTGTGATCAACTTAAAAGACTCAGAGTTATGTAGGGTGACACTTGTTCTATTAAGTTAAAGGTGGGGTGGGTGTTGTTTTTTTGCAACACTTTTTACAATATTGCCTGAAAACCTTTTCACATTTCCATTGCACCCACTGAAATAAAATGTTTGCAAAAAAAACTAAACATTTTGGTCCAGTCTAGAAGGTATAATCAGAGAAAAACTCTGACCAATCAAAAAAGTGATCATCACTATTTTGATTGGCTGCCTAATACGTCCATCAAATATCACCCCTCCCTCCCTCCCTCCCTATGGTTCATGCAGTCGTGAATCATGTGAAGGCGTGGTTTCGAGGGGTGAGCTGAAGAGGAGGAGGCGGAGCCTTTGGGAGGAGGGAGGGAGTGTATATTTTCAAAATCTCACTTGAGTTGGATTGTTGGAACCGTTTTTCAAACAACACCTACTCCACCTTTAAGATGACAGTAGAATAGCACTCAACTGGTTTGTTTTATTACTTATATATATTTTTTCATCATGTTGTAAATATTTTACAGTATTTAAAAACATATTTAAAAAATACAGGTTTAAAAACATATTAATTTGTTTATTTTTAATGACCTCTCACGGCCCATCTGCAGTACCACAATGGCCCACCAGGGGGCCGCGGCTCACACTTTGGGAATGACTGCCTTAAAGGTTCAATATAGAACATTTTGAAATATATTATGCCCCTTTTTACAAGCTAATAAAATTTCAAAGTACAACAGCTCCTTTTCCTAACATGCTTCTAAATCTGGTTCATGCGTTTACACTGAACTGACAAGCATATATGAGAAGCTGAGAACCCGTCGCCGTAACCACAACTACCTCTTGTTTTCACACTGGGCAGAAAGAGCGATCGCTGCAATAAGGCTCAAAATTACTGTTGCTTAACATTTGTCAGCTTCAACTCACATACGATTATTCTTCTGTTCTCTCACCATTCCTCTTCACTGTCTACACCTCAGACTTCCAGTACCAGTCAGAGTCCTGCCATCTGCAGAAATACTCAAATGATTCTGCATCGATGGACCAGAGACTGACTACAGAGAACAGGCAGAGCACTTTGTGACGCCGTGTGATAACAGTCATCGCAAATGGGAACTGACCAGGAGCAGTAAATACAGCATGATGTTAAGTTGTGTCGAGGAAGTCTGAACATTTCCACTACAGTTCTAGTTTGGTCTGTGATGTCACAGATCCCTGGTCAAGTGGATTTTAGGGGGTGGAGGTCAGCACCTTCACTCTAAACCCTCTCCTGTGAGGGGTGTCTCTTTTCAAACCGGTGTTACAGCACTGTGCTCCCCACGTTCAAGGTACGATAAATGCAGCATGAGGCAAAGTTGGGTAAAGAAAAAGATGGTGAGGCTGGATAATTCTTCTGTAAAAAATGTCTCATCCATACAGCCAGATCAAAAAGGGGACCGCCCCAAACGACGGGTTGAGCTGTGTCAGAGTTTTTGATTTAGCAGTCAGTAAAAACAAATGAATATGTGCTCCCAAGTAGAGAAAACTAGATTTCTCTCCAGTGTTTTCCCTGTAACGCTTCACGATGGATGGGCTGGTCAAATGCAGATGCTTGAAAAACAAAAAGGCAGCGTAAGCAGAAGCTCAAGTGCAGCCCCAGGAGTTTTTTTTTTCTTTTCTTTTTTAGCATCAATGTATCTAAGTTTCTGCTGTGAGCTCTGGAATTAACACATTTTCTCCACTGAATGAACTGCACTTTCACAGCTAAAACACTTTGCTCAAAAAAAAAAAAAAAAAAACACTAGTCACAGCTTTGCCTTTATTCTTCCCGGACAGAAAGATCTATGAGCTGTCTGGAGGGCTCCCAGCTGGGTGTCACTTTCAGTTTAGGGACTGAGATGCTGCAGTTTTCATGCAACAGTCGCTGAACTGCATCTTTAAGTCACTGAGCAACCAACTCCACATCGCAGAGGTATTTTCCTCCCACAGACACCACTGCTACTGAAGCACGGCCCGTGTTTGATGGTGAAAAGCATGAAAAGGAAGGAAAAACCCGCAAACAGATTTGCATAAAGCCTTGCCGAGCGACTATTCTGGAAAACCTCGAACAAAGAAAGAGCGGCCGCCTTCGCTGGAGGGTCCTTCGTGAGATTTATGAATAAGGATGAAAGTATGAAAAGAGAAGCCGGCGCAGGTGCCGTTCCCATTTTAGCATCTAAGATCAATCTTTTTATTCTTCACGGTACCTGTTTGATGACCGGCCGTCTGTTTTTTCTCTCGTGGAGGCAGTTGCAAGCCAAACAGTAGATACTCTCCACCTGGCTTATCTCCCACCCTCCCATCTTTTTATCCACAAAGTCCTGCAGCGTCAGCTCTTCATCCTCGTCGTCTATATCATACCTCATCTCTATCTACAGGAAGGGAGGAAAAAGAAAATAAATCCAACATTTCAGCAGCCGTACCATACAGCAGCCTATTCTAAGCTCTGCTTTATTGCATTCTTATGCTACTTTTTTGTACCAATTTAATTCTATTTTTTTTCTCCGTCTTAATGCCTTCGTAAAGCCCTTTGAGACGCTCTTGTGTATGAAATGCGGATACAAATAAACTCGCCTTACCCTTCTAGAGCTGAATTTGTGTGCTGAGTATATGAGCAGTTCAGATAAAAGGTTGTGTTACCTGTTAATATGCTCTTACTGACTGAAAGCAAAGCCTTTATTAAGCTGCACTGACAAACTGCAGCTGTGTAGCTGCTCGCTGAAAGCCTCTTTTGTTCAACTCACCAAGAACTGGGGCTCCTGGTTTTCATCCGCTGGCGGGAGCCCAGACAATATTTCTAACAACACCTGTGGACAGCAGATAGATGCGCTTAATTACGAGACTTCGGGCAACGGGAAACCTTTATTACCTCGACACGAGCCACATAGCTTCACTGACGGCCGTCGCGCTCCCGCAGCTGCGCCGAGACGACATACCGTAACGTATGAGCTGCACTCGAGAAGTATGCGTCCATCCATTCATCCATCTATCTGCGCCTGCTTCTTCTAATTTAGGGTCGTGGACATGATGGATACAATGACTAATACAGTCCAGCTAAGAACCTAAGTGGATTCAGGTTTTTTTTTTGTTTTTTTTTTTGGGGGGGGGGGTTAATGATAGATGATCCACAATATAGAGCTTGAGTTTAATAAACAGAGAGTTCTCTATCTTGTAATGTACAACTTCCAACACTAGCGATTGCACCCTCTTTTGCCTTTAACGGCCTTAATTCCTTGTGCCATGGACTCAACAAAGGTGTTTTTTATTGAAGTGTACCGAGCAAATATTCCCCGATCACCACCAGCAGAAGCCTGAAACACTGATCCAAGGCAGGATGGATCCGTGCTTTCATGTTGTTCACGTCCATTTCTGACCCAGGTATTAAAAATGCTGCAGCAGAAACAGAGACTTGTGAGATCAGCTAACGTCTCCCCCCCTCCCCCATCTTCCTCAATCTCACCATTTTGGTTGAGCCTGTGTGCAGTGTCGCCTCAGTTTCCTGTTCAGGTAGGTTGTATATGTGAATTACGTGGTCCCCCATCACTGACTGGTACCAGTCCCGCCTCTCCTGGGACTTGGAAAGCCTCAATGTCCCCTCTAGCTGGCAGTTCGTGCGGCCGTTCTCCCAGTTCGAAGCTACGCTTTGACGTGCTGCTCTGTCTTTTACAGCTTTTTAAAAGAAGCTGGGCGATACTGGGAATTTGGGTATCGATCCAATACCAAATAAACAGAGGGCCAGTATTGCCGATACCAATACCAATACCTGATACTTTTTCACATTAAGCTTGATCTATCATGAAACTGCTGACCTTTTGGTGTTTTTTTTTTTATTTTTGTCTTTGGATTATTTTGTTAAAACCTAGGAATAGAATTTCAGCAAACTTTATAGGTGACAGCAAAATACTTTATCACTATTAACATTTTTGTGTAAATATTCCTTGGAGTTGAATTATTCTGTTCATAATGGTTTTTTTTTTCTAGTCCGCCTCTTATGATATTATATCTTTTAACACTTTTTTGTTTGCACTGTGTGCCCTTTCCTGTTGCTTTAACTCGATAGATTTCTCCATCGTGGGATAAATAAAGGATTATCTAATGTGATTTTATGTTAGATAACACCTTTCAATGGGATACATGACATGTACTGGGTTATTTCAAGGTCTTAATTAGATTATTTTGAGTTGGCTCCAGTAACATATGACTCTATCCGTTTCTACAGCTCGTTTTCTTGTGCATGGTTTTTCATGTGCTTAAGTACATTTGTTGTGTTTCCACTGTATTTTACAGCCTTTTTACAAACTACACAACTTGCCGTTGTTTCGTTTTCGGGATTTAAATACAGCGGGGCTAGGGGGAGGGGCCAGGCTGAGTCTACCTGCATGCTTGTTTGGTTGCCTGCAGCTGAGCCAAGTGACGGTGCAACGTCAAAAAGACGAGAGGGGAGGGGAGGGGGGAGGACACAGCGACAGCGTGTCAGAAACAGGCTTAATTGAATTCGCACTTCACATTAGTCAGTGCTTGTGGGAGAGAAAAATAAAGCTTGAGGATCAATCTTTTTACACGAGTATCATTCGATACCAATACCAAAGTTGGTATCGATATTATCGATATTTGGATCGATCCGCCACCTCTACTTTTTAATGATTTGCACTTCATGCAGCAATTGACCGGGACATTTTGTTAAACGTGTAGTCTGCGATGTGAACGTGGAAAGCTTCAGCTTTCAGGGGGGCAGAGTTGCTCGTGAGATCGCACTTGTCAGCTTAGTCTAAGCACTCGTTAATTGCATTTTGTTAAGGTCACTAATTACTTTCATAATTGTGTGAAGCTATAAACGGGACTTGATTTCCCCTCTTCTCTCACATAGCTTTTCAGTTTCTCCGTCTCGAGCGCGTTATGTGTGTGCGTACGGGCGTCTGCTCTGTGTGTCTGCAGGACGCCTACCACTCCGAAGCTGAACACATCAGATTTTGGGGTGATCTCTCCCCTGAGCGCCTCCGGCGCCATGTACGCACTCGTACCCACGACCCTCTCCGTCATCATGGTGGTCGACGAGCGCTTGGCCGACGCTCTGGTCAGCCCGAAGTCGGAGATTTTGGCCACAAAATTTTCATCCAAAAGGATGTTTGCACTATAAAAAAAGAGCCGGATTTTTATTTTAAAGTGGAAATCTTCCACCTCTTTGCCAAGCGTCTGACGACGCTTCGGTCTGCGTACCTTTTGACGTCTCTGTGGACGTGATGGTGACAGTGGAGATACTCCAGGCCTCTGGCTGCCACCCTCCGCTATCAAGCACCGCTGTCGCCAGGAAAGGGGAGCACTGCCATCCTACGCGGGGTACACGGCGTACACATCAGCTCTCTGTGTGAAAATCAAGATCCCCGGGGGGCAGGGTGTCTGCGGGGGGCGGGGCGCGACCTCACCAAGCAAGCCAGTCGATCCAGCAGAGATCCATTCGCCATGAAGGCGAACACTAGACAGAGCTGCTGCTCATCACAGCAAAACCCCACCATGTCCACCAAGTTCTCGTGTTTGAGTCTGCAACAACAAGAGAAGTAGTTAAGATGCTGTATGATGAATATGATTATCATCTTCTTTTCAAGAGTTGAGTTGTATTAAACTCACACTTTCAAATGTCTGGATCTCTTGATCAAACTGAACTTGCAGCTTGTCCATCGGCATGTCATCCACCTAAGCGAGATGTTATTCAGAAGCATGATTTCACAAGGTTGCAATGAAAGGGTTTTCACGCTTACCGGATTGAGTTTTTTCACCGCAACGGGTCTGCCGTTCAGCAGGCCTTTGTAGACCGTCCCGAAGCCTCCCTCTCCGAGGCGACTGCCACCCTGCGACGCGGCGCGGTCGTCGAAGTTGCCGGTGATCCTCATCAGATCACTGAACGAGAAGCTGGAGAAATCTGACGAGCGACACACGTGACAGGATGAACGCTGCTGCTGCTGCTCAGATGCAACATCATTTAAACATGAATTTGTGCCAAAATTACAACTTCACATTCAACTGAACAATCTAAATCATTGAAGAGCCAAGCTGGAAAAGCTTGACCTCTGTTACGTCAGAGTGCGCTGCATCAATGGCTTGTACGCATTTTGGATGTATCACCACACAGTGCTTTTTTTTTTTTTTGAAATTTTGCAAAATAAATGGCTGCATGTTTAGATATAAAATGGACCATCCAGACTGCTCTCAGCAGCGAGTCCATTATTCAGGGTCTGTGATGATTCGGACTTCCATCAGTACCGTTGGCAGAAGTTATTTCCACCTCTGTGATGGCCAGAATGAATGCAGGGAAGCACACACGCTGCCTTCAAGTTATTATCTTTTCTGGGGCGCCCAGGCAGTGGAAAAAACAAAATTCTGCACACACTGCAAAAGGCACGGCCGAGGAAGAGGAGGGTGTCACGCTGGCCTGTCTGCAGTCCTGACTTATCTCTGATGGAGAACATGTGGAAAATCATAAAATAAAAGCAAACTACTACAACAACAACCCTGTACTGTTAAAGCCACTAAGATGGGTTTGTAGGGAGGGTGGGACACAAAAACATTACAAAACCACCAATGTGTCAACCTTTTACTGTGTTGCAGGCCTGAAAACCAGGAATGGGTTATATTATTGTGGGTTATTAATATTGTGTCATATTAATGTGAGTATGTTGCTATGTGTAAGATTTAAACCTCAACCAATGCAAGTACATACAAAACATATATATATGTTATATATACATATAACATATAAAACATTTAGGTGATTTTAAAGACAGGTATGCTGTGCTGACGTGACCAAAGGAACCACTGAGAAAGACCTTATAGGTGACATTTCCAATAGTGGGGGTTCTGGGCTAAAACTAGGAGGCTATGATTTTAACAGGGCCGACCTCCTCCTCTGTCCTTTCAGCCGTCGTGTCTCTACTTATGGCGACAGGGATGATGGACCACTTTCTCTGTTCGTCAACCATCAATAAAGAAGAGAAGAAGAAGTCGGTAAAGGAATAAAAGAGGAAAAACAAACTAAGATGATGAGATAAACACTGGAGGAGCTTTGATGACTGTTGTGTTTCTGTTCTCTATAATGTATAATGCATAACGTAGGCATTAGAGAGGACTCATGTGTGAAGGGGACATGAGACAGCTGATTGACATCATCTCCTGCCCACAACATATCCAATCAGCGAGTCAACACTCCCACCAGCCCCCCTCCAACCCATTTAAAAGTTTTCCAGGGGCCACTCTGAGTACCGATCCTAGGTACGTGTTTCGGCCCCGTGAAGTTTCCTGAAATATTTTTTTTAGCAGGGCTATTCCTGGTAACGGAGACAGGCGTAAACAAAAAACTACCCACAGGTCCCATTAGACGTGCCCTTTGTGTCTTCTACCAGGAACATGAACCTCCTCGGGATAGATATGCTGGCCCCATTTGCTCTGGAGTGGTATTGTTACATAGTGTGGGTTTAATTAGCATTTATAATGACTTTATAATGTCTTTGGACTCTTCATGAGTGATTGTGCCAACCTATTTCACAAAAGTAATTTAAATAAAAGGAATAAACCAGCACCTGTGTGTCCTGCTTCACTGCTGTTCAGCAGTAACTGTGTTTGTAGAGGAGAGCTGGCCGGTGGAGGCTGAGTCTCTCCCAGCAGTCTGGTTGGTGCAACTGCATTTGGCTGGACCGGGGAGGCCTGTCGCGTCTCAGCTGATGAATACTCTTCTGCTGTGTCTGGAAAAACACAAATATGGTGCACTTTATATGCACCGCTGCACAGTCTGTTTTAGTCCCTGACAACATCAGTTAATTGAATCAACTCAACATGAGGTGTCTAAGCCTATTATACGGTCTCATTATGTTGATGCCTTTTTTTCCCTCCAAATCATACCAGGTAACAGGAGACTAGCTGCAGCCAGTAATTTGTGACTCTTCAAAATATCCACCAGTTCACCCACAGTGCAGTTGGTGGTCCCCCAGTCATTCAGCAGCTCCACAGTGGGGCTCTTCCCCTGAGCCACCAGGCCCTCAAACCTCCTACAAAACACGGTGCGACATTCATGACCTGTATGTTCGTCAGTAAATCACAAACGCTCCATGTTCTTTATCACCGTATTTACCTGACGTGATGCTGGGAGTACCTCAGCTCCCCGCTCGGTTTCCGAATTGTCACGACCACCTCTCTCCACCTCTCCTGGGGGTCCAAAAAGTCGGACAATTTGCGTATTAAACCGTAACTGAGGTGGCGAATGTAAGTACCGGAAGTCAGTGAATTATCCATTCTGTGAGAAATCCGCTTACTTTTGGATATTATCCGACAGTCATGTTGACACCGCGAACAATTTATGACTCTTAATTATTCGCCGGGAAGTGTACCCTTGAAGTCAAAATACAGGGCAAACTGATATTTGGAAAACCGTCCAGTAAAACGTGTGTGTTTTCCGATGTTGAGCAACTTCCCCAAACGTAAACACAAGCGGGGCTGTGCCGCTGACAGTCTCCACCTACAAGCCGGAAATACAAAAAAGACAGTGAATAAATAATAGTATGGTGCGCTCTCTGTTGTCGATACGAGCACAATTATTACTACGAGTGTCTGTTTAAAAGTTTATTATGATTCCAAAACTTCAAAGGAAGAGAAGAGAGGCAGAGATTGTATAGGTGTTTAGTGAAACGGTGTCATAGTGCCCTCTAGCGGCTCCGGAATAGAACTACAATACACTGTGTATATACACAAGGTACGTTACAGCATGACCAGGAAAAGTGTCCAGAAAGCTGAATCCTTTGACCTAGACTTGCTTAAAGAGAGCTGACAGCTAATCCATTATTCATATTTTACTGTAATTAATGCATTGAAAAGCAGATGGATTCAAGGCGCATATTATCATCAATTTTAACGGCCATTTGGTACCCAGAGAACAGATGCATTTGGGCCTAATTTGAGCTACTTTGGCCACTCTTGGCCCAAATTTGCCAGTGTTTTGTAGGATGCATAGTCCAAATATTATGGAAGATGTGGCACAGTTGCCATAAGATGGCTTATGGCCAGTGCTGTAAGAGCTCAGCCTGGCTCAAAAACCCAAAGAAAATGCAGACTTGGCTCCATGTCTGAAGACATGTGACTGAGTTTAAGCGGTCGTATTCACCTCTAGCAAACATTGACATTTTAGGCTAAACGTGGGCTGAGGAAAACTGCAGATGTGGACCATATTTTGGCCAATCATTCTCTGCCATCTGGGTATCAAAGGCACGGAGAACTCCAGCCATTTCCTGAACCTGCTTCATCCTGTTTGGGGTCACAGGAGAGTCTGTTCCAGCTGTCGTCGGAGAGAAATAAAGTGGAAACAGGGAAACAGACAACTTTTGTTGTTGTTCTTATATTTATCTGCTCTTCTGTACAAATTCACCATCCAAAGTCACAATAAAAAATAAGTGAGCCAGTAAAAAAAAAAAGTCTGAAAATATAATCCGAATATAAACAAATTCCATATTTTTTAAGTAATGAGACACTTGTATGAGTCTTAATGGCATCTGTTAAAATACATATGTGATTGGGAACATGTTTCATCAATAAAACAGAGCTGGATGTGTAAACTGAAGATTCTTTGACTTCTAGAAACAATATGAAGAATCATGTTTTGCACTGTGATATGAAAAGGACAACAACGTGAGAAATAAAAATACTCTCAGCAACACTTGATCCATTTATGTTGTGTTGGTTGTTATTTATTTACACTGAGATCTGGCGGATGCTTTTGCATGGTTAAAGGTTGACAAGTGAACAGGTATGTTTAAGAAAAAAATCTATGTTAAAAACTATAAACACATAAAACAACATGTTCACGATTGTGTGGTTAAAATGCTGACACACAAAAATGGAACATCTGACAAAAAGAATATTTTAGTTTGAATCAAAGTTGTGATCTGAGACAGAACTGTGATTAAAAAAACAACAATAAAAATAAAATAACTGATTTAAAAAACACTGATTTGCTCTAAACTAATCAACGCACAGGTCATAAACACATCATCATGTGAAGGTTTTTATGTAAACTTCTGTCTTATAATACCCTCACATGGTTTAAATTTTAGAAAAAAAGGTGTTTGTCTAAAGGAGGAAATGGGATTTTTCACACGAGCATAATTTCTGTTTATCCTCATGTAAACAACGCGCTACCACACACCTCCCTGTGTTACGTCTTTTGTGTCGGCTAATGAAGCCAAAAATGACTCTCTTTTATTTTTAAAATCTTGTTAGTGAGTCATAAACTAAAACAGACTTTTTAATGTCTTTAATGTTTTTTTTTCTTTTAATTTTTTTACATCTTCCATCCATGTGGTCTGTATTGAGATGAAAAGCTGTTTTCATCACCCGTAGAAACAAACAGCAATTAAGTTATTTTGTGTTAAAATAAAAAAAAAGAACATAATGAGACTCATTACAGCAGTTGTGGAGGCCAACAGGCTGTAATCGCATTTCTGTTGTTTGATACCAGCTTTTACTAACACACAATTATGACGTTATGAGCCGAACAGTGTGTGTGTGCGTGTGTTTGTTCTATGCAATCAAGCGAGTGTGAGGTGATATATTTACTGTAAAGACGCTGCATGGGGCCCGAGGGACCGTGGTGAGTGTTGAACAGTCGGATGACGGTGTGTGTTTGTGTCATGATATCCTGCTGCTGTATGTCAGTCCCCACACCTGTGCACCCCACAGGTTCTTTGAAGTGCCAAACTGTCTTTCTGCATGCCTCTTTAAACCCTTGAGTCACCGCGCAGACGCTTCAAACAAACAGAGACGGCCCAGCCGGCGTTTATATGAGGGGCCCGTATGAGCTCAAAGTGGGCTGCAAAGTGGGTCTGTCATGGTTCCACCATGGTCCTAACTGTGTTTGTCCATGTGGACTCTGAGTGACCTACCTGAGGTTTAGGTGAGGCCCTGAAACTCAGGGTGAGTACGCTTGTTTCCCTCATGGGCCCCTATATTTGGCTCACATAAGCTTCCCATCTGGGAGTCCATAATACTGGATCCATAAGGGACCCTTGCCCACTTGCTGATTTCAACACCAAGACCCATTCTGTCCTCACATAGATCCACTTTTAGTCCAGATGGAGCCCACATGGTTTTGCCAGTAGGGAGGTGCTGTGGTCAGACTCTGGGACCAGACGGGTGAAAACAGAGAGCTGATGTGGCACGAGGAGGGAGGGAGGAGGGAGGGAGACAGATAAATGTTTGTCAGGTGAGGTAGTCTGACAGAAAGAGGGAAAATCAGGAGAAAAAGAAGAAGAAGAAAAGACCAGGAAAACCATCAAAAGACACAGAAGAGACGACGGACAATTAAAACCCTGATAAAAAGGAGTCATCACAAAGATGTAACTGAAATTCAATTTTACCCAAAATAGTACAAGAGTAGGGATGCACATAGTTAACCGTTTAACCGTTAACCGATAATAGTAACTAACCGATTAATAATAACGGTCAATTTTGTTTTTAAGCTACGTAATTCAATCAACTCATGGGGGCGTGTCCATAGTGCGAATTACGGGGGGGTTACAACTTCGACCCCCCCTAAAGAAGGGATAAATTGTCATTTTTGTCATCTCTAGAAAAGGTTGAACCCCCCAAATGTCATTGTATAATTCACACTCTGGGCGTGTCAACAGGTGCAACAGGCCTCTGATTGGTCAATTCTACATCCGCATAGAAAAGAGCGTGTCATTGAAAAAATGAGGAAGTACCCGCATCTGTACGATTCTGGTTCTCCACACTACAAAGACAGCACATATTCTAGTAATTCATGGAGGGAGATTGCGATGAATGTGGGTCTGGATACGACCGAGACGGTGAGGAAGAGAAAAAACGCAAGAGATAAGTTTAGTAAGTTTAGCTAGTTCGTGATTGCTGCTCTTGCGTTGTGGCGTGGAATAACATCCCACTGCGCAATTTATGGTTCAGAAGACGTCTATTTGACGTCTTTTTGCGACGTCGGAATCACGTCTCGAAAAGGTGCAGAATGAAATGTTTTTTTGACGTCTTTTCCCGACGTCGTGTGGACGTCTTTCCCCCGACGTCGTGTGGACGTCTTTCCCCCGACGTCGTGTGGACGTCTTTCCCTCGACGTCCTGTGGACGTCTCGAAAAGGTGCAGAATGAAATGTTTTTTTTGACGTCTTTTCCCGACGTCGTGTGGACGTCTTTCCCTCGACGCTTTATGGACGTCTCGAAAAGGTGCAGAATGAAATGTTTTTTGACGTCTTTTCCCGACGTCGTGTGGACATCTTTCCCTCGACGCTTTATGGACCTCCACTTCCATTCATCCGGGGCTGGATTAACGTCCACTAATTAAAGTGTTAAAACTGGACTATTCTGTAATTTACTCTAAGGTAGCAAACTAGAAACCAAACCAAATTTACATTGCAATTTCTTTTAAATGTAACAATTCTGTAAAATTAACACATTCAGTAAAATTATAGCATTACATGCAGTGCAAAATAATATAACCATTACCCGTGTTGAAACAGTTGATAGCTCACAGAATTAGGAAGAAAGGCAAAAAACAACTTTATTAATATTGATTCACACTATTTACATATTAACATTTGTCATACTATACAGAATTTACATATTAAAAATGATTAAGACTACACATTTACAAATTAACAATGATTTAAACTATTTACATAATCTCTACACTACGTACCACATCATCTGCATATGAACCACAAATCCAGTTAAACTAGGTGTTGAGGCCTCCCCTTCTGGCTGGTGCATGTTTAAGGTGGTCGGCCACGACTTGTTTTACTTCTGCCTCCGTCGCCAGGGGGTAGGCCTTCATGACAGCATCTAGAAAAAAGTTGTGGATTGTCACCATGTCCCTGTAACTGAACTCTCGTAGAAAACTTCTACAAAAATAAATATTAGCTTACAATTAGCATACAATTAGCTTAGCAATATTAGCAAGCTGGCTTCAAATGAGAATCAAGAGGAGCACCAAGATTGACAGTTCAAAGCATCTTGTGGGATTTAATACCACGTAAAAGACGTTTAGCAGAAAAATCCTAACTCTTTTAGTTTGATATTACACACTTAGAAAAGAATGAAAACTGTTATGATAGTTACCGCTGAACACCGAGCCGCGGAGGCACCCATCACTGCGAAGAACGGCAACCCCCCATCATGGCTTTGTTATGCTCCGCTGCAGGTTCTCCCTTTGATATCTAAGTATTCACGTTTCAGAGACTGAAAGATGAAACGATGGTGGGATGTTGAAGGGTATGTCGGGGCAGTACTAACCTGAAAATAATGTTTTCAATATTAAAACCAACGAATGGGAGGGAAAAATACAAACACAAATGTTTAATTACATCATTTTCATTTAGCCCCGTAATTTGTACGAGAACCCTCAAAATACTTACATTTCCAGTAATACTCTTTAAACACATTCAGCATGGACCAGGGTTTTACCTCCCAGCAGAGGGTGTTTTACAGTCAGCTGTGATATGCAACAACGTGGAGTGTGAGATAATTTGAGTCTCATATCGTGGTCGACAGCGGTGTCCAGATGAGTCCACTTAAGGACGTCGATATAACGTCGAGATGAGGTCCGATCGGTGGTGTGCGTGTGTGCGGCGGCGCGCACAATGCGGGAGCCTCTCCCCCGCAATAAAAGTGGGAATAAAACTTCATTTCTCAGGCGGGAAAAATCACATTGGGCATAAGGTGTCTGGAACTTGGTGACCACTTGTGGACGTCAATATAACGTCCACTTGTGGACGTCAATATAACGTCGAAATGAGGTCCGATCGGTGGTGTGCGTGTGTGCGGCGGCGCGCACAATGCGGGAGCCTCTCCCCCGCAATAAAAGTAGGGATAAAAGTTCATTTCTCAGGCGGGGAAAAATCACATTGGGCATAAGGTGTCTGGAACTTGGTGACCACTTGTGGACGTCAATATAACGTCCACTTGTGGACGTTATATTGACGTCCACAAGTGGACGTCAATATAACGTCGAAATGAGGTCCTCGTCGGACCAAATCACTTCCAGTGTCTGCGCGTGTTTAAGCGCTTCCGTGCGGACTCCGTGCGGTCCGCACTGCGCGCGCACAGTGCGGGAGCCGGTCCGTCGCAAATGTCGAAAAAAGGTCCAATAATGACGTCTACATCTCGACCTATTATGCACGTTGAGCCGACGTCTATATTTGGTCTTTATATGACGTCCAGATTCTGAACGTCATAGCGACGTCGAAAAAGGGTCATATTTTGACGTCGAAGTTTCGACCTATTTTCTACGTTCCATAGACGTCGAGATCTGGTCTCTGACGGACCGACCTAAAACTGACGTCATCTGCACGTCTTTTCGACCTGCAATGTTTGGTGGGATAGCGGAGATCGCGTTAGTTTAAATCAAAAAGTGACGGCGGCATCTCTGTGACAAGCTGACGGCGACACATTGCCACGAGAGTATACAGGGGGAAGTGTCCGCATGCGTCCACAACAACGTGCGCAACATCGCGGCAGCCAACCCTCCCGGACTTATCGGTTAACGGTTATTAATCGTTAAAGGGCGTCGGTTAACGGTCATAAAGAAAATCCAAAATGTGCATCCCAATACAAGAGGCCATATCAAATGCTTAAACTGAGAAAAGTCATTTGAAAAATTGACATTTTCGTTTTAAAAGTGGTAAAAAGCAGCTTTTTTTCATGTTAAATGATCAGTTTCAATTTCATTTGAAAGAATACTTGGTTACTTTCATGAAGCATCATCTATCTGCTGCAGAGCATTATGTCACATCAGCAGCGATGGAACTCGCTCACAGAGCGACGGTGGACATCATGACAGTGGCGACAAGAGTCTCAAGAAAGTAATGACAGAAGAGAAAACCGGACAGAAGAGAGTAAAGGAGAGTGAATCTCAGACAGTGTTGCAAAGGCGACTTAACCTCCGAGCCTCCAGGGGGACCCTCTGAGCTAAAAATGGCAAAAGTTCCTTTGTGCTGCTTTAAGTTTTAGGATGAGAAGGACCTGCATGACTGAGACTCAACATCAAAAGCTGTTTAGGTCTGCAGTTACTGCTCACTCACTTTTCTATGTGAGTTATACATCCACAGGCTGGATGCTGCTTTTATGTGGTGAAGGAAGGGAGAGGCCTTTTAACCCAAAGAGCACCGTTCCCACAGTGAAACAGGGTGGTGGGAGCATGAATGCTGCAGGGCTGGTTAGCTGCTTCAGTCACAGGAGACCTTGTTCGGGTCCGTGGCATCGTGAAATGAGGACCAGGTTGACATTCTGAGGAGTGATGTCGATAAATCTGCCGCCAGACTTTCAGTCACCGCCGTCTTCCAACAAACAATGATCCGAAACGCACATCTAAACCTGTCCAAAACCTTTTGAAGGACACCACAAATCAAGGTCCTGTGGTGGCCACGTCAGACCCCAGATCCCCAGCTTTGTTGGCCTCTTTGTTTGATGATTTCATCCTTTTGAACTTAACTCTATCGTCATATAGATTTTTTCAGCGTTCAACAATGATATTGCATACTGTAAGTCTTCGTAACATCATGATAGTATCATACTTGATCACATTTCCACATACTTTATAATTTCACATCTTTAAAAAGTTCCATGAACTCACCTTTTCCTGTAAAAGAAATCCTTTACATCCATCCCTGCAGTCACGTTGCCATCAAGCCGACAATCTGTGAGACGTTATATTGGGGCGTTTTTGTGGTATTACTTTACCTGTTTAATGGAGCTGAATGAGAGCAGGGGTCTGAGGAGAAGGGAGAACAAACTGAGGTCCCCTGCAATTTAAGAACAAGCACGGAGTTGGGAAAAGTGCCAGAGTGGCTTCAATCAGTGGGAAACTCTGCAGGTGGAGCAGGCGATCAGAGGAAGTCAGATTATGTGCATGAAACCCCTTGAGGGCTTCCATAAATAGTTTCTTTTGTTGTTGTTGTTCCATGTGTGTTTGGAAATACCCTCGGACTGCGGTAAACTGCTAAATTACCTTCTGGGTTGCTGGAAAATGATCAGGCATGTATTTCTTGGAATGAATGATGTAATCTTTATGTAATCGACTAAATCTCATCAAGAGCTTATTTTCAGCAGAGACCAATTAGGACGGGTAAAGGATACCAAAAAAACCCCCCAAAAAAGTAATTAAATTTATTACAGCAGAGGAAAGTGCTTATCTCTGGGCGTTGAATGTAGTTAGAGGAGATTCAGATGAGGCTCCTGCTTTACTGTTTTATAGTTAAGTCATGTTAGCAGTCGTGCGTATTTTACTTTTTAAAAACCAGATTCCAGGCTCAAGACATTAGATGGGTCACCCCAACGGCAAAGCAGCCTCTGATGTGCTGCTCTCAGCCATTTCAGCTCCGTCCAGGTACAAGTGGCTCGCTGGATAAAAGCTGTCAGGGTCATGTCAGGACCACAAGGCCGAGTCCGCGTAGTTCGTACAGCTGCTTTGATTAATTAGCAGTCCCATTGAGGAGTGTAACACTTCACCCAGCTCATGGGAGGTTTCCCATGGTGGGATCCAGCTGAGCCCGATGAATGCGAGGACCCACTCGGGTAAAGAGAGCAGTGGCGGAGGGGGGTCTGGGCACAGCATCAGAGTCCAACAGAAGAGCTTCACATGTCCACTACTTGGGCACATGAGGCTTTTTGAAGCGTGCCATTAATGGGACGCCGCAGGGAGTCTCCTCTCACCCTGGAACGCAGCAGTTTAGCTCAAAAACGAGCTCAGAGGAGTGAACAGGGTTTCAAACGCCTGCGTGTTGGATGCATTTTATTTCTATGGCTTTTATTTGGTTGTTTATAGCGATGATATAAACCAAGAGCCCCACCTCTCTGATGCAATGTACAATGCTGCTTAAATGAGAGCATGTGAGGACGCTGTAATTGCCTGTCTGACACGTAGAGGGCAGCGTGCAACTACTGATGGTGGAGCAGCGTGGTCTGCACTGACACATGCTGAAAAATATGAAAAACATGAAACCCTAGAATCCGCCATAAAATGACATCAAGTTGGAAACTCTGCCAATACGCAAGTTGCAAAGTAAAAATGAAAAAATGACAGAAATCAAGGACACGCTTGTGTTACGGCACAGATATGACGCACAACCCATGAAGTCATCGGAAGTTTTCTTCTTGAAAATGATCTGACAGCTCGCCGCTGCGCTCAGGTGGTCGGGGACACTGCCCAGCTGCCCTGTCAAACTTTAAAAACCTTTACCCACAATCCCTCAGTAACAGGAGAGGGAAAGCACACCAAATGGAGAACAAAAAGTGTCTCTTCGGGGTCCAGACTGTGCCACTGAACTGATTTTCTCTCTTCTGGCTCTGAGCTGCCACATTGGCCTTGAGGACGTGTAAATCAGCCAGAGAGATAAATGAGAAACTGCGATGATTCAAGGACAGCGTGTGCAAGGACACGGAACCTGCTCCAGTTTGTAGAGCAGAATACTGGGCAGAAAAAAGTGGAAAATATGTAATGAAATTACAGTTATTCTTCAGAATATTTTTTTTTAAAAAAAGTGTAGGAATGATGTTCAGTCTGTTGCTCTTCATCTTGCCTGCAGGAATACATTTTTTTCCAGATGCCATGTAGGTCAGCCAAGTCCAAAATATAACCTAGAATAACCACTAGATGTCGCACTGGAACAGCAGAATCCCAGTTTAAAACAAAAACAGTATTATTTGTCCCCTGAGAGGACTAGTAAGGTATGGTACCCACAGTTATCCACATGCATGTGTCCAACATTGCATTTTCACATCCACCCTCTCTGGAAAATGTCTTTGGGGCACGTGTGAAGCGCACATGTGATACGGATTAACCTTTCCGGGGGGAGTTTGCGGTCTCTCCCTGAGCGAGCAACGGTTTTTCTCCAGGTACTCCGGCGTCCTCCCACAGTCCCAAAACCACACGCCAGGCTGGTTGCCGGTTCTAAATTGTCCGTAGGAGTGAGACGTGTGAACCTGTGGCCTTGTGTACTCTGACTGCCGCTAAGTGACAGCTGGGATCGCCCAGCGTCTTCTGGAAATCTTGCAATAAGTCAGTGAAAATAAAGCCATGTGGCCACGTAAGATGGCTGGGACTGGGACCAGTTATGTGAAAGGGGCCCTGTGACTGAATAAGATGAAATGGGTCTTGAAGATGCACGGACAGACAGATGGTACCGCTGTGATCATCTGACTTTACCAAGATGGACGTCATGTCTTTGGAAGAGAACCGTTTGATGCTGGAAATTCAGTGTTTGTTATGTTTTGTTTGTTTTTCTTTCCAGATGTCAGAGAAAGACTCCAACATTACAGCACAGTGTCAGATTCGATTGTCCACAAAAAAGACAAAAGAAAAGCTTTTAAACATTATGCCCAGTTTAAATCACTCCAAAGGTAGGTAATATATTTATTTTAGAAAAAGACATCCATATGTCACAGTACTTATTACAGTGGTGCACAAACTGTGGTTCACGTATCACCAGTGGTACGTGAGCGCCCTCTGGTGGTACGCGGGGGAACGTCATGACTTTCCACATTTTTTCGACATTTTCACTTAAAAGAAATCGGAAACATACAATTCATTATAAATACGTTTCAAAAGAAATATGTAGCTTGAGATGATTAAAATTGTCTTATGAAAAATATTTGTTGCATATTCAGTTGCAGTGCAGATGTAACAACTTTTGAGTGTGTTTATTTTTCTCTGTATGAGAGTATGAGTATGTGAGAATTTGTTGGACAGAGTTGTAAATGTCTGATTCAGTAAAGTAACAATTTAGGTAATAAATAACCACAATAAAGAATAAATATCTCTGTGTGTTTAAAGCTAATTAAGAAGACATATATGGCTATATTTTAAAATTGGTCATCATTGTGGTACTCAGAGAGCTGAACAGTTTCTCAGCTGGTACGCAGTATTAAAAGTTTGAGAACCAATTACTTATTATATTTCAAGAACCTGTAATCCTTCCCATTTCTAAAGTGAAACTGCAAAAATAAGGTGTTTTATTTAGCCCTGCTATTTTTTTTTCCTTTATTATAACACATTTGAAAGATCAGAATAACACCAAATTAGATTTCATTACCATCTCCATCCATTAGATTTTCAGATAATGGCTCAGCAGGCTGGAAGTTGGTTAATGATCACCTTCTCCATCACAAATAGTCATGTTTCAATGATGACAAAGGTCTGACAGTGTTCAAGAGCATCTGGTAAAGTGGCTTATTTGGCTTATTTTGATCTTTTTCCTCTTTTTGACTCGATTTCAAAGCAGAAAAATGATGAATCTCTAAATTTATATAACTACCAATCTGGTGATTAGCAGTCTTGGAAACAATTCAAATATATGGGTGAAATTAGAATTGATGAACTTTTGGATCTGGTTTCAACGAACACTGGATGAATCAAATTCTCATCTTTTCAGAGCAGGTTACTTGTGGCTTCATTTCTCTCTTTTTTTTAAAACCTTCTTCTTGTGGTTTTATAATGACAGTTGCTGCATTTTTACTCAGATGAACATAATGCTTCTCTGTGGGAAGAGCCCCCGCAGTGCAGACTGGTTCTTGTTGAGCTGTGAACTGAGTTGTCTGAACCCGAATGTCTATGCGGGATAGTTTAGTGGGTTCATAAGGTTATATCTGGAGTGTAATTCATGCCAATGGTGGCTGCAGCAGCCAAGTAGTGACCCTGAATGCTGAAAAGTACCGCTGATCTTCTAGAAGCAGCTTGATGGAAGGCAACCTCCTGCCACTGATGTTTTGCTCCGCTCAGGGATGAGGTGAAAGGAGCCATTGAAACTCTTTGACCTCTCTGCAGGGACGCTGGAATCCAACACTTGTCAGTGTAAACTCAAACTGTTTTGCAGCCAAAAAGGGAGCAACAACATGCATGCTCCCATGACTAACTCTACCTTTTCACTGACATTAACAACCAAGGAGGAACTTTGACACAGGGAAGAACAAAAGGCATAAAAAGCTGAGCTGAAGTAAATCAATGAAAAAAAAATCATATTTAAAGCCTGAAACTCTCCACAAAAATGGGGAGAAGAAATGAAATGCAAAACATCTTCAAGAGTCAAAAAAAGATGCGCAGTTGCCTTTAATCAGAGCTTTTTAAGGTACGTTTCCTCCTTCAAAGTGGCAGATTGATTGGCTGATCATACTTACTTAAGCTCTACAAGTTTGCATGGAAAAATGATGAAACACTTGTTGGGAAATTGCTTTGAGTCATCGAAAGACATCAAATCAACACCAGGTGGGCTCGGCCGCTAATCTGCTCTTGTCCAAACACACAAAAGTAGATTTTTCTTTAATGGTTTAAAATTCCCAATTTGTTTAAGGTTTCCTGAGCTCTCTTTTCTTACGTTTTCCCTTCTATTATCACCCTGAAAGAGACCTGAAAATACCAGCCTTTCTTTGGCTAAACAACCCAGGGCGAAGTGGAGTGGCTGCTCTGATCTCTCACAATGAGCCTCACTGAAGTTTCAAAGCCGGTGCAGACGTGAGCTCTGAGGCCTTGAGAAAAGTCTCAGCTCACAAGTGACAAAACACCGACACGGGTGGTTTATTCTTTAAACTGTAAAACAATGCTCCACCTTATTTGTTCCTCACTTGAAACCTGTTAGGGCCTGTTGACGGACGAGGTTAAGGGCTACGCCGAAGGAAGGCTGAGGAACGGAGACAAAAGGGGGGTTGAAACGTTGGCATACACTGCAACTTTAACTTGTAAAGATTTCTTGTGTGCAGAAATAATACCAAGCGCAAATACGGTGCAGAAACCATCGATCATTCACTGTGACATAATATAGTCGCAGGTGTAGAAAATAAAATACTACTAATATTAGTGCAGAGCGTCATTGGCACCCAAGAACTTTTCTCTCTTTGTAGTCAAGTTATAAGCCTCATAATCACTCCTGTGAAGCCCAGCGTTTCCGTTCATTATGCCAAAGTTTGTGTTTATCATGAGATTGATCCCTTCCAATCTTCAGCACCAAAGGCTTTTTGCTTTGAGAGTTGATTAAATGTCTAACAAGTTCTTATATGAACACCTGAAATGGTGAGTCATTATAATCCCATGGATTTCTCCTCCATCCACAGTGAAACCTGTTGGTGGCACTGGTTAGTGAACTATACATATACACTATACAGTAATCCCCCACACTTTGGGGTTAATTGGGGCTGTGACATCCCCCCCCCCACGAATGGTGAAAACCGCATTGTGGATGTACATGTACATGTACATGTACATGTACATGTACATGTACATGTACTATGTACATACAGTATACATGTACGTGCGAATGCAAAATCTACAGAAGGTACACTCTGCTTATCTCTCCTCTGTGCGTAGCTGACGAGAGCAACAGATGGGAGATGCAGGGACGCGTGTCAGCCAATCAGCGTACAGATAACCAAAGATGCAGTAATGCCCGTCATAGCAGCCAATCACAGGTCTCGATATTCGTTCATGGGCCCTCTCATATCAGCTCTTGTTCGCTTCCCGAGACTCGTTATTGATGTGATGGGTTTCACTTCAGCCTTGCGCGCTTCGTTTGAATTTTCTTTTCGAATACTTTTTTTTCATTAATATTTTTGAAACTTCCGCGATGTACTGAGACCGCGATTGCTGAGACTGCGAAGTGTGGGGGATTACTGTTTTGCCAAAAGTAATTGCTCACCTGCATTGACTCACATATGAGCTTCAGTGACATCCCATTCCTAATCAATATGACGTGGGTCCAGCTAGAACAGCTTCAGCTCTTCTGGGAAGGCTGTCCACAAGGTTTAGGAGTGTGTTTATGGGGATTTTTGACCATTCTTCCAGAAGAACATTTGTGAGGTCAAACACTGATGTTGGACCAGAAGGTCTGGTTCTCAGTCTCTGCTCTAATTCATCCCAAAGGTCTTCTATCAGGTTGAGGTCAGGACTCTGTGCAGGCCAGTCAAGTTCATCCACACCAGACTCTTCCATCCATGTCTTTATGGACCTTGCTTTGTGCACTGGTGCACAGTCATGTTGGAAGAGGAAGGAGCCAGCTCCAAACTGGTCCCACAAAGTTGGGAACATGGAATTGTCCAGAATGTCTTGGTCTGCTGAAGCATTCAGAGTTCCTTTCACTGGAACTAAGGGGCCAAGCCCAGCTCCTGAAAAACAACCCCACACCATAACCCCCCCTCCACCAAACTTTACACTTGGATCAGTGCAGTCAGACCAGTACCGTTCTCCTGGAAACCACCAAACCCAGACTCTTCCATCAGATTACCAGATGGAGAAGTGTGATTCTTCACTCCAGAGCAGGGGTGTCCTATCTTGGTCCCCGAGAGCCCCTATCCAGCAGGTTTTAGATGTTTCCCTGCTTTAGCCCCTGCATCAACAAACTTGTGCAGACTTTGATGACAACCAATAATTAGAATGAGGGGTGTTAAAGCTGTGAAACCTCTAATAACATGTTGGATAGGGGCTCTCGAGGACCAGGATTGGGCACCTCTTCTCCAGAGAACGTTCGCCTCCACTACTCTACAGTCCAGTGGTGGCGACGCTTTGCACCTTGCACTATGGCTTGGATGCATCTGCTCGACCATGGAAACGGTTAGAAATTTGCTTTTGATTTCATATTCAAATGTATTCATTTGATAAACAGGAGGGAAATGTTAGAAATTTTAAGGTGATCTCATGATACATTTAATCATGTCTGTACTGATTGAACTATGCCTGAACATCTGAACTTATCAATTCTGCAAAGCAGCAGAATGTTAACATCAGTTTGAAATTTACCCATATCTATTCTTAATATTGCCACAGACAGCTGCTATCGGACAACAGACTGCTGACACCCGTTTAATTTTTATTGTTTACCCTAAAAAGAGTTGTAACGCTTCCTCTTATCTACTCTCACCTGAAACTTGTAATCACCCCCCTTCAGAGTTGTTCTGATGCACACAGAAGTGTCAGACGGCTCTCCCTTTGCAAAATGTATTTCAAAAGGTTGACTGTCTTTTGTCTGGTTCTTTCTTAATAGGTAGTGGTACGAAAACCCCTGTCAGAAACTCATTTCATGAAGCTCTCTGCACTGTTGTTGAACTAATCTGAAGGCCACATGAAGTCTGGAGGTCTTGTAGTGACTGACTCTGCAGAAAGTTGGCGATATCGTCACACTATGCACTTTAGCATCCGCTGGCCCCGCTCCGTCAGTTTACGTGTCCTACCACTTCGTGGCTGAGTTACTGTCATTCTGACTGTGGAATATTTAGGAGCGAGGAAATTTAATGACTGGATTTGTTGATCAAGTGTCATCCTATCACAGTTCCACGCTGGAAATCACTGAGCTCCTGAGAGCGACCCATTCTTTCACTAATATTTGTAGAAACAGTCTGCATGCCTAGGTGGTTAATTTTATACACCTGTGGCCATGGAAGTGATTGGAACACATGATTCCAATAATTTGGATGGATGAGCAAATACTTTTGGGAATATAATGTATGTATATGTATGGTGACTGGGGATGACATGGGGGACTGAACAAACCAACTGCAGACTGTGCGGATTAAGCAGCTCAACAATGGTGACAGGACGGATGAATGTGTGAGAGGTACTGAAATAAATGGTGTTCAGTTGATGCCGAGCCTCATGGTGACCATACAGAGGTCAAGAGTCTTTTATTCCTGGTATTTGGATGAAAACATTGGAAATAGTAAAACTTTAAAAACAAAAACGCAACACCGAAACACGTGAGGCCTGACGTGCCTGTTTTCTGAACTTCCAGACATCTGGACAGAGATTATATGTGCTCTTGACTTCCAGTAACACAAAGCGAAAATGTTACTCTGGCAGCTGGAGTGAGTGATCTGGTGACGTTTTTAATCTGACAAGTGGCTTAGTCCATTATCAAGGGTGAATATGATCGGCTGGGAAGATGTCACATAGGGAGAGAGGTGTCCATATTCTGATAGCCTTATCTAATGTCACCCAGTGGAGCATATTTAGTAAACAGACCTGGTGCCAAATGTTGATGTAGCACTTGTGCTACTTGTATTAAGCATCACAAAATTATCATATTGTTGTACATTATGCCTTTTTTGACATTAACAGTGCTAAGACTTCATCCATCATCTGTGCCTGCTTCTTCCCATTCAGGATCACTGGGGTCTGATGGTGTCTATTCCAGCTCTGTTCGGGGTGAAAAGCAGGGAAACGCCCCGGACAGGTCACCAGTCCCATGCAGGGAAGAATTTGAAATGTGATAAATATGATATAATATCTGGTGATGCTGGAAAGTGGTAGTTTGAGGTAAAGCAGATGTCCATCCATTATCTATACCCGTTTTATCCTTGAATGGTCACATGGATGTGCTAGAGCCTATCCCAGCCGTCTACAGGTGAAAGGCAGGGGTCCACCCTGGACAGGTCACCAGTCCATTGCAGGGTGACCTGTAGGGCCACATACTCCTACGGGCAATTTAGAATTACTAATTAACCTAACATGCATGTCTTTGGACTGTGGGAGGAAGCCGGAGTACCTGGAGGAAACCCACGCAAGCCCCGAGGTTCAATCCAGGACCCCCCCTGCCGCGGTTCGAACCAGGAACCTTCTAGCTGTGAGGCAACAGTGCTAACCATTAAGCCACCGTGCTGCTCCATAAAGCAGATGTGAAAAAGTTAATATGTCCACTTTTAATTTTTTTTTTTTTGACGTGAAAAACATCAAAAAATATCATCTGATCAGATTTAAAAAAATGTAATTTTTTTCTCTCACTATACCATTATTTATTAAACACAAATTAAGTCAAAAAGAGATTCAAAAGCTTGTAGAACCACCTTTAGCAGCAACAACTTCAAGTAGCTGATTCCTGTATGACTTTAAGGGCCCGATCTTTCGGCAGATCTGCTAAAGCCGCAATTAAGGGATAGCAGGAGAGACGTTCTCCCACAAAGAAAGCAATCTTCCACCTTGCTAAACCCGCTATCCCACCTGCGCTACCCGCTACATTTTGCATAAGACTGGTTAGGGCGTTCCACCTGTTAAACCAATCAGTGTGTCAGTAGCCATTGCCTTTAAGAGCAGGTTGCGCTACCCGCAAACCGAACGGATTGACGCGCCATCTTGTACGCGCCGACATGCAGGTTGCGGGTAGCGGGTGGTCTGACCACAAGGTGAGTAAGGGAGTGGGCATAATAGGTAGCGCCTTTAGCGAGCTGAAGATTGCATTAGCGTTAGCGGAGGTTCCTATACCCGCAATTTGCGGGCAGCGGCTAGTGTTAACAGGTAAGGGGAAGTGTACAATCGGGGCCTAAGTCTCTCATATTGCTGTGGAAGAAGTCTTTACAACATTGCTTTAGTTCAGTGAGGTTTTGGGGCTATCGCTAATGAGGACCTGCCACAGAATTTCCATTAAGATGAGGTCTGGACTTTGACCAGGCCATTCCAGATCATCGTCCCGTTTGCATGACTCAGATTTGGCCAGGCTTCAGTTGCCAGACAGATAGTCTCGCATTTGGTCTATTACACTTGCATACGGAAGACTTTGTTGCCAACTCAAAGATGCCCAGGAAGGTTGGCTGCTCATGTGTTTCCCTCTTGACATTGTCTTAAACAAGTGAATACTCAAGACCAGCAAAATGCCAAAATATCTGCTTTATAGAGGTCTGCACACCTGCTGATGATCATTCATCAAGAGATCATCTTTACCAGCACCTGGCTGCAAATTACCCTCTTGAACTCTATGGAAGAAGTAAGAGGGTACTTAGTATTGCCATCATTTTTTTTTTTTTTTTCATTTTTTGGATTTTGTTTTTTTGAAGTAAATTCTGGCATGGTAGACTAAAAAAAAAAGTTATGTTGTTGGGTGCCTGAGGTTGTATTTCCTAATACTGAGACCCACTACCATTACATTATTTCTATTTATTTATTTTAAACAGTTAAAACACAGTTAACAGTATGGGGACCATCTTTTGTACATGACTGTACCAACTACGACGCCAGTTCAGGAAAAGCTCAGTCAAAAGGCTGCACATCATAAAATTCCTTCCAAATTATACCGTCACGCATCCTAGAAACAAGAGCTTTAAAGTTGAAAGCCTTCACTCTAAATAAAATGTACTTGACAAAAACACACTACCTGTTGTAACCAGACCCTCATTTTTCCATAAAGAACAAATGTGGAAAGAGTTTGCAGTCCACGTATTTCATCATCCTCCTGGAGTATAAGCAGAGGTGCTAATCCTCACTTGTTTCTTAAACCCTTCGAGTGGTTCCCTCAGAAAAGGATTGCACTTGAAAAAAAAAAAATACCAAGCCACTCAACCATCTCCTTTTCACCTCTGGAAAAACCTGTCACATAAAGGAATGGTTTGTGGATGTTGTGAACGGGGGGCCCCGTCCTTGAATACTTAGCTGTCATGTGAATTTGAGAGTGTCAACATAAACCAAAATACACCTGGTCTAGTGCTGCCTACAGAACTTAGTGAACTTCTAGAAGGAGGGCATGGAAAAAGTAATATCTACAATCTAGTTTAAAGTAACCTTTTTGAAAACGTGGCTGTCTAATATAGCAAACTGTAAAGTATCAGTGTGCAACCTTTCAACCTCAATCACCATCTTTGGGATATGGAGATGATTGCTACATGGTGTAATTAAAGAGTACATCAAAAGCCGAGGCAGAGGTGGTCCCTGTAGAGGACTGTCAGACCGAATCCATACGCTCTGTGGCTCAGTGAGGAAGCACACAGCCACAGACTTCAGGCTTGAGAGTATTACGGCAGTCGCTGGGTAAGAAGCATTATATGCTGGGAATTGCAATTTTTTGATAAGGCCGCTGAACTGGAACCTTTTTTTCTGCCAACCAGGATCCTGAACTAACCACACCATTAAAATTTATGACATTATGAACTGTCTGGTGGCAAGTTGCAAACGGATGCTTTGATTAAGTAAGATCTAAGATAAGCAGTGTTGGGAAAGTTCATTCTCTGCACTGGTTAAGTTCATAGTTCACAGAAATTAAAACGAGCTAGTTCAGTTCACCATTTCAAAAAATTAACTAAATAGTTCATTTTTAGTTCTTTTTTAAAAATTATTTTTTAATGTTGCTGCAAGCAATTATTTGTCAAAATGATTGCCACTGCCCGTATACTACACCACCACAAACAGCAATTTTTTTAATCCATTTTATCTGTTGAAAACTATTAGTCCAATTCTGAATGCTTAACCAACTACGGTTCACATTAGCATTGAAGGAACAGCCCATGTAAAACTGTAATTTCCCTTTCAGCTTCTCTCTACAGCAGCCATTCCCAAATTTCAGAATATCAAGGCCCAATTTGAAATGTGAAAAATCAGCGCAGCCCACCAAAACCTTTAATCACAACTGTGATCAACATACAGGACCAGGAACCATGATCCGATATTAATGTAAGGGGTCAACAAATAAGGTGACACGTGACATATTAAGTTAAGATGACAGTAGAATAACACTTAACTGGTTTGTTTTATTACTTCTTAATGTTTTTTTAATCATGCCATGAACATTTTACAGTAATTAAAAACAAATGTAAAAAAAATTGAGGATTTAAAACACATTTGTTTAATTTTAATGACCTCTCACGACCCACCTGCAGTCCCAAGACGGCCCATCAGGGGGCCGCGGCCCACACTTTGGGAATCACTGCTCTACAGTATGTTAAAAATATGAGGAAAAACTTGCTGCCATATGGTCTTTATTATAAGACAAAAACAGGTCCTTAAGGTGCAAATGTTTTTTCCCCCCATTTCAATATTTCAATCCCCTCCAGGAGTCGGGCCGCTCCTCCGGCTCTGGCTGACTGGAGCTTTCATCTTCCTGTTTGTTTTAAACATTTGATGACGTAATTTTTAGCGTGACGGAAGTGACAGCCCGTGTTGCCATGTTTGATTGATTTCCTCAGATACATATCAGGCTCGTTTGTGGTGGATTTTAAATGGGGTTCACTGGAAACCTGGCACGGTTTTGACCGTGCGTGAACTTTGAAAGAGTGTCGTTCACAACTGCCAAAATGAACTTGTTCACACCCCACACTTGTCAAGGAGAAAGAGAGCAAGTTCAGTTCACGTTCGCACAAAAATATGAACTAGTTTGTGAACCTTTGTTCAATGAACGCGTTCAGGTACAACACTGAAGATAAGGATGTCAAAAGGTTACAGAGAAGAATGTTGCCCATGACAATCATGGACCAGCATTATTTGTTACTGCAAAATATCTGAAAAGAAGATGTTACCTGACAGTGGGGTTTATTTTACAGTCATTGGCAAGTTGTTTATGTCAATTCTGGTAAGAGGAAACCTACTGGTCAAATAAAAATCCACGATAAGTTAAAATACATCATGCGAATAGATAAAACATGATATTAGGAACCCTATTTTGAGGATACAAGAACATTTTGTCAATTATGATCCTCAAAAAGGTGTCACACCAAGGTGGAATCCATCTGTCCATCCATTATCTATACCTGTTTTTTTCTGTGAAGGGGCATGTGGGTCTGCTGGAGACCTCAACGGCCTTCTTTAGGTAGAAAGCAGGGGTACATCCTGGACAGGCCACCAGTCCATCACAGGGCCAAATGTTGGAATGATAAAGATGGGTCAAACACAGAAGAAAATCCTTAAAAGATGTACATATAAATGTTCCTCAAAGAAAGATGGGATGTTATACTGCCTCTCCTTGTTTAGTATTATTAAAAGGTTCAGGTAAGTCTGGAGGAATATCAGTGCTTGAAGGGTAAAGGTGCCCACTGATGCTGGATCTTTAAGTCCTCAGAAGACAAAAACGGACAACCCAGACTATTATCAGCAACAAGTCCAAAGGGCGAGCTCTGTGATAGTATGAGATTGTATCTGTGTCCTTGGCAAAGGTTATTTTACTTCAGTGACACAGAAAAATACAGTGAAATGTCCATGTGTTTTATGAAAACTACTTTCTGAGCACACTACAAAGACAAGGCTGAGGAAGAAGAGGGACTAGAGACTAGGGAAGCAATAAAGAAATAAAATAGAACAATTTTATTTTATTTTTTTAACAGTCGTCTGCATATATGTTAAAGGTAAGTGCCGTGTGTGTGTGCACATTGGTTGTGTGTAAGTCTGTATCTGGATTGGGGGGTGGTGGGGTGGGATAATTGTTAAATGATATAAAATGTGCATCCATTTATACCTCTGCATGTGTTATATAAAGCCTACCCATGTACCTTGGAATAGACATACATGTGGATGTGTACATACAATACGAACATACATACATGCACATAGTATATATGTATAACTGCACACACTTTAATGCATATTCACATTCAGATGTATACAATTTAGGGCTGCACAAAACACAAACAAAAATATCAAACCAAAAATGAATAAAAGAGCTTGCAATTGGCTATGATTGCTATGTTGGCAATGACACAGATTAACTTCAGTTACATAGTCTGCTCAATATTGTGGTGATTATTAATTCATGATAGATACTGTGTAGTTTACAAGAGACAAGCCAGCATATAAGCACCTATCTGTGAATACATATACTTTTATATCTAGTATTTAAAATCTATACCAATGATAGAAAATACTGTAAAATACATACTATATAATATTTCATGGTTAACATACTAATACTTATACCTATTTTTCAATTCAGTTCAATTAAATTTTATTTGTATAGCGTCTGTTACAATGTCAATTGCCTCCAGGCACTTTACAGAGACCCAGAACATGACAGTTGAAGCCAGAGGTTTACATACACTGTGCAAAAACACACATTTAATTTTTTGTCTCACTGTCTGAAGTCAAATCAGACTAAACCTCTCCTGTTTCAGATCAGTCAGGATTACCAAAATTATTTCCTTTTGTTAAATGTCACAATAATGAGAGAGAGAATTTCTCTCTTTTTCTCTCTGTAAAAAGTATGGTCATTATTATTATCATTATCACCATTCTCGATTGCCCCAACAGGGCAGAAAGCCTGAGGGGCGCACCAGGCCACAAGGCCGCACCCCCACCAACAGAAGCTCCTGGATGAACCTGGGAAACAAGGGCCGCCACAAGGCTATCCATCCCCTGGCCCTCCCACCCATCGCACCCCCATTCACTGCAACGGCGCCACCAAGAGCAGCCGACCCAGCGAGCCACCACCCAATGCAATTCAGAAGCTGCAGTTGCATAAATATGTTTATTCTTTTTGTTTTTTTCAGAATGGCTCTTAGAGAGGTCCTGAATACCAAGTCAAGCGGCCCCTATGCGAAGCCCCCTTCACTGCATGTGCATGCAGTGAAGGAAATAGAGAAGACCCATGTAGTCTGGTGGGAGTTTTCAGATGATTCGGCCATGCCAAAATCGTCAAAGACAAACAAACAAATTGCCATTACAGACGGCCACTCAGTGGCAAAAATAACCGTGTTTGAAGAGTTCTCCTCCAAAGTTTCTGCAGGGAGAAACTATATAATAAAGGGATACAAGCTCAGTGGAGCAAACCCCCCCTACAGCATCCTGACAAACAGGTACACTGCCTTTTATAGGGCTGCCCCAGTCCCGATAACTGAGGCACTAATCCAGGAGGCGGAAGCCCTCCTTGACCCACCCTCCAAGCTGACGCCCCTCAGCAGTGCAGATGAAGCCAAGGGTCTCCTGACATTGGAGGGACGAGTTGTAGAAGTAAGTGCATAAAGAAAGAAAATAAGAGTAGAAAATGTTTAAATGTATAAAAGCAATGTGGACAGAAGCGATGAATCTGACACATCAATCCATTGTGTCATTTAGCTCTCAGCCATAAGAAAGATTCCAAATGGAAGAGATGATGTCCCAATGCGTCAGATCAGACTTCAGCAGGTATGCAGTAGTGTTTTCAGGTACAGGTTACAGGGGAAGACCACTGTTGGTGAGACTGAATGGTTGCAATGCAACACTCCCGCCACACACCAGCCACCAACGGACGAAGGGAGAAGAGGCAATGAAGGAAGGAAAACCAGCAACGCGACCGACACCTGAGAGGCCAAGAGGGCCACAGCGCCCCCACCAGCCACCCACATGCAACACAATAGTGGCAACAAACAAGGAGGCGCAACCCGCAACAAAGGGCAACACTTGAATGGCCACACAGGTATAGAGTTTTGCAGCTATTTGAAGGGAAGAAATAGTTATTTGCTCTGTTTATAGAATTTAAAAGTGTTGGTAAACTGAGGTTAAGACAGCATTTCTGACAGATCACCTCAAATGTTTGTTCAGCCTGTCCACCTAAGTCTCACCGTCAACTCACCCACACCCATCATGTGCACATGCACAAACACTTGCATGTATCCCTAACCCTTGAATCCACCAGTCACACCCCGTCTGTCATTGATAGAGTGCAGATGCTATCAGACGCGCATGCCGCCAGGTCTGGAGGAGACTCTGTTTGCTCTCTCTAACGGATCGGTCACCAACCTTCCCCTGCATTTATCACTGCTAGAATGGAGACAAAAGAAGAAGGCAGACACAGATAAGGTTTCAGCTAGATCAAGACTATGGATTCTTTGCCACCTCTGTTTTCCTTACTTACCGCCTTTTGGTTTTTTAAATACATTTCGTGTATTGTTGCAGTAAAAGATGGTGGCAGATTTACCACTTTTGGAATACTCCACAAAAGTGCACAAAATCAGACTAATTAATGATAAATAAGTGATTCAGTGGAAACCAAAATAAATCATTTTTTGAATGCAGGTAATTCATTTACTGTCATGCGTATCTATTGGCAATAAAGCCAGAGAGGGAATCTGTTTTTGCAAATGAGAGTAAAATATCACA
Source organism: Hirundichthys speculiger (assembly GCA_018398805.1). Taxonomy (NCBI): domain Eukaryota; kingdom Metazoa; phylum Chordata; class Actinopteri; order Beloniformes; family Exocoetidae; genus Hirundichthys; species Hirundichthys speculiger. The sequence goes on from JAGFBZ010000163.1 coordinate 662,658, forward strand.
GCTAATAATTACAAAAAGAAGAGAAATGTTTTATCACTTATTGAGTATAATATACTAAGAGAAAAATATGTCATTCAAATTTATGATTTAAAATAATTTGGTGAACATTAATCAGAAATAGATCCAATAAATAATTTCCAGTGTTTTTGGTTTATACCCACATGTTGGCTTGGAGGAATTTATGGTCTATTTGCCTACAAGAAACAACTTCAAGTCTAGGATGCTTATGAGTTTTCACACCACACAAGATATTTCTACGAGATCAAGATCAGGAATTTGAATTGGCCACTCCCAACTAACTGATAGATTTAGTTTACAGTTTTCCTTTTTGACTGATTGTAATGATTCAGAATTCATTTTCACATCAATGATAGCCAGACAACACCTCCCTGTTTCACAGGTTACTTGATGTCTGAGTTATTGTTATTAAATATGATTTTGACTTTTCTGTTTTTTCTTTTTTTAAGTGCTGACTCTGCGGAGTCCAAACGGTTTATAAACACTTTGCAACCCTTCCTGGACTGATGATCATCAGTAGCTTTTTTTCTTAATAATTGTGTCATAATTAGGGCTGTCAAAGTTAACGCGTTAACCAAATCCTGTTTAACGCCACTATTTTTTTTAACGAGAGATTAACGCACACACGTTTCTGTAAATATGACCCTCGGCCAATAAATGTATTTACAGTCAACGTGTGGGACAGACATGGTGACAGAAAAGGGTCTTATGAACGGCAAGTTTAGCTTTAAGGTGCTGCCAGATGAATCTGTTAACAAGAAAAAGGTTATTTGTATTTATTGTCGCTGTGAATTGAGTTACCACAGGACGCGGCAAAGTTAGTTTCACATCTGACATTCGCTTGTTTTTTTTCTCTTTAAACTTTAATAGCGTCATGAAAACGGCACAGATTTCATCCAGGTTGGTATCATTTTGTAGATATAAGTATGCCAGACATTTCACAAGTGTCATCAGCCCTCCAAGCTCAGTGAGTGTTCTCTAAGAAACAGCGCTGAATGTCCTTCTGAGTACCTCGCTGCTGCCGTGGAGTTTAGGGACCGTCAGCAAATTACTGCAGTCAAGCAGCAGCCCAACAAAATACACTAAGAACCTGATGAATTAAACCCCAAAAAAGTACGGCAGCATTGGTGAACTTCCGGTTTTCAAACTAAAGCTTAAAAAAAAAATAAAGCGGATCCCCGTGACCCTGTATAGGACAAAACGGGTATAGATGATGGATGGATGGATGGATGGATAAACAGAACATCAAAAAATGCGATTAATGTGCGATTAATCATGAGTTAACTATGAAAATCTTTTGATTATTCGCGATTAAAAAATGTAATCGACTGACAGCCCTAGTCATTGTATATAGACTTATTTTCACAAATAAGTTTTACGAAGCTCAGACTCCGATAGATCCCAATTGTTTCAATTAAGCTTAGTGTATATTCACAGCTAAATACATAACACTTTCTAGTCTAGTTTCACCTTAAAGTCCTATTAATCCTACAAATTTAAGCTTCTGCCACTCACAAATGTGAATCATTGAATTTTTTTGCCCTTCTAAATAAAGAAGCAAGTATAATGTTTTGGCATTTATTGATTTGAAAACATAATAAAGCAACACACACCAACAAAGAGCCTGCCCCTTTGCTAGCAAGCAGTCAAAACACATCCAGCTCTGATCTGCACTGGATCAAGAATTCAGAATATTTTTTGGCGAGCCAGATATCGTACGTGGTTGAGCCACTGACACTGCAAATTATTTGGTTCTCACCAAGAAAAAAAAACTTATATTAGAAGCGTTAGATATTTTTTCTTGTTTTAATAATTACTTTCTTATTTTAAGTCTTCCATTTATCAATATAATCTTATAACAATAAAAAGATTACTTTTTGTCTCAAACAGGCATGGAATCCTAAAATGAGACAATTAAGACTTATAATAAGATGTATTACGTTTTTCCTCCTCCTCATCTCCTCTCCTCATCAAAATAAATCTTTTTTTAAGATTCAAAACAACTATACCTTTCTTGAATCTAGAAACAAGTGTTCCTACAATCTTAATTTAAGAAATCTTACCAAGTAAAATTAACTTGCTGCATGGACAGATTTTTTTCACTTGTTTTGAGTACCTTTTTCCTTAGTTGTACTGTTTTTATCTTGTTTGAAGACCCCCCTTTTTTTTGCAGTGTAAATACTGGACACAGCATCCGGTCATGTGACCCATCGGTTTGCACAGAGAGCATTTCAAAACCAGTTGCTTTCCAGACTGCTCTGCATCATGTTGCAAAGCGGCGGGACCGGCTGCACTGAGAAGCCTGACTGGAACACGCCCACCATTTAGTTGTTTTTAGTTGGCTTAGTTTCTGCTAATCCAGGATGATCATTAATGTTACTTTCTATCCATTTCTTTTCATTTTGCCCAAACATCCTCAAAGAAGTGCTGCTGGGCTATAGAACGGCTCACCTCTGGCTACTAGATGTCCTGCTGGAGGCTCAGTAGCAGTCCACAGTCGGCTGCTGCAGGAGCCGAGACGGAGGCTGAGGCCAGTCGTGGAGCTCCGTAGAGCAAGAGGGCTCTACGGTGGAGCTCCATGCAGATGGGGGAGTCACAATGATTGGCTCCAAGTCCCAGCATAATTCCACTAGGAAGACTCTTTCAATTATATCTTTGAATTATACCGGAGACCTGCAGTCATCTTCCTGGCCTTGAGCCTTCGCAGCGCTACCTCCGGTCTCTAATGTTGTTTCTGTGGAGCCTGAAATTACCGCTGCTGCTAGCTTGGGTTGAAATAAGCTAAACTTTGTCCTCAAAGCCTTCCAGACCAACCACAGCTGGTCACAGTAGTCTGTTGGTACAATTAACACAAGCACAAGAAAACATGTTCTCTTTCAAAAATGACCATGATCTGTTTTATTTGCAGATCAGAAGTCAATATAATGCTAAGTAGCTAAAATCATATCAGCCATGGCTAGCTGTCACAGCCAAGGAAAGAGCCAAGGCAAATGACGTCCCACAATCTAATTGGTCAGCTTTGTTACTTAATATAAATATATCTGATTTGGTACACAAAAAAAGTTATCATGGACGTCAAAACTAACAACAGAAACCAGAACTGATTTTTTTTTTTTTTTTACCAGGCTGTAAATATGTTCATTTCTGCTGCAATGTTAGCCATTTTAACATGGGAGTCAATAGGGATTTGCTCTGTTTTGGAGCCAGCACCGTAGTGGTCAGTAGAGGAACTGCAAAAAAATCTGCCCTAGATAAACTTTCATCCGGATCAATCCAGAGGTGGGATGGTTGCTGCTTATTTGACAATATGATGATAAAGACCCCAGCCATGTTCACCAACTGCCATGTGCATTTTTAGTCAGCATGTGGAGAAATCCAAAAATCCAGTTGTCAAGTTAAAGCTGCTACTAAACTAAGATTTGTGAATTGATTAGAGGGGGGAGTTTGACTAATAGGGAAAGAAAATTCAATTGGCCGATGCAGAGGTTATGTCTCATATAGTATATGGAGCTATGTCAAGATACTGGAACAGCCTCACGCCACAAATTTTGCAAAGAGATTGATGTGCCTCAATAAACCCGGGAATGTGTAATGGCAGTTGTAAAACTATATTCTTACCATAAACCACAACAAAGCTCCCCAGGGACAAAGATGACAAGCTAAGGTTTTTCAGACAGCTGCCAGAGTTAACTGATGTAAAGACAAATAGCCAGCCGGCCTCTTATGGGTCATATTTTAAATGTGATGGATGGTGAGGGTTAGCACAAATTCTTGTAATCAGTTAAGGAGCAGCTTGCTTTGGAATAATGTCTATGGCTAAAAGAGTGTTTTTTTTGTTTTTTTTTTGGATGATATGTCAGAAGAAATATCACCCTGCCCGACAGAAAACATCAAAGTCGACGGTCAAAGGCCATGGAGTTTGTTTGTCTCCATCTGCAGCAGCTTGGAAACACATCCTGTTAAATTGGTGGAGGAGAAAAACAAGTGAATATTGACTTGAAATAGATGAAACAACATTTTTTTAAAGAACTTCGGTGATTCTGCTGCTATGTTGGATTAACATCAGGGGTTTTTATTGGCTAGCTCTACCAGTGTAGCTGCAGCGCGATTGGCTGACGCATGAGTTGAAGCGGGAAAAGTTGAAAATCCCTCAATTTGTGACTGAGCCAACGCTATTGACACAACGCACAGAACCCACAATTCAGTTTCGGCGAGGCATGACATCGCCCTATTCAAATTCTATGGAGACGGACTTAGATGATATATTTCTTTCTTTTTGATCCTAAGCTGCAGGTAGACATGCAGGTTGAGGAGGGGTTCATGCTAATTCATGCTAATTAATTAAACGCTGGCAGCTTGCGATCACTTAGTGTTCATAAACATACACGTTGTCGTGATTTGGCTTGTGAGTCCGGAGTAGGTTTTTTAGTAAGAACATGTGATTCATGTGCAAATCTGCTAACAAATTTAATAAGATTCCACCAATGAGAGCCACTTAATTATGTCTGTACAATAATAAGGCGTGATAATACAGGAGTAAAAATCATGAATTCATCTTGGGATCACAAGAAGAGATGTAGAGATGTAAAGAGAGCTTTATTACTGGACTCTTCCAGTTTGATATTCACTTTACCTCGATTCATTTATTGTGTTTTAGGTGCCTGAATCAGTGTTCAGAATCATTATGGGAGCTTTGCAGTGAGGGAAAGGAAGAAAACATTTGGCCTAAAAATAAAAAAAAGCACTGCACAGACTCTTCTGAAATAAAGACGATACCCTGCCTATAATGTGATTAGCAGTCTAGGAAGCAATTTATGCAGTTAGAAATGTTCATTTAAAGGTCTTTGCATCTGCATGTTGAAACTCAGAGTTTTCTTAGACATAATTTGTATTTGTCTCTGTCTGCATCTGGAGGAAAAAAAAGAACCAGTGCCTCCCAGGCCATGATTACACGTTACATTTAGCTGTAAAATTTCTAATTAGAGATCCCACAGATGAGGAGGAAGTGGAACAAGTTCAGTCGCAGTTGGTCTGGTGTCAGAATCGCGCGTGTCACCGCTCATTCACAGAAGGACGCGTTCTTTTTGTCTTTTCTTTGCTGCAGTAAACTTCACGTGCCCCATCTTTGACCCTGCAGGGAGTCTAGAAAGTTCTCCTGTGCTGTAGGCGACATGCATTTCTCCTTTGTTCAATGTTTGATCAAATCTGTGATGTAATGAGAGTTTCCTACAGATGCCCTGAGGGTACAGAGGGGTTTCTGTTGTTGGAGGAATAAACTACAATCTCTTATTTTGTTTGTTTTACCTCACATCGGATGGAATTCCCCTCTTATCTAAATCCAATAATTACTTAAACCTGGATGTCAAAACACTCTGCATTATTTCCAGAGCCCCCTTTCACCCCCATTTCCTTTGATGCCAGTTGTTACCACGCATGAACAAAGTCCTTGAATCTTTTTGAGCTCAACATGGTTTTCAGGTTCCACAAACAGAGTAGTAAACACCGTTTGTCCCGGAGGACAGAACGACCGTGTCTGATATCAGGATACTTATCAGGATTAAGTCAGCACAATACAGTATGTAACTTTCATTTATTTGCACTCTCAAGATGTCCTGTTTACTGAAAACTCTTCATAGTTTTGTGTTGTAATATGTTCTTACTATAGAATGTTAATTATGAATTCAAGGAAACGTCTGGCCTGTTAAGCAGTTTGATCCTAAACACTGTCGGCCACCAGTGTTACCAGTACTTTGTTGAAGTTTAAGACGTGTCTTTTCTGGACTTTCACAGAGCAGATCTCTGTGAATTTTCTGCGTCACCTCACCTCTCTGCCGGTGCATTCTTTCCTCACCTCAGTAACCCCGTGGATGGAGGTGGAGGGGAGTGTTTTTGGTAATTAGTTGTGGGTTTAGGTGTGGCTAAAAGCCTCAATGAAAACTCAAAGCAAAAGGTTAAAGGGCATCAGTGAGCTGCTCCGAAGGAATCCAGGACCCAAAACCTCTGTGCATTTCTGAGGTTGAAAAAGTTGTTGGAAGGTGAACTGCGTGGATTTGGATTAGAATAAATCTCCCATATTTACATACTTTTAATCCATAACATTATGACCACTCTGCCTGGTTTTTTCTGCCAAAACCAGTGTAACCAGTCCAGGCATGGATGGACTGCATCTGAGTTTGGCTTCCAGCATCTATTATATGACATCACCAACAGATCCTTTGAGCCTTGTGGATTGTGAAGGTGGGATCACTGGGGACTGGGCCAAAACTGTTTCTGAGCACATGTGAGTCACAGAATCTGATTGCCCACAGAATGTGCTGTTATACTGGAAGTGTAATCTAATGTGTCTTCCAAAAGTGGAAGCCAATTTACTACATAAATGACATATTCAACTGTCTCCTGAAAAATGGACTGAAGTCCATAAAGAGGAAGCAGTCGACTCACACTTAACTGATTCAGATTTACGATGATATTAAAACTGACTGTTGTTCAAACCTGATGACTTTAGAGTTAAGGTAGGAGAATGAATGACAACACAGCAATAGAAGACAAATGCGAAAAAGAAAAAAAAGAAAAATAAAGGGACTGAAAATAAATGAATGAAATTATTGTGAAAAAGCAAAATTTGAGAAAAGTATAAAGGATAAATAAAGTAAGGAACATACAACACACTTCTTTGGAGAGATCTTGGAAAATGCAAACTTTCCCAAGAAGTATCAGCGGATCAAAAAATCTATTTTTGAAAAAAATCGATTTTTTTGAAATACGATTTGAATCTATTTAATTAAGCCTTGAATTGCGATGTGGCCTCCAGGTGACGTAGCGCCGCTACAGCTAAGGAAGGCGGGCTGCACAGCGTGCCTCTGCAAATTACGAAACAAACAGTGCTGCAGCCAACAAGCAGAGAGCGAGTGAGAGAAAAGAAAGCCGTGTCATGGCAGGGGTCAAACTCCAATTTTTGTTCAGACAAAAATAAATATGTCTTAGTTTGTGCCTGGCTTATCAACTTTAGAAATTAAAAAAAACGTATTCTCTGATGCCGTATTGATTTGGAAAAGAGTGTAAGAAAAGACCAGTTTTGTTATGTTTAGTATAATGTCTTAGTTTAGGCTTGTTATGTATTAAAGGAAAAAAAAATCTTGATACTGAACTGATTTATTAAAAAAGATGGTAGTAGGCCTATTGTAAAAAAAAGAAAAAGTAAAAAACAGGATTTGACAGATTTGAGAGTTTAATAAAACAGTTTCCACTTTCTAGTCATTTGATATGCAGGCATAAAGAGAATAAGAAAAAAAAGGATTGTAAAAAAAAGAAGAGAACTGATGCTATTTTTTTGTCATTTGCTGCTAGTTCTAATCTGACTTTATTGAAAAGAGCGAAATAGAAAACTACTACAGTATTGTTAAAAAGGAAAAGGCTGGAGTTGTGTAAGAAATAATAATAAAAATAAAAAAATTAGTTGTTTGCTAGTAAATTAATTTTGTGTTGTACATGATTTGAATCATGAATTGAATTGTATCGTGAACCCATGAATTGTGATACGAATTGTATCGTGAGTTGAGTGAATCGTGGCATGTCTAGCATTTACCATTGGACCAAAGTTTGTTTAGTTTGTGTATTTAATCCTATCTTATCTTTTTCTTTATTTTTCTTTGCTCACACCAGTATAGAGTCCATGGTTGTTTGTCTCGTTTGTTTCGGTGTGACTCTGTGATGGTAGGACAACGTGTCTCGGATGTATCCCGCCTCTCATCTGGTGACAGGTGGGTTAGGTCCAGTTTGAAGTTCATATGAATCATCTGACACCTGGTAAACCTGAAATAAGTTCTCCAAGATGTTTCCAAGATGACTGCAAGACTGGCCTATTTTGGGATTTTCGAGTTATTATAATAACCAGTTAGCTGGCTGGTTGATACCCAAGAGGTTACGGGAGAAAGCTGGTGACATTTGCAGCCTCACGTTTCCCTCCAGAACACGTCAAAGAAAATTCCAGGTCAGACTGCTGTACTTCATACTTGTAATGGGTAACTGAGTCATTCTTATACCGTTTTGTGTTTCATATGGTGGTGTTTGTTTTCCAAATGAAGGGCAAAAAAAAAAGTCAAAAATTAGAGCCAGGTATATTAAAGTAATTTTCTTTCATCATTCGTATTAGGACGTTTTCACCACAGAGCCCTCACTAGTGGAGTATTGCAGGGCATTTTTCACAGCTCTAAAAATGTACCAGATGGGGAAAAAGGAAGAAGAGAAAAAGCGCTGGATGAAGACAAAGCCAAAGAGAAAACTCCATCTCGTCCTCCGGGGCTTTCCCTGCATGTCTCCTATAGTTTCGTGTCGTAAATTGCTTTACTTAAAGTCATTACTTTTTTTTCTTTTAAACGGACCAGTTCAGCATTTTTCTCACAGTCTTAAATAGTTTATGATTCAAAAACCACAAACAAGGGAGTCTGTTGTTTCCCCCGTGGCCTCAGGGTGACAGGCCTGCATACCATGTAAGGAGGCACCTGTCTTCACGTTTCCCATTTATAGACGGTCTGGTCTGATGGCAAAATCACATCAAACTTGTTGTATCATGGGGGGGCAGTCTCACATGAGAGCCTGATGGCCCGCCACGCTCCTTTTGAACCTCTCCATAGATGCCACAGGGCATCTCCACGGAGATGCAGATGATAATGAGGAGGTGCGCCGGTTGGATACCATGTTCTCTCACAATCACCTTAAAGAGAGTTCATTCCCCCTCATTGACTCGTACAGCTTTGATGTGAATTGGAATTAGAAGTGAATGAAGAAGCTGATGTTAAAAACAGCTGGAGTTTTCTGGGCTCCAACAGGCTCCGTGCATGATATTGCTGTACACAGCAAAGCAGTGTTTTGAACCCCTTGAACAGAGTTTCAGGCAGTCTAGGACCACGTCTCAGCTGGGGTTCCAGTCCCCCCCCCCCCCCCCCTCACTAGTCTTGACAAAGATAAATGGTTGGCTTTATAAGACTCTTAATCAAGACTTGTGTGTGCCAGCAGACCACTTTTGAATATTAACTTGAAGTCAGAATCTCTGGACAAACGGCATTGCATTTTTGTTTTTATCATTGCTGATGTTCTTTTGCTTCACAGGAACTTTTTTTTTGTCCTGGCTTTGCAGCAAACAGTCACGAGAAATGGTGTTGCACCTACTCAGTCCCAAAAAGGCTCTGACGCTACCTCTGAACTCATTTCAATGTGAATGAAGCGAGGTCCTCTGAGGCCTGGCTTCATGCAAGCCCTCCTCCTGTGTCCTGGACTTCACCTGTGTGAGAGGGAGAGGAAGGCAGGGAACATGATAAAAAGTGTGATGTGTCAGTGGTTGTGTCCGGATCTTGTCTTTCTTTTTCTCTTTGGCAGGACCGGGAGCCCTTGCGTGGAGGGCCACCCCCTTCTGACATCAGCGAGGCCCCGCAGGCCTGGGAAGTTGAGCATGTGAGCTTCCCCAGGTCATTAGGGAGAGGCTTGAAAAGACTGTCACCAGGAAGGAGATAAGCCGCGAGGGGCGCAGTAATAAGGCCCTGAATAATGGCCCCTCTGTAGAGAACCACTGAGGACACAGACCCAGGGATTAAAGGGAGACTGAAAAGGAGAAAGTCAATGGACCTCCACAAAAATATGAACCAGAGCGCTGGTGAATGGTGGGGGGAGTTATCAGCATTCTGAGGGGTTCCTTCACTGGGCCCCATCAAGCTCAAGGAGAAGGGAGGTGTTCTGTGTTAGGAGTCTCTTCTGGGATGAGACTGGCTATTCTAACTATTCTAACTCTGGCTATTTCTGCTGTGTGTGTTGGCATGTTGCGTTCAAGATGCCGCTGCTGATCCTGCTGTTCTTCAGCCTGTGTTATATATGCATTGCTCAGACCCCGTGCACGTATATCCGTGTGTACTTTACCTTCTCAAAATGTTCTTTAACTGATGGCACTGTGCATTGGGGCTTCCTCCTTCTTGTTGGTTAGATTGGCTGGCAGTGACCCTGTCCAAAGACAACAGCTCCTTTTTATCTGTATGGCTGATTTGAAACCGTGTTTAACACCAAAATAGTTTCAGTCAGGGAAGTAAAGTTTACACTGAAGTAGAGGTCTTCGGAACAACCCGACAACCCGAGGTTCCGACCCGAATCGGGTCTCGGGTCCATTCAAAAGATGTGACTCCGGGTTCGGGTCGGAATCGGTACAGTTAGTCTCGGGTCCGGTCGGTGCTCTCTGACAGGCTGGGTCCACGTTCACTCGAGAGAGGTAAAGATATTGGCGGTGGCAGCTAATGTCAGGACCCGGGACAGTTAAATTAATTATTAATTAACGTGGCGTTTTTGTCATGAAACAATCGTGTTGCTGTAGCGTGTTATTAGCGGTTTGCCCGGCAGCTGTAAAGCACAACGGATCGCCAACATGACAACGCTGAATGAGAGAACATATTTAAGACACGTCCTGACGGGTGTAGGCTATTAGCGTTAGCAGTTGCTACCAATAGCATCTGTATCCACAAAGAGAATAACGACGTGGATTTATTGTTGTTTACATCACGTAGCCTATGTAGCAACTGAACCGGGTAGAAGAAGACAACTTTAGGTAAGAAAATCAAGTTTTATTCAACGCTAGACAACTTTAACATGAGCAACTATGGGCTGGATTGTCTCGGTTCTATTCAGGTAACTCGGTTTGGTTCGTGGTCGGAAACTAAAGACTCGGGTCGGGTCGGTTCCGGGTCCAAATATTGCGGGTCCATTCGGATTCGGACTCCCGAACTTATGATAACAGCTCGGGTCGGGTCGGTTTTGGGTCGAATTTTCACGGGTCGATTCGGGTTCAGGTCCATGAAAGTGGATCCGTGAAGACCTCTACACTGAAGCAGGTGAAAGTCCTTACAAATCCATGCAGTGGTGCAGATCTCTATGAGCTAACAACCAGTTCTTTGTGTGGTATTGATTATGAAAGCAGACTAATTGGTCGGCAGTGTCAGGTGCATGAGCTGCAACACAAACCTACGGAGTAATTTGGCTGCCTGCCACCTCCTGAAAGGAAAGAAACCTCACCCGGCTCCCTAATCTGTCAGAAGAAATTAAATTCCTGAGGACATCCCAATAAAAAAGTAACAACTGCAGTTGGAGCGGTTTGCAAGTCAATCTCGAAGCGGTTGACGCAGCTGATAAACTGCCAAGTAATTAGGTCATTCCCTGCGATGCACATGATCTGAATCAATTTCCGATCTCACCGCGGTGCCGTGCAGCTTCCCACACTGTGGAACATGTGGGACTGAACTGAGGTGGGCTCAACTGCATCTGAGCTTTTCTCAAGTCTCGTATAAGCTACATGACACAATGACAAGCAGAAAAAAGTTGTAAATGTACATATGTATATACAGTGCAGGTCGTCCCCTGTTTATGAACGTTCCATTTACAAACTTTCATACATACGATATGGTTTGAAAGTCCAAATGTGCACGTCTGCCGGGTGGTGTCAACAGCTATGCTTGATGTTGTTCAATGCTACTCTCTCTTTTATTCAGAAAGAAGGCTCACGGTTTATAGGTTTATAAACTGCAACTGTTATCCCTACGTACCGAGACGGGTCAGTACAAATGCTGGATTTATGAAAGAAATGGACATGTGAGCAGCTTCTCAGAGTAGAATCTGTTTGTTAGTAGGGGACTGACTATACAATTAAAGTCCCACCAAATGGGAACAAAAAAGTGACTGATGCAGATCCATAGAATCAAAGCTCCAACCTGAAAAATGAACCCAGAATTTCACTTTCTTGATGACTAGTTTCAGCTTCATTTCAGCTGTTCAGCTCATGCATCGATCATTATTCTCAATCTATGCACTTCTATTAGATTGTAGTTTGGTGTCTATTGTGAAACTGCATATTGGGGTGTAGCCTGTGATAATCCGTAGAGTTGGAGCTTGCAGGTGAACACTGGGCTGTTGCTAGGATTCCTGTGCAGCCTGGCTGAAGTTTCTCCTTTAGACAGATGAATAAACTCCGAGGTGAAACTGGAATGAACCATGTGGAGAGTTCAATGTGAACGTTTCACTTTTTCTTTGCTGCCTGCTACTTCATTGCCCCCCCCCCCACGACTGCCAATGACAGTGTCATCACCATGCGCATCATGCGCCCACCCTAGCCCCAACTGTTCCTCTCACCAAGCCCGGCTCCTAGAGCTTTGGCTGCAGATTATTCTGGGATGCGGCTGTGGAGCTGAGTGGTGAATCAAAGCCCACAGCAGGACACCCCCTTGACTCTGAACCCCACAGCAACCAGCCTTCAGTCCCTAGACCAGTGCCTCCAGGGGCTCCGCCACCCTCAGTTCCCCAACCAACAATCCCTGGCTAGGAGCAAGCCCAGAGGAGACAGGCAGCTCTGTGAATAGGCACAGGGACTGAATGGGCATTTCTTAAGACAAGGCTAATGGGTGGTCCCTTAACCTCAGGACTGTGCTGCATGGAAGCTGCCCAGGAATAGCCCTCATGCAATGTCAGCTTGAACAATAATCTGCAAAATCACTCCAGGGTTTAGACTTCCCGCAATGACAGAAAGAAAGAAACTGGCCAAAGTAACTTTTTTTTTTTTTTTTTAAGGTTTCCTTAAAAGCAGCTCTTGCTGATGAGGGAAGCTATCTTGAATTCAGCCTTGTCAGATTTTGTTTAAGGTTGCCTTCCTATTTTGGCTCTCTCCCTTTCTTTCTTTGTTCAGGAGGTTTCTGGGGTAAAGGTGTCCCAGACACGTATTTTAAAACGTAATTACAAATTTGCCCATCAACATGTCTTTTATCCAGCTAAAACCGAGACTCTTCTGCTGTCACCACTCCTCCATCGGTCCTAATTGTCCTTTTAAAACGTCAGCATTTGATGACTGTTTTTTGAACTGATTTGAGTCCTGATTGTAGCCTCAACCCAACTGGAGGATTTCCCGTGACGAATGAGCTCCGCTGCAGGTGAGCGTGTGTCCCAAGGTTCGTACTGTGCAAACAGAGGGTGTCGAAAATGCAGCGGGGCCTCTGACGGTACCACGCCAAACGGATCATCCGCAGCACACATCCATGCATGCACAAATGCACGACGCACCGCTGACACCGGCTGCATGTAAAGGTGCCTTTGATCAGAGTTTCCCTCAGATCTCCAGTTGCTTCCCTGCCATTTAGGCTTGTTTACACAACTCCAGACTCTAACTAGTAGAGGGACAATACCTGAAACATCTATTTAAGGGGCTGGGTGAACACGTATAGTGGAACCATAAGTGGAAGACTTTGACATGAGTTGTTTCATTTTTTTGTTGTTTTTTTGTAGGGTCTTCAGAATATCATTAGAGTTGTTTCCACCTTCCTTCATTTCTGTCAATGACTTCTTTATTTCTTAAAAATAAAAGACATCATCACCCATGAAAAGATGAACAGCTGCCCATATATTAGGTCTCCACTTTGGTTTGCTTTTCCTCATCTCTCTTTTGAATTTTGCAACAAAATCTGTGACCATCGCTGCAGCACCAAAGCAACGTGAAGCACATAATATGGTGTTTTTAAAACCACGGAGGTCCACTAGATGAAATGTGCATTAATGGAAAAAAAAAATGGAGGTGGATGTGAATGAGCTCAGAACCGGATGGAAGCTGTGATGAGCATGTGCTGATCCCTTACAACAGCTCACAGTCCCCCTGATGCGGGTAAGCGGTAGGGGATAAATGAAGACCACCTGGACTGGAGCTAATCCCCCAAACACTGTCCTTCTCCTGAGTGCTGCTTCATGGACTTCATGGATTTAAAACAGCCCCCCTCCACACTTTTTTTTTTCTTTTTATTGCCATGTGGATGGAGGTACAGACATTTAACCCGAATTTCTTTTGTGTTTCTGATGTTATGGAACTGCCAAAGGCCAAACCTCACACACTCTGGAAGTCTTTTGAAAGCTGTTATGGGTGATGGGTTTGCAATCAAAAAATGTTTTCATTTTGAAATATTCAGTTCCCAGAATCTGTTTTGGATCAGTTGTTTGTGATCTGGAAAGTTCCTTATGTGAGGGAACAAATGGTTTTCATTACCAAACTGTGCATTGAAATTCTCTTACACATCATCTCTGTAATCAAATTATAGTATGACTGTTGCACCACTAAATGAAATCATAGAGGCTTGATGTCCTTTCTGTACCTTATACAATCAAGATTAGGTTTGCAGACTCAGGACCTTTTTGAAGTTAGAAACATTAAACAATAACCTGGCATGAGATTTGACTTTGGAACATGAATCACATGCATCTATACTGAGATTATAGACTGGTTGTCTGTGATTGTCTATAACCCTGCTAATAAATTGAGTCCAGGCTTGAAGCACAGCTACAGTTCAGTGTCTGATGGAGAAACTGATGCTGACTGACATTATTATGGTGCAGATATTAACAAAAAAAAATACTCCGAAGGTGTTTCACAGGCAACACAAAGTTGCAGTAGCCGTATTTACAAAGACTGAATTTATATTTTCTTTCATCTTTTAAAGCAATCCAAAGCAATATTTCAAGTTGGAGATTTCTAGCACCCCCTGCAGGCGCCTGAGTGAAGTCTTTTTTATGACAGTCTCCGTTCTACGCATTAATATGTTTACAATTAGAACCAAGACAGAACCAGCTTGAGGAAAACTTAAGATGTCCTCTGACCAAGTAAAAAAAATTGAGACTTTTATGTTACTTTTTATTACTTTTTTATCAATGTATAAGTTCTAGGGCTGGGCAACGATTAAAATTTTTAATCACGATTAATCGCATTTTATACGCAAAATATCAAATAAGGAATTCAAAAGTAGTGTAAAGGTCACTTTTATTTAAATGTTCTGCTGCCATATGAACTAAAGTGCCATAACATTTGTTGTTCAAACACTTTTAACATCACCACTTGTCAGTAACATATATTTAGTTTAAATCTCATCTTAAAAAAATGTAAAATAAAATAAAGCTTATTACCACTGCCAGGGCATTAATGTCATCCTGTTTTTATAAAAAATAAAAAAAAAGTTTACAAACAAAATCCAACAAAATGATTGTGGCTCAGCACAATCAGAACATTAAAACAGGTAATTTCTGAGGTAACAGCAGAAACTTTTAACAGAGAGTTCAACTTGTCAGTTGTTACAAATAACCTTGTTTCTGTCAAATCCTCCGTCTGGGAGAACTTTAAAATGAAAATGTCCATGTTCAAGTTCTGTAACTTTACCAATCCGTTTATTCTTTCCATTTTCAATTGTCAATCAAAAATTTAAAAAAATTAAAAAGTTTTTTTTTAATCGAACACAAAAAACTAAAATAATGCCTGTTTTTTTTTTTTTAATATATATTTCAATTTTAGACTTGGATCAAAAACACAACATTAAGAAATGGGCCACAGAACTGAAATTATTTTTATAATCGAGGACTGGACTCTCTGTTGTCATTACACATCTGTGCCACTAGATGGAGCCGCACTGCAGTAACCAGTAAGAGAACAGCAGGACAGTGAACACATGGAGCAGATCTGATGGAACATGGAGGAATGACGAGAAAGTTTTGTTGCAGTCCAGAATTTTTTTTTCAGACAGAATTGTTCATATTGCTACCTGAGTTGCTACCTGAAGAGTAAAGTTCATGGATTTTTACCGTTCTCCATGTCTGTTTTTGCTTTTACGCAAGTTTTACCTGCTTTACCTGCCAATTGTCTTCTGGTTCCGCAGCAGCCATTAACATACTTTTCAAAACAAAAGCATGTGAGCAACATGCGTTAACGCACGATAGAATAAATGTCGGCGTTAATAAATTGATGCGTTAACGCGATAATAACGCGTTAACCTGCCCAGCCCTAATAATTTCGTGACAGGATGACAAGCAAAATGTTTTTGGAATGGCAGTCAATGACCCCAGAGTTTCAAGATCACCCGAGAATGTCGAAGTAATCTGCTCTGCTTGTTCAAAGACGTATCTCTCATGCCATGTCTTCTTCTTTCTCTTACTGACTCTATGAAAAGGACAAGTGGTGTCAAACGAGCTTTTTCAACTTTAAAAAAATCAACCTCTCCTAACACGTGCTTGAAATCTCATCTGAAAATCGTTTTCGCATGGCCTCCAGAGTTGATCATGTCAACGTCTTATTTTGAAAACTGATCAGATTCTGTTAGCCGGTTACGAGTTAGACATGCCTGAGCGCCAAAGTATACTCACATATCTCTCGTGAATGTTTCTAAACTGTGCAGCGGTTCAGGCAGAATCACTCTTATTCACTACAACGGCCATAATTCCCAACAGCTGACATGGAGCAGTCAGAGCGTGGCACTTCTGCGCCTGAAGCATCCCTGAGGGAAGACTTTTGCACAATGCCGTATATTTAGTTTTGAAGTTTAGAGATAAGGTGAATATTATAATTTGTGCATTTGTGAATCCACAACTAAAGGTGTCCGGGTCGCTGTACACCCGCCCGCTCTGTCTCACCGCGTGGCCAGGAGAGACATGCCGAGATGGGTGACCTGTTTGAGGTGAGGTCATGTGACTTGACTGATTTTGCAGCTTGCAGTAACTAAGAGATAGATGCTCCTCTACATTCTGAATCGGAACGTTATGTTTTTATGTCTTAAACTTAATGCGGCACGTGCAAGGAAACTGTAGTCGGCATAATTATGTGTCCCCATCTGCTGCTGCTGCTGTCTGCATGTGGCAGTGTAAAAAGTAGAAGTCCTGCATAATCCTGTAATAGAGTGGCGAACCATCTGAGCTGTATCCCAGCCCTCGCCCTGTGACAGCTGAGACATGCTCCAGCGCCGCCGCGGCCCCGACCAGGTATTTACGTTGCCAGATCTCACAAGAATGTGCAGCAGAGACACCGGCAGGCCTCAAACAAAGTCCAATTTCTTCTGATCCGTTGGTCTGGAAAATAACCGGTTTAGTGTTAAGAGCTCAGAAGACATGCAGCTCGTGGAAAATGGGCCAGATATTCTTCTCAGAGACTGTGGGGTGGAAGACCCGATGAAATAGTGAGCTCACTTTCGCTTCTTCAGTTGGAATTAATAGATTAAGAACCTGCCTCCGGTCTCCTAAAGGAGAGTGTTAACAGTCCTTCAAAACAACTCAATTCAGGATGACATAAAAGAATAATCTGAAAATACCAATTCTAAAAGAAATTAGTGAAGATCTTTCATTGTTTACTTTTGCATATGGCAAAGACGACAGGTTTTGTCCCACTTAGGAACCACTACTGTTTATGAGAACTGGTTTTGTTTTTCTTTAAATTGAGCATCATTTCTAAAATTGCTATTTAAAAAAACAGCTCTACAGTCGAAAACAGAAAATCTACAAGTCAGTTTCAGGGACCCTGTAGTTTATACGGGTCACTCATAAAATCTGTCATTCAAGTTCTTGTGTACTGGTTAAAAACAGTTTTGGTGCTTCCATAACTCTGCTTTCATTCTGGGTAATTCTGTTAGATTCCTGGCATGGAGATGGGTCGGGAGCAAGGCGACTACCAGTGAGGAGTGTGAAATCCACAGCTTTCTTATCAGGACAACAACTAATTTTAGACGTTCCAGTATCTCTGAAGTGACACTATCTGTGGATGGAAGGTCCCTGGACAGCAGAGAGCTGGCATCTTTTATTCCAGGAGAACCAGCTCTTCGTCACGAGACACCTCGGCACACTGAAAGGCTCCTTTGACTCGAGCAGACATTGAGCAGAGTTTGTCTTTTACAAGGACTAGATGTTCAGGACTGAACCAGGAACAGCAACCGCATCAGGAATGGAAAACGCTGTGTAAACAACAAAATGCTACATTACTTCCAGATAGAAATAATGAAAGTCTTCATATTAAGTTATAAGTTATTAAGAACATAAATGAGATGGCAATAAAATACTTTTTGTTCACAGTTTGGGGGATATTTCATGTCCAGGATTCTGGTTGGGGCGTCTACAGCCTTCCGCTGAAGCAGCTGTGTGTATCATATTTGAGCGGGGATTGGAATATTTTTTCAGTAACGTTTGTGAGTTACTGCACAAGTCTGAACTTAAAGGAGATGAATCATTATGTCTTTTCATAAGTTGACAGAATTTCCTGAGGTATTAATGAGAGGTCTGCGGTGTATTTTGTTCAACACTACAAAGGGATACAATGCAAAAACCATGTACTGGAACGTCTATTCACAGCAGCCAGTTGTTGGGCGAATGAATGAGACGCTGAACTTCTTTTCCATGATGTGCAGGTGATGTTTAAAAAAAATCTCGCTCAGTCTCCTGTAGTTGGTTAAGCATCTTTCTCGCTTTCACATTCATTATCACATTCTCCACTGTGTTTGAATAAAGACTGAGCAACATTAAAAGAAAAATTAACACTGTCTTTAAAGGCACACTATGTAAACGTTCCACTCCAGGCCAAATGGGGGCAGTGTACAATGAGATGAGAGTCCATCTTACATCCTGACTTTGGGGTCACACTGCATGATCTGATTGCAGTCTGGCCACCAAAACGGTCTCCAAAACAAGTTTTGTCAGCTAAACAAGTAGGATATAAGGCATTACCTTGCACAAAAACGAAAATGATAAATTTGACAAACGCTCAAGGGAAGAAACCATAGACAGTATAAGAACTGGACCATCATCCTTTGTTGTCCCTCATAGGTTTTCTGTGTGCTTTCGAAGCATATTTTTTCCTCGTACTGCAGGGCGCCATGTTACAAATGAGCGTGCCTGGGAGCGGACTGAAACGTGCCCACCTTAGTCCAGTTACCACAACTTAGCTACTTTACCTTGGCCGCCTTAGCTTAAGCATACCTATGATGCTGATTAATACTACTTTGCATTCATTTTGACTACATTTGTGGGACACAAATTTTTTTAAATCTTTTTGATATGGGTTAATGGAGATCGACTGGATTTTTCAGCCAGTCCCTAGTGCTTAGTTGAGGAACTAAACTGCCATCTTAAACTAGCAAAGTTGTTTCTTGGAAGAAACATCTTTTCCCTCTTTATTTTGTGAGATTCCCTTCCTCCCGGCGACATCATTCCATTTATTTCTCTGTCACTAGCTTCAGCTCTAATGGGAGATTTCCTCCGACATCTCCAGATATCTCATGCTACTTATCCGGTGGCAGCCGGACATGGTTCAGTGACACAACTGCATTTTCGACGCATCTCTGAGCTCTTCACAGGGCAGAGGATACATTTCACATCATGACAGGCGCAAAAGAAAGTGGAGGTATGTGTGTGCATTTCTGTAGGTGTGTGCACGGCACTATTGTACTCTAAGATCCTAATCTGTAAAGGAATGAAATGGGGTGAAAAGCTGAGCGATTCTTTGCGTGAGTGCACAACAGCAGTGAGCTCAGCGAGTGTGTAACAGGATGAGTCCAGCTTTAGGAAGGCTGTCAATGTCAAAGCTTTCAAACGATCTGTCAAAGCTCGTGCACAGCCAGAAACCTCTATTAATCCTGATGAGATGTTGGAAAAAACACAGAAATCAGAGAGCGCAGTTTAGCTACAATACAGTTTTATTCTTAAAGAAAACATAGAGGTGTTTCTCTGTCTTACTTGAGGTTTTATGGTCATTGAAAAAGGTACAGCTCCATTTTATTTCCAGGCAACAGACGCACACGTTTCTAGTTAGTTTTAAATTCTATCCTTCCACCTCTGAAAGAAAGAAGGGTGTCACAGTGACTTTTTTTAAAAGATAAACTACTTCTTTCCAAACTTTAAAACTGCATTATCAACTGCTTTGTTATTTGTTATTTAACATGAATATTTTCTTCCACTCGTATGATCATATGCAGCATAATGTCAGTCACACCCTGACTTGCAGCTCACAGCAGAAGCCTGGCCTTTCGTTTGGTGAAAAATCAGGAAAAAGTCAGAGGAAAAAGACATTTCTTACTGTAGTTTTTCCACAGATGTTTTTTTACTTGAACAACCACTGCAATATTTAACAAACAGCAAAATCAAAAATTAAAGAGAAAGCTCAAATTAAATTTGAAACAATAGAAAACTGCAAAAACAAGAAGCTGAAACAAACTGAAACATCAGATTTTCAAAAAGAAGAAAATGAAAATAGTACAAAGTTTCAAATGCAAGTAAAACAAGATTTAAAAAAAAAAAAACAGCATCAGTCAAGCTGAATGAATTTGCAAACATGTTTAACAAAAATTAGAAAGAATTTGAAACAAACATAAAAGAAAGTCAGAGAGAAGGAAAAACTGTTGTAACATTGCAGAGCCATAAACTTGAATGATAACAAACAAAGTGAAACTTGTTCATTCAGTGAAGTGAAGAAGGTGAAATAACGATGGTCCTGACACATGTCTCCAAATCAGTAATCGTACTCTTCTCAACATCTGACACTATTTGGTCTCTTCATGGTGGTTTCCTCTCTTCTTTGACTCACTTGATTTGAATCTTGATGGAATTTTTTTCACGTTTTTTTTACCGTTTGCAAATGAAAATGATCAGGCCAGTGATGAAGACCAGGTTCAGACTGAAACACACTGCTGTTATCCAGGGAAGAGCCTCATGACCACCTTTACATCCATCTGTAGAATCTACAGAGTTAATAAGCTTTAAACATATTTTTCTAAATGCGTAAACTCATCATTGTGACTTGTGTGGAGGAGGTACAGATTTGATACTCACGGTTCGGCCTTAAGTCTCTTGTGGAATTTTGAAGTGGAATTTCAACCTCAGCCTTTCCGAGTTCATTGGTGCTGATGCATTTAATGGTGGTGTTTTGGTATTTATCAGCAGGTAAGGTGATGGTGCTGCGAACTGTTTGGCCGCTGCTGAAGCTGCTGACCGAGTAATCTGTGAGGATCTCCAAAGGCCAGGAGATCGGTGGCAGAGGATTCCCCCAACTGACACACACACAGACCAGCAGCTTCCCTTCAACCAGGCACTGGGAATCATTCAGGATTTTAGGTGAGACTGAAGAGAGACGGACAGAAATAAATCTGGGTTACCACATGAAAAAAAAAAAAACTAGATAATTACAGGATAACATATATTCACAAACATGTTAGTCATGCAAACAATGCTGCTACTCACATTTTACAGTCAAGGTGACAGATGTCTGAATGACATCATATTGGTAATTAACCACACATGTGATGTTGGTGTTGTGATGTTCTGCTGTGGGATTCAGGTGTAACTCTCCAGTTTTAAAAATCCTATAATCAAAGTCAGTAAAGGCCTCCTCTAGCCAAAACCAGCCAACATCACTCTCGTCAGGAAGGACTATAGATTCTCCATCAGCCTTTGTCCATATCCAGTATGTGTGTTCTGAACCAGAGCATGAAGTTTCAGCCTCACATTCTAACATCACCTTCCTTCCTTCTACCATTGGAGGAACACGAACAGTTGGTTTTTGGGTTGATGCTGGAGTTGAGAAGAACAAAGAAGTGAGCGACACAAATGACTGGAGCAGATAACACTTTCATGGGTAGTTTATGCAGCACTTTTGAACAGTATTTAATTTGTTTTTTTTAGATTTTGAGACAAAGGCCTGATCATACAATACAGTCTGAGCTGAAGGACAAACATCTCATCAGTGTGAGATGCCCAGAATATTTATTACTAATATTTATTACTTACCAGCAACTGAGATGCGAAGCTTCTGTGGGAAAATATAAGTCTGATTACATCCCCATTCCAGTTTGAATCCAAACTCATACTCTCCTTGTGGTAGTTCAATCATCCCGAAAGAGTCACTTGTGTCAGAAACTTCACTGCTGACATTTTCTATCATCACTGTGTTTGATGGATCTCCTTTGAACAATATCTTTTCATAGGGGAGTGTAACTTTGCTTCTTGGGAACTTCATCTTATATGGGATCTCAATGCATTTTGTAGTTTCCACTGTAATGTGTCCTGTCACATTGATTGAAAATTCTCTGTCATCAAGAGTTTCTGCCAATGACAAACGTCTGTTAAAATCAGAACCATCAAAGGTCATAATTTTCATTGTCATTATAGACTTTAAAGAATCAAACCTGTGACACACTGAGGCTGGCAGCTGCTGATCCTCAGGAACATCCAGAAAACCGTCACGTAGACTGAAGTCATCTTCCTTTTTTCTTCAATGACAATAATAAAAAACTAAGATAACTTTATAAGACAGATGTGTTGTCTAAAACTGAACGTGTGGTGATATTTGCACCTTGTATAATTTAACTTTAAAACTGAACTTAAGTCAAAGAGTACATACATTTAAAGTGCATCAAGTTTTGTTTTACCTCTCCGTTTTTGGTCCCTTCTGTGTTTCTGTCATCCGAAACTTTCTGTTATAAGGAAATGATCTTTTCCTGGAACAGTGAACCCATTTATACAGAAAAAGGGAAGAGACAAGTTAAGTTTCAGCAGCAGTTTCTAAAACAGGACTAATCTAGTTTCCCACAAAATACATGGTGGAGAAAAAAAAAGATTTTGAGGAAATACACCTGTTATGATGCAGGGTTTGAGTTTTACCGTGATCTTTGTTTTTTATTCTCTGTTTTGTGTTTTGTTGAGTTTGAGTCTCATCTCTAGGTCGTCCACTCATCTGTGTTCCTTCCTGTCTCATTTTGAAAGTGTTATTCCTTGTTAGTCCAGTTGACCTGCCTTGTTTTTCTGATTTTCCTCCCCTGTGTCTCATCTGCCCTCTGTCTTGGATTTCTTGACGATCCTGCTGGTCTGTCACTGTTTCATTTGGCTTTTTTGTTCCGCACCTCTCAGTGTCTCGTTTGAATAAAGGACTCTAGTGTTGAAACTCCTGCCTCCAGATCTCCTGCATTTGGGTCCAAACCCAGACACCGGAGAGCAATAGTCTCACAAAATGTAGAAGGGCATCCATCCATCCATCCATCCATCCATCCATACATACCAGTTTAGTCCTATGTTGGGTCACAGGGAACAGCTGGAGACATAGAAGGGCAAGAATTGAAAATGTTTGGATTATTTAGATTTTCAGATGTTATACGTCCAAAACAGTTTGTTTCATGACTGTCAAGTTTCCCTCAAAGCCACACCTTGGAGACACAAACTAAACTTGGACTGACCAGTGAATGACAGAATTGTTACAATCATCTCAAAGAACTCATATATTCACACCTAACTGGTCTGTAATTATTCTTTTATTTAAAATTGTGCATTTTTTTTGTTTGTTTGTTTTCAATGGTCAGCATTCAATTCAATGCAATTCAATTCAATTCAGAAAACGTCCAGTACAATACAAGTTGTCTCTAGGCGCTTTACAGAGACCCAGAGCATGACCCCCGAGCAAAATGGCAAGTAAAAAAAAAACTCCTGTAGCAGGAGAAAAAACAACTTTAAGCCAAACAGTGGCAAGCAAAAACTCCACTTTAAGAGGAAGAAACCTTGAGGAGGACCTGGCACATAATGGGGGACCTTCCTGCAGAAGGCCAGCTGGGTAAAGAAAGAAAAGAGGAGGGAGTTAGGACAGAAAGAGGATGGAGGACAGAGAGAGGAGAGCACATACATCTTGGGAATACTATTTTAGACAAAATGTATAAATAATAATTATCCATGAACCGGAGAACTAATAATTCCATGCACTTATATTCTGAGTGATACATTGTCAACACATGAACTACAGAGATGACTGTATAAACAGATGTAGACAGCAACACTGAGGTTGTCAGAGGATCAGACTGCTAGTCTGCATGGTAGTTGATATCCCAGAAACATCTATCCATAGAGGTGGAGGTAAATGCTGGGAGGGTCCGAGGGTGGAACTGCAGGTTAATATGTAATTCTGGCCTGTAGACATACAGAAAGAAAAAAAAAAACAAAGGGGGGCAGAACAGCACAAAAATATACAGGAACAACAGAGCACAGATACATTAATGAGGTGCTCCAAATTAACTATGGATACAGCTGAAGGAAGAAGAGGAAAGGAGGGGATAGAAGAGGGGCGAGGACTTTTTGTAAAAAAAATGAAATAAAACAATAAATCAAAAACTTTGATGAGAATTTTACCAAAAAAGAAATCAGTAATGATTTTAGTGAAAAAAAAATCATCAACATTTTCTTACAAAAAATCTCAAGTTCTTTGTTGATTTGTCACAAAAATTGAAAATCTTCGACGTGGACATTTTCCTATCTGTGCATACTTGAGGCTACGTAAAAAACCAACACAAGTTTGAAATAGTTCAGAAGTTTAACAGCAAAATCTACATCAACAGAACCTGCAGAAGGAAAATAATAATACAATTAGTTGAGAACATATATAAACTCAGTGAAAAATTCTCAAGAAATGATATGAATCTCCTATTTGGATGAGAATAATTCATTGCTTGTATATTTAACATATAAGTATAACAGTTTCAAAGTAAATGTCATTTAGCTGCTGCATTAACTGTGAACAGAGAAAAGGGGAGTCATTATGAGATGGAGGGTCCACAATCACTGAGGCTGTTTGTTGGTTTCTGGTTCAAAATTGACTTTTCTTTCAGCTGGAATCATTAGCTAAACTTAACCTTGTGACAATACAACTAATGTCCTTAAATCTATCATAAACTTTCCCCTAAAACATGTGAAGCTGTCTTGGTGCATAAAACTAATAAAAGCAGAGGCACGGCAAGGAAAGGCAAGTTTAATTGTATAGCACATTTTCGTGTACAAGACAATTCAGGGTGCTTTACATAAAACATTTGAAGGATTACAGAGCATTAACAAAACCCTTTAAGACAACAACCCAAAACGTCCTGTCCAGGGCTCATCCCATGTCACTGGCTGTTATTACAATTTTCTTTTTTTTTTTTGTCTTTTGTTTGCTTTATAATTCTCCGATCAGTAAATCCCAAAATCAGCGGCTACGAAGCTTTGAATTATCCATCTACCCCAGTCGTCACCAGGACGGCTTTACTGCTGTTTCATCTCTATTTTTAAAAATCATTTTTATACACCTTACAAAAAAAAAAAAAAAAAAAAAAAAAAAAAAAAAAAAAAAATATATATAATATATATATATATATATATATATATATATATATATATATATATATATCTATATATATATATATATATATATATATATATATATATATATATATATATATATATATATATATATATAAAACATTTTATTTTATGCCTTGTCAACCTGGAACATTAACCGGAAGCACCCGGGGACCTCAGCAAAGCCGGGCTGCACATTAAAGTGATCGGGAGCTTTCCCGGCCCAAACCATCGATGTGGACCACGGGGACAACTCATTTTAACTATTTTTTTTTTTGTCACTTCTTTTGTCTTATTCTTGCATTAATAGCAATGGATTAAATAGGTCCACAGCCCCTTCCAAGAAAATCTGTGGTTCTACTACCATGTAAGCAGCATAATTCCCCCGACCCCTCCCACGTGTTTTCAGGTGGTTTGGCCCAAGGCTCGTCTTTACAGTAAATCACACTGGCGCGAAAAAGCGCCAGTGATGGAGCAGAAAGAGGCTGGGCGGAACGGAGAGGGCTAAAATAAAAAAAAGAAAGGAGGCGGTGGCCAAATGTGCCAAATTAACTGACATCTTCTCAAGACAAGCTGGTAGGTTACTGAAAGAGAGATGGATAATTGGCCTGGTTGTGAATTTTATCATATAACGTGGCGAGCGTTTGCAACTGTCACAACTGTCAACTTAAAAATGTCACAATGTAGGTATAGGATTATCTATGCTTAAAGTGCATTCATATTTCCATAGAAGAACCGAAAACTTGTTGCTTTAAATGCCAGTTAACCATTTTGATGAACAGAGTTGCCAAACGCTTCATCACGCTTTATTTGTAGCCTGCCTGTATTACCACCAACGCGCACAGGTTAACACAATTAGACATATTAAACAGGTTGTGTAACAGGCTATTTGTTAGGGCATTAAATGCATGTCAAACGTGCTATTTAGGCTGCATTATTTAGAAGTGCTGTTACTTTGATTTGTGAAAAGACTTCTTTATCATTATCTTTATTTTATTTGAATTTCAATTATACATTGTTAAAGGGGCGTGAATAATTGTATGCCATAATCTAAATAAAATAAAAGGCATTGTGAGAGAATTGTTTTTTGTTTTATCTTTTTCTATGTACTCAAATTTGTCCTCCGTATCAGAGTGGCCTGAATTTGAATTAAATTCCTGGACTGAGAAAAGGGCCCACTCCGGCCCTGGACCTCAGTAACACCGCGGCTACTAATCCAACGCTAGAATCGCACCAACACGTCAGGCAAACGCGATGTGCCGACTTCCAAATGAAGCAACAGAAAACAGCCAGCTTCACGTAGCAGCCCAGAAGAATGTTACGTACGCACACAAGCACAATACACATAACTACACAAAAGCACCGTAAAAAGTACATTAAAACAGGAGGATAACATTTGAAGCATTACAGAGCATAAAAAAACCCTTTAAGACAACAACCCGAAACGTCCCTGTCCAGGGCTCGTCCCATGTCGCTGGCCGTTATTACTATTTTTTTTTGTTTGTTTGTTTTTTGTTTACTTAAATAATTCTCCGGGATCAGTAAAGCCCCAAAACCTGCGGCCACGAAGCTTTGAATTATCCGTCTACCCCAGTCGTCACAAGGACAGTTTTACTGTGGTTTCATCTTTTTTTTTTGTCATTTTTATACAACTTTTATATTTTTTTGTTTTACTTTTTATTTTATATTTTACGCCTTACTTGTCAACCAGGCAACGCAACCCGTAAATTAACCGGAAGCGCCCCGGGACCTCAGCAGCCTTGCCCCCGGCCAGTAATACCGCAGTTACTAATCCAACGCTAGAATCACACCAACACGTCAGGCATAAAATAATAAATACATTAAAAACATATAAAGAAAAAAAAAAAAACAATTCAATTAATCATGATAAGGTGATATAAAATACCTAAATAAATCAAAAATGATTAAAATAAGCTAGACAAAGTAAAAGATACCGTGCAGATTTCATGGATAGGCAAATGAAAAGAGAAATGTTTTCAACCTGGATTTAAAAGTGTCTGCAGTTGATGAAAATTTAATCTCCACTGGAAGTTTTTCCACTTATTTGCAGCATAATTGAATTGTTGAATTGTTAAGAAATAACGCCGTACTCTTCCTCAACATCTGCCTTTCTCAAACACTCATAGGTGTTGGTCTCTTCATGATGGCTCTTCATCTTACTTTTCCTCCTGCAAATCAAATAAGATGTTTTGACTCAGGTGAAAGCAGAATGTATCCATCTTCTGAACTTGTTTTTATCTCATTTGATTTGTTTATTTGTTTTCTTGATGGAATTTATTTTCACGTTTTTACCGTTTGCGAATGAAAATGATCAGGCCAGTGATGAAGACCAGGATTCAGACTGAAACACACTGCTGTTATCCAGGGAAGAGCCTCATGACCACCTTTACATCCATCTGTAGAATCTACAGAGTTAATAAGGTTTAAACATATTTTTCTAAATGCGTAAACTCATCATTGTGACTTGTGTGGAGGAGGTACAGATTTGATACTCACGGTTCGGCCTTAAGTCTCTTGTGGAGTTTTGAAGTGGAATTTCAACCTCAGCCTTGTCCGAGTTCATTGGTGCTGATGCATTTAATGGTGGTGTTTTGGTATTTATCAGCAGGTAAGGTGAAGGTGCTGCGAACTGTTTGGCCGCTGCTGAAGCTGCTGACCGAGTAATCTGTGAGGATCTCCAAAGGCCAGGAGATCGGTGGCAGAGGATTCCCCCAACTGACACACACACAGACCAGCAGCTTCCCTTCAACCAGGCACTGGGAATCATTCAGGATTTTAGGTGAGACTGAAGAGAGACGGACAGAAATAAATCTGGGCTACCACATGAAAAAAAAAAAAACTAGATAATTACAGGATAACATATTCACAAACATGTTAGTCATGCAAACAATGCTGCCACTTACATTTTACAGTCAAGGTGACAGATGTCTGAATGACACCAAATGTGTAATTAACCATACATGTGATGTTGGTGTTGTGATGTTCTGCTGTGGGAATTAGGCTCAACGGATCACTTCTTAACATAAGGAGAGAATTCATCACGCCAAAATCAGTCTCTTCAGGAACGACTCTATATTCTCCATCAGCCTTTGTCCATTTCCAATATACGTGTTCTGAACCAGAGCATGAAATTTCAGTCCCACATTGTAACGTCACCTTCCTTCCTTCTACCATTGGAGGAACACTAACAGTTGGTTTTTGGGTTGATGCTGAAATTGAGCAGAAAAAAGAAGTGAGTGACACAAATGAT
Organism: Hirundichthys speculiger; assembly: GCA_018398805.1. NCBI lineage: Eukaryota > Metazoa > Chordata > Actinopteri > Beloniformes > Exocoetidae > Hirundichthys > Hirundichthys speculiger. The sequence goes on from JAGFBZ010000163.1 coordinate 690,892, forward strand.
TGAGCAGAGATAACACTTATGGGTAGTTTATGCAGGACTTCCATCCATCATCTATGCCTGCTTAATCCTCTGCAGGGTCACGGGGATCTGCTGGAGTCTATCCCAGGTCTCTTTGAGTGAAAGGCTGGGGTACACCCTGGACAGGTTGCCAGTCCATTACAGTGGCACATGGAGAAGAAAAACCTTGCACACTCACAATTGCAATCCTACAAGCAATTCAGAACCACTAATCAACCTAACATGCATTTCTTTGGACTGTGAGAGAAAGCTGGAGTACCAGAGGAAATCCCACGCAAGCCCAGGGAGAACAAGCAAACTCCACATAGAAAGGCCCCTGCTGAGGTTTGAACCAGGAACCTTTTTGCTGTGAGGCAACAGTGCTAACCACCAAGCCACCGTGCTGCCCTATGCAGTACATCATTTAGATCAGTGGTCTTCAGCCGGGGGTCCGCGACCCCTAGGGGGGCCGTGGAGGTACTGTAGGGGGTCCTCCGACTTAAAAAGAAATAAAGGCAATCTTAACCAAAATAATTTGAGAGTAAAAAAATAAATATATATATATATTTTATTATATATATATATATATATATATAAAATATATATATATATATATATATATATATATTTCGCCCGTAGACGGCTGGGATAGGCTCCAGCAGATCCCGTGACCCTTCAAGGATAAAACGGGTATAGAAAATGGATGGATGGATATATATATATATATATATATATATATATATATATATATATATATATATATATATATATATATATATATATATATATACAGGCGGTTCTAAAAATAATAAAAAATAATAATAATAATAATAATAATGATATGCATGAAAGTTTTATCAACCATAAACACATGTAGGCTAAAAACCCAGTCAGGAATTGGTTAATAAGGTGAAATAAGCAGAATAAAATACAGCTAAAAGTTATTATAAGCCAGGCTTAAAATGTGACACTTTAAAAAAAAAGGGGGGGGGGGTAAGAATTACAAGCAGGGGTCCCTGCTCTGTTTTTCTCTCATCCAAGGGGTCCCTGGGCTAAAAAAGGTTGAAGACCCCTGATTTAGATTTTGAGAATAAGGCCTGATCATACAATACAGTTTCGGCTGAAGGACAAACATCTAATCAGAGTGAGATGACCAGAATATTTATTACTTACCAGTAACTGAGATGTGAAGCTTCTGTGGGAAAATATAAGTCTGATTACATCCCCATTCCAGTTTAAATCCAAACTCATACTCTCCTTGTGGTAGTTCAATCTTCCAGAAAGAGTCTCTTGTATCAGAAACTTCACTGTTGACATATTCTTTAATCACTATATTTGATGGATCTCTTTTGAACAACACCTTTTTATAGGGGAGTGTAACTTTGCTTCTTGGGAACTTCATCTTATATGGGATCTCAATGCATTTTGTAGTTTCCACTGTAATGTGTCCTGTCACATTGATTGAAAATTCTCTGTCATCAAGAGTTTCTGCCAAAGACAAACGTCTGTTAAAATCAGAACCATCAAAGGTCATAATTCTCATTGTCATTATAGACTTTAAAGAATCAAACCTGTGACACACTGAGGCTGGCAGCTGCTGATCCTCAGAAACATCCAGAAAACCATCACGTAGACTGAAGTCATCTTCCTTTTTTCTTCAATGACAATAATAAAAAACTAAGATAACTTTATAAGACAGATGTGTTGTCTAAAACTGAACATGTGGTGATATTTACCTCTTTCTTATTTTAACCTTAAAGCTTAACTTTTACATACATTCAAAGTGCAGAAAGCTTTGACAGACTCCACTGTCTTTCCTGGTTTCTAAAACGTTACCGTATAAGGAGGTGATCTTTTAGAGGAAGAAACACTGAAAACTTTAAAAAAGGGAAGATGCATGTTTGGTTTCAGCAGAAATGTAAACATATACGATTAGATTTATGCATTTTTGTAACAATTAATGTGGTGGAGAGGAAAAACAGTTGATTTAGAAACACACAATAGTTTTATAAACTGTAATAGGCAAAGAATCTTTAGATTCATTCTTTAGATATTCAGATATTATATTTCAAAAACTGTCAAACTTGAAGAAGTGTTACAATCATTTCAAAGATTATATTTGCATCTAACTGATAATGTTAATATGTTATTTTTAAATGTGTGTGTTTTTTAATGCTTTCAGATAGTCACCTACAACGGGCCCTTGGTTTCTCTCATTTTTAATTTTTTTTTTTTTAGCACTTTCAGGTTTCAAATGTAATCACGCTGACTCAGAAGAACAAACTAAAATAAAATGGTATTCATGTTATCGTTTTATTCATGAAGGGAAGCGCAGCTTAATTAAATGTTTCAAAGCACTTTTTCATCTTAGAAAGTCTTCTGGATGTCAGAGTTCAGCTGTGAATCTCACACGAACACAAAAACTGTATTTTATTCTCGTTTATTTTAACGTCAACCCTTCCTTCTTCTTCTTTTCATTTAAAGATAAACAACTGACTTCTTTCCTCTAAATGTTTTGTGTGCATCGTATGATTCAAAGTCATTTTAGAGGAAAACTGTCACACTTTTAACACCCGTATGTCCTTAAAGTCACATTCACCTGCTCAGCCTTGATAACTGGACCTCCACATAAACGGCTTTTGAACCAAGAACTGATGAATCACTGGATTTCAACTGACACAGTAGAGAAACAAGAAAACAAATACAGCTGTCATTTAAAAATGATGTCATTTTTGTAAATGTGTAAATTATTGAATGATATCTTCCTTAAAACCAAACACATCATGATATTCCCCTCTAGTATAACTGAGCATTCAAGGTTAACGTTTGACAGACACTACGTACATTCAAAGTGCATCAAGTTTTGACTCACCGCTCTGTTCTGTGCGTTTTCTTCTTCTGAACTTTTCTGTTATCAGGAAGTGGTTATATAGAAGAAGAAACTGAAGTACCACATTCAGAAAAAAAAAGAAAGATGCTAGTTTGATCACATTTTCTCAACATTACATCAATCCCCTTTGCTGCAAATAACTATAAGGTAGGAAAAGATAAGATACTCCTTTATTTTATGATTATTATTATATCCTTTATTTAACCAGGTGAGAGTCTCATTGAAATTAAAATCTCTTTTTCAAGAGAGACCTGGCCAAGAATGGCAGCAGTTAGTTAAAAAGACATCAGACAAAACAAATCAACAAACAATCAGCACCATCAGAATAAATCAAATAAAACAATTAAAACAATTACACCCGCAGAGCTGACTTAAATTCACCCAGAGTAATGAGTTCTGTCAGTTTCATGTCCGTTTGAAAATTGTTCCAAGAGGATGGAGCAGCATGTTTAAAAGCTTTCTTTCAAAACTCTGCAAACATTTGGGACCTGCATTAGTAAGGTGCTTTGGGAACGAAGAGCGTAGTGGCTTTGCGTTCGGGTCATATAACTGCACAGATATGATGGGAGCAGTCCTATGGATTGGATTTGTAAATAAAGGTGAGCCAGTGTGAAGATTAGCCTGTGAGTGATGATTATTAGTCCCACAGTGGGGAGAGTTGCAATATATGGTGGAGCCCTCATGACCTCAGCCTCATTTTGGTTGGTGGTTTACAAATAGTGCCGCAGTTGTTCTGCAACGTCTTGCTTTGGCACTTGTGATTTTATCTCATTTATTCTCGTCAAATTGAGCAACACGTGTCGTGAGGCGCATAGCTCAGCTGTCTGCGGGGAGTTTAGTCGCGCACGAAGACGGTGGTCTCTGAAGCGCCGATGTGAAAACCGATCCTTGCTGATGCCAGTCGTCGTGCAAGTACGATATAAGTAGATGTGTGTGAGTGTGTTAATGAACAGAGCTAATGTCACCTCAAGGAGCAGAGAGCATCTGAGCTTTGGGATATCTGCCCATCGTCTGTTAACACCAACCCGAGCCAACTGCTGGAGGTTAGAGGCTGTTAGTATAAGGGAGGGAAAGAGTGATTGTTCAACAGGCAAAAAGAGAGAGAAATGAGGAAGCACAAATCAAGGAAGCACTTTAGGACAGAGCTTGTTGTCTTTCTAAGATGGGGTGATTGATTCATGTACAGAGCGAGAAGCTGGAGGCAATTAAATAGCTTGTATTAAAGCGGACATATTGTAAAAAAAAAAACATAATGATAATAAAAATAATAATATTATAAGTATTCCTCCCTGTGGAAATGTGATTAGATTTCAGGAATCTTTTCCCACTTAAATTTCACAGCTGCTAATATCCCAGATAGCAGGCAGCTGTCTCTGGCATCTACTCCGCCACCGAACCCGGTGGGATTAGGACAGAAGGTGTCAGGAGAAAATATAGAGCTGGTCAGCTACAGTCAGCCTCGTGGTCACTCCCATACAAGCCCAAACCAGAAAAGGCCTGCAGATCCAGCTCAACAGAAGCCTCCACTTCCGTAGAACCGGATCAGTACGGATATATTCAGGACAAAATAGGTGAGCGGCCATGAGCGAGCAAGAGGCAGAGGCCACAGCAGTTTGTGCGACATTGGTGGTTATAGAGACGTATGACACTGACAGTCCTCTTTATACTCTTTTTGTACACACACACACTTAAAATGACCTCAGTTCCTCTTCAAAGACCCCATTAATTATATGGGATGACGTTTTTTGCATAGCTCTGTTGCCCTCTGTGCTAAGATTATTTATCACTTTGCTGCAACACATTTTCTGTTCTCACTCAAATATGCTTTGATTCACATTGTTTTAGTCCCTAATGAAGGTTCACACCCCATCAAATGATAGACATTTGTTTTTTATTTTACTTTTTAAAACTCCATAATGCTCCTTTAACCCCCTCTGGGTTTAGATAGACCCTGGTCACGAGGCCCCGGGTCTGTGAAAGTCTGGAGTTGTATCATTAATGCAGGAAAATACAGTGAGGGTTTGCAGAAATATTTGATGACTTGGCACCTTTTCCAGAAACTTCTATCCATTTTTTAAGAAGACAAAGCGAAACTGCATTTTGAGCAGATTTCAAAGGCGCAGATTACAAAGCTTGGAGCATCTCTGCATATGTGACCTGCTCCCTACAGAGGTGCTCTAATACAGGGGTCTCCAATCTCAGTCCTGGAGGGCCGGTGTCCTGCAGGCTTTAGATGTTTCTGTCCTTCTATGATACAACATACACCCTGATACAACATTAACAGACATGTGCTGACCTTGATGACAAGATGACGATGGCCATTAATTAGGATCAGGTGTGTTAAAGTGGTGAAACATGAAAAACCTGCAGGACACCAGGCCCTCGAGGACTGACGTTGGAGCCCCCTGATCTAATATGTCGTGAATCTGTAAAAGTTTGTGAAGTTTGTTCAGCACATGCGTGTTAAAAATGAAAGAAAAAAAAGTGTCCATGAATGTGATCCAGTAGGTTTTAAACACCTTTATAAAGTTTGATTAATTATCTACAAGTGTCCATTGTTGTCATTGTGACAAACACATGTTGTCTGATGACACTGTCCAGCTGCCTCTCTTCCACGGCCGCCGGTCTGATCATAGTTAAACTCCACCTTCCTTCAACAAATGGAATAATGGCAACCTCCTCAATCTAAATCTGTCGAAAAGTCTAACTATCTTGAGTTTTACAGGCAGTGCAGCTTCATCACCACATGTTGACACCATTCATATCAGGAGATTACAAATTGTACACACAAACAAGTGCTTCGGAAAGTGTTTTGAAGTTTGATGAGAACACTGTTTGGTTATGACGGGACACCAAAGAATCCACCTGCTGAGGAAGTTAAAATGTTTTCATGTCTGCATCTAGACTGCCACGAGCAGACCAGTGGATGTTTTGGACGAGGCAGAGAAAACTGGTGTGGGCTCCATCCAGTTGCTGCTGTTACATAAATATTAGTGTCAGAAATTTGGCACCATATTGAAGGATAGGTTGGTTCTCAGTGCCAGAATTTTATAGAGAGTGGACAGAGCTTTGAGGACCTTTGGCCCCGATTGTACACTTCCCGCAAGCCACTACCCACTAACCGCTACCCGCAAATTGCGGGTTTAGGAACCTCCGCTAACCGCTAATGCAGTCTCCCGCTCCCTAAAGCCGCTACCCATTATTCGGACTCCCTTACTCACATTGTAGGTGTGGCAATGGGCGTGTCTTTTGCTCTTTCCGCTAACTCGATAGCACGTCCAAACGGCATCAATGTGCGTCCACCTGGTCACATGTGGACGTGCACAAACAGCTCTACCTCTCGAATGAACTCTTGTATAAAAAGCGTGATTTGGCCTCAGTTGAACCCCTGAGAAAATGGCAGAGATCGTCTTAAACGGCTTGCTCCCAAGTTAAACCATAGATGACCAGAGCGTGTTTACTGGGAGCGCGCCGACTATCTGGGACTTTCAGGTACACGATAGGAATTGTCTGTGTAAAAATATTTTATGTATATATCAGTGCAGAGGAGGAGGAGGAAGGAAGAGGAGGAAGCTCTTCAGCAGAGTCTGCGCACGAGAGCTGCTCCGATCTGGATGAAAAGACGCTCCATAGCAACCTGCTCTTAAAGGCAACGGCTACTGACGCACTGATTGGTTTAACAGGTGGAACGCTCTAACCACTCCTATGTATAATGTAGCGGGTAGCGCAGGTGGGATAGCGGGTTTAGGAAGGGTGGAAGATTGCGTTCTTTATGGAGGAATGCCCCTCATGCTACTCCCTATCCTAAATAGCGGCTTTAGGAGATCTGGCGGAAGATCGGGCCCTTAGTCTCCAGGGAGAGCTGATCAACTGTTATCCACAAAAAGAAGCGATACTGACTTGGTTCGCTCCTTTGCATCCTCCATCCTGTGGATTTTGCTATGATGCTTGAAAAGATGGGTAAAAAGAAAACAAAGTCACTGGCCTGCTTAAAGCATCACTGCTACAGTGTGTTTTTTGAGTGTGATACAGATGTGCAAAAATGCTGAAAAACAACAACAACAAAAACCATAACATACGCTGCATTTTTCTTTTATGGAACCAGTATCAACCTTGCTCTGATTTGGAGCTGCAGTATAACATGATAATTGCTTGTGAATCATGTTATGGAGATGTATCAGGTAGCAGGTTGTCTGTTATGGATTAAATTCAAGTATTAGGTGTCAAAATGTTTCCTTATGTCACCTGATCAAATGTTAAAACGTGAGGGTAGGACAGTAAATTTTCAAGACATCTCTTATCCTATTATCTTTTCTTTTTTGCACACTTCTCATCATTAAAGAAATGTCACTTGGTTGAGAAGAAAAGGATTATTATCCTGAAGAAAATATCATTTACTCCGGCGAGGACGCGCATCGAAGGAAATCAACACCCACTATTTCCACCGTGAGGGTGTATGCATGACTGCTTGCAGTTCATCTGCTGAAAGCAAACGCGTTTCACGGTGAAACCTGATAGCTCAGACACGATCGTATGGTTTGTGCAGCAGGCGTCGTGTTATGAGCGGAGCTGCAGCGTTCGTTCTGGGTGTGAAACGCTCGCATGCTTTCTGTTTAAATCATCGCCCACCCTTGCATAACGTTTATGAGCGTAATGCCTTATTACAGTTTATGACCCCCTGTTGCTGTCTGATCTTTTTAAAGCCAATTTCAGCATTAGACATGATCTCACTTTGCTCGGCTTGTATGATTTGTCTCCTCATTTTAGCGTAACCGATACAGTCATGTGAGATATTAAATATACTCTTTATTACAGCAGACCTCTCCCCTTGACGCCGTTCAAAAACTATTCTGACATCAAAGATATAAATATTGAGAAACATGCTTTTCCTCTCACATTTTCCCATATTAGCAGTGAAAGTGCACACACTTCCATCCATCTATTTCTATCTATTTCTGCTTACATGCATGCTTTTGCACGGTGACAGGAAGCTGCCATACTTGGGAAAACAAAACAAAAACAACAACAACAAAAAAAAGACACAGAAAGGCTCCAGATGACATTTAAACGGGGACTCTTCCTGCTGTGAAGCACAAGTTAAACCTTCAATGTTAAACTTTTTAATTAAGTAACAGAACACATGTGGTGTAAATCTGTGCCGGAAACAGACTGAAGAGGCAACAATAACGAGGCAATCTAACATCTATGTGGTGTGAAACACTATTGACGTGATCAGAATAATTAATATCTGAGTATTTCTGGCCTAAATACTACAAAACACCCATCCATCATATATAGCCGCTTACTCCTGTGCAGGGTCACGGGGGTCTGCTGGAGCCCATCCCAGCTCTCTTTAGGGCCGAAAAGGTAAATAAATGAATAAATGAAATAAGGCTGGGCTGCAAAATATTTGTTGTAACTACGGAACACCAAAACAGCGTCCCTTCGTTGAAAATAGTGAATCATTACTTCATACGTAACCGTTTCTGTTTTTAATTTGTGGCTGTACAGTTTGTGTGATCTAACAGGCTTTGAAGACTCAAGTTTTTTTTTCTTTGCAAGGTTTAAGGAGCTTTGTTGTCGTTTTTTTCTGCCTTTAACTTTTCGTCTTGTGTTTGGATTTTTAAATATCCGTGCTATTTTATGGCAATGCCCGCTCCCGCCTACTCAAACTTCACACCCTCCATTAAAGAGATTTATTCCTCCTTTGCTGCTCATCACTCTGACCAGCTTTTGCACGAGCAATGGGAGATCCAGTAATTCCTGCATTTGAAGTTGTTCAAATAACATTCAGAAGTATATGGGCAGTATGGTGTCTTGATGTGACTATGATTATATACAGAACAAGTTCCAGAAAAAGTAATTTAAAACTGCGTGATCACGTCAGACACTTCATAAATGCTGACTCTTTTCATGTCTCATTTGTCGTGTTTTTATGTTTTGCTTTAAATTGGATGTTTAGAGCATTCAGTTCGTAACACAGCAGGAGAGAGAAAATGTGACAATTCTGGCAGACATTTAATCCCATTAAAGTAATGGGGGCCGACAGTCGGGCTCTTTTGTATTAAGCGGATACATCTCAACCTCCAGGCTCCTCTCCATCCTGAACCCAACTCCCTGCTTGCGTCACCTCTGCCTTCATTCCTGAGCCTTTATTCAAACTGCTCACAGAGCTGCGGGACTTGACCCACATGCAACTGCAGATATCAAAAATATCCCACCTCTGGATCAAGAGGGGGGTGAGACGGGATCCTCATGATGCTTCCCTTCAGTTGACGCCTGTAAGAGTCAGCAGTGCCGTCTGACTCAGCCGCTCCCGCCGTGCAGGTCCCGGCTCTGTCGGCAGCTCTTCCTGCAGCTGCGGCGGGACACGCCAGTGGCTGTTGCCCGGTGGGAAACTATCTTGCCCACTTCTACTTCAGTGATGACGATCACTGATGTAGGGAAATTTCATTATTCGCCTGCGATCTGCTTCTGTAGACAGCTGAACAGTTTTACTGTCGATGACTGCGACAGTAATCGGATCAGTAATTTCCTACTCGCCACGAGCAAAGAGCGGTGACTTGTCATTTCCTGTCATTTCTTTTATTATGAATTTCCAGCAGTCTTGAAAAAGTGCTCTGACAGACCGTGACGCTTTATGGTGTCAGTGGTGACAGTGTCATTTATCTTTCTATCATGCAGTCAGAACACAGTCAAAGTTCACCGTAGTGCTAAATTAGTGGGGTTCTGCCCTCATGCAGCTCTTTAAAGGCAGTTTTTTGCATTATTATATATTTTTTTTTACCTCGTTAAGCAATGTAAAATGCATGACATAACACTTCTTTGCATCTTTGTTTGCTTTGGGAGGCGGTAACGGAAACCCTATGAATATGGGTCCACTGCTGCGGGATATCCAGTCCCGACACAAACAGACCAAGAGTTTGGTACGTACTGATGGTAGTACGTCGGATTGATTCCAGGTGGGAGCTGGACATCTCTTCAGCTCCCAGTGTGATCGTGAAGCAGCGAGAATGAGCACCATCTGATACCGTGCTGCTCAGTCAGAAAAAGAGTTAGAGGGTTTGAAAATGAGGTCCTGCCTCATGTGGAGGAGTTCAAGGTGTCTTGTTCTCGAGTGAGGGAGTAAATGGACGACCGATTGGCCAGGCATTGTGGCGGTGTGGTGTCTGCAGTGGTGTGGACGAACAGAGGCATGAGTCGAAACGCGAGACTGTTTACCTGCTTTTAAACGTTGGGTGGGAAGTTCAGTGATCTGAAGGAAGTAGCTTGAGACAGGGATGTCTAAACATCTTTACCCCCCATGACCGAACCCAGATGAACGGGTGTCTTATTGGCGTGCGTATCACACAGCCTCTGAGTGTAAGGGGTTAATATCGATACTGAGTCTCTGTCCCCAGATGGCTCCAGTCATAAGTTGTAGTTTGAAAGCCTGATGTAATTAAAGCTGTTTGCTCTGCAGTCCTCAGGATTAGCGCTACACTTTATCATTTCGCCGCTAATTAGTTTACTGTTTCTCGGCAGCAACTCAAAATACAGTTTTGCATCAGCCAGTACTTTAAAAGCCTTCCTTTCTAGATCACGCTGCAGTCTTTTCCTTGTGATGATCTCAGCTGTATAATAATAAACAGTGAGCCAGCCAAAAAAAAAGAGGATGTCAAAATATAGGATCTGTACTTGTGAACGCAGCAAGGCCTCATCATTTATTTACACGGCTCTCTTTACTGCAGCCACCATACTTTAACATTCAGCATCCCTGTTTGATTTCATTGAGCAAACAGAAATCTTTTTGTTTTCTGTCAATCTTATTGGCTGTTTTGCCATAATATGATGAGTCATCGTCGAGACAGCGATCAGGAGAGTGGTGAGTGCTGTCTCGAACACTCTTCTGCGGCTCGTTTGCACGGCGAAGGCACACAATGCCCAGCTCGGTTTGGGAAGGGGGGGAGCACTTTGGGGTGGGCTTAATCTGCAGAGCAAGTCAACACAGGTCACAGGTGGCCGAGCTCCTTGATCAGCCCGCCTTGAGAACCACCTGAAGGGTCCGAGATGGGGGAGGGTGGCGGCAGACATGAGATAGGGGGTGTGACCAGTGTGCGCTGTTGTTATTGGTTATACCGTTTCCTGTGCCACGGTATCTGTGCTCTTAAACCTCTAACACATGCAAATGCTTGTCCGGTAAGGCTGCAACGCTGAAAAGAAGTCAAGGCCAGTGGAGTCAAGGCCGCTCCTTGGATATCAGAAAGAAGAGATCACTGTTATGTCTGGGGAGCTCAAGACCAGTGAACCACGAGAGGCTGAGTGACTTTGGAGCTGTCTGGGCTTTCAGGTCTGAGTTTTGCTCAAGCGTAGGGGGTGGTGGAGGTGGTTGAGAGGAAAACCAAAATCAAAACCAAAAACAAACTAAACGAAAAACAACAACTTGAATCTGACTGAGCAAGTAGGTAAAAGCCTCCCTTTGGAAAAGTGCAGTAGTTAATTTCAGTTAGTAACTAGAAAAGCACTCGGAGAGCGCAGACCTCCGCCAAGCACAACAGTTTATAGCGATTTACAGATTGCGATAAAATCTGGGTTCTGATCAGATCCAGATCAGCCTTTGAAATTTGATAGACGTTCACATTGTCCATCCCTGAATCAAATTTGATGAGTTTTGGGCAAGAATTAATGGCGATATTGAGAAACAAAATTTTTGGCCCCATTGACAGCAATGTTATTGAAAATTTGAAAGTGGTCCAGAATCCAGGATTTCTTCCGGATCACAGCTAAAATGAAGACAGTTCTTCCTTTTCACATCTCTAACAACTCCTGAAAATTTCATCAAAATCCATCCATTATTTTTTGAGTTATCTTGTACACAGACAAACAGACCAACAAACGTAAAAACAAAACCTCCTTGGCGGAAGTAACAAGTTGTTGAACCCAAATTCAGTCAGTGAGTGACTTCTCATCCTTTAAAACAACCATGTTAGAAGACAGATCCCAAGGTCACGGAGAAGATGTCACTCTCTTTCAGAGTAGTAAAATTTTTGGTCTGCATCAAGCAAACAAATGAACCTGGGAGATTTCTGAATCTATGAAATTCGCGTGAAGACCTGTCCAACACATGATCAGAACCTGGAAGGACAGTACTGGATGATTATCCTAAGAGAAGACATGCTTTGAAAAAAACCCAAAACATTACAGTCCTTTTTCCAAAGTTCTTATTTGGTCTGACCGCAGGGATGACCTCCAGCAGACCCCCGTGACACTACGTCACTGGAGTCCGTTTAGTTCAAGGTCTATTCAAAGACAATTAACATCTCAACAGGCAATGTTCAATGTTGAACGTAAGAGCATCCCATACATACACTGTGAAGACAATCCGGAGGTATTCGGACTAAACAAGGGTGGAGTCCTAAGAAAACAGCTTATCAGTGAGGGTAATCAAGAAAAAAATCTTCAGTTTTCAAGGGAGAATAAAGATTTGATTCTGGAGAAATCGAAAAAGATCACATGGTCTAATGAGTCCAGACTTGCCCTGTTTCAGAGTGGTGGGGTCAGCAGTGTAGAAAGAACAGATGACACGATGCACCCATCATACCCAGTGCTTCCTGTGGACGCCTGAGGAGGCAGTATTATGATCTGGGGTTGTGGGCCAAACTACCTGAATGACCAGATAAACTCTCTTCCCTATTGATATGGATTTGTTCTGGAATGACAATGCCAGCATTCAGTCCAGACCTATATTTTTGTTTCTATTTTGAAGATTTATTTATTTCAAAGAAAGCTGTGGTAGTAGTGAGACATTGTTGCTGCATAATGAACCACCAGACATCATTAAATCATGCACAACTCACTTGAGTGCGTGGTTCACCAGCACTGATTGCTCTCATATGAAGACACATCCTTTCCAGCAACCTCATATTGCATGCTCTTTCATCTAAAATTATTTTTAAAGTGTTCCCACATTAAACTACTAAATTTAGAGTCACGTTATAAACTGTGATGACATAACATGAGTAATGCAGTCTGACAGCAGAACTGGTAATATCTAAATTAGTCCAAAGTTTCCCTTTAAAAGACGGAGAAACTGGAAAATGGCCACAATGAAAGCTGCAAAACTGTTTAATATTTATTCTCCCCTTTACAAATTGTGTCATGCCTATATTTCGCATCTGTCAAAAACCTGCGTTGTAATAATGTTGGAGGGGATGACGAGCGGCATTTATCCACACACCAGTGGATCCTCATAAAAAGGTTTGAGCTCCTTCTTTAACCAGCATTTTTGAAAGTTACAAAACAATAAAAAAAAAAAACTACAGTCTTAGAGCCTGAATCATGTATAGTATTTTTTGTGCTGAGGACAAATATAGCTGTTAAGCATTTTGGAATGAGACTGGACTGAGATGCGTGAATCAGCGCCAAATATCAAAGCTGCCAATCACATGGTAGTAGCTCAATGCATTTAGTCATGAGGCCATGGTCAAGATGACCTCTTGAAGTTCTTTAAGTCACTTCAGGGTCATTAAAGTGACATGTCTTGTGCCAGACTGACCGGTCTAAGAATTTCAAAAAGAGCTGATCAACTGTGATTTTCACACGTGGACCTCTGTTGGGTCAAATGAGAATGGACCAAGAAAGAGAAAATATCCAGTGAGCAGCATTTCTCTGGGACAAAATGTGCAAGAAGAAGAAGAAGAAGCTCAACATCGGTAAGAGACAGAAGAAAGGCAACAGTAACTGAAGTCGCCTGCCAATATATACAGGGGGTCACCTCTGAATGTATAACACTTAAAATCTCAAAGCAGATGGGTTCCAGCTGCAGAAGCGCCTATCTTGTTAGCAAAGAACAGGAAACTGAAGCTAACAGGGCTCACTAAAACTGAGCCCTGTTAGGGTTAGACCTGAAAAATGTTTTCTTGTCTAATTAGTCTGAATTTCCGCTATGATATATATCTTCCGCCTAAACCTCCTAAAGCTGCTATTAAGGGATAGCGGGTAGCAGGAGGGGCGTTCCCCACGAAAAAAAAACGCAATCTTCCACCTCCCTAAACCCGCGATCTTACCTGTGCTAACCGCTATATTATGCAAATATTATGCATGGGAGTGGTTAGGGCGTTCCACCTGTTTAACCAATCAGTGCGTCAGTAGCCATTGCCTTTAAGAGCAGGTTGCGCTACCCACTATTAGCAATCTTCCGCTTCCCTAAAGCCGCTACCCTCAAACCGCTATGGAGCATCTTTTCATTCAGATCGGAGCAGCTCTCATGAGCAGCTGGTCTGGGACTCTGCTGTAGAGCTTCCTCCTCTTCCTTTCTCCTCCTCCTCTGCACTGATATATACATAACTAGCTCTAACTAATGTGGAGAAAATGATTTAATCATATTTTAATACTCCAAGAAGTTTTAACAAACTGCTCAGAAAAAAAAGAGCCAGCAAGCTTCCAGGAAAGCATTTCTTAACTAGAAAAGCACTCGGAGAGCGCAGACCTCCGCCAAGCACAACAGTTCTCCCATATAGTAATTTACAGATTGCAATAAAATCTGCGTTCTGGATCAGATCTGGATCAGTCTTTGAAATTTGATAGAGGTTCCCATTGTCAATCCCTGAGTCAAATTTCATGAGATTTTGGCATTAATTAATGGAGATATTGAGAAACAAAATTTCTGGCTACATTGACCGCAAAGTTATCGAAAATTTGAAAGTGAGCCAGAATCCAGGATTTCTTCCGGATCACAGCCAAAACAAAATCAGTTCTTTCTTTTCACATTTCTGACAACATCTGACATCATCTCAAAATCCATCCATAACTTTTTGAGTTATCTTGTACACAAACAGACAGACAGATAAATGGCGGCAAAAACATAACCTCCTTGGCAGAGGTAAAAATATTTTTACACAGACAATTCCTATCGGCTACCTGAAAGTCCCATATAGTTGGTGTGCTCCCGGTAAACGCGCTCAGGCAGAGCTGCGAGAACATATTCTCAGCAGTGGGCGCTGGGAGCGGCTGTGCGCACAGCTGCGCCAAGATCCACCAAGACGCACAGCGGCTGTGCGCAGCTGATGTGCTTTTTAAAATACTCCAGAACGATGCATTGGATGAGCATTGAGCCGTACGAACAGGTATGATGACATCTACTTTCTACCACCGAGCGCAAGGAGAGGGCCAGTGCACGAAGGGATAGGCACAAGAAAGAAAGTACAAGAAACTCCACAACAGTGTTCTGTGATCTCCTTGGTTTCCTCCACAGCAGACATCTGTATGAGATCATGCCACAGCTGTACAGACTGACGTGTCTGGCCGTGACTATCCCCCCCCCCCACCACACAACTGCTGACCAGACATCCTCTGTCCTCAAGAGAATAAAAATCGTAATGCAAGTAATACAGTGATGCGTAATCGAGAGGCAGAGCCGTTTGTGCAGGTGTAGGATAGCGAGTAGCGGGTGGTCTGACCACCCGCTACCCGCTATCTGAAACCCGCGATTGCAAGATACAGAGTTTGCGGAAAGCACAAATGACACGCCCATTGCCACCACCTACAATGTTAATAAGGGAGTCGGCAAAGCGGATAGCGGCTTTAGGGAAGCGGAAGATTGCATAGCGGTTAGCGGAGGTTCCTAAATCCTGCGATTTGCGGGTAGCGGCTAGCGGGAGGTGTATGATCTGGCCCATGCTGTGCAGCTGCAGCAACTGTGAAGCTATCATGCAAATATGAATAGCCCCCCCCCAAAAAACAAAAAAACAAAACAAAAACAAAACAACAACTGGGAATAGTTTTCAGCACCTTGCTAAATTAATGAAATGCAGGATTAAGGCACTTTTTTGAAAATGGAGACACACTCTGTAGCATTAGCTGGGCGTAACAAATGAAGGGGCTCTTGACTGTGTTCCAGAACTTTGAGGCAAATTTATTTCATTCAAAGAAAGAGCCAAATAGTGCTTTACAAGTAAGGCATGAAATCTTTCACCTGACCCTGCAAGGTCAGCTTTGGATAAGAGCCAAATAAGGAGGAGAGTCTCTTCAGAACATGATCAAATTTAGCTAACAGCAAGTCCCGACTGACACTTTGTTTTATTAAAAGCACAGTCAGAGACTGCCAAGACCAGACTTTCTGTTCACACAAGAGTCACCAGCACACAAGTACGTATTTAAACAAGATGAAGCAACACCTCTCACAGTGGGAGACCTCTCCAGATTCAGACTGGATGAGTCCATGATGTACAGTTGCCTACAGCGGTAACTGACGCATGTGCTGAGACCTGGCTCAGGACATCTGGCAAAAACTGGGGATATTTCCTCTATTAACCGTGACATCTGTGGAGAAATAATGAGTAGATGAGTAGCTCAACTAACTCTAAATGAGGTATCCAGCAAAGTCATATGGCTGACTTTAAGATGAACCGTAGATGATAAAAGCTACAGTTAATGGATGGGTGGGTAAAAACATGTTTAAATGACAGCTTGAGGCGTTGGCACCTGCGTGCCATGCAGCGCAGGTTCCATTAACCTTCTGCAGCGTTTGTCACAGTGTGAGAAAGCAGCGCCTCTGGGGCTTCATCATTATTTTCACCTGAAAAAGTTGACTTCATAGTTTCATAGTTCTTTTACACAGATATGCAGAGACAGCTTTTATTAAAAAAAAAAGAAAAGAAGAATGTCAGAGTGGTATGCAAATGTTTGAGCAACCAAAGAGATCTGAGCACTTTTAGGGCTTTTTTCAACCAAATTGGTCCCAGTGATGGTTTGGAGCCAGGGTGTAAAATCCAAGTGTCTGTTTTTCAACAGCGAAGCATGAAGACAGCGCAGGTTCAGAGACAGTAAATCTGGTGCTACGCTGGTTGCAAGAACTGGTCTGAAGAAAATATAATGAAAGAGGAGTAATTCCAAAGAAAACTAACAAATAAACAAATGCGCTGCAAAGCAGCTGTGAAGGGACAACTGTTAAGGTTTTGAATCCAGGAAGGATTGTGCAGAAGGCATAATTCACCATGGCTTTTTCAGACTTCATTTAAAAACAGTGGGTGCATCCTCATGTTCAGCATTATTAACCGTTCGAGTATCACCTGCTGGCATTTATCCGCGTAAGTCCTGCTTGTTGTGGAGTTCATAAACACTAGTCAGCATTTGGAAACGCCGGTCAGCATACCAATGAGCATTCGCAATCTTCCATTGTTATTTATGGCAACCTTTATAAACACAGACTGGCAATATTAAGGCCGTAGTTTTGAGGAACACAAAATGAACACTGATCTGTGTCCAACAACCAGAACTATAGGTTGGATTACAGTTGGTGCTGGTGTGCTAGGATAGGGTCGTGCAGCAGACTACTACTACCAGTGCACTGGATTTCCCTCAAGGCCCAACAGGAAGCATCCAGCCCGGCCAGCCCCCTCCACCAGCAATAAGTCAAGTCGGTGAGCCCCTCGACACCCCAGAGGCAACAGAAAAAAGGAGCAACCCCAGAATCCTGCAAGGCAGCAACCAGAGCACATCAGTGGTGCCGTGGGTACGGCACAAGGATGGGGGAAAGTGGTGCGCCTTCACCACCGGATGATATGGAATGGTAGTTTGCTAAGTCAATGGATCCTAACGGGTCCGTCTCTGTAAATGGTGGTATGACAGGTGAAAGGGAGGAGGTTGGCCCTGTTGCAATACCAGTGTCCTGGGTTTTACCCCGGACCTCTGCAAATGGAAACCTGTCTATGATTACACACTGATGTGGCCCTATATGGAAAAACGAACCAGTTCTTAAACTATTCCAAAGTTTAACCAGCTCTGAATTTGCTCTAGAACCACCTCAGTGCTAATTGCCTGGTTTAGAATGGTCTATAAGCGATATCAGGCAACTTAAACTGAAGTCTCATGTCTTTATTAGCTTGTTAGGGTTAATAGCTTTTTACATCATATGAAAAGTCCTGGTGATGAAAATCTCAAAGCACCTGCTAAAAATTGCTTTCCTCCCACAGTCAGCAGCTGGCGGATGTGCTTCTCCAAACAGCTCCAGTTACGACATCAACATCAAGAGCGACATCATTGTTGCCAAACTTTTTTTACTAGTGCACATGCCCCAGAATTAATTACCTGTGTCCCAGTAAACTCTCATCTTATGTTTTAACAAGTGGATAGTTCAGAGCTGGTTCAGGTGCAATTTGTGTTGTAATAGATTGGCTTTGATTTCAGCCTAATGACAAGGCACAATGACCGAATTAAGCCTTAAAATAGTTTACAAGCTACGATAAAAGAATACAGTGGTGCATGATTAGTGAACTTGCAAGGCTGAGCTGCTTTCACATTGTCCAGCTAAGCTAACTAATGCATTTAATTATTTACGTAAACTTCACTGTATCATTGACAAATTTGTACATAATGTAGATATTAGTCACTGACAAGATAATATTCAAAAAACAAAAAAACACTAAAATGAAATGAAGCAATTCATAACCCTGATTAAACAGTAGACCTGATTCAGTTTTAGATGACAACAAACATGATCTGGTGAAGGATAGAGAGGGACGGAGGGAGAGAGAGAGAGATAGAGCGAGAAAGAGCAGGATGGACATACTGCAAAAAGAGAACAAGTAAGCCTATGAAAAGGAAGACAGAAGGACGGTTGTGATGCCAGTCAGTCTCTGTTTCACCCACATTCATGGCAGTCGATTTCACAATGATCCAACTTTTGCTTCATGGATATTTTTTCTTTTTTTCCCCTCATTTCAAAATTAAAAGGGGGAAAATGAATAAGCAACCTTTAATTTGGTATCATTTGGAATTCAGAGGGTCAAACATCATCGTGGTACTCTACATTTTGGCTTTTTATGAGGTCATCATATTTAAAAAAATATCCACAGCAGTCAAATCAGCCATTATTTAACTACATGGACTTGCTTAAGGTTTGAGCATCGCAAACACTTTGAAACATTTTTTAACTGATCATTTTGTGGAGATGACTGGTTTTTGAGTTCTTTTAGCACATTCTCACATAGCTCCAGATAGTGAAAGAGCACTGTCACTGATTTTAGTTTTGTGAATAGCCTCATGGGAGCCATGCACACTGAATGAATAACACATCAGGGAGGCATCACAATCACAGCGAAGATATTTCACTGGGATCTAAATACAGCCGAGACGGCCTGACAGAAACAAAAAAAAAGTACCACGTACCAGAAAGGTCTCTTTTCAACCATGAAGCTCTGTGTGTAGCTGCTGGTTGAAGGGGTGGAGTCAACCGCTCAACTCGACTCCACGCCTCCCTTCTGCAGGTTGTGCATCTTTCGAAACCTGCGTCAGATCTTTCTGTTTCCCGTTTCTGAGGGACAGTGAATGCAGCATGAGGTGAGGTTGTAGGTGGAGTTAAAGATGAGGAGACTGGATAATTCTAGTCTGATAACTCAACTCTCAGCTGTGTCACATTCAGAGGTTCGTTGAGGACATGGTCATTGTGGGATGTAAAAAGGGTGGTTAAATCCTGGGGCAGGATTTAACCACTTTGCCACACAAACGATTTTTTCGGCCCAACACCTGAAAAACTAAAGGATGGTCATAGACCACGGACGTCCGGACCACATAATCGACCAATTCAGATTGAGGGGACATAGTTGAGGCTGTGAGCATCTACAGGTTCCTCAGGCTGTGGCTGGATGACGAGCTGGACTGGGTGAGCAACACAGACCACCTGCACAAAAAGATCCAAAGCAGACTGTATTTCCTGTGATGATTAATCAGCATCTGTAGCAAACTGCTGAGGATGATGTGTCTGTGGTCGCAAGTGTTCTTTTGTACACGGTGGTGTGCTGGAGGGGCAGAGAAGAGGACGCTATGTACACTGCTGGCCTTTCTGGACGAAGCCAGCCATCCCCTGCACGGTGTCAGGAGAAACCAGAGGAGCTTGTTCAGCGACAGGCTGCTCCTCCCAATACTGGCAGACTGAAAAACTCCTTTGTCCTCCACGCCATCAAACTCCACAGTCAGTAGTAGGTGGGTGAAGGGGAGGACAGAGGATGGGGAGGAGCAGTAGGCCTGATTACATGCACAGTTGGACAGTCATATTATTTATTAGATATTTAATACCCACCAGCATCTTCTACTATTGCATATTATTCAGTTGCATGTTTTATACCTTGTTTAACCTTGGATTCCAAGGGATTAATAAAGTATCTATCTCTCTATCTATGTATTTATCTGATTGAGATCTGTGATGTCACAGAGCCCTGCCAACCTTTATGGTTCACTGGATGACACATTCAAAACAAAGTGACAGGGTTGTGTTATATGGAGTTTCAGTTGGGTCAACTCTCGCAATGAAGACTTCAAATGCTTTCTTCATGGTAAAATATTTTTGGAATATAGACATTAATCTAATTAATCCCCATTTATTGGGCAGATGTAGAGAAATTGGCGTAGCTGAGGATAACTTGGAATTGGAGCCTCCAAGTGGAAGATGGGGACAGTGTTGTACCGGATCACGTTCATTGAACGAAAGTTCACAAACTAGTTTATATTTTGTGCGAATGTGAACTGAACTCGCTCTCTTTCCCCTTGACGAGCGTCGGCTGTGAACCAGTTCATTTGGCCAATTAGGAATGACTCTCTGTCAAAGTTCACGCACGGTCAAAACCGTGACAGGTTTCAAGCGAACCCCATTTAAAATAAACGACGACCCTAATATGTATCTTCGGAAAGCAATCAAACATGGCAACACGGGCTGTCACTTCTGTCACGCTAACAATTACGTCATCAAACATTTAAAACAAGCATGGAGGAAGATGAAAGCTGCAGTCGGCCAGAGCAGGAGGAGACCCCCGACTCCTGGGGGGATTGAAATATTGACATGAGGGAGAAAAAAAACATTTGCACCTTATGTACCTGTTTTTGTCTTATAATAAAGACCATTTGGCAGCAAGTTTTTCCTCATATTTTTAATATACTGTAGAGAGAAGCTGAAAGGGAAATGACAATTTTACATGGGCTGTTCCTTCAATGCTAATGTGAACCCTGGTTGGATAAAGATTCTGAATAGTACACATAGTTTTCGACAGATAAATTGGATAAAATAATTGCTGTTTGTGGTGGTGTAGTATATGGACAGTGGCAATCATTTTGACACATAATTGCTCACAGCAACATTGAAAAAGAGTAAGAAAAAAAACTAAAAATGAACTATTTAGTTCAATTTTCGAAATCTCCAAATGTTGAATATGAACTATGAACTTAACTAGTTCACGTAGAAAGTGAACTTGCTCACCACTGGATGGGGAGGAGTTGGGGTTTTAAGAGTGGTAGCGAGCAGAGACAGAGAGAGACAAGTACCTCTCGCCCCTTAAACAGACCTATGAATGAGGTGTAACTGGAATAAACCATGTTGAGGGGAGAAGAGGAAGAGCATAAAACACTGCTTGAGATGACTGCCTGAACTCGCTCCCTGGAGTCACCTGTTTTTTTTTGTCCGTAATCACTGTAGAACACCTAAATATATGCTCAAAAGACCACACTCCCACATTGCAACTTTAGCTATTAAAAAAAAACGTCCATGTATTAAAATACAAGAGATCAGTCAGAAAGACATGGAAAAAAAAGCGTGACTAGCATTCGAAATAATCCGCATTGGAAAAGGACCTTACAGGAATCAAAACTATTCTTTTTTTTAGTCTGATTATCCACAGTGATGTGACATTAGACTTCAGTGGACATTAAAAAACCTGATTCCTTTGGCACGTGATTTTTGATTGTGAAATATTTTGTTCTATACATGTACAGAAAAATATTTTCGTTACATTTGCTGCCAAAATCATGCATCCAACGTTCAGTCAACAAAGGCTTCACGATGGTCATTTAAAGCATCGTTAAGATGGTGGTCAACTTCCGATCATATCAGAGTGGTGACATTGAAAACGGTCATATCGTGCAGAACAGATTATATTACATAACTAATATGATAGTTTATTTCACAGTATCACGAGTCCTTGTAGATGCAGACAGTGTTGAGGCTATGAAGGACAGCGAAGATAAGGATGTGAGACAGCCATGCACTGAAACCCCGGTTTTATTTTATATGACTATGCATCCTAAAATATTATGATTTCCTTCAGTCCAAGAGGAGTATCAGCATAATACTTTAATCATACAGTAGCATGAAAGGCAGTGTGCGTATATATCTCTATTTATCTGCAGCGGATGGGGATGTTTCCGTTTTCAGCAATTTATTATCACTTCCAGAGAGGTTTCAGCAAAAGCTGATACTGACAGATGGGTCAGTCCCGAATAAACCAGCTACATATCCTGCTACAGTCTTATAACAGTTACTCTTTGGTCAGTTAAAGCCTGTTAATCATGTACACGAACAGACAAGACATTTAAGTAACTGACATATTGTGAAATCGTGAAGAAAACCAGCTGATCCCTGTGTTTCTCATCAGCGGTTGACATCTTTAAGTCGGTGCTGTTTTCAGCCTAACAGTGTTGTTTGCAGGCAGCAGGAGTTCTTCTCTTTGTTAGAGGTAAGTCACCTTTGACTACCGTCAGCCCACGAGCAACACTAGAGTCAACAATGGGCTTGAGCACGAAGGCATCAAACTGAGACCATCCATCTCCTCGTCAAACAAAAAAGCAAACAAACCCGCTTCCAAGCCGATGGTTACTGGAATGTGAGTCAAATATGGCTGGATTTCAAATGTAAAACAAACACTCTTCCTCACTGAAAAAGAAAGTCACTAATGGAGAGACTTTTCAATGAGTCGTTACACTTGTGATTTTCTGTGCTTCTGTTTCTACTCACGTCTTGGGTGCCTTAGCCAAGTAGGTGTTGGATTACAAGCAAATCCATTACTTACAATACACTGTTTTTCTACTGCACCTTCTGTAAGAATGATATGTGTTTTTCTTGTGTTATCATACCTTTGTATGTATATCTTGTGCAGTGCACCTCAGTTTCATTTCAAACCATCATATCAGTCTCTCACATGGTTTCGGAGGAATTTGGAGCATTTGCTTAAGCACAGCTCTCTTTAGGTCCCACCACAGCTTTTACCTTGGACTGAGGTCTGGACATTGAGAAATAAACGAATGAACGTTTGAATGAACACACATTCAGACATTCAGATGTAGATTTGCCAGTGTCTTTGGATCACATGACCTAGTTTTTACCGAACTTTAGAGGTTGACCAGATGGCCTCACATCTGCCGCTAGATTACTCTGGTATACATAGGGGTTCACGTTTAACAAATGACTGCATGGTTCCCAGGTGCTCTGGCTGCAAAACAACCCCAAATCACTGCCCCTCCAACACTGTGCTTAACACTAGGTATGAGGTTTCTGCAGAAATGCTGAAAACAACTCCGCTTTGGTCCCAAAGGATACAATTCTAGATGTCATTCCTGAAGTCCATTAGCAGGGGCCCGGAGTAAAATGAGGAGACTGGAATTATAACCTTCAGATGTCCCTTCAGATGTCGCGTCTCCATTTATGCTGACAGAGTCAACTACCATTCTACACCACCTGGTGGCGATAGTGTGCCAACTTCACTGTTGGTCAACCACCAATAAATAAAGGTAGAAGAACACAGCAAAGACAAGGAAATAAAAGCAGAAAAAACAAAAAAACATTCTTTGTTTTTTGTATAATGCTTGTGGAAGCTCTAGAACTTATCATTATTGTTTTTTTTTTATGGGACTGTTTCTGGTAATACAGACACAGTTTAGGCCCTGTAAAGACTGCCCCAGAACCCAGCTCACGGACCCACACCAGATGGTTTGCTCAGTTTTGTTAACCTCAGTCAAGCCTCCACGGTATTTTAGGCAGATGTGGCTGTCTTCTGGAACGCTTCCCAACAAACCATACTTGTTCAGTTTTCTTTTAATTGTGCTGTCATGGACATTAACACATGCAGAGATCTAGCACTATTATTATTACCTTTTTTTTTCTATAAGCTTGGACCGTCTGAACTTGGGGTAAATTTTCTGGAACATTAACACCTGGGAAAGTGGCCAACTGTCTTAAATGCTTGCACAATACTTACACACAAAATAAATAAATAAATAAATAAATGCTTGCACAAGTTAATAATCTTTCTCACTTTAGAACGCTGAAATCTGCAACTCTTTTGAAATGTGCAACAGCAATCGCTTCCCTGAAAGCATTGTTTATATCTTTTCTTTTTGGCATCTTGTTCCCATATACCTTTATGTACCAGACAAGTAAGCTGCTAAGCCCTCCACATTTATAGAGGCGCCCACGCCTGCTGATGATCAGTTCATCAGCGGCTGATGATTAGCAACATCTGGCTGCAACTTACCCTCGTAACTCTAATAGAAGCACTAATTAATGCAGGCTGATTAATGCTTCCACACAGGACCTACGCACAGCCCGACGCCGTCTCTGGTTCTTTTAGTTGTCCGCCATTGTTTGGGTCGCTCTGGAATCACTCCACCAACAGCTAGATGGCAGTGTCGGTTCTTTTCACAGTGCAGAGTTTCCTTTTGTTTACTTGCTACATGTAGCTGAGACATAGCAACGGAGCAAAGATACTGTATTTTACGTGAGTTGGCCCATGTAGATGTCAGTTAACAAGATATCGCTGCAAACTATCCCTCTGTAGGACTCAGGAAGTAGTGGCGGGAAATTCAAAGACAAAGAAGAACAAATCGACCAATCACTTTCCTTGCGGCTAGCATTGATGATGCTCAGTTACATTTAGAGTGACCTACGTCACAGCTTTAATGCAGAAGTATAAATCAGCCTTTAATGGGGTACTTATTACTGCCCACATTTTTTGTTTTCCTTTTTTTTAAAAAAAACAACTTAATTTCTGGTACAGTGATTCCCAAAGTGTGGGCCGCGGCCCCCTGGTGGGCTGCCACGGTACTGCAGGTGGTCCGTGAGAGGTCATTAAAACTAAACAAATATGTTTTAAATCATCGATTTTTTAAAAAATATGTTTTTAATTACTGTAAAATATTAACGACGTGATTTAAACACATTAAGAAGTAATAAAATAAACCAGTTAAGTGCTATTCTGCTGTCATCTTAACTTAACATGACAAGTGTCACCTTATTTGTTGACCCCTTACATTAATGTCAGAACACATTGCTTCTAGTCCTGGATATTGATCACAGTTGTGATTAAAGGTTTTGGTGGGCTGTGGAGATTTTTCACATTTCAAATTGGGCCTTGATATTCTGAAGTTTGGGAATGGCTGTTCTGGTATTTACAGTGTGTAACTGTGGTGACTACATGATGCTGCCTGTCTGAGGTTGTATTTGTCTAAGACTAAGACACATTATGATCAGATGATTTTGTAATGATTTTACACACATACAAAGAAAAAAGTGTGATCTAAAAACAATTTTTGCACATGGCTGTATATTAACTGAGTCAATATTTCAGGACAGATTTTTTTTTTTTTTTTTATCACATTAGTTAACTAAATGCGTTTGCCAACACATATAGGTTATATATTCTAATATCTCATGTTGGTAGCCAAACGCACAGTTACACCCAACATTACTTTTTATCCAGAGGTAAGATCATGTCAGCTGTGCCTGACACTATTTCTAGTGGCGGAATTTTTTCTAGTATGTTAAGGTTCTGAGATATTTCTCATATTAATAATCACAAAAATGAACAATAATCGTTTTTTTTTTTTTCTACACTTATCTAATGAAACTGACTGGTCGGAAGCCTCCCCGCAGCACTCCAGCTCCCATGCACGGTGGCGGAGGCGCCTTCGCCATTGGCTCCGGATCCGGTGGGGGCGTTGCTTCGCAGTTCTTGAGAGCTTCGGGTGCTCGGGCTGTTCCAGGGATGGCTGAGGGAAAGCATACTTGGCACTTATCCCTCCTTTCAAGTAAAGACCGCAGTTTACACTAGGCAGCATTTTTTTTTTTTAATTTTAATGTTGGGGGGTGATGAATGTGTCATAAATAGTTGGTCTTCACAGAGGCTGGCGGACGCGCGTGCAGCCATGCGATGAGGTCGGTGCACTTTGCAGGACTCGCGCCGCTGCAGAGAGCCTCCGCGGATCCCGCGACCGGTTGCTGACTCGCCGGGGGAGAAGGAGACGGAGAGAGAGGGAGAGGGTGGGGGGGCGAGCAGAGACGGCAGAGACGGCGGGTACTGCCTTGGAGAGGATTCCTTCGAGGAGGAAATCATGCAGTTTGCAATCTGGCTGCTTGGACTAACGTGTCATCTGTCAACACTTGTCCGAGAGACTCTGCAGCTCAGACTGCATCCGAAACAAGGTACATCTGCTTTGATCCACGCAGGAAACAGAGGGGAATGATGCGTTTATCACTCTGACATGTTAATGCTACTTCTGTCTGTCTTTGCTTTCTTTCCTTTTTAATTTTTCCTCTTTAGAAAACTTCATCAAGCAGCTGTCATCGTATGAAATTGTCACTCCTCTCCGCGTGAATGACTTCGGAGAAGCGTTCCCGCACGCGCTGCACTACAGACGGAGACGGAGAAGTTTGCGGGATGACCTGTCGGGCTTGCGGGTCCACTACAGGATTGATGCGTTCGGGGAGCTCTTCCATCTCAACCTGACTGCAGACTCCAGCTTCATCGCCCCCTCTTACACAGTGACACACTTGGGAGCCGATCAGAGCGCCGACGCGGACCTTCCAGGACCGCGGCGAGATGCGCCACTGCTTTTACCGCGGGCACGTCAACGCGAGGAGCGAGCTCCCCGCGGTCTTCAGCCTGTGCGCCGGCCTGGTGAGTGTCTGGGCTCCCCTCCACCTGGGGACGTTAGAGTCAGGCGATTTCAGTGAAGCCCATCAATGCATGTCCTCCATAACCCGCAGTTTAGGAGTGTAGGATTGAGGAAAGAGTGAACTTCACTGTAAGTGATGCTTATAAAAAAAAAAAAAAAAAAAACGGGCCAGTGTCAGTGTTAAGGGGATATCATATGCTTTTCTTTTTGTTCATACGTTGACACAGTTGTCTCCTGAGGTTTTATTAGAATGTCTATAAAATCCCCCAAATATATAGGTTAACACATGCTTATACAGCTGTTAATAGCAGCTGATTTCAGGGGGCGGGGCCAAGTTAAGTGATTGATTCTGCCCCTTCCCCTCCAAAGATTTTTCACACATACTGTAATTTAAAAAAAAATAACTGGACAAACCCAAGGTAATGTCGCCATAGATTTTCTGAGGAGCAGGTTTGAAGCTATCTGTGGATGGCAGAGATGACTTCGCCCAAACACGGCTAATCCATAAGTGGGCAGAATGAGCAAATCCCAGCAACTGGTTGGAACATGCTCACCCAACCTCCTCACAAGCTGGCTATTTGAGTTCGAGTCAGATCATGGCAGACCATTATACCATCTAGTGTTACCTTGCATTAGATTCTGATCCAATCTGTCCATCCATCCTCATTTCTGATGTTGCTACTGAAACCACATTTGAGACGACACCAGCTGGATCCCCCAATTGGAGCCTTGACTGGCCTAGATGTTCCCAGGGTT
The DNA here is from genome assembly GCA_018398805.1 of Hirundichthys speculiger. NCBI lineage: Eukaryota > Metazoa > Chordata > Actinopteri > Beloniformes > Exocoetidae > Hirundichthys > Hirundichthys speculiger. The sequence continues at coordinate 718,226 of JAGFBZ010000163.1, forward strand.
GGTGAAGGTCAGAGTTACAGAGTGGTCAGAGTGGTCCATCAGATCCAGCTGTCCTGGCCATCCTCTGGTTAGCTGGTTAGCCCAGTGGCTGCCACCTACTGCTCTGTTAAGCTCTGTCCTCAGACTCTTCCAGACAAACCTAAAGCTGGTTGCAGAAGTCTCATAGTACACATAACAGCAGCACCCCACCCCCCCATATTATCATTAATATAATAATGATTATACTCTGTTTTGGTCACATCTTAGAAGTGAAGTTCAAGTGCTAAGTGCTAAAGTGATGACAATTGGTCATTCCAGTGCATCCGTCACTCTAAAGTCCACACCCAAATCATGCATAAGTTGGTGGCTTTGTTTAATTTTTACAGAATAATAAAATATCCCCACCCATACAGTTGTCTTGGATTTGAAATTTAGCTATGTTGGATGAAAACTGGTGCATAGATACGTTTATTTCTGCTGCAGAGTTGGACAATTTAACTTGAGGGTCATTGGAGACTGGCTCTCTTTCAGAGCTGCCCCCTAGTGGTCATTCAAGGAACAGCACGTATTTCCACTACCCCGTTGGTGACAGTAGCAAGCCAGATGTAGCCTGTTGGATGTGCATCTTTTAAAACAGGTGTTAGAGTAAAGCTTGCTTCATGCTTCTATGACACAACCACACATGTACCCAGAGTACAACCCTCCATCACAGTTGGTGTTTAAACTTGTCCGTTGTTTGTATCACTCTGCAATTACATCACCAAACGACAGATGGCAGTGCTGGTTCTTTTCTGCAGCACTGTAGCTTGCAGTATTGAGCTTCCTCTTGTTTTTTTTCTTTCTTGTTGTTTCGACATGACAACAGATGTTTTGTGAATTGGAGCTGATAAATGTTGAGCAACAGAATTTTTTTTGACGTTACATCTTTTTAATGAGTTTGAATACAAAGGAAAAGAAGAAGCAGCTGGAAATACATGGAAGGAAACAAAATGCTACCAAGTGGACCCATCACATTTGTTGCAACATTTGTGGGATGGTGCATGTCAGGCTTCGGCGGAGGTTTACGACATAGGCGCAGAAGCATAAATCACCCATAACATGGCAGAAAAATCACTCTTTTTGCTCTCAGCGCCCCCTACAGTTCTGTTATGGTCCAGCACAGTTGTAAATACAGTGTAATTTAGCTGTTCATGTGTTCATATGTCCGTCTCGTCCAAAAAAGAAAGCAGAACCTACAGGACAGCAGCAGGTGGCAAAAGCCAGTTTTCGATGCAGCAACAAATAAACATGAATCCTCTGAAATGTTTTTGCAGTAGATGCACGTGCTGTGCAGCTCGACAGGAATGGACACAGACTCTAGTTTCAGTAGAAGACATTACACCCAGACATGAGTCCAGACAGTCGTCAGTCTTTTGTTAGCACTGAATGACATACAGCATATCCAGACTCAGGCTGACTGAGTTACTGGATGTCTTTTTTTGATTTGGTAGTCACCTCAGACCCCCAAATATATGCTCTCAGATATTTCTTTCATTCCATGTCCCCTTTTAAGACTTGGGTTGATGCAAAAATAAGCATCCACTTTTCTGAAATATCCTTGAGTGAGTCACACTAAAGAGAGGCTGTTCTGTGAGAGGAGAGGGCAAATTAGAAGAACGAGACCACCTTTAAAAGATTACCAGTAGCTTGGATACAGAGGCTGATTAGTTTCATATTTGTTTTATCAGTGACATTTGTTTTGCTGCAGGAAACTTCTAACTCATAAAAAAAAGTTGAAGAAGTTCCAAAAGGAGACGAGTGTCTAGCATCGGAAGCCTTTAGGACGTATTAACCCCCCCCCCCCCCCCCCCCCCCTTCTCAAATGTTGACACAGTTTCCTGAGGTCTTAATGAAATGTCTGTGATATAATTTGGTGAAAATATTACAAAGATATAGAACAATCGTGTCTATGTTGCTGTCTTCATGTCAGTCCACATTAGGGTTGTAGCCAGACACTTGACTTCACTCCAACTTCCTCTTCCAGCGGGGTGCGCCTCTTTACAAATCAGAGTTACGGCTGTGTGCTGCCCACTTCTGACAAATGCAGCTCGAGATGCAGTCGCTCGGACATAAAGATGGGTAATGTGGGTCTGTGATGTCACAGAACACTTCAGATCTGAACCGCTCACTGAGTTAAGACGTTTTCTGACGGAGACAACCCCGAAGTTTTTGATCTGGCAGTCAATTCAAACACTCAAATATGTGTTTTTTTTTCATATGTTCCCTTTAAAATAACTTTTTTAAATCATTTTTTTCCCCCATTTACTAATTTGGTCACAAGTTTGAAACATTTGCTGCTTTCAGCTTCTTAAAAGTTGACAATATGATGACGATTTTACTGGGGATTTTTTTTTCTTCCACATTTTTCACTGACTGAAAGTTTATTCAAGGAAAGAAATAAACCTCAGGGTAGTCATTGCTCGCAGCCCCAAACAGAGTCTATTGCTGTATCATTAAGTATAAAGCAGCTGTTCCCTCCTTTTTTTTTTTTTTTTTTTAACTGCCACTTGTCACATCTTTAAAGATCTTATGGGGCTGTAATGGAGTAACTGGGGTAATAATGAGTTTATGGATCTAATATACATGTCAAGAGGGGATCCTGATGCACAAACCACCAGGTTGGCTGAGTCCTCCCAGAGAGAATCTGATGACTGTTGAAGGTGATGACTTCATGGGTCACCTAAGGTTACTGGTTCAGGAGTAGGGGGTTGACCTCAGTCGCGCCAGCCGGATTCTGTGTGGAGGGTGGGGGGTGGCTTTTCTCTGACCACAGGAACGTAGATGGAGTGACCGCAGCGTCGGAGTCCCATCCAGGCCCCGGCCAGCGACACCATCCTCATTTTTAGATAGCTGTGTCAGTCGCAGCAGCCTGACGTCACAGAATAAGGAGTACTAGTACAGTCACGATGTATGCACTGATTGTCCTCTAGTCGAGAGATTGGAGCAAAGATCACTGTGTATTAGGATCAGCTTGCAAACCAAACAAGCAAATAAGCAACTTTTCCTGTTTATATAGCATTTTAGGACGTGAGGTGTCCAGCAGTTATCAGGGCAATAAGTCTTTCACGGCCTCCCTCTGCACGACTTTGATGTGCACCTCGCTTATCCAAACATGTTTGCTTCCTGCTTTTAAGCATCTTTGTTGCTTATCACTCACCGAGAATGACAGGACAATGCATACAGCACCAGGGGCTATTGGGTCATAAATGTGTCCGTATCTGATCAGTGGGGCTGAATGGCCAGGCTACATTGTGATGAGATGAGGTCATTAAGGAATAATTAAGCCCCAAAACAAAGGGGTCATTCTAGGAAAAGAAGCAGGTTCCCCTTTCGTCCAAAGTTGCTCAAAGCTATCCCCAGGGGGCAGTTGAATGGGGGAGGCGGGAGTGGGGTTGAGGGGCTTTTGGCCTTTTCAAAGTGAGCTGTGACAAGCAGAAAGGACGAGAACGCTCTGAAGAGGAGACAACTGCCAATGAAGGTTTGCGGGGAACTCGCGGATCCCTCACACCGTGGGAAACGTTCGCTCCTGGGGAGGCTGGCGCTCGGAGCTCGCTCGCATAATAGAAGTGTGTGTTGGTGTCAGGCTGTCCTGAGGACCGAATCCATCTTTTAAATGATGCATTATTGTGTGAGGATCAGCCTCCCGACACCGTTGAACTTTGGGGGGATCGCGTGCAGCGGCACGTCACTTTTGGACGTTGTGGCACCCACAGGATTTTGCTGCGTCTTTAATAAACCAGATTGTATGGCAACAGTCATTCCACCCATGTCACGAGTGCCATCTCTCTCCAAATAGAAGCCTCTCAGCCGTAGGGTCCAGTTCAGCACCCGCTACTGAACAGCAACAGCGCCTGTCCAAAGTGCTGCCAGGTTCTGCTGCCGAGCTAATGCTGGGAAACCCTGAAAGTCTGCCCCCCTCCACTGAGCAAACAGAGCACGTATCCGTTCAGACTTTAGAGAGACTCAACAGTAATCATCCAATTAAAGCTAACTCACCATAGATAGTGATTTACAAGATGTGGGTAAACATCTACCAGTTGTTACGATGTGTAGTCATTCATTATACCCGCATCGAAGCTGCTGTAGCTGTGGAAAAGCTGCAGCAGTTTCATATTTGATTAGGAAGTCCATTCATGTGCATAAACAATTAAAACAAGCTTTAATTGCCGCATTGATCACAGTCAGTGTGTCTACGTGGTCTCCATCTGGATTGGAAGTGGGCCGCTTTGCTACAGAGTGGCCTCAGGCTTGAAATGGGCACATGGCTTGAGTCTCTTATGGTTTCAGTGTTACAGGCCCCAAATGGGAGACCAAAGTGGGCCAAATATTATGGGTGTGCTAAATGGGCATGAGCCAAGAATGCTTTAAATTGTGTGGGTCCCATATAGTTTAAGTAACATATGCTCCGCATGAGAAAATAAACCAGCTGGATGCCACCTAAAATCAAGGTAGATCCCATTCAGAGTCCATACGGGCCAACCACGAAACCACCATGGAACCTTCAGTCCAACCCAGGCAGGGACCACTTTGGAGCCCATTTTATGCTCACGTGGGGCCCATGTATAAAAGCTGGCTGGCATGAAACCTTGATGAATGTTTTGTGCTAAAAGGATTGTTCATGCTAAGTCAGTGTCAGCCAGTAACGAAGGCATGCTGGGAACTGCTTACATGGCATCATTATAGATATCCTTAATTAGCTAAAAATTTCAGAACCTACTAAGAAATCACTTGGAGTTCAGATTTATTTGATGTTTATGCACCTCATGTACACTTCTAATCTAAACTGTCAAGTTTCTGCTCAAAATGAAAACCGGAAAGCTTTATCCGGAAAGCTTCAGTCGTAGTGTGCTATGTCAAAACTGACAGTCAAAACTAACAAACGCATGTCGGGTGGGGGGGTGTAAATCATCATGTTATGCTGCATTTGTCTTTGGGAAATGCAGAGTCTCAGACTTGTGCAAAGGTCTGGTCAGCTGTACCTTTTCACGTTGCAAAAATTCTCCGGTTCCTCTCCTGTTCACAGCTGTTTCCACTATAACACAATGAACCCGACCAGTTGTAACTGGGCAAAGGTGGATTAATGTAGCATCTCATACAGGAGCGTCCCATGTGCTTTGTTTCTGGGATGGGTTGTACGCCCAGAGGACTTTCTTTTGTGTCCATTGGCACTTCACTCTGGAAATCAAAGTCGAATCCAGAGGAACCAGACGAATTATTTCTGTCGAAGAGGAAAAGAATAATAATGGCTGGCCTGGCTACAAATCTATAGCAATGTAACTTGATGTTTATTAATACAGTGGTAATTTATTTCGTCCTCTCCGGCCTCTCAGGGCAGGAGCGGTTATCCTGCAGGACAGCATTGGAGGCAGTGGAAAATGTGCAACTTTGACACTCCGAGGTCTCCAGAGGCGATGTCCATTCTGTTTCTGTGCATTGTTTTCACAGACCAGTGAGCGCACTGCAGCTCAAGGGCTGCAGCGTTTCCCAGGAAGTGTGGTGTTTATGTGCAAGTGAGCCAATCTTCCACTCTGAGGGGAAAAAAAAAAAAGAAAAGTTCATATATAGTTTTCACAGTTTTCCATACCCCACTTGTTTGCTTTCCATTGTCAAATGCCCGTCACTTGCGGGGACGGTTGTGGAGCAGCGCTGCCCTAAAGACAACATTCCAGTATCTGATATCCTGCCTAAGTGTGCGCATGAAATTACCATGCAAACACCACTGTGCCTCATGGCCGAGTGAACTAAGAAGCTTTGTGAGACACTGAGCTGCCAAATCAATATTAGCATTCCTTTGTCAACAGCTATGTCCATGTATGATGATGTCACTCTTTCTGCTGTCAGTGTCAGTAGGAAAAAAAAATAGACTGGCTTAAACCGTAGATGTATGAAATGGTTCAAACTGTATTTGACTTTTATTCTGCCCTCGCACCAGCTAGGCAGATAGTTAACCATCACCGGAAAAACCACACCGTTGTTCCTTCTTTCTTTTATTTCGGTAGAACGGCATGGAAGTCAACTGTGATCATGTGGTAAAACTGTAAACAAACAGTACAAAGTATATAAGGTAAAAAGCAATTACAACCTTCTTCAAAGCAAAAATAAAGCTCCACGACCCCTGACAACCCCACCACGGCCCCCCCACGAAGACAAACAACACAACAGAAAATGCTAATGAGCTAATGCTAAGCGCTAGCTCGCGGCTAAATTAGAAAGTAAAATAAGGCCTTTTTTCGTCACAAATAAATATAAACCTTTATAAAACAATGAACCGAAGTCAATATTAGTTGTGAGCAATGATTACACAACATAAAAACACACATACCGGCTGTGCTGGCTCAAACAGCATGAAAATACAGGAGCAGGATCGAACTAGTCTCCATGAAAACGGGAAAGAAGTAGCAACGACGCCACTTCCTGTTTTATCAAAATAAGATGCACCTCCACAAAACACAAATAAAGGATATACCATCCTATAAAATCAACAAACTAAAAGCTGGGGCAGCTCCCAAGGAGCCAGAACACTTTTATTTAATGAATTGACAGTTGAGACCTGACTTGGAGGACACAAAGACATGTTCCAGGTGTTACTTTGCACCATAACACCCACAAACACACGCTAACAACAAAGTGCTACGATGAAGGCAGGGCTTGACACTGACACCGGCCAACCGGCCAAATGCTGGTAAAATGTGGCTGTGGCTAGTAACAATTTCTGTCTCACAAGCAACATTGGCTGGTAACTAATTTTTTGATATGACACATCACAATAGTTGTACCAATTGTTTGTATTTAAAATGTAAATGCAAGAATATTGTGAAGAAGAAAAAAACTGACAGCAAAACTGGCTAGTATAAAGACTAAATGGTTAATGACTGAGGAAAAAGACTAGCCACAGTGGCTGGTGAGCAAAAAAGTTAGCGTCAAGCCCTGGATGAAGGGCTGCAGTCGCATTTATTTTGGTTCAGTTTCTTCAACAGTTCTGTACCGGGGAGAGATCAGGACCACAGGCAGCCCAGTCCAGCCCCCATACCCTCTTTTTTTTTTCTCCTCTCAGCCATGTCTCTGCAGTGTTTTGAATTGATGTTGAAAATGTGTCTCTAAAATCTCAGCATACCTTTCTGCATTAGCTGCCATCACAGACTTGTAGAAAACCTTCGGCAGTGAGCACTGATGTAACATCACGCCATCACAGAGAACGACTTGTTAACAGTCTGAATGTTCCTTTTCTGAAATACGGATTCATCAAACCACAAAGCACGTTTCCAGAGTGTGACGGTCCATCCCAGGTGCCTCAGAGCCCAGAGATGCCAATCTCACAAGGTTAACTTAAGGTTTCTCTGTTTCAAAGTTACGTGATGTTTGTGAGCTGATGAATGAGGGTTTTAGTGGCAGCACCTCCTCAGGGATCCTTGATCACAGGTGCCTTTTACACACAAACGTTCCTCCAGATTTCTTGCATTATTATGTGCCGTACAAGAGGAAATGCACCAGTTTCCTCCAACAATCCTCTGAAGAACAGTTTTTAAACATTTCAGCAGTTTTCTTTGGCAAACTGTCAGTCTTCTGGCCATCTTTGCTCCTGAACGACTCAGTCTTTTGTGGACGAATCATAATTACGGGTGGTTGTTGACATTACGTTTTAAAAATAATATCGTCACTTTTTTTCTCAACTCTTTACTATCTTAAATTGACCTCATGCCTTTTTTGAATGTGTTTATATTAATAAATGAATGCAGCTGTTGAGATAAAACGCAGCACATCACAGCAAAAGCCAAGGCAAATGCAAGGGTTTCAGCGCTACATATATGGTATTTACTGTATTGTCTTAACTTTTTTTTTTGTGATTTAAGGTTGTGCAGCATCAGAGCGTTTGTGAAAGCAGCTTGTGATTCTCGTGGGTTGAAGTTCAGCAGTGACAGACAGTGAACTGTGATGGGTGTTCCTGAGTCAGCATGTCCTTTCCATTCGTACCTGTCAAAGAAACAAACTGAGCTTGTTCAAAAATGCGGTAATAATGTACAGAGTGGTGCCCAAGGCCAGAAGAAAACAGCTTCAATGAATGAAAGCCAGACATCCGCAGACAACACGTGCAGGCTTCACTAAAGGCCGACAGTGACGTGTGTCTTTCCTCCTCCAGATCGGAACGTTTACAACGCAACACAGCGAATTCTTCTTGGAGCCTCTTTTAAGCGCCGAGGGGGAGGAGTACGATGACGAGCACAACAAACCGCATCTTCTCTACCGACACGAGAGGAAAAGGAACATCTCGAACGCAGATGAGCGCTGCGCCGCCTCAGGTAACAGACCCGACTGTGCTGCCCATAAACCTCTGTCTGTCTGACTTTCTGATGTTTACCTCCTATCCACCTGCATTTGCTTTCTTGATGATGGCAATTAAAACTGCCTTGAAATTTAAGTTACACTCAGTCGTGTTTTGATTCAGGGGTGTGAATGAAAGCTCCTCAGTTTAATTGATTAAATTGGCTTCAGCACTGCGTGTTTTTTTTGTTTTTTTTTAATCTGCCGGAGCATTTGGTCTCAGGCTGGTGGCAGGAGCTCAGACAAGGGTAGGAATAATTACTTTTTAGCTTGCAGTTACCCTTGAAAAGAACAGGGGAGGGTTTTCCGCTTGGGAGGCTGCTTGAAACTTCCCTCCTTTTCACTTGGATTTTTATGGTTCAGGCCTTTTGGGTGGTGCAGAGGCGTTCAAGAGAAAGCAGTGTGACCAAGTGGAGTTCACTTCGACAGAAGACCCTAAAGTTGTCCCCAGAGGCAGCTTCGAGGGCGGCCCCTTTGTTGCGTGATGCAATAAATCTTTTATGTGCGGACCACTTGATTTGCTTGTTGTCTGAAGCCTGCTATTGTCGTCTGATGGTGGCCATTGTGTGTGGCGGCGGTTAAAAACTTGGACTGGGCCAGGCCAAGACAGCCTTAATATGCTCTGTCCTTTCACTCTTTTAGTCTGTGTGTGGTAAACAGAGACTGAGGCAGAGGGTCTCTGCCCCCACCCTGGGACTTGTTTAAATAACTCAGTGGGTGAAGACTGTTTGAGTGACTTCAGATGTCTCGGGAATATCCATTTTTCATCATTCGTTTATTGCTTATGCACATAAATTCCCACCTTCTTGGAAATCATTACTGAGTATGAAGCCAGAGATAACAGGCGGGAATCCATGCAAATGCACGAGGCACCTGTGGAGCCGCAACAAAAGGACGGCAGGTAAACAATGAGCGGGAGGATTAAAAGAAACAGGGGTCCCGGGGTAGGATCATGAGGTGTCCCAGGCTGCGACTCCTCAGCTTTATCAGATAGGTCGCTCCGCAGATGTGGCGATAAATCGGCCCTTTGAAGACCAACACTAACAAGCATGTTCTGTCTTTTTATGGGAAGGAGAGCAGAGCATGCCGCTACTAGCGGGCTACATATAAACACTGACTTGGCGCGTGCTGATCTGCTTGCAAAACACTTGTAGTTGCTGCTCCTGCTTCTGGAATTGGAGCATTTTGTTCTGTTGGCAAAACCTTGTTACAGCTCTACGGTTAGTCAACAATGAAGACGTGATGAAGCTCCAAGCTGTGACGTGGAGTGGGCGTCTTTAAAAGCACTGTTGTGTGTCACTCTATTTATTTGGGCACATTATTACTAAAGTAGATGGAAACAGCAAATTTGGGTTATAGAGTAAAAGATGGAGAATAAGCAGGTTAGACCAGCTGGTAATCAAACCAGCGATTTGCTTATTAGACCATTTTTTTCCAAGGGGTGACCCTCTGTTAAGAGTTTCCTCAACAGGATTGTTGGACTCTCCTTTAGAGATAGGGTGATACGTTCAGTCATCTCAGAGGGACTAGGAATAGAGCCTCTGCTCCTCCACATGGAGAGGAGCCACTTGAGGTAGTTCAGGCATCTGGCTAGTATCCCCCCTGGTCGCATCCTTAAGAAGGTGTTTCGGCCATGCCCAACCAGGAGAAGGCGCTGAAGGAGACCCCCGGACCCAGCGGCTAGTCTTGGAGCGCTTTGGTGTCCTTGAAGAGCCGGATGAGGTGGCTGGGGGGGAGGGAGGGGGAATTTGATGGATGTGTGGAATCACACTATATAGTAGGCTACACAGGTCATCAGGTCGTCAAAAGTCTTGTGTTAAAAGAAGAAATGGTAAATGGACTGCACTTATATGACTGGTGTGGTGAACTGGTGACCTGGTCCTCTGACCATCTCACCTCAGTGCTGCTACCTGCATCTGTTTATGTAGTCATTACATTCAGTCATTTGTGTGCTCCTCTCTCTGTCCTCTATCCTCTCTCTGTCCTGTCTCCCCTCTTTTCTTTCTCTACCCGGCTGGTCTTCAGCAGGAAGGTCCCCCCATATGATCCAGGTCCTGCTCAAGGTTTCTTCCTCTTAAAGTGGAGTTTTTCCTTGCCACTGTTCGGCTGTAAGGTTTTTTTTCTCCCTCTGTGGGAGTTTTTAACCTGCCATTATCCTTGTTTAACCCTAGAACACTATCGCTCAAATTCAAAACACCATCACTAACGCCGGGTGATTTTTACCCGAGATAATACACCCAATAAAAAGTACTTTTCATCAAAATATATCAAAACATGACAATACATGACAAATTTGAGTAGTGTTCTTTTATTTTAAACTGTGTCATGTCTAACAAAATGAAAGAAAAGCATCATTAGGGGACCATATAAAAATGCTCCAAAATTACTGAAAAATTAGGAATTTGGGAACAAAAAATTTCTAAAAAAAAAAATAATGAAGATGGAAACTTGATTTTTGGTCCACCTATTCCTGAGATATTTGAGACTTCCCTGGTGAAGGCTCAGTGTCCTTGGCACACAAATAGCTGCAGGAGAGAGGAACAAAATATGTCATATTTTGAATGGGTAAAAATGACTAGGTGACTAAAATAACTTTATCATAATATGAATTCTCCTGGAAATCCCCACATTGTGATAGTTATTCATAACCACTGCACTAAATAAAGACAACATGCAATTCCAGGACCACTCTTACTTACCTTATTCCTTACATGCAATCGGTACACGCGGGGTAGTAATGGCGTGGACACGTTGTGTCTTCCTGTCCGACCCTGAGGGGCAGTCAGCACACCTCACTAAGGGACCACTGCTTTCTGCTGCCACTGGTCCTCCCTCACTGCCAAGAGTACCAGGGGAAGGGATGTCGAGCACGGTACAGATCAGGATTCTGAATTGACGTGACAGATTTGAAGAGGGGAGCCTCTGCTCTCCCCATGGTTTGATGAGTGCCAGAGCCTGCATATAAGGCCTTCTCTGCAGGTAGTTGTCATCTCTAGCTAACTAAAAAAATTTAATTAGCTAACAATTGCTAAGGTAAATCAACCTTAGTTATGTGTTACTCACTTGCTGGGATGCAAGAGACACCAACTCTGCGACAGGAGCAAAGCTGTAGTTGAAGTAGGCAAAGTAAATGTGGCAGTCTCGAATGTTGTCAACCTTGAAAGGGGGCAAGATTGCCTGATTTTATACACTAACACTTTCCCTGGGTAGAATCCACCCAAAACCTACTTTACCTTCTATCACTATTGCTGGGTGAAAATCACCCAAACATGTGCCTGTAGGAAAAAGTGTGTTTTGGATTAGGAAAACACCCATGCAATCAAAGATGTCAAAGACAATGCTGAAGCTACCCAGAGACCCATGACACTCAAATAAACGCAGCATAATGAAAATCACATAAATGTATTTGCTCGGGTGAAAACCACCCGGCAATGGTGTTCGCGATTCAATAATATATTTTTAGTTAATGATATTTGCTCGGGGGTCATGCTCTGAGTCTCTGTAAAGCACCTAGAGACAATTGACATTGCAACAGATGCTACAAATTAAATTGAATTGAATTGAATTGAACTTATATACCGCTTTATCCACACCATCAAGGTGTCCTCAAAGCAGTTTACAATGGCCTCTCATTCATACACCAGTGGGTGGCTGCTACCATGCAAGTTACTGCCAACCCACTGAGGGTAAGCTAGGGTTTAGTGTCTTGCCCAAGGACACTTTGGCATGTGGACAGTTGGAGCCAGGATCGAACCGCCAACCTTACAGTGACTGGACGACCCGCTCTACCAACTGAGCTACAGCCACCCAAAAGAAAGGAAAAAGCATCATTTACTTTTGGTTGTGTAACCTCACCAGAGCGTAACTCACAGCAAGTTAGGAAAAACAATTTCCTAATTGGTCTCCCCACATCGATGACCCAAGAGCCTGTGATGTTGCTAAGGGGCAGATTCCACTATCTTCTCTTTTTGAAGAGCTACAAAAGCACTCTTTGTCAGGGTCAGTCATCTTATGACTCTCTTTTTCCTCCTTGGGTCTCTGCTCTGTGTCTCTGAAGAGGCCTCTTGTCTTAATTCAAAACTGGGAACTGGAGTGGTGAGCGTTTTGACAATGTTTTGAAGAGGTTTGGAGCTTTCACAGCCCCTTCAGGTCCAAACACTTGGAAATGCCGAACGGCCGAGGTGTTCCCACTTGTCAAGCAGGTTCTCCCGTTTGTTTAAAAGATAAAATAAATACTTTTTCCCTAAATACATTTACACACTTAGGATTATTATCATCATTCGTTTATCTCTCTTTTTTGCATAAGCCTGTAAGAAAAGACGAAATAAGTCGCTGTTTTTTCAGCGTCAGGAAACAAAATGTCTATCAGCTGAGAGATAAATCTCAGATATGCATTTCCTGTCAGATATGATGTCTCACTGCACTACAGACCGGAGCAACAGAGGGAGTGGGGACGGTAAGAGTTTTCAGAGTTTGTACTGTCTCTGCAAGAAAACAAAAAAAAGAAACATGTTGAAAGGGGAGGAAGGCCGTGTGTCCACGCAGATGAATTTAACAAGGATGAGGTTTTACTTTAACACTGCTTTTGCCTTCTCTGGCACATGAAACCACTTGACTTTGTCATGCGTGCTCTCTCGCCGCCTGTAAGATGTCAGTCGCAGAAGTGGACCGATGAGGGCTTTTCAAGTGTGACCTTGATGGGAAATCATATCTTGTTATTTCTGCAGTCAGGATGTGTCTGTAAATCTGTCTTCAGCGGCTTTTCTTCACCGTGTGTGTTCACGCGCTGTTGATAGAAGCACCGCGGCGTCATCGCGGGAGCCGCGGAATGAACACAGTTAAAAATGTGAAAGCCTTCAGACTAAAACTGCAAACACGAGTTGTGGAAACAGATCAAAAATCCGAACAGAAATACGCTCTTATTGACATAGTTGGCAGTTGCATCAGCTTTTTTTCCCCCTCTGTGAGCCAACCTGGGTGGCTTCCTTGATGTTTGGAATACCTCTGGAGTAGATAGCTGTTGAGTGGGTGATTAATGTTTCAAAGTCACAGAGTGCCTTGTTGTGCCTGGTTCTGAATTTTAAAAGCGTCTAAGAAAGAAGCTCAAATCACAACACTGCTCTGACCTTTAATGAGACATTCTGCAGGGTTTCTGTCTCTGAGCCTGCATGCGAATCCCCGCGTCGACCTTCGACAGAGATAACCGCAAAGATGAGGGTGGCTGCAGATAGGGGCAGATTCTTCTCTCTTCTCAAATCCACGAGACGCAAGAGGCCGGAGGAAGCTGAGCCGGGCCCTGGCTGTTTCTCGCAGAGACTGGAGCTGAGTCTAAAGCCGCGGGGTGGCACATTTCGTCTGAATGAGAAAGGGCAAAGTGAATGTACAGACAGCTGGAGAGCAAACTGAAATCCAAACGCTGGGCGTTCCAGTGCTGGCGCTCAGACAGTTCCTCAGATTTTCTAAGATCTAGCTGTGGGCAGCTGGGATGATGAAGTTGAAGCTATCCATACAAATGGACGCTTCTGTTTTTTTTTTTTTTTTTTACTTCACCCTCTGTGAACCTTACCAGATGGGTAATCTTATGTTTTTCTTTCCTAGACATGTGCGCTTTCTTTTAGGTTTGTTTGCTGGGACTCATCTAGCACCATGCACGCATTAGGGCCTTTGTCCTCTTTTTGACTGCAGCTCTTGACAGGGGTCAGGGGAGCTGGTGGGTCTGGGTGTGATGGGTGAGCAGTGATCACTCAGACAGCCTCCCTCATGTTTAGGGGGCTGGCTTTTGATGGTGTGGATGGTGTCTCTCTTGGCTCCAAAGGGCTTAGGCTTGCCATGTGCCCTCATGCCCCCTGCACTGACTGAACGCCCCTCCATTTAAGAAGGCCGTCTATTGTCGCTGGGCAAAAAGGTTGTTTTTGGGCTTTTGTGCTCATGCACAGATGCGGTTTGCTATTGTGTGTGTTGTTTGCGAAAGCACATGTCATTTCCCTGGGCTGTTAGTGGACCAAGTGTCCCACTGAGTACTGGGAATCGCTGAGCGAGCAGCACAGAGGAGGGAAACTTCTTTCCTCGTGTGTTTGAGCAGCTCTGGCCTTTCCTGCATGTCAGTTGTGCTCCAGAGCTTTGCAGAGGTGTAGGCTTCAGCCAAGCTCCTCCTGCCTCCCTTTCTTCTTTTACACCTGTTTCTGCATTGTTGTCGACCCTCTCTTTTGTAAAATATTATTTAAACTGGGAAGTAAAGTTTTACTTACATGATGTTGAGTCCTGTTGCTAGTTTCAAAGCACATTCTGGCAGATTGCGTAAGCTGCTAATAATTGCACTCATTGTCATCTGATATTAAGATAACAGGGTCTCTGGACAGGGCCAGACAGGGCTGCTTTAATAGCTGCCATGTGTCTGCCTGCCCTCTGGCCTTGACCCCTCGTGAAGCCAATGCATCTTGTTGTCCCGGGAGTTCCCATGACAGATTCCAGCTGAGGTTATTTTTTGCGACTGCCTACTGTCTGGGCATTCTTAACAGATGCGGGCCGAATTGGAAGGTTGTAACAACTCGAGTGACAGTGACTGACTGCATGGTAGCATGGGTTGCGGTCCGCGCTGACAGGTTAGCGACAGTTTGTCACCGAGAGCGACTGGTCTAAGAGCCGCCCAGTGAATCATCAGTGTCGCTGCTTTCAGTTCTGGCTGTCGATCACGTAAGATGCAAGACATTTCTCAGGGCTCAGATTCTTCAAGACAACTTTGACAACTAAGACTTCTGGGCATTGGCGTAAATTTCAAGTACGCCTTCATTTGTATCATCATCACTTAACGGTGATTCATGGCTCTATATTGCATCTACACATGTTGCTAATTATACTTGTCTATTGTTGTTTGTGTTGGTCTGTAATTACACTACGAAAGGCTAGGTGGCGATGTGTTTTTCTTTTTGCAGTGCTGTAGCTTGCAGTGCTGTGCTTTATTTTGTTTGCTTCCTTGATGTAGCTCAGACAAGGCGATGAGCTGGAGCTGATAACTGTTGAGCAACAGTTATTTTCCAGTAATTATTCTGACATTGCAGCAATCTATCGTCTTTGTCAAAATCACAACAAAGAATTTGTACTGGGAAACGCGTAGAACGAAAAACGAAACAAAACAATCAAATCTTCTGTTTTCCGCATAGACCTGACACGTGCTGACATTTTATGCATGTCAGGCTACGGCAGTCTCTAGGGCACGTGTCAAACACAAGGCCCGCGGGCCAAATGTGGCCTGCCACATCATTTTATGTGGCCCTCGAGAGCTTGTGCTTTATTGGCTTAAATTTTAAACCAATATTTTAAGACTTAAAATGAGCTTACGCCGCTTTGAAGCGCACATTGACAATAAACTACATCTCCCATAATGCATTTCATTGTCACCCACTACGATAACAGTATCTCACCATGAGCAAGACATCAAGACGATTTTCAGAACTGAGGGACTACAGAAAAACCTCTACAAACTAGCCCCAATATACCCAAGAAAAGAGGAATTGATGCACAAGGAAGACAGTTTCATGAACGACGGGAAAACAAATACAAGTTTGTACCTCAAGGTGAAAAGCAGTATGTCTTTTGTGTTATGAGGCATGTCAGTCGTGAAAGAGTATAATCTACGTCGGCATTTTGACAACAAACACTGAGCTAAGTATGCTAAATTTAGCCTACAAGAAAAACAAAGAATCACTTCCGCTTCTGAAACCAAGGTAATGGATACTCTGAGTGATGTTTAGAGTCCATTACCATGGCAACGGACTCTGTAAACATCACTGGTGCGAGAGCAGGTTTACAACCACAAACCCCAAGTTTAATATAATAATGAGTTAAATATTTGAAACTTTAATTCATAATAAATACAGAAACAGTTATTTAACAATATAATAAGGCGCAGTTTAATTTATTTTGATTTACATCGCATTTTGTTACATTCATGCTGTCAATCTGGCCCTTCGACGGCAACCATGATGCTGATGTGGCCCTCAGTGAAAATGAGTCTGACACCCCTGCTCTAGGGGGTGGGGAATCCAGAACCTGGACTCTATCTTTAGATGAATCCTAGAGATGTATCCCAGCCATTTCTCTACTGACATGAAAACAATGATTAAAAATGAAAAAGCCCATCCATCCATCAACAGACTCATGTTCTGGATCTGCTCCAAGGCACGTCCTTCTACTGGGACATGTCTGAAACACCTCTCTATGTTGTCGGGGGCTGCTATCCACAATTAGAGTCACCCATGGCAAATTTATCCAAGGTGAGGCACTAAGCTAAATCCATTTCAAAAACATTTTTGATAGAAACAGCAAAGGATTGTGTTACCTTACACATATTGGACTTCTCCCTGGAACCAAGCTTTGGGGAAAAGTTGAGACACAAGTACTTGGTTGTTTGGTCCTTGGGGTGTGTTGTATCCTGAAAGAGTGATGTTTGCCCACCCCATGTAGCGTGGTGGATCCCTCTTAAGGACCCGCAGTGTGGATTGTGTGGCAGCATGAGAGTGAGACCTTGAAGGTCTGATCCCTGGCTGCTGAAAGTGGCTATTGAGATAGTTCAAATATAGGAGGCAATTAGAGCCTCGTCAGCTGAAAAATGAAAAAAAGAGGCTTAATGGTTTTATTAAGGGAGTGTGAGAAAACACAAGAGAACACAAGAATTCAACAGGAGATGATGGAGAACTGGAAGCAGTGACACCAGCTAACTGGCAACCATAAAAATCAGTAATTGTAACCCTCCTTCTTCCACTTAGTATTCATAATAAAAAAACTGAATTTGCTTAAAAAAGTGAGGAGTGCTGTTCCAATGAATTTCTCAATATATATTATTTCTGCAGATTCAAACTGTCAATAACAAGTCAGATCTTCTAAAAATATATTTTTTATACTTCTCTTCATCATGAAAGGTCTCTGTGATTCTGTCAGTACCTCTATTACATGTTGGAAACTGTTATATTATCCCTCAATCTTGGCCCTCGAAAGTAAATGTAAGGGCTATCTTGTGACTTAGAAATGGGACAATGAGTGCAGTAACGTCTTCAGACTGTGGGGGGCGGCCTTACACCAAAGCTACGTCTCACTCTGTCAAGAAAACGACGAATAAGGAGAAGAATAAGTAGAAGATGAATAAGATAATATATTAATATATATAACAAAGACACTTAGATGATTTCACAACATTTATATCTTAATTAACTAGGAAAATACTTACATCCGTAGCTCACTTTTTTTGGCGCCAGCCTTTTCGAAGATGTTTTGGCGAAAATACGCAATGGGTAGCCCTTACTCCCAAGGGTGGTGCCGGAGAATCTAAATATTAAGGGTGATACAGCCCTCAAACTTGTCCCTCAACTTGACGTTCTAAAAATCGGGACAGCGCTTTTGAGATTGAAGGCTGAGATTGAGGGTTAAGGGAGTAACTGGAATTCACCCAAAGTCATGCTATGGAGGATCAAGCTGATGTAAACGTGTATTTTCTCTTGCTTATTTCTGAATGGGTTCAAGGATAAAAAAAATAATCAGAATTTTCCACATTTGCTCCCGACTAAAGAAAACACTACAAGCCCATGAGTGCCCACAAGCACTGTTATGTCTCCTCTGAGGCGGTCTGTGACTCCAAACACATTCATCATCCGACCACCGTGCTGTCTGTAACGTGTCTCTGAGCTGAAGATAAATGCACAAAAGCCCATGTCTTCTAGCGGGGTCAAACCTCCACCACATCACTTTCAAAAGCCTTCCTCAGCAACAACAATTAGCTCTCGTTGCTTCTGACTGTCTCGCCACAGAATTGCACTTAATTGTGCTTCTGTCTGCAGGTGTTCTCATATTTTCCCCCTCTTAAATCGTACCGTCAGTTAAATTCCAGCAGCCGCAGTGTCTGACCTTATATAGAGGCTGTGTGCTACCTATACATGTAACTCTGAGGTATATTGTCTGTTTCACCGGTAGCCAGGGAATAGAGTGCTTTAACTCCCAGCAGGCCACTGTAAAAGAATGTTAATTAGTTCAACAATGAAATGTGGCTTCTCCTTTGTTGGGCTCTTGGCATTGATACTTTTGACAGAGAAGTGAAGGAGAGTCAGAGAGTAGCTCTTTGATCAAGGCTGATATCTCACAATCCTTTTGGACACGCCATTGTACATAAACAAGGCCAATGAGAAGGGTCTGTCATACTTTAGTGGTTATGAATTCATGTTGTTTAATGCTGTATTGTGAACATGTGAGGCAGCCCAAACCTGGCTAAAATTCCAAATGTGCATGCAGCTGCTTGGTACTAATGTGCAGAGGATTCTCTGTGTGCAATTAAATATTTCTTTAAGCAAGTGGAGTAACACAGGCCTCCGCTCTGGGCTGTTTGTGGTTCCGTGATAAAAATATTTTCACATCCTCAAGTCAAATAGGTGTTGGAGCGGAAAAGTGAGAGGGGACTGTGGGCTTGTTTTAGCTATGTACATTCTTTTGAGTTTCTTTTTATTGACCTCTGCTGCCAGCAACTGCTGCAGCGAGGATTTATGGCATTTTTGCTGTTGTCAAAAGCAATGAAATCTATCGCATTACGTTGCTCGGAGAGGTATCCCTCAGTGAGGGAGAAGTTATATATCTTGATATCTGATGCTGAACCGGTGCCCAGTGCCCACTGGGTGATGTCATCCCTCTGTGTGTCCAGTATGTCAGGGCAGTCACCTCTGTCTTTTCATGGTGTAAGTAGCAGCTCACTGCCAAGAGAGAGGGGAGGGATTTCAACTTAAGGCGATTTGGGAAATGTTTTGTGTGACTAATCTGCACTGATTCAAAGGCTATTATAATAGAGACCATACAGTAATTTCACCTCCCTCTTTTTTTTTTCTTTTTTTATCTCACGCTCACTAACTCCTAGTCTCAACACGAATTTCTGAAGACGCAGATTCTGCTCTGCTTTGAAAAATCCCTTTGATCTCAGCTGTCTGCATTGATGAGTCTGTTTAAGGGGTTTAGTGTCGTGAGTTTGGCCTCGGAGAGATTTTTTTTTTTTTTTTTTTTTCCTGGAAAATACAAAGCTGGGCTGTGTGCACGGACACAGACGGGCTTGGCTGTGACTCGGATCCTGGGGCTGGCATGGGGCTGGGTCTTGCGGCAGCAGGATCTGTGCGCCCTTGTGCCAGGGAGTCACGCTCTACCTCGCGTGCCCACTGGGGGCATTGCTTGAATACTCGGGGAGCACTCATTGAGTTATCTCTCCTCCTTTTATTTCAGACACACAATCTTCCTTTGTGTGACCATCTGGAAATTCTGAGTTTACTGAACACAATGAAACTCTTCACTATAATAGGGCTGTCCAAGGTTGAGGAGGTTGTTTAGGATGACGGACTCTAAACTATGTGTGGCTCGGAAACACTGACAATCAAAGTTCAGGCTATTTATTTACCCTGTAATTTATTCAGAAAGCTTTATTAGCTTATGTAAAGGGCAGCGATGTGAACAATCAGTCCGAGTTGTAATCAGATAGGAAGTTGTTCTGTTGTTCCTGCGTATCCGGCTGCTACCTTGTGATGGCTTGAATCAGTTTCCTCCGACGTGAGCTTCAGCTGAAACTACTAAATACTGTATCACATCTGGCACGGTGGCCTGCGCGCTTTACTCAGAAGTCAACTGGCTTCTTTTCACCTGACTCTGACCTGGAAATCCATCGAGCGCCAATAAATTATCAAACCTGAGATGAAACATTTTTGTTCTGCACTGATAATTTATATGACTGGTGCTGGGTTTAAAGTTTTGGGTGAGGGGTCCTCGCTTGAGGCTCTTCTGAGATAAAATCTGTCTCTCTAAGCTGTGTGAGGTGTAATTAAATCCGCCTCACACTTCCAAGTTCTTCTGTTCCTTTACGCCAACGAATGAGCCTTCTCACGCTTATTGTATGCCGCCGCCTCGCTGCTTTAACTTCACCCTGTCATGGTGAAGGAATCTATGGCTCCGTAGCCAGCGCAACACGTGCGGTTCAGCTGAGGGAGCCGAGCCAGTTGCACATGCGTTGTATGCGGTTGTCATTCTGGCTCCAAGTCATTCACCTCAAACCTCAAGTAAATGAAATCGTTTCGGTCTGACACTAAATACATTTAATTTGTTCCTTGCAGTGTGATTATTGCTGTTCAACATAATTCTAAGGTAATACATTATCTGGGATAATAGTATGGGGATCATTTGCAGATTTTTATATCTCCTTGCAGAGCGCACACTGAGGCGAGTCCATATGTAAGTCAGTAAAATGTCATCCAGGGATTTTCTCTGAGTAGATTGAGTCATGAAGAGTGCAGATTGTCTGACCGAAGAACGCTTTGGTCTCAAAGCTCTGAGTGTAAATTTTTGAGCACTTCATGACACAGTGATTTAAGGGCATGTTTCTGTTCTAGACATTAAGGTGATCATATTCTCATCTTCAGTCATCTAATTTTAATTGCTGACACCTCAAAAGAGAAGCTTTGCTGGCAGCACTTAAAGGTGGGGTGGGTGTTGTTTTTTTGCAACACTTTTTACAATATTGCCTGAAAACCTTTTCACATTTCCATTGCACCCACTGAAATAAAATGTTTGCAAAAAAAACTAAACATTTTGGTCCAGTCTAGAAGGTATAATCAGAGAAAAACTCTGACCAATCAAAAAAGTGATCATCACTATTTTGATTGGCTGCCTAATACGTCCATCAAATATCACCCCTCGCTCCCTCCCTCCCTATGGTTCATGCAGTCGTGAATCATGTGAAGGCGTGGTTTCGAGGGGTGAGCTGAAGAGGAGGAGGCGGAGCCTTTGGGAGGAGGGAGGGAGTGTATATTTTCAAAATCTCACTTGAGTTGGATTGCTGGAACCGTTTTCAAACAACACCTACTCCACCTTTAAGCTGGCAATTATTTCTGAAGGACAAAGATTTGGATTCTAAAAGAGATGCTCTTCATGACAACATACATGTGTAGCGTGCGTGTCTTCTGATTGGTTGAAGTCCTGGAGGCTTGCCAACGGTTAATGGCTAATGAATGTGCAAAACTCCTGTTTCCGGTCAGAAATGTACATCTTCAACTCTACATTTCACTGTAACACCAGAAATCTATCCATACATTTCTGGGTCAGAAACGGGTTCAGCATATGAAAGAGGGCACTGCAAAGACTGTTGCCAAACTACTTTTGGCTCCACCGTTGCCAATATGTGAGGCTGTCTTGGTCTGATGATCGAATAAATTTCTTTTTGTCATGAAATGCATAGAAGTGAATATTTTAGAGCATATAAGAGTAAGCGACTTGGCAGCTATGGCCATGTTTTCCACAATTGTTCCACTAAAATAATCAAGGCATGTTTATTTGTATAGCACATTTCATGCATAAAGGCAACTAAATGTGCTTTTCAGAGGCATTAAGATGAAAGAAAAAATTTTGAACAGCAAATAAAATGCATAATAAATTCACCAAAAAATAGATTTGGATGATTGAATGACAGATTGATAAACAGTGGTTCAATAAAGTTTACCTCCACCTTTCTATATAGATGTCTCTGGGATATCAATGAACATGCTGACCAGCAGTCCGATCCTCTAACCACCTCAGTGTTGCTGCTCACATCTGTTTATATTGTCATCTCTGTAGTTCATTTAATAATAGTTCTCCAGTTCTTACCGTACCGTACCGTCTTCTTCCGCTTATCCGAGATCGGGTCGCGGGGGCATCAGCCGGAGTAAGGAGGCCCAGACCCCCCTCTCCCCGGCCACTTCTTCCAGCTCCTCTGGGGGGATCCCGAGGCGTTCCCAGGCCAGCCGAGAGACATAGTCCCTCCAGCGTGTCCTGGGTCTTCCCCGGGGTCTCCTCCCAGTGGGCCGTGCCCGGAACACCTCACCAGGGAGGCGTCCAGGAGGCATCCTAACCAGATGCCCGAGCCACCTCATCTGGCTCCTCTCGATGCGGAGGAGCAGCGGTTCTACTCTGAGCCCCTCCCGAATGACCGAGCTTCTCACCCTATCTCTAAGGGAGAGCCCGGCCACCCTGCGAAGGAAGCTCATTTCAGCCGCTTGTATCCGCGATCTTGTTCTTTCGGTCACTACCCAAAGCTCATGACCATAGGTGAGGGTAGGAACGTAGATCGACCAGTAAATCGAGAGCTTCGCCTTCCGACTCAGCTCCCTCTTCACCACAACAGACCGGTGCAGCACCCGCATCACTGCAGATGCCGCACCGATCCGTCTGTCGATCTCCCGCTCCATCCTTCCCTCACTCGTGAACAAGATCCCGAGATACTTAAACTCCTCCACTTGGGGAAGGACCTCATCCCCAACCTGGAGAAGGCACTCCACCCTTTTCCGGCTGAGGACCATGGTCTCGGATTTGGAGGTGCTGATTCTCATCCCAGCCGCTTCACAACCGGCTGCGAATTGCTCCAGCGAGAGCTGTAGATCACGGCTCGATGAAGCCAACAGAACCACATCATCTGCAAATAGCAGAGACCCAATCCTGAGGCCACCGAACCGGATCCCCTCAACACCTCGGCTGCGCCTAGAAATTCTGTCCATAAAAGTAATGAACAGAATCGGTGACAAAGGGCAGCCTTGGCGGAGTCCAACTCTCACTGGAAACGAATCCGACTTACTGCCGGCAATGCGGACCAAACTCTGGCACCGGTCGTACAGGGACCGGACAGCCCGTACAAGGGAGTCCGGCACCCCATACTCCCGAAGCACCCCCCACAGGAATCCCCGGGGAACACGGTCGAACGCCTTCTCCAAGTCCACAAAACACATGTAGACTGGTTGGGCGAACTCCCATGCCCCCTCCAAGACCCTGAAGAGGGTGTAGAGCTGGTCCACCGTTCCACGGCCGGGACGAAAACCACACTGCTCCTCCTCAATCCGAGATTCAACTATCCGACGGACCCTCCTCTCCAGGACCCCTGAATAGACCTTCCCAGGGAGGCTGAGGAGTGTGATCCCCCTGTAGTTAGAACACACCCTCCGGTCCCCCTTTTTAAAGAGAGGGACCACCACCCCAGTCTGCCAATCCAGCGGTACTGTCCCCGATGTCCACGCGATGCTGCAGAGGCGTGTCAACCAAGACAGCCCCTCAGCATCCAGAGCCTTGAGGAACTCCGGGCGGATCTCATCCACACCCGGGGCCCGGCCACCGAGGAGCTTTTTAACCACCTCGGCAACCTCAGCCCCAGAGATAGGAGAGTCCGCCCCTGAGTCCCCAGACTCTGCCTCCTCATTGGAGGACGTGTCGGCGGGATTGAGGAGGTCTTCGAAGTATTCCCTCCACCGATCCACAACGTCCCGAGTCGAGGTCAACAGCTCCCCATCCCCACTGTATACAGTGTTGACGGAGCACTGCTTTCCCCTCCTGAGACGCCGGATGGTGGACCAGAATTTCTTCGAAGCCGTTCGGAAGTCGTTCTCCATGGCCTCTCCAAACTCCTCCCATGTCCGAGTTTTTGCCTCAGCAACCGCCGAAGCCGTGTTCCGCTTAGCCTGCCGATACCTGTCAGCTGCCTCCAGAGTCCCACATGCCAAAAAGGCCTGATAGGACTCCTTCTTCAGCTTGACGGCATCCCTCACTGCTGGTGTCCACCAATGAGTTCTGGGATTGCCGCCACGACAGGCACCAACGACCTTACGGCCACAGCTCCGGTCGGCCGCCTCAACAATAGAGGCCCGGAACATAGCCCACTCGGACTCAATGTCCCCTGCCTCCCTCGGAACATGGTCGAAGTTCTGCCGGAGGTGTGAGTTAAAGCTCTCTCTGACAGGAGACTCTGCCAGACGTTCCCAGCAGACCCTCACAACACGTTTGGGCCTGCCAGGTCTGACCGGCATCCTCCCCCACCATCTGAGCCAACCCACCACCAGGTGGTGATCAGTTGACAGCTCCGCCCCTCTCTTCACCCGAGTGTCCAAGACATGCGGCCGCAAATCCGACGATACGATTATGAAGTCGATCATCGAACTGCGGCCTAGAGTGTCCTGGTGCCAAGTGCACATGTGGACACTCTTATGCTTGAAGATGGTGTTCGTTATGGACAGTCCATGACGAGCACAGAAGTCCAACAACGAAACACCACTCTGGTTCAGATCGGGGGGGCCCTGCCTCCCAACCACACCCCTCCAGGTCTCACTGTCGTTGCCCACGTGAGCATTGAAGTCCCCCAGCAGAACGAAGGAGTCCCCAGATGGAACATTCTCCAATACTCCATCCAAGGACTCCAAAAAGGGTGGGTACTCTGAACTGCTATTTGGTGCATAAGCACAAACAACAGTCAGGACCCGTCCCCCCACCCGGAGGCGGAGAGAGGCTACCCTTTCGTCCACCGGGGTAAACTCCAATGTACAGGCGCCAAGTCGGGGGGCAATAAGTATGCCCACACCAGCTCGGCGCCTCTCACCCGGAGCAACTCCAGAGTGGAAGAGAGTCCAACCCCTCTCGAGGATACTGGTTCCAGAGCCCAAGCCGTGTGTCGAGGTGAGTCCAACTATATCTAGCTGGAACCGCTCAACCTCACACACCAGCTCAGGCTCCTTCCCCGCCAGAGAGGTGACATTCCACGTCCCTAGAGCTAGCTTCTGCAGCCGAGGATCGGACCGCCAGGGTCCCCGAATCCGGCCACTGCCCAGCTCTCTACGCACCCGACCTCTATGGCCCCTCCTGCAGGTGGTGAGTCCACGGGAGTGGAGGCCCATGTCTCCCTTTCGGGCTGAGCCCGGCCGGGCCCCATGGGCAAAGGCCCGGCCACCAGGCGCTCGCCCCCGAGCCCCACCTCCAGGCCTGGCTCCAGAGGGGGGCCCTGGTGACCCGCGTCCGGGCAAGGGAAACCTTGGTCCAATGTTTAGTCCATCATAGAGGTCTGTGAGCCACACTTTGTCTGGTCCCTCACCTAGAGACCTGTTTGCCATGGGTGACCCTTCCAGGGGCATAAAGCCCCCGACAACATAGCTCCTAGGATCACTGGGACACGCAAACCCCTCCACCACGATAAGGTGGTGACTCATGGAGGAGTCTCCAGTTCTTAGTTCTGGACAATTATTATTTATACATTTTGTCTAATATAGTATTGCCAGGATGTATGTGCTCTCCTCTCTGTCCTCCGTCCTCTCTCGGTCCCATCTCCCTCCTGTTTTCTTCCTTTACCCAGCTGGGCTTCTGCAGGAGCCCCCCCCCCCCCCCCCCCCCTTATGAATCAGGTCCTGTTTTAGGTTTCTTCCTTTTAAAGTGGAGTTTTTCCTTGCCACTGTTTGGCTTAAAGGTTTTATTTCTTCTTCTTTTCTTTTACTTGCCATTTTTCTTTGATTAGGATTTAATATTATAATTTTAGTTAATGATACTTGCTCGGGGGTCATGCTCTGGGTCTCTGTAAAGCACCTAGAAACAACTTGCATTGTAATAGACGCTATACAAATAAAATTTAACCAAATTGATTAGAACTGAATGGATCACAGCACCCTGTGTTGTGTGTATGAATACTACATCATATATTATTTTTTTTGTTGATTTTTATTATGATGATAATTCATCATAATAACACTGCACATAAATCTGAAAACTGAAAAGCATAATATGGACATTTAAAGTCTGGTTCTGTGGTTTATTTCAAAACATTAGTTAAGAACTTTTTTCCATTTTGGAGGTGAAGTCGCTTATACAACACTGTCCAAGATTTACTCTTGCCTGATCTTTTGTTCAGTTACTCTCTCGCTTTTTTTCCATCATTATTTTCTTGAGTCTTTGTCATCTCTGATATGATGACATGATTAGACTCATATCTTCTGCTTTTACAAATTTTAGCTTTAAGTAGTCAATTTCCATCATGGACCAGTTTATTCCATATCACTATTTCAATTTTATGTCCAAAGTATTTTCATGGCTTTCTTTTATTCAAGCAGCGAACTCCAAGAAGCCTGTCTCGTTTGAGAGCCGAGGGAACATGGGTGAGGAACTGGACTCCCTCCGAGCCTCAGTAGATGAGCAACGACTTCATGAAAACAACTCCACCAGCGTACACGAAACATCCCCGCACAGACGCAAGCGCTTCCTCTCTTACCCCCGCTATGTTGAGCTCATGGTGACGGCAGACGCCAAGATGGTGCGTCACCATGGACACAACCTGGAGCACTACATCCTAACAATCATGTCAGTAGTAAGTGAAATAATCTTTCTAAAAATCTTTCATTGTTTTTGAATGTTAAAGTATTATTTTACATTTTATGATAGTGAGGTGTGAACTCTGGCTTATTAGTGTTTTGTTATCAACTCAAACTCATTAGTCAAGATGAAGACATTTTTGAAATGTACATGGCAAGAATATAAGTTAGGACATATTAACAGTTTAAATGCAGAGTCTTTGGTTAGAACTTAAAGGCACGATTAGATGGCACACAAAGTGAGGCAGCAAGGAGTCATTAAAGCCTAACATTAAACCAAAAAAGGGGATTAACAAAACATTTGAGACCTTTGAGCAAGCTACGACATTAGACTAGTGTCCACCCCGAGTGTATCTATAGACATGTGTTAGTTTATAAAATGAGGGTATGTGAATATAAGTCAGCACATTTAGTTTTAACTGAACCAACTCTAAAACACACAAACAAAGCAAAGCAAACTGAATTTGTACAAGAGTCCATTCACCTTAACTGTTTAAGTGTACAGACTCAACATACTGACCACCACATCCTGACAGAAATAGAAAACTTTCTCTACAGACTTCGTATGAAGGAGGTGGCCAATGTAAAACTATGGATTTTGTTTAATTTATTGAGCCAGTCTATTCTAGCCTCAGATTTCACTCTTTTACAGTTTTGTTAAAAAACCTTTAAGTGACCTCAGCATGTTGCCGTATCAACTAGAGAAACCCCGTTAACTGGTCCCATTCTGAGTCGGCATCCTGACCCCTTTTTCTTCGATCTCTTTCCGGTATGATAGACACCATGTTCCAAACAGTCATTAACTTCTGACGGAGTAATGATTGTCAGTAGAGCTCAAGTCCGAAAAGAACAGAGTCTATGTTAAATGTGTCAAGTGAAAATAGAATCATGTAGAATATTTCTACCGTGACTGCTTTATCATTACATACAGTGCCTTGTGAAAGTATTTGGCCCCCTTGAACTTTTCAACCTTTTTGCCACATTCAAACATAAAGATATAAAATTTTAATTTTTTGGCAATAATCAACAACAAGTGGGACACAATTGTGAAGTGGAACGAAATTTATTGGATATTTGAAACTTTTTTAACAAATAAAAAACTGAAAAGTAGAGCATGCAATGTTATTGGGCTCCTTTACTTTCAGAGCGGCAAACTGAATCCAGAAGTTCAGTGAGGATCTCTGAATGATCCAATGTTGTCCTGAATGACTGATGATGATCAATAGAATCCACCTGTGTGTAATCAAGTCTCCGTATAAATGGAGCTGCTCTGTGATCGTCTCAGGGTTCTGGTTAAAGCTCAGAGAGCATCATGAGACCAAGGAACACACCAGGCAGGTCCCAGATACTGTTGTGGAGAAGTTAAAGTGTGGATACAAAAAGAGCTTTGTAAGCTTTAAACATCTCAAGGAGCACTGAGCAAGCAATGATATTGAAATGGAAGGAGTATCAGACCCCTGCAAATCTACCAAGACCCGGCCGTCCCTCTAAACTTTCATCTGGAACAAGGAGAAGACTGATCAGAGATGCAGCCAAGAGGCCCATGATCACTCTGGATGAACTGATCTACAGCTGAGGTGGGAGAGTCTGTCCAGAGAACAACAATCAGTCGTACACTGCACTAATCTGGCCTTTATGGAAGAGTGGCAAGAAGAAAGACATTTCTCAAAGATATCCATAAAAAGTCTGGTTTAAAGTTTTCCACAAGCCACCTGGGAGACACACCAAACATGTGGAAGAAGGAGCTCTGGTCAGATGAAACCAAAATCAGACTTTTTGGCCACAATGCAAAACGATATGTTTGGAGTAAGAGCAACACAGCTCATGACCCTGAACACACCATCCCCACTGTCAAACATGGTGGTGGCAGCATCATGGTCTGGGCCTGCTTTTCTTCAGCAGGGACAGGGAAGATGGTTAAAACTGATGGAAGATGGATGGAGCCAAATACAGGAGCATTCTGGAAGAAAACCTGTTGGACTCTGCAGAAGACCTGAGACTGGGACAGAGATTTATCTTCCAACAGGACAATGATCCAAAACATGAAGACAAATCTACAAAGGAACGGTTCACAAATAAACGTATCCAGGTGTTAGAACGGCCAAGTCAAAGTCCAGACCTGAATCCAGGCCAGAATCTGTGGAAAGAGCTGAAGACTGCAGTTCACAAACGCTCTCCATCCAACCTCACTGAGCTCCAGCTGTTTTACAGGAAGAATGGACAAGAATTCAGTCTCTGGATGTGTTAAACTGATAGAGACAAACCCCAAGAGACTGGAGCTGGAACTGCAGCAGAAGGTGGCGCTACAGAGTATTAACTCTCAGGGGGTCGAATAATATCGCACGCCCCACTTTTCAGTGTTTTGTTTGTTAAAAAAGTTTAAAATATCCAATAAATTTCCTTCCACTTCACAATTGTGTCCCACTTGTTGTTGATCCTTGACAAAAAATTATAATTTTATATCTTTATATTTGAAGCGTGAAATGTGGCAAAAGGTTGAAAAGTTGAAGGGGGCTGAATACTTTCACAAGGCACTGAACAACCAACCAGCAGGATTTTACCTTTGAACTTGTTGCAAAAGAGTTGTTAAGTGATTTTCTGTTATCGTTTTATGTGTGACCTGTAGTCTCTGCTTGTAAAAATGTTCAGTAGTTTAGTTAAAACATATTTATAAGATCTCCTTGCTCAAAAATTTGAATTACTAAACTAACTAGTAACTGAAGTAATGAGATAAATCAGAAGTAAAAAGTCCAGATTTAGACTGAAATGTTATTGTAGTTGTGTTAAAGTATTAAGTGTAATGAAAAGAAAAGGCCCTGAGTTAATTACTAGTACCTCCAATGTGTTTGTGAGACCATAACTTAGGCTTTACTGAAGCTCAGGACTTAAGTCAACCTACTTTGTTGCGTTCAACAAATGCTTATGTATGCGGATCAGCTGTACTTGTTTTTCCTCTCCTCTTTTCCTTGAAAGAAACTGGTCAAAACATAATACAGAATTTGAATCAGACGAGAGAAGATGGTCAGTTCTGCTGCCTCAGCTTTCATGAAGAACTGACTCATGTTTGGGGAGGCATAAAGTACTAAAACTGCTGGTAAATTTCCAACAACTTCCAATAACTGGGGAATTTCAGAAATATTTAAATTTCAGTTATAAGAAACAAAAACAAGGAGTAGGAAAAAAATCACTAATGCGATCCATGCACTTCATATAGTTGTTTGTGCTACATAGTTTCGGTAACAACTGGAATATTCTGGAATGTTTAAAATAATTTACAACTCATACTGGACAAATGAATAGCAATAAACTAGAAAAACTGATGAGCTCTCCTCAATCAGCGTGTAAAATGAAATTTTGACCTGTTTTTGTATGCTAACAGAAACGAACTGTCAGAGGCAGTTTTCTGTTACCTTTGATAACCGACTCAATGCCTCAGTTTGGGATCAATATCTATATCTAAGTATCTAAATATCTATCTATCAGAAGAACCAGCGTGGCGGTGATGAGCTTATCAGCACCATGATAGCTAGCTAGACTCATAAACTGTCAATGAAATGATGTTAACTAGCTTTCATTTAGCATATCTGATCTAGTGGCAGGCTAGCTACTGCAACACAGTATATGTTGGTACAATTTTAAAACCACATCATATATATTTATCCCAGCAATATCATGTGATCTTATTATGCATTTTAGTTGCTGTTTTTATGAATTTAATTTTCTAAAATTTAGCTGAATCTTTCATTTAATGCCTTTGAAGAGCATGTTAAGTTGTCTTTGTGTATGAAATGTGCTATACAAATAAACTTGCCTTGCCATGAAAACGTACTTGGCTTGATGTAGTCAAGGAGGGGCTCAAATGTGGCTTCAATAGTTCTGGTCTTGGCAGGGTTTTAGAAATTATTTGTGTACATGATTAGGGAATGGACAGTTTAGGTTTTGCTTAAAGATGTTTCCGTACTGCTACGTTTAAGTTCTCAGTTATAGGCTAATGGCCACTTTATTCCCATTAATTCCCTGTTATACTTGGTATTAATATGTCTGTCACTGTTATTTCTGACACTGAAAGTTTCTTGAGCACAAGTCTTTTTGGTTTTCTTTGGCTTTTCCCTTTAGGACTCAGTGTTGATCGTTATGTTCTGCATAATGATTTTATTGAGGCTTTACGTTGGGTGGCCTTTCCAACACAAACCTCCTGTTTATCTCATGTCCCACTGGCACTATGAAACCACTGGCTTCTGATCCTGAATGTGTTTATGCAATGGGCGAAATATCAGGGGAAAAAAAAAAAAGATTATCTTAACTGAGCTTTGTTTATGTGGAGCCTCATTATTTTAAACCTTAGTGATTCCCAAAAATATTACAAACACAAACCAAGCTATTTACAGCTTTAGTGAAATTTGTTAGTGTCCTTCGAGTTTATGTTTAGTTATGGGGGCTCTGCTGGTCACTTTAAGATGTAGTCTCTTTCATCTTTGCTTGTTATGCACACTATCCCATAACATATACTGAGGAAGAGCACACAGACCAATGTTCTGCATGTCGTGGTTAGACTGAGAGCTTCCAAAGACAGGCTCCCTGTGAGGAGGCCGAGGCTCCGTCTGCCTCCCCCTGGGCTAAGGCAAGCTAAATGTTTGTAGAGGACTAATGAGTTCCTGTCATGAGGCCGGACACAGCCTCAGGAGACCGCTGGCCAACCGTGACAGGGGTGCATGAGAGCAGCAAAGGGGGGGAGAGGAATCTAACTGGCTTCAGAGAGGACTTCTGAGCTCCAGACGTTTCATTCATAGCTCTGTCTGTTTTTTTTTTTGTTTTGTTTTTATAAAAAAAATATATTTCCTATAGTCTGTGGGGGATTTTAATTGCTTTTAATGCCATGTTGATTAAACTAACCCTGAAGGAGGCATTTATGCTTAAATGAACCATTTCTAGTTTGATTAAACCAACTCAAGCAACACAAACACATACAACGGCTGCATTTTCTCATTCCAACTTCAGAGAAGTAGACTTTTACTTTGAATCTGTGTCCCTTGGCTTAGGTAAGAGGAGATTTGCATTTTTTTTGTCTGTGTATTTTGTCTGCCTTACAGGTAGCTGCAGTGTACAGGGACCCCAGCGTAGGAAACCTCATCAACATCATGATTGTCAAGCTCGTCATCGTCCACAATGAACAGGTGAGTACGGAGCCTTGAATGCTGCATTGATGCAGGTCTTTGGTACGGCTGACGTCATCGCAGGTGTCTCTGGCTCGGCCTTTTGTTTATGGGGCCTGCTTGAAAGGACACTGCCTTTCTTGTCAGTCTCAAGTCCCATGAGAGGTCTCCATGGAGATGAGGCACCTGCAAATGCGATGTTGCTGCGAGGGTACTGTCGTTTATTTGGTCCCCTTCAGTTCTTCACACGCACATATTTTGAGTCTTAGAAATAATTTGCTCTCTATTTCGGTTGAGGAAAAGGCCGATCAGGATAAAGAGCATAATCGCTTCAGTTTTTCAAGTAGATGGAGAACAGATTCATTTAAGACAAGTGACACTGCTTTACAAATTGATCTTTGCGCCCGTTTCCTTGTGTTTCACCTGAAACAGGAAGGCCCCTCTGTGAGCTTCAACGCCGCCACCACTCTCCACAACTTCTGCGTCTGGCAGCAGAGTCAAAACGTCCAGGACGACAGCCACCCCTCTCACCACGACACCGCGCTCCTCATCACCAGGTGCGCTCTGTGACAGTAAATCCAGCGGGTTCAAACGAACGCCAAGGCCGACAGCGTTCATTTCATTCACCTTCACTCTCTTTCAGGGAGGACATTTGCCGAGCGAAGGATAAGTGCGACACGTTAGGTAAACCTCTGCCTTTTTCTTTGCAGAAATATCTCCACCTTCGAGTCGTTGTTTCAGTGGAGTTTCCGCTCCACTGGCCTCAGCTCATAAACTGTTCAGTAATGAGTTTATGGCAAGCTGTCAGCTAATAATATTAAAGTGACAGAACAGAGTGGTAGAAATGGAAGAAGGGGAGGGGACTGGCTGTGCTAATCTCTCGAAAAGAACATAAGTTTTGATGGTTTAATCGCCTTTAACACTGAGGAAACTTTTTTTTTTTTTTTTAAATAGTTGTGTGTCTATACGCGCTCATGTGCGTCTGTGGTTGTGCAGGGCTCGCTGAGCTTGGGACCATGTGCGATCCGTACCGCAGCTGCTCCATCAGTGAGGAAAATGGAATTAGTGCCTCCTTCACCATCGCTCATGAGCTGGGCCATGTGTAAGTTGCAGCTCAGAGCACACACACACACACACACACAACCTCTCTCAACCCTCTCAGTCAGCCTTGACAACAAAAGCCCTCTTATGAAGAGACGTAGGGTGCAGCAGACACAGGTGCAAAACATAATAAAGTAAAAAAAAAACCTGACTTTTAATAACATGCCAGCCTATAATATCTTATTATACAGCTGACACAGTCAGTCCTGTGTGTTTGAGCTTTACCTTGACAACGACATGCTGAGTTCATAAATTCAGCCTTGATGTAGTGGAAAAGGTGTCCATCGGATGGAATTATTTGGTTCTGCTCTTATAAAAGATCCTTTCAAACCAGATTTCTTTCATTTTAATATGTATAGTTAGATACAGTAAATATAAACAAAGACTTCTGGATGGTCGAGCACAGAGCTTTATCAGACTCTGGAAGACTAAATATTGTGTTTTATATTTAGATGCACACCGAAGATTGGATAATAGATAATTCTCAGAGGATTCGAATAAGTAGCAATTTAAGTAGCATTGTTTTCTACTACCGCTCTTCTTATATCAAATGTTTAATACAGTTTATTTCAAATACTGTCCCATTTTTTTTAAAATAAAACCAGAATGAAATGATTTGTAGAGCTCATAAACCCATATTTTATTCACAGCACAACACAGAAAACATATCAAAAGTAGAAACCATATCTAATCATGTGTCTCTTTATTTGAGTGAAGTCTGAGGGTCATCCAATGTTTTGTTTTTGGCACTGTCCAAGTCATACAGAGATTTCTCCAGATTCCCTGAATCTTTTAATGATGTAAAAGAGGACACAAAGTTAGGGTTTTTATCTCATCACTGTACTGTTGCTGGTTGTTTCTTTTTTGGTACCACTTACTTTTCCAGCCTTTTGTTGCCCATGTTTTTTGAAACACGTTTCTTCCGTCAAATTCAAAATGAGCTAATAGTTTCTAGGAAATGGTAAAATTTCTCTCTTTCAATATTTTAGATGTTTTCTATGTTCTACTGTTTATAAAATATGAATTTTTACAGTTTGCAAAGAACTGCTTTCTGTTTTTATTTGCATTTTACACACTGTCCCAGGTCTTTCAGGACGTGAATGGATTGATTGTTTTTTTTTTTGTTTGTTTGTTTTGTCCTCCTGTCCATATTCTCTGCTTCATGTATTTTGACCGTAATCATGAAGTGAATAAGGGGTTTTCCTTCTCGTCCCCCCGTGGATGGTGAAAATGGCCAGTGTCGGTGTGCACCAGTGAGCCACCAGTTGAGAATGAAAGATATTCTTCTGTCACGCTCACACATTCTTTCAGTGGAGAGATTGAACCAGACCAGCAGCAGATGGGAGGGTCCTGTATCCCCCCCCCACACCTACCGCTCTCTCTTCTCATGTGGATCTGTTTATGCTAAAGTTCAAGCAGCTGGAGGCCCAGTTGGCTCGGTCTCTTGGCGTGGACGATCACTACGTTCACAGGCGCGAGCTCTCCAGAGGGTTTAGCGCTCGGGGGAAGCCATGGCAGGTAGTAGGAGGTTCTCAAAACGGTTAAAGAAAGTTCTTTTATTTCCTTTGTTTTTTTTTTTCAGGTGACTGCCAGGATGTGTGGTCACTAATAGCCATTAGAGTTATATTAGGAAGTACACAGAGCTTTTACAGATGACAGCCAACTTTAAAATGTTGACACTGTGGATTCCAGTAGCTCAGGACTGACTCCTCCATTGATCTGAGCACAAAACTGATTTATAATCGAATCACACCGTCCGTATTTTTAAGGTTTTGTGCTTCATCTCTTCAGAAACAAGTCAAATGAATCACCCTCAGACCTAAACGTCATTCTCTGTGACTGGAAACTTTCATTGTTCATCTGGGAGCCTGATTTGTGTTTGCAAAGCTTATTACTGTACCAGGAGCTTCATTTTTTTTTTTTTTTTTCTCGGGTGTTTTCCCTCAGGCCCTCGGCCTCTGAGGGGCTGGGCCGTGCCAGATCTTGTTTCTGTGGCGGTACGGACTGACCCTCAGCTGGAGCCCAGAGCCCCGCGCTGGGCCCACATCCTGCTGTAAACACCTCAGACATCATGCAGCTGCACGGGTTCCTGTGTGTGTAAATATGTGCGCGCTCATGTGCGGATGCACTTTATGTATTTATGGTTTGTGTGACAAGCCGCAGGACGTTCGCTCGGACCACATGAACAAGAAACGCCGTTCATGCGACTGCCGGCTACACGCAGCATGGAGGAGTGGGTTCAGCTGCAGATGTCAGGAGACTGACTAGTACTCAGACTTATAAACAGTCAAATAAATCTAGTCTCCAGAGGTGATCATAAACAATTTAATCCTACCCCTAGATATGATACTGTTAAAATGACATATATTTACACCCGAGCAGTATGAGCATGTGAGAGATGGTGCACTTTGACCTCTCAGGGTGAGCTGGAGCTGGGTTTTTTTATATATATATATTTATGATAGATAGAGAAAGGATGTTAGATAAAATGTTGCAACCCCTACTGCTTATTTGGAATTTTACTGTCTTCAGGATTTTACTCCGGGTGTGTTTTGGATATTGCACAAATAGGGACGGTTGTGTTTATAAGAGTGCGGAAGAACCAAGTGAAGTAAAAAGTGCAAAGCGCTACCTGTCTGTAGCTTCATCTGTGTGTGGCGGCCCGTGGGGGGGTTGGTTGGGCCGATACCCTGTTAAAAACAGCTGAAATAAATCTTGTGACATTTATCCTTCTTACTTGGACACAGCCGCTAAGCGGCTGATAATCGCTTTGTGTGTTCTCTTTTATTCCTCCCACCCTCTCTAACCCACCCTCCTGCTTTCTTTCTTTTTGTTATATTTTCCCATCTCCCTCTGCACCAGGTTCAACATGCCTCACGATGACAACCCCAAGTGCCGAGAGGCGGGCATGAAGCACCAGTATCATGTCATGGCTCCCACCCTCAACTATGACACCAATCCCTGGTCGTGGTCCAAGTGCAGCCGCAAGTACATCACGGAGTTTCTAGAGTACGTACGGATCAGCTTCCCTCTCCGACTCTAAACGGGTTCATATTCTGAACATGCGAGCAGTTACTTCTCAGAAGAGAAGGAACCGCAGAAAGACGTGATTTTTCCAAGCGTGAGTAACTTTTGTTGTGAGTTTGCTGGCAAAACAAATGGCTTCTAGGTCTTCCTCAAAGCTCCGTAGACAGGTCGGCGCAATGTAAACTGCTCGGAGTTGTTATTGCCTGGTGTTGACAGAGTATTTCCTGTTTGAATCAGGGGGTCTTCCTTGGCTGACCTGAGCTCTGGATCTTCCCGCTCAGGCGGGCCATAATCTAGTCGCTCGCCTCTTTTCCACAACAAAACCAGCGATGGTTCCTTCAGTAACAACGTGGTCAGTGATCCTGGTGAAGGACTTCCTTTTAAATTAGGAAATATTAGTTATAATTAGATCCTCCCTGGACATGAACCTTTAATCTTTCCCTCCTTCCCACTGTTAATTGTTGAGGGCCTCACAAAGATCGGCTTTGTCGACCAGATTCATCTCCACAGCGCAGTTGGGCGATGTCTCTCACTGAGTTTTAAGGTTGCACTTTGCATAGTTTCCAGCCTGCAGTGACCTCAGAATGGAGTGGTTGGAACAGCCAGCCAAACACGAGGAAGACCTTCATCAATCCCTTCATTATTCTGCTTGGCCAATGTCAGCTGTGTTGGAATAAACCAGTCATAGTATGATGTAAATGTCAAACGCATTTGCGCCAAACTTTTTTGCCCACATGGGACAGTTTTAAAAATACCATGCAGGTACGGGGAGTTTAAAGCGGCGCTCAGTTCGGTGTGGGCTCTGCGGCGGTGGGAAAGGCCCTCGAGAGTTCAGCCCGAGTGCTTTTGAAGTCTGTCCTCAGCCAACAATGAGGAGCATTGATTCAAACTAGCATTTCTACAGTACCACGACTGCTCAGTGGACTGACCTGGTCAAGTACATCAGTGTTTTGACTGCCCATTCTTCCTGAAGAGCGAATTCACTCTGCACCACTCTCCCACTAGTTAAAAAGAAAAAAGAAAGAGGCCATACCACCTCTCGAAAATCTCATCTCAAAAGCGTAGGGACTGCTCCTTCTTATTTCACAGTTGCTACAACAGTGCGCACTGACCCGCCGCACCTGAAAGCTTCTGAACAGGGTTTTGTTGCACAGCACCGACAGTCACAAAATGAAACCATTCATTCACTGCTTAGTTGCTGCCGAGCACTGAACTCACGTAACCGTTAGTCGTCATGTCATTGTCATTTTTAATTTGCTTATCTTGAAAGAATATCAAGGCATCAACCAAGACTGAAAAACATGTAAGTCAAAATAGCTAAATAGATGATTGTGTTTTAACATACAGCTAAAAATACATAAATGTGTTTCTCCTCCATAGTATTTAGGAGAATTACCTTTAAGCCGTGATGAACTTGGCTCAAACATTTTGGCTAGCCCTCCACAGGCTTCTCACAACATCTTGTTGTAGATTTGTCCCCATCCCAATGGACAGAGCTGATGGAAGCTAAGCCAAATTCATGGGGTGTCCTTGCACATACGTGCCTTTTTAGTGCATTTCACCCACACATTTTCAAAAGGATACAGTCATGGCTTTGTGATGACTGCTCCAGCGCCTTCACTGTGTTATCCTTAATACACTTTGCAGCTAATTTGGAGATATTTTTAGTCATTGTACATTTAGAACACACATTCAACACCCAAGCTGGAACATTTTGGCTTTTTTTTCCATTTTGAGAAGTGCACCAGTTCCTTCTGCAGTAGAGCGGCCCATCAGCATGATTCTCCCACCCCCATGCTTCACAGTTGGAATGATATTCTCAGGCCAGTAAGGATCCCCTCCCCCATACTCCAAACATAGTGATGATTATTATGTTCAAACAATTCAGTTTTAACCTCATCAGACTCCTGGAAATGTTTCAAGAAAAGTGAAGGCCCCCATGTGCAGATGCAAACTGTAATCTGGCTTTTTCAAGGTGCTTCAGAGCAATGGCCTTCTCTTGCTATTGGCACGGCCTTTCTGATTACCTTTACTCTGGGCAATGATAATGATTTCCAGTTTCAGCTGCCATCTTGACAATGTAGGGTTTATTTGCACATATTGCACCAAAGTACATTGATCTCTGGGATCCAGAAGCTGTCTTCTTTCTGAGTGGTAGATGGATATGTTCTCCCATTGTATTTATGCTTGCATATTCTTTAGTTTTTTCTTTTTTTTTTTTTTTTTTTTATCAATTGGAATTATATGAATTTTGAATCTGGACTGGAATAACTGAATTCCAGGGAACTGGACTGAATTGGACTAGATCTAGTAAGGGCAAACCTATATGCCCAATACTGGGGAATATGAAGTGTAAGGGGGCAAAACACTTATCCGGGGCTTTGTAGACACATGTCTCTCTCTCCCTTCAGTTATACCGGGCAAGGTAGACAGGATCACCACTTGTCACACTCAGTGTCGATCTGTTCCTTGTCAAATTCATGGCACCTTAGCCTGAAATTGCTTTTAAAACCAGAAGTTTTTGAAGCAACGCAAACGCCCTAAATGTAGCTGTAATGACTGGTTTCGACTGGTGCTGCCACCCAGTGGATACTATTTTCACTGTACTTGGGCTTCCGCTATTGGACTGCGTTGAACTTTTTGGCTTTCTGAGTAAACTTCCTTGAGATGTTTGTTGTGAATTGGCGCTAAACAAATATAACAAAATGAATCTTATTAATGTGAGTTGTGAAGGTCTGCAGGTCTTTCCCTGATGGCTTGGTCGATTTCTTTTGACCTTCCCATGAAGTCATGTAATGATGCCCTTGTACTTGAAGGTGTGGTTTAAGATGTCTGTGGAACTCTGTTCAAGGCCACTTAATGTTTGTAAATGTCTGAATACAGTAGAATTCTCTCAATCATTAGGAAACTGTTGTTGTTTGGGCTCATATGACTGGCATGCTACATATGGGTCTAGAAATAGAAAGTCATTTTACACATGAACTCGGTTTCAAGTCTCCTAATGGCCGACAGGTGTGGGATCTCTATGGTGTCTGGGAGGAACCCCCTTGTCGTCACCCACTCGTCTCCCAGTTGATGTTTCACTTTAGAAATGACCTCAGTGACCCCTTCTTTCTCCCAGTGTCCATCTGTCTGTCTTGGTCTTAATAACTGTACCGGTCCAGGACGCTGATTAAACAGATGACGAACTGCTGAAAGACACTGTAATATAAGACTCTCTGTATGATTCTTTGACAGGCTGCTCTTTAGGTTTTATTCACAGCATCTCCCACCGTTGCTGTAGCCCTCTCGTGCAATCCCCCCCCCCCCCCCCCCCCCCCCCCCCCCCCCCCCCCCCCCCCCCCCCCCCCCCCGTCACCGGGCAGCATGTGCTGCAGATTCTTACGTTACGGCTGGAAATGAAAGGGCAAAGAAACAAAGTGATGGTAACCCAGGATAATCCCGTGTAATTACTGGCCTGTCACATCAGCTGGTGCCTCGTTGAGCAGGTGTTTTAGCAGCTCAATCCAGGATGAAATTTGTCAGTGTGGTGCAGACTTGTTGTATAATTACACATCTATACATGTTTCATCTGACGTGAACACACACTCACACATACAAGCGAAGAAGTCCTTTTGTGGCTCAGCTCGCTCTGCTGACATATTTCTCTGATGCCTTTTCACAGCCGTAAATGGCTGACGACTTTACATGCACGCTGCTGGCACGTATATGCTCAGTCCATCTGTGCTTTTGTTGTCTGTGTTATTGGGCCGTGGTTCAGGGTGTGGCTGATTTACAGCACAATCTGTTATTATACTGCAGTGTTGCAGCCGCCACTGAATTATGTAGCTTATTCAAGGTGCTTTAGGTTTCTGACTTCTCTTGTTTGACTTTGGCATAGAAAAATAAACTTGCGGTCACCGCGTAGATCCACTCCAGTCTGTAAAAAGACTTTTCTTTGGAGTTCTAATTCGAGTTCTGTGGAGACAGAATTTACTAACAGATCTTTAAGGGGAAGTGGTATCAATCTCTTTTTCAGGTAACTACACAGACCACCCGCGAGAGTAAATACATCCAAAGATGATCAAAGACGATGACACAAAGATGTTTGCTTTTGTGAAAGAGATCACACAGGCTGATACTATCGCCTTGTTAATATGTTTTCATTTGAGCTTTTCCTTTCTATTCAATGTACACACATTTTTCCTGTCTTTTAGCACTGGCTATGGGGAATGCCTCCTGGACGAGCCTGTTGGAAGAACGTATGAGCTTCCCACGCTCCTCCCTGGTCAGATCTACAACGCCAACAGACAGTGTGAACTCATGTTTGGTCCTGGTTCTCAGATCTGTCCCTACATGGTAGGTTGGCATGACCGCAAATAAAGCAGCACAATCTGAAAACAAAGAAAATGTCTGGTAAAATTAGATCTTCAATGACGTTCGCCGTCCCAGATGTAAAGGAAGACAATTTTTAAATAAGTTCTCAGATATTTGTACTGAACTGTTTTTTTTTCTGAAAAAGTTAAACAAGTAAATCGTAAAGAACCCCCAGTTGAGAAGATTCTGCAGTTGTTAATATTTCTGCTGGCAGCAGCAGATTTATCCCCAGAGGCTACATCTAGTTTTCAAAACAGATGACAATGCTGAAGTGCCAAAACGTGCAGCTCCCTGAATGACCACTAGAGGCTGACTCAAAAGCCTGGAACAAAAATAAAATATAGTAAATAAAATCGTTTTGGTCTCTGTAATTAGATGACACATCCAAGGCCACTGTAAACCACATAAAATAGATAATTAGGTTTGTGGTTTTGTGAGTGTCAGCTGTACTGTGGTCTCGGCTGTCGAATGGCTAGCTGTCATCACTTTAGCTGCTTAGCCTCTTTGGTGAACTTGGCTCCTGTGATTAGAGACCTACAACAGCCTAATCATTCTTATTTCAATAACTATATGGATTTTTGTCCTGTGTGTTGTGCTAACAGACTGCCGCCACCTCTGGGTGGACCAGGGAGGGATCAGGGGTGAAGATGAGTTGGCTGGCCAGCCATCAGGTCGATGTGGGCCCCATCTAAAGTGGGCTACTTGAGCACAGAGTGGGCTGGTGGCATGAGAACTGATGGCATGGCTCTCATGTGGTTTCATGATTATTGGGATTCCTCTGTGAGTCGAATATAAGAGTACAAGTTTACTAAATGGGCTAAGACTGGGGGCAGATTGTGTGGTTCCCACATAGTTTTAGACATATTTCCCTCATCAGAGGATTAACCAGTTGGACCCCACCTCAAACCCACGTAGATCCCACTTGGATAAATCATAGGTCGGGTTACCGTGGACAATGTGGACAAACCCCTGCAGGAGCCATTTTACAGCCCACTTTAAGCTCATACGGGGCGTTTAAAAGCTGACTGGGTGGAAGTGAAAGTCGCTTGACCGCAGCAGGCAGTCTTTGTTTCAGATCTTTTCAGTAGCAACATCTGAAACAAAGATGGATGCTCAGATAGCATCATTTACCTGTTTTTAGATAAACTGAGGTTGGAGGGAGTCAGTCTCAACCAGACTTCTGAAAAATGGACTTTAGAACCACTCATTAGGAAGTCACAGAGGGTCTCTCATGTTTTTTTTTTTTTTTTTTTTTTTTATTACAGTTCATGCTTATCTTTAGCCCTTGGGCTGGGGAACTTCTCATTCCTCAATCTCATGAATTTTCGAAGACTTCTACACCACCTTTATAATTAAAACCAGCAAAAAAATAAAAACAAAAACGGCTGTGGTCAGTAAATTGCTGTAAATGCTCAATGTATCAAATATAATACAAAAAAATAATATATATAAGTATTGTATGTAGAAATAATTATCAAAAGATGGTTTGGGGATTTATTTTAGAGGTTCAATAAGCAGTTCACTTTCAAAAAAAGAATTATTTCCAGCCTTCACAGGACTAAAAAACCATGTCAGAAAAGGCACCTTGAAGTCAAGATGTTACTGTTACAAAAGAGTCAAAGAGCACAAATGAAAACTCTGAAACTGTCCAACATTTCATTAAACCTGCAAGGATAGCGGAGATTTTCAGGGAAGAATTGTGGTTGGTGAATAAAATCTTGAATGACTGTAATCCGACATAATTTATTTCATAAAATCTAACCAATAAAAATCAACAGCAGAACTCACTGCAGTGTTTAAATGTTAAATGTGAAAGTAATTGTATTTATTACACACGCAGTGAATGCAGGTCTCCAGGTAATGGGACTCAACGTCCGTATAGTCTCGAGAAAACATCTTATCAGTGAGGCTAATGGGAGGGAAAAAAAACTTTAGTTTGCGTTACGTACTCGCATGCTTCAATTTTATTACTTCATATATTCCCCTGTGGAACATATGAGATGAATTTTAACAAGATATCAAAATGAAGATTGAATCAGCCCATGTCA
Organism: Hirundichthys speculiger; assembly: GCA_018398805.1. Classification (NCBI taxonomy): domain Eukaryota; kingdom Metazoa; phylum Chordata; class Actinopteri; order Beloniformes; family Exocoetidae; genus Hirundichthys; species Hirundichthys speculiger. The sequence continues at coordinate 760,403 of JAGFBZ010000163.1, forward strand.
AATCTCTGATTAAAACCTGATGTTGAGCTATTTAAATGCATCTCGTGCACGCCTGGAAACCATTGTAACAGTGCAGGTTTGCGGCTACTTTGATTTAAGTAGTTTTGAAGGAAACAGTGAACATACTAGAATTACAATTGCACTTTTCCTCCCCCAACAAGTTAGGCAACACATGAAAGAGTAGCAGTTATGCTCTGCTGCCAGAGTCCCCAAGTAATTTAATTATTTCCAATCACAGATGTGTTGTGCACGTATCGGAAGCTCGTCACAGTATGTATGAGCTCGTTTCCTCTTCGGTTCAAATGATTTATTGCTACTTCTTTTTTTTTTTTCGCCCACAGAAACAATGCAAGAGGTTGTGGTGTACCAGCGCAGAAGGGGACCACAAAGGCTGTCGCACCCAACACATGCCTCTGGCTGATGGGACCGACTGCGGCCATGGGATGGTGAGTCACGTGGACGGCTATGGTTTCTAATAAAACATAAATCATACTGTGTGACATGTACTAAAATATACATGGACTCACTCTCGTATATATACCCATTCAGTTGTTGCCATTTTTATTGTGGGTGGACGCATTAATTAAAAATAATCACAAGCTGCTTATGAAAAGGTGATTCCCCTTTTTCAAGAAGGGGGTGCTGGAGAGTGTGTCCCCTTAATAAGGGAATCACACTCTTCACCCTCCCTGTTAAGGTTCATGCAGTGGAGAAGAGAGTTCAGGGGGAATAATGTGGGTTCTGAACACTGGACCAGCTCCTCGCCAGGATCCTGGAGGGTGCATGGGAGCTTGTCCAACCAGTCCACATGTGGTTTGTGGACTTGGAGAAGGCATCTGACCGTGTCCCCTCTGTGCTCTGGGACCATGTCATGCCGGGCGGGTTGCTACTGACCATTCAGTCCCTTTACAAAAGGAGTGAGAGTTTGGTCCTGATTGCCAGTTGGAAGTCACATTTGTTTTGAATGTGAGCTGGCTTTTGTCACTGGTTCTGTCCACAACCTTTATGGATGGAATTTCTAGGCATTGCCAAGGAGTGGAGGGGGTCTGGTTTGGTTTCCCTCAGGATTACATCTCAGCTTTTTGCAACATGTTGTCATGTTGGCGTCATCAAGCCACGAACTTAAACTCACACTGTGGAACAGTTCATAGCCAAACGTGATGCACCGAGAATAAAAATCAGCTCTTTAAAAACATTTGGGATGAGGTGCCACCTCAAGTGCAGGATTTTAAGGCATTGCAGGGTCTGGTTAAGGACTGAGGGAAGAACGGCGTGAGGGATCGACATGTGGATCGATCTGGCACTTGTAGTAATGGACTGTTTTACAGTCGTTTGCGGTGAAGAGAGAGCTGAGCCAAAAGGCCAGATTTACCAGCCGATCAGTGTTTCTATCCCCTCACCTTCCCTCTTGAACTGAAGGTAGAGACTAAAAGAATGAGGTTGCAGATACAAGCAGATAAATGAGTTTCCTCCACAGGTGGCTGGACTCTCCCTTAGAGATCTGGTTAGGATGCATCCTGGACGCTTTGCTAGTGAGGTGTTTCAGGCATGTCCAGCCAGGAGGAAGTCCAGACCCAGGGCACGCTGGGGATATTACATCTCATGGGAATGCCTTTGTAGCAGAGGTGGAATGAAAAAAAAAAGCATCTTTATCTCACATCTCTATCTCACATAAGAAACTGAAACACTGATACTCCCAGTTCATTAGAGTGTGACCCATTTGCAGCTTTTATGAAATCAGATTATGTCAAATTGTTCTACAGATTCTACAGGTTTGATTTGAACGACTACTTTTAGATTGGTATTTTCCCTCAATCTCCAATCAGCCTTGTTGTTAAAGGTGGCCTCACTGCATATCAGACAGAAATCCATTACTGACACAAGCCAGACCTACCAGGCAGAGCTGCTTTGAACCCTGATGACGTTCACATTGTCTCCCAAGAAAAAAGGAATAACAATCATGCAATAGTCCCCTCCATTAACCTTCATCTTCTCCTCTCTGTTATATGCTAATTAGGAGTGAGACAACAGGTCAGTTGCTGAGGAAACATGGACAGAAAGGAAATAGTGAGCTGGGAAGGGCAAGAAAGAGAGAGAAAGGAAAGAACAGAGGGCAGGAAGGCGGAGGGAGAAAAGAGGAAAGGTGAAGACATGGGTCCTTTGAAAGAGGACGCCGCCCGGCGTTCACAGTTGAGTCACCTTGTTGTGAACCCGTGACCCTAAAACCTCTTTAAAAGGAGAGTGAGCGGGTCAGCGGTCAGGCTGTAACAGAGCCCAGGATGAAGCCAACTAGCGCCCTCACAAGAGGCTTCACATCACTGATTCTGCTGAGCAGGTGGTAGGAGGGAGTGGGAGATACGGGGAACACGGAGATGGCTGGCCGTGTTTATCATTCTGAACATGCATGAGATGAAGGAACAGAGGGAGTGAAAGAGGGAGGGTCTTCTTCTCTCTTTAACCTTCTGCCCTCAAGGAATCTTGCCCTGTGAGCCCACGTAACGTCTCATCCTTTCATCTGGCTCCATCTCCCTCCTGGGTGTTAGGTCCTGGATCAGCCCATGTCTAGCGAGGGGAGGTTAACGGGGGATAGCTAACATCTTAATCCAACCACAACAACCAGCCCTAAACAGTAATGTGCCTGGGACCGCAACTCCCATCCTGCTCTCATCCTGTTTGTGGGAGCGAAATCACACCTGGTGGTTGTTTTAAGATAGGACCTCCTCACTCCTCTTCTGTCTGAATAGCTACATTATCAAGGTCGCCTAGTCTTTCTTGGACAAATTCTGTCAATTCATCTTATAACTGTTGAACAATTTCCCATAAAATGGCAAATTTCAACCTCACAGTGGCATAAAATGGGAAATGGCATCACCAGTGACTTCTCTGGGCATCAAGTTTGGCTACAAATCACTTCATCAAGGATTTCCACACATCACTGAAACATATGGAATTAATGAGTCATTTTCACCACTGGCCGAGTATGGAAAGTATGGAAAAAGACATTCTGCTCTTTTTTTTTTTCTTTGTTAGAATTTAAAAGAGAGTTGAAAAGCACTCGGAGAGCTTAGACCTCCACCAAGCAACAATTCCCCCGTATAGCGATTTACACCATAAATGTTAGTCGTACATATAGCACTGACAATATGGGGCCGCTAAAAAAGTACCATATCTTTCTTTATTGCACACAAAAATATATAATAATGCTATAAAGATTTCATGCAATATTTGTTTCCAAAGTCAATATATTGAAATTAAACAACCTCAATGTTTTCATAGAAATTGCAATAAAATCCACCTTCTGGATCAGATCCGGTTCAGCCTTTAAAATTTGATAGAAGTTCCCGTTGTTAATCCCTGAGTCAAATTTTATGAGTTTTGGGCAATAATTAACGGAGATATTGAGAAACAAAATGTTTGGCCCCATTGACTGCGACGTTATTGAAAATTTGAAAGTGATCCAGAATCCAGGATTTCTTTCGGATCACACCCAAAATGAACTCAGTTCTTCCTTTTCACATTTCTGACAACTCCTGAAAATTTAATCAAATCCATCCATAACTTTTTGTGTTATTTTGAACACAGACAGACAAACAGACAAACAAACAAACAATTTTGTTTTTGACTGCAGTTAAACACCTTCTGCTGTGTGATGGAGTTCAGCCGTGGAATCTGAGCTTTTTCGGTCAGAAAAACAACTCTGATCCTCGTTCCGTTAAAACCGTATCTCAGTCCAGACGTCTGCGGCCACGTCAGTTTGAAGCAAAACAGAGAAAAATATCTCTGGATAGCATTTACGCAAATATCAAATTTAATCTGAGTGAGTTACCCCTGCTCGTGGTATTTTATTTTGAAACTTTGTCAGATTCTCTTCTGCCATTCTAATGTCTGACTACCTGCAAGCTCAGCCTGCTGTGTGTATAATGATGCGGTTTAGCTGCGATCCAGCAGCAAAACAAGACTGATGCGTATTTGTAGCGGAGCTGAGCGGATGGTTACTTTTGGGACGCTTCTAAACCTCTCCACAGAACCTCTCTGTCGTCATTAACTAGAATGAACGTGATTCAGACCTGCTGGTATTTCATGGCAGCTCCTCGTCCTGTGGTACCTGTGCTTTATGCTTGAATATTTTGCCATGAATATAAGTGGATTATGTTTTATTGACAGTTTTTCCATCCATGTTTGTCAGATTTTGTCAATTAACTGACAGATTAGCTGCAAAAAAATATTTTGCTTGTAGTCAGCAGCATACGTAATCTGGATGCAGTATAAACTGTTGAATTAAGAAACTATTTCTTCACATGATATATCGTATATTAATTTACATAATCATGTCAGTGTTTATGGTAGAATGAAACCATAATGTTGGTAGCCTGACATCAGATCTTTAAGGGTTGGTTGTTTTTCTGAATGAACAATTGTGAGAACAGCCTTCTGTCGTCTTTTTTTTTTTTTTTTTTTTTTCGTGCATCAGTGATGGCACCACCTTTGTTTGCAGGGCTGAGGCCCCAGTTTCATCTGCATGCAGGACACTGTTTGAAGTAGCATGAGTTGAAAGAGCTGGGGACCCTGCACCGGCGCTCACCTGCTCATACAAGCGTCCTTTTATGTGGTATTTCCACCGCGCCGTGTTTGTGTGTCTGTGAGTTCGTTCGTGCTCGTCCTCAGAGATAATCTGCGCGCCCAGATGATTCCTCTTAATTCTTTTGTGTCAGTTTCGCATTGTTCGTTCCTTCCATCTCTCGGTGCCTCTTGCATTCTCCCACCGCGTCTCTCTTTTCCCAGACATAATCTATGTGTAATCTGTCACACCATCTCACTTCATCTCCTGACCCCTGTTTCATTTTTTTTTTCCAAACAAAGAAGTCATGAGGTCCACGTCTGAGGCTTTACAGGGTTTGGGGTCAGCCTCCTGGCTCTTAGGTGTCAGATCTGGAGGATTACAGCTCCGGCCTTTGTGGAGGCTCAAATACAGTAGGAGCCACAGATGCACAGATCCTCCTCAGATCTCTGCTGCGTATCTTACGTCAGGCCGAAGCAACCATGTCGTTCAGAGTGATTAGATGTTGTGACATACAAAGCGGGTTTTCTGAATGGCCGTCACCTCTTGTGACTGGGTTATTTGGGGAAAGTTTTTTTGTTCTGCCGGGTTATGAAACAAAGATGCGACCGCGTCGGGTAATTGAGGTTGGTGGTCAGATAGTGGGAGAGAGGCACGTCCGCCAAATGAAGGGGCGGGGGGGTAGTTTGCATGCTGCTTGGCTACAAAAGGAAATGGGCACGCCAGGGTTCATGGATGGTTTTCGCCCTCTCTGTTCCCTTTTTTCTTCTCTGACCCTCTCTCTCTCTCTCTCTGCCTCGCCACTTCTGCCTTTACCCTCTCCCTCTCACCCGTACTCTCTGTCTATTGCTTCCACGGGGCGCTGGAGTGAGTAATGCGGTCACATGACCTCTTGGCAGCACATCTGTGATCTGGCTCAGTGGGCCGCACTCTAACAAGAGCATCCCATCACTTGTTGTCTATAAATACAGTCACACCCCCTCCCCATCCTCTTATCTTCTGCTGTTTCTTCTCGCAGGTTCTGATTCTTCCCCGCACGTCTGTGTGTGTCTCAGGCAGAAGAATGCGGCGCAGAAGAGCCTGCTCACATGCAGACATGTTTGCATCTGTGTGTGCATGTGCATATTTGTGTGTTTCCGTGTATCATTAGGGGCCAGTCGGACTGCCAAATTAACGGGCAGACTTAGTCTTGCATTCGCGTCGGCATCCTTTAAAGATTCCTTTGAAGGTTCGATTCACTTCTTTTGTGCAGAGCCGATTCACGACAAAGGTTATCTCAAAGTTAGGTGACAGCGGAGATGAAAACCCCCCAAAATAACACGCAGAAAACTCCAACAGAACCAGACTTAAGGAGTCCATCTGTCTCGACCCATTTGGGGTCTGAGGTTACAGGGAAGAGAAACCAATAAACAGAGAGGGATCAGTCCTGGGAGTCTGCTTATGAGGCACAAAAGAGAACAACGTTAACTGCAACTGAGACTCCCAGCACTCTATGAATTTTCAGAGTTCTACATTATGTTTATTTCATGATTAACCCCTTAGTGGAAATTACTTTAAATTCCCCATAAAGCTTTTTTGTGGCACATATAAAGGGGATCTATTATCCTTTTTTTTCTATTTCTTTCTCTTCTTAAGAGTGGATGACTCCAACTCTAACGTCTCAAAACCACCTTGGTCTGAAAATATGGCATTCAATGACCTATTATGATTTGCAGGGAACTGTGACCTCACAGACTTCCTCACAGCAGAATTATTATTTCCAATATTTATCTCCACCCAACTTCATATTATGTTACGGCATCTGCAGCTTGGAAGTGGATCGTGTAAATATTTGTCAAAATCTACCAGCCAGGTTTTATTTTATTTTATTTTATTATTATTAGCCACTTCCCTCATGACAGCCCTTTCCTCGGCTGCTGACCGTGCCTGGGTAATTTTCTTAACATGTATGTGGCACTTGGACGACCTCCTATAATCGTTTCCAGCGTTGGGTCTTTAGTCGCAACAACAAAGATGTTTGTTTTATTCCACTCCAAAGCAGACTGGCAGCGTGCCGAACACAGCACACTCTGGTTTGTATCGTCACATACCAACCAGATGGCAAGATTGACTGTTGCCAGATATTTTACACTTTTCATGAAATAAAAAAAAATATTTTAATTTTTTAAATTTTTGCTGTTTTTTCAGCACATCTTTGAACTAATGCCACAGAGACGGACAAAACGTTTTTTTTGTTTTGTTTTTTTTAATGTTGGTGTATGTTCCTGCATTATTGTTGTAATCTGTTGTATAATGCAAAATGCCCAGGTTCCACAAACACATCCGGGATACAATCTACATTATGGAATGTTTCAAGTTGCTTGGTTATTAGTTACTAATCATACTAATCTATGAGCCACAGTGGCTGGTAGGCTGAGAAAAATTAGCCTCCTACACAAAACAACATTTGGCCGGTTGCAACTGCTCAGTTCCCACCCTGGCCACACCCCCTAGGAACCAGGTTGGAGTTGCGATCATGACTCCGCCCCCTAAAAACCAGCTGCTCTGAACAGAGAAGTCACGATACAGTTATATCTATTTCAGTCAGTATGAGTCGTTCGTTTTAGATGTAAAATGTATAAAGCGCCCAGATATTCTTCATAGGGCCTTAATTGAGCAGTTAATGTTTCGTGGAAAAAAAAATAAAATAAAAAGAGGTAGTTGGTTTTGATTTCCAGAACATTCCTTGGAAGAGAGTGACGACCTGCTCTGGTTTCAGCCAATTAGAGTGAGACAGTTAGGTCTTGAAAAGTGAAGCCAGAGCAGAATGGAGTCTGTTGGCAGAGGTGGTGAGTGTTGGCTGGAGCTTCACTGGCAGCCTGACAGACTCGTTGTATGATGCTTGGACGAGCGTGCGCTCGCGTCTGTGTTTCTGTGTGCGGTCGTGCACGCGCACGCGTGCGTGTGCGGGACTGTATGGGAGTTTGGGATTGTAAGACTGGTATCAGTGTCACTCTCAGCTAATCTCTGGATATTTGCAGGATGTTGCCACTTTGATTTGCCATCATCACAGACAGATCTTTGGATCTGGGCTAACAAGAGGATTGTTGTTTCAGCAGCCACGCAGCTTGGTGGTGGAATTACAGTGTCCGGTAGTCGCCGAGCGCAGCTCTCCTTGTTGGCTGTGTTGGAAGCAGAGATATGTATCTGCATGATTACAGCAGAGTGTGATTACATTTATGCCTCAGTCTGTGTCTGAAAGGGGATACATGCACTCTGGAACAATTACAACATGACAGGAAAATCGAATGAAACTGAAAACATCTCGAATGGACTGCACAACCTCACAATAACGGCTAACGTGGTTGCAAATGGTTCTCCCTCTGCACGAACCTGAGACAGAAAGCAACATCAGACTTCACCATGAGCCAGCTCTCAACTAGCTGACTGACAGATGGGTGATGAATTAATGGAGACATATTGTGTCCTCATTTTAAATGTTGGCACGATTTTCCAGTGTCTTAATGAAATGTCTGTGACAAGGTTTCTTTAACACACCACAGAGATACGGTGGCAAAAACATAAAAACCCTCCCAATCATGTCTCTTAATCATGGCAGGTGATGAAGTCCGCATCCAAACTTCATTCCACCCCCCTCTGCAGTTGGATGTGCCTCTTTTTAAAGGTGTCATACAGCTTTGCAGCACCTACTCCTGAGATTCAATAACTGCAGCATAACGTGAAATTGGTTGGAGTTAAAGATGTTGAAGCTGGATGATTCCACTCTGATCAGGGTCTGTGACGTCATGATACCCTGTAGATGTGGACAGCTCAGTGAACTTTCAAACCGGTCCCAAACAGAGCTATAAAGTTGTTCCATGTTGCAGTTTATAAGTTTCTAACTCCACATGACCAAACATATCCGCTCAAAGGCAGAAAACATTGCTTCTAATAAATTCCCTTCAAATTAAAGGTCAACAAAGTACTTCGGTAATATATATATATATGTTGGGACTCCTTTTGCTTCTGCAACAGCATTAACACGCGCTGGTTACAGTCGCTAGTTGATGCTGAGCAAGTGTTTGAGGTCAACCTTAAATTTTGGACTTGATGAAAGCTTAGACTGAAAAGAAAGGATTCATGCCAACAGAGCAAATTTCTGGTAGATATGATCAGATAATCCTGTAAACCCTTTTGGCCAGAAATACCATCATGACCTTAACTTTACTTGAATAAATAACTTTATGTTGCACACAAAACGGATGAAGGAATTCACTCACCTTTGGTCAAGAAGAGTTTATGTCAGACAAGAAAGAGGGTATAATATGTGGTTTCTCTAAATTGACATCGCTTTTGTAATCGTTGGGAACCAAAACTGACATCGCAGTTAAAATTCTCCTCTGGTTGAGGTCGAGGTCGACTGATACGGGTTTTCCTGCGGCCTCTTTTGACTTTCAGAATAGGCCTTAGAAAATTCTTTTCATTGGTTGACATATTGGGTTGATTTTGCTTCCTAACGTCGAGGGCTTTTAAAGATAAGAATTTAAGCCTCACTGCGCCATCACTGGAAACATGCTGGAGTCTGCTGTCAGATCCGATGAGCTGTGTTGTGTATCTAACAATGCAGGGCTGCTTGCAGTTATAACTGCTTGTTAATTAGCTCGATATTCTTAAGCACTGACTGATGTTCATCATTTAAAAAATGGCCAGGAGTCTTTTCTTTTTTTTTTAACTCAGTCTAAGCCCGGAGAGTCCACCATCAGCCTGCCATCACGGGCAACAGAAGGACCAATGAGATGGAGAGTGTGAAAGAGTTTCTTGCCAAAGCCAAAGAAGATTTCCTGAAAAAAAGGGGAGAATCCAGCACAACAAACTGCAGCATTGGACCATTTTGAGCGTTGAACGACCTTAGACACTGGTTCATTTGGCCGAGTCATGTTGGTTAAACACAAAGAGCATTTTGCTATGAAAATACTTGACAAACAGAAGGTAGTGAAGCTGAAGCAGAGAGAACACACACTGAATGAGAACCGTATCCTCCAAGCTGTCAGCTTTCCTTGTCTGGTGCGACTTGAACACTCTTTTAAGGATAATAGTAATCTGTATATGGTGATGGAGTATGTGCCTGGGGATGAAATGCTATCACAGATTCATGTCCAAAGCATTGGCCCTAAAACATGCTCTGGTGTTCAGCTGGGCTGATATTTGCTGACTTTGCAAGATCGTTCATCTCAGTTTCATACTTATTAAACCACTAAGCATCCCCTCAATCCCGCAGATGAGCAGATCACCATTCCTCAAGAAACCACTCCCACCAGGATTGAAAAATCACAGCTAAAAAAACAACAGTTTTGACCCTTCCCGCGTAACAAGGTCTCCATCCCCTTCCTGTTGGGACCAAGGGGCTTTTTCTGCGTGCAGTTCTAACACACATACTGTATCTAGACAAACATCTAGAAAGGCTGTCTCTCTCCTTGCTAACATGGAGAATGAGCTAACCATTAACAACTGGTTTCTAACTTTCCTATCTGCTGTTTGCAAACTTCACCTGATCAGATTTAGCTCCGAGGAAAATAAGGTTAATAGAAAGCAGAGTTAGCTGGCTTGCTTTTGTCCTTCCCTGTTTTGGATGACTTCCTTTGACTTATGTAGATGACTCTGTAGATTACAGTATGTGCATCGCAGTAGTTGCACGGGGAAGATGATGACTGAGAAACACCAGCAGTAAAAGGAAAGGCTCTGAAGTGCATGTGAATGGAGCAGCTGATGGAGTCAAACCACTCATTCCCTGTAATGACAACCCTTACTCTTCTTTGAAAGATGTATAGCAAGCAGGGATTACAGAGAAGGATAGAAAAGAAGGTGAGCAGCTAAAAGAAGAGTTTGTTTTGGGTCACACTGGCATCATATTGTTTGCCCTGCTCCCTTCGCAGGACAAACACCTGCCGTACGCTGTTCTTCTTCAGCCGTGCCTTTCAAATGTGCACAGAATTACAGTCATGGAAAAAATTAATAGACCACCATTTTTTCTTCACTTTCTTGTTCATTTTAATACCTGGTTCCACTAAACGTCATCATGTGACTAAAACAAACAGAAAAAAAAACACCGAATGCATAAAAGCAGTGTTTTTGGCAGTACAACGCCATAGCTATTGATGTAAAAACTTAAGTGATTTAGGTTATAATCAAGAAAACCATGGAAAATGGTAAGATATCAGCTCTTAAATAAAACTCTTATGAGCAATCTTTGTGGTTATCGTTATGTTTGTCCAAACAAATGTACCTTTAGTTGTACCAGGCATTAAAATGAACAAGAAACTGAAGAAAACAAGGGTGGTCTAATAATTTTTTCCATGACTGTAGGTTTTGGGATTGGCTTATTTGAAACCTGCATGGATGTTTCTGGAAAACACAGTCTTGAAGGCGTCATATGTTGCTCTAGAATCTGTATTTTTCTGCATTAATGATCCCATCACACTGATATCTCCCAGTACCATCACAGAGCCTTGCTTTGGGACTCCTCGCTGAAAACAGTCTGGATGCTTCTTTTTATTTTCGGTCTGGATGGCATGGCATTAATTTCCTCTAAAAAAGATCAGAATACTTGATCTGTGACTGGACCACAGTCCACATCCCCACTCTTTGATGGTTCATTCCTAAAGCCTCTGGAAAGGATGTCAGCGCTGCCGCTGACAAATTTAACACAAGGTTTCTATTTTGCACAGTAAAGTTTTGAATGACATGTGTTAATGTATCTTCATTCACACGTTATTTGAAAAAGGTTTCCAGTTCTTTGTCCATGTCAGATCTTGACAGATGATGATTCTTGATGCAGAGCTGCATCGTAGGTCGCAGGTCTCCAGCTTAAGTTTGTACCTTTGCCTTTTACACAACTTCCTCCAGATTCCTTGAATGGTTTTGGTGATATTTTGGTTTCTAGAAGGCAGCACGTTGTTTTAAAATATTTCTAGTATTTTATCATGCTCTGAATAAAGTGGAGGACGTCTCTGCTGGACGTCATTTCTCCTCACAGGCAAACCCATCAGAGCCCTCGTCAACAGTGTTGCTGTCCATTGATTTTCAGTGGGTTGATACGAAGCACCGTCTAACTGAATTGTGGGTCCGTTGCGGTGGCAGCATTGCTTCCATCAGAAGTCGAGGAGAGTTTTCACGCCTTGATGCACGCCTTACTTGTGGACCAAAGGGCCTTTGAGGAGCAACGATGGGCAGAACTCAGTTATTTCACCGGTGTCCCACTACGACATCGCTCCGGTACCAACTAATTACCTCCACCAAGGAGGTAATTAGTCTGTCTCCGCCAGACAGTTTGTCTGTTTGTTTGTTCTGTCTGTTTGTCTGTGTACAAGATAACTCAAAAAGTTATGGAAGGATTTTGATGAAATTTTCAGAGTTGTTAGAAATGTGAAAAGGAAGAACTGATTCTCATTTTGGGTGTGATCTGGAAGAAATCCTGGATTCTGGATCACTTTCAAATTTTCGATAACATTGCGGATCAATGGGGCCAAAAATTTTGTTTCTCAATATCTCCTTTAATTATTGCCCAAAACTCATGAAATTTGACTCAGGGATTGACAATGGGAACCTCTATTAAATTTCAAAGGCTGATCTGGATCTGATACAGAAGGCGGATTTTATCGCAATCTGTGAATTGCTATATGGGGGAAATGTTGTGCACTTGGCGGAGGTCTGCGCTCTCCGAGTGCTTTTCTAGTTTTGGAATGTGTGAGAGGCCTGAAATTCAAAAATTGTATATTAAAAAAATAATTCAGTTGACAAGAAAAAACATGAAATGTCTTGGCATTTTCCATATGATCTCAACCCATTTGGATTTGTGTTTGTAAAATCAAGAACTACCGTTATTGGACTTATTTCCAGTCCCCCATCTACCCAAACGAGGCTCCTACAAAGAAACCTTTTTCTCCCAGCTTCACTGGCTTCAGAGGCTTTACATCTCATCTCACCTCAAGGTCAAGTCAAAACACATGTAAAAGGGAACGATACCTTATTGAAAAACCGACAGCGGTGGTCCTTATTGTACCATTTTGACAGGTGGCTCCAGATGTTTTTCATTTTTTTTCCCTGATTGTGGTATGTTCTTGTGTGCACCTTTGAGAGGACAGGGGACCTTCTCTGCCAGGAGTCAGAGACAAACACCCCCCCATCCGCCTCACACACACACACACATACACACACAACAGGCCAAGGTTAAAGTGAACTCCTAATCCAGAGCCATGAGAAAGACACAACAACATGAAAGGTGATGCCTTTTGGAAACGGCCGTGCTAAAATGAAAGAGCGGGGTGCTTTTTAAATCAGTCCTCTGCCTTCTCATTCCTGCAGTGATGTATGGCTTGGGTTCTGAAATGAGGTGCTCCCTGCAACAGTTTCCTGGCAATTACAGGGTGTTCTCTCTCAAACCAGCCAGCTGAGGAGCTCAGAGCAGATGCTGCTGTCCTTGCTGTTCCCATCGCTGCAGTTAGCTTGCTGATGACCGCTCTTTCTGGCTTTATGGGTCAGTTGGGTAAACTTTTATCTCGCGTGTTGTCGACGGTTTTGAGAACCAAGTGGTGAAAATGTAGTGTGTATCTTTTTCTAAGTCAATTAATTATGCATGCACTTACAGTACTGTATAAGCCCCGTGCAAGCAGGTAATGATGTGCACAAACACACATCTTGATAGGAGTCGGTAGGTCAGTGGGTGCTTTTTGTGAAATTCCTAATTTGAAATGCATGCTGGTCACAGCTGGACAGGTTGGTCTCACGAGACCTTCAAATGTCTCACCACCTTACGAACTGAGGGCAGCGCTTGACAACCTTTCTAGGAAACAGTTTACTTTGTGTTTCGTAGAGGTTGTTGAAGTCTGCCTTTCACCTCCGTGCTTCCCGAGTGTGTTTGCGCACTTTGGAAAGAGGTTAATTGGAACTGAGCGTGGCCCTGAGATACCTCCGGATCCCCATCCCCTCATTCTCACACTCGACACACATGTGCGCGCCCATGCGCACACTCATACATCATCTCACACAGATGTTTTTTTTTTTCTTTTCCCCTTCCACTGCCCCCTTTCCTCCCTTCTTTTTTCACCCACATCACCTTTTCAAGCCACACTAAACGGTTGTAAACAGGCTGCCAGCAGGGAGAGTGGAATGCCTCAGAGGCTTACACAGTCTTTGGTCCTCCGTGACAGACAGCCCCTCTTGTACTTGACGGCTCCTCGGGTCCAGCTGCCTGGTTGCACTGTGGTGGTCTCTGCATGGCTTTTTCAATTTCCCATTAGGGGATGAAGGGGGGGGTTGGCTATACAGAGGAGATGCTCAGGTCTGGGTTGACAGTCCCTTAGTTGATGTGGGGGCAGGGGATGTGGGAGCTGCAAGCGAAGGGAACGGCTTTGCTTTGACAAAGGAAAGCTCTTGGCCCCAGCTCCAAATGTTTTGCTTCATTTTTCCTGCCTGAGGTTGCTCAACCAGCAAAGACCGGCACCTGTTTGCTTTCTCGCGGTGTGGAAACCATTTCCACTCATGGGTGTGGTTTATCACGTTGTTGTTCGTGCCTTTAGTTTGATTTCTTCTCCGAATCCGTCTTTGGGGCTCCAACAAAATGATCATTTCCTTCAGTTTGCATTTACTTTGCAGTCAGACACAAAGAGAGGCCAAGCAATTTTTGTTAATTAAACCTGGATTCTAGACATATTTGTAGTCATTGTGTGCAGACGTAACACGCAATCGTCAGGTATTCACATGTGCAAAAGAACATTTTGCGTGTTACAGTGAAAGGCTGGTGGAAATGATAATAATTGAATTCCTCATCTGTTTGGAGCTTGCAGACCAAAATCTAAGAGACCAAACAGAAACGCAGTGAAGATGAACTCCACGGAGAGCATCCTCTGTCTTTGGTTACAGGTGTGCAGCTGTGTACCCGACAAGGTGCACGGCAGTGGAGGAGAAGTCAGTGGTGAACTTTGCTCTTCTCCTTATCACAACTCTAGAGTTTCCTTATCACGGTGCCACGGCTCCCCGTGCCTGTGCGGCCGGGACGACGGGCTACGCACCCAGACAGACGCCGTCTTGTCCTGCATTCTTTCAGTGAACAGGACCCTCCTATATCTTAGACACTGAGGAGGGGATTCAGTTACATACGAAGGGAAATGTACCTGTTGTGCTGTGCTTATGTGAGGAGTGTTTGTATTTTTTGGCAGAAGTTGCTTGGTGGGTACACGCTGGCACTTCGCTTTCTGTCACACATTGGTTCTAGTCAGTCTTGGGCAAGTTCACTTTCTACACAAACTAGTTCAGTTCATAGTTGACAGAAATTAAAATGAATGAGTTCAGTTCAACATTTCAAAAAATGAACTACATAGTTCATTTTTAGTTCTTTTTAAAATTCTTTTTTAATGTTGCTGCGAGCAGTTGTTTGTCAAAATGATTGCCACTGTCCATATACTACACCGCCACAAACGGCAATTATTTTATCCATTTTATCTGTCAAAAACTATTGGCCCAATTCTGAATCCTTAACCAACCAGAGTTCATAATAATCATGTAAAACTGTAATTTCAGTTTCTCTCTACAGCAGCCATTCCCAAACCTCAGAATACCAAGGCCCAATTTGAAAAAAAAAAATACGCAGTCCACCCAAACCTTTCATCACAACTCTGATCACCAGACAGGACTAGAAGCTGTGTTCTGATATTAATGTGAGGGGTCAACAACTAGGTGACACTTGTCATATTAAGTTAAAATGACAGAATAACTTTACTGGTTTGTTTTATTACTTCTTAATGTTTTTTTTAATAATGTCATGAATATTTTACAGTAATTCAAAACATATTATTGTTTAATTTTAATGACCTCTCACGGCCCACCTGTAGTACCTCGACGGCCCAGCAGGGGGCCACGGCGGACACTTTGGGAATCACTACTCTACAGTATGTTAAAAATATGATTGCTGCCAAATGGTCTTTATTATACAACAAAAACAGGTTCTTAAGTTGCAATTGTTTTCTTTCCCCAATTTCAATATTTCAATCCCCCCCGGGAGTCGGGGCGCTCCTCCGGCTCTGGGCGACTGCAGCTTTCATCTTCCTGCTTGTTTTAAACGTTTGATGACGCAAGTTGTTAGCGTGACAGAAGTGACAGCCCGTGTTGCCATGTTTGATTGCTTTCCTCAGATACATATCAGGCTCGTTTGTGGTGTATTTTAAATGGGGTTCGCTGGAAAACTGGCACGGTTTTGACCGTGCGTGAACTTTGAAAGAGCGTCGTTCACAACTGCCCAAATGAACTCGTTCACACCCCACACTCGTCAAGGAGAAAGAGAGCGAGTTCAGTTCACGTTTGTACAAAATATGAACTAGTTCATAAACTTTCGTTCAATGAACGCGTTCAGGTACAACACTGACAGTTACTCTTCTGCCAACTAGACACCTAGAGCTGACACATTTCTCACCTGTATCTGACAAAACAGTCAAAGAGATCACCAACGTGCTGCCTTGATGAGTTGGCCCACTCGATTTCTACAGTCTGTGCTGAGCAGTTTAACTAACAACTCACTGAATTAACTAACATCTCACTTCAGACTGGAACATTCCCAGAGGCCTTAAAAACTGCTGTCATTAAGCCTCGTCTAAAGAAGAGCAGTCTTGATGCCACAGTACTAAAGAACTATCGGCCCATATCAAACCTGCCATTCTTCGGCAAAGTCCTAGAAAAAGTGGTATATCAACAGCTTACTGACTTTCTCCTGTCTAACAATGTTTTTGATTGTTTTAAATCAGGTTTCAGGGCCCACCACAGCACTGAGACAGCCCTGATCAAGGTGACATTCACCTGAACACAGATGCAGGCAAAGTCTCAGTCTTAGTTCTGCTGGACCTAAGCTCTGCCTTTGACACAGTTGACCATGTGATCTTGTTACAGAGATTAGAAGACTGGTTGGAAAGATTATTACAAAGGACTTTCATCCATGTATTAAGAGTTATGGTTTCATTTACAATGATGTCATTTTGTCCATTTCATTTTGAGCCTCTCATTAATGGAGTACTGATTAAATCAGCTTTAATTCCTGAGCGATAAATGCCACATTTGTGAACCCTTTTACTTGCTCTGATGTCATTTTCTTAGTTCTCCATAGTGTTTGGAACTACTTCCAGCAGACGCTCAGTCAAGCAAACCTTCAGGGTCTCCATAGTTTTATCAGACTTTCTTACCTAACACAAAATTAAATAGTTAGGTTGGCCTGTGATCTAAGGGAGCCAACAGTGCTGGTGCAGCTGGATGAAACCATCCATGTCAGAAGCACTGGAACTAACCTTGAAGTTATACATTTTCAGCATAATCCTAAAGGTAGAAAAGGCCGACGCCCTCTCTAACTGCAAATGCATGTTGTCTTATCCACAAAATAAGAGTACTGCAGTCTATGTACTGTATATCATTAAATTGAATGAACTTATATCTAGAATTGGAGTGTAAACACTGGACAGGCTCTCCTCCCATGAATCATTTCTCAGCCCAAATATCTTCCTGAGATGCCCAGTGTCAACTCGGTTGAGTTTGGCCCATGTGAGTTTGGCCGGGCTCATGTATGGAGGCTGCCGTTGTCCTGCAGCGGTTGCTGTCAGGGGGATCAGAGGTCACAGGTGTCCAGCTTAGACCCATAACAAAACTGTTTACCCATTTACCGTAGAAGGAAAAATGTGCACATCCCTTCCCTCTGTCTTTGAGGATTATTGTTTTTACACGTTTCAACGATTTTCTCATGGATTTGTTGACAAAGTGAAGCTCCTCTCATGGTATTTGCTCCTCAGACATTCAGCCTTTCGTAGATCGAGCAAATTTTATCACATCATCCTCATAATTACCAGGTAGCATCACTTGCTTCAAGTAACCCCATCATTTTTTCTTTAACCTCATAACTAGAAATAAATTGCTTCCAGACCAACTTTTCTGGCATATGTTGCAGTCCTGAGATGCAAGAATGGAGATACATTGAAAAAAAAAAACAATGAAATACTTTAGTGTCTGCAAAGAAATCATAGCTTAAACATATTATTATATGATATTAATGTGCATATATATATATATATATATATACTATGATCTATATATATATATATATATATATATATATATATATATATATACTAATATACACACATATATATATATATATATATATATATATATATATATATATATATATATATATATATATATATATATATATATATATATATGTATATATATATTACTATATATATATATATATATTATATATGTATATATACACTATCTATATATGATATCTCTTCTCTCTGTATATATATCTCTCTCTCTCTCTCTCTCTCTCTCTCTCTCTCTCTCTCTCTCTCTCTACGCTCTCTATATCTCCTCTCTCTGTATCTATATATATCTCTCTCTAAGGAACTACGCTAGAGATTCACACATACCTATCCGTGTATATATATATATATCTATATCTATATATCTCTCATATATATATATCTCGCTAATATTATCTATATATTATCTATATCTATCACTATATCTCTCTCTCCTCTCTCCTCTATCTCTCTCTCTCTCTCTCTCTCTCTCTTCTCTCTCCCCTCCTCTCTATCTCTCTCTCTCTATCTCTCTCTCTCTCCTCTCTCTCTCTCTCTCTCTCTCTCTCTCTACTCTCTTCTCTCCCTCTCTCTCTCTCTCTATTCACTATATATTTAATTACTGTTTATCCATCATATATATATATATATATATATCGTAATCATATATATATATATATATATATATCTATATATATATATCTATATATATTATATATATAGATATCTATCTTATATAATATCTATCTATCTATCTCATATATATCTAGGATATATATACTCTATCCTATATATATCTAGATATATCATATATATATATCTATATATATCTATATATATATATATATATATATATATCTATATCTATATCTATATATCGTATATAATCTGTGTATATCTATATATATCTCTCTATCTATATATCGATATATCGTTATATGTATCTCTATATCTCTCTCTCTTCTCTCTCTATATTATCTCTCTCTCTCTCAGGTCTCTCAAGCATATTCTCATAATATATATGTATATATATATATATATATATATATATATATATATATATATGTATATATATATATATATATATATATATATATATATATATATATATATGTATATATATATATATATGTATATATATATACGGTTACCGGTGTTACGGTAAAGCGTAATATGTTATCGCGTAAAATTTTACGCGATAACGATTATCGTTTATGTTTGACTTCATCTCATTATCGCGGTCGATTACCGGGATATGTAATATCAGCCTCATTCAAGTCTGCGAGCGACTCGTGACTGTGTCTCACGTGAATATGTAGCTTGTAACATCAGCATCGTCAAATATCCTGTCTGCAGAGCACTTGTTTACATTTTATTGTGATTTGTACAAGCAACTTGAAGGAGCTAAGGCTAATGCTTCAAGCTACTGAGATGTTTGACCAAGAGTAACCTGGTTGACGCACTTCACTAACTCGGATTTCGTAAACCTTACCGTTGATTGTTGATCGAAAAAGGACCGGACTAATGTTCTTCTGATGCAGTTAAAATATTAATTTATACAGTATGTTAAACTGTTAAAGTGTTTATTTAAATTTGCACCAGACAAATAAACTTTGTTCCTGTTATTCATTTTGTTCATTTAAAATAAAAACATCTCTTTCTGTGCTAGTTGTTTGCCCTTTTAATGTGAAAGTTAAAACTTCTGATGTTTTAGTATGACAAGAAAATCACGAGATTTTTTTGGTGCTTTTTGGACATTTGTACAGCAGTGAAGAATACCGCGATAATATCGTAAACCGTGATAATTTGGTCACTATAATCAAGATATCAAATTTTCTATATCATTACATCCATAATATATTTTTTTCTAATTTTATTGCATTTTCTGGCATTGTAATTACTTTTTTCCTTAAATTATATTTAATGATACATTAAATTGCCTCTGCCACTCTTCTCATGGTTTACTGGGGCAGTTTCATCAGAGGATGTTTGACGAATGTTTGTATTTCAAGCATCTCTCATGGACACTTGTCTTATCTCTGTCTGTATTTGTACTTTCTGTTTACGCGGCCGGATGACTTGGACACATCTGCTTTTGGTAAACGATCGAAATTTGATGTAAAATGCTTCTCTTAGTCTAAATACAAGTTAAGAAGGACCACTGGTCCCAGTTGTGCTCAGCACACAGTTTCTGCTTGCCTTTTGGTGCTGCAAGAGTTGCGGTTGTGGATTTTAATGTAATCTCCACATGTTTTTGTTTGTGTTGACATGCAGTACTGCAGACATGGAATGTGTGTAAACAAGGAGTTTGACCAGCAAGCAGTGAATGGAGAGTGGGGTCCCTGGGGTCCCTACAGTGTTTGCTCCAGATCCTGTGGTGGAGGAACAAGGAGCACCACAAGAGACTGCAACAAGCCTGAGTAAGACACAATCAGACATTTATGGCAAGTTAAGCATCTGTACTGTATAAGTCTGAACTAATTGCGCTTATACAAGTAACAAATGTATCAGATTTAGCGAGTCAAGTCAAAGGAAACTGTATTTATTTAAACGTGTACAAATTTGAATTGAAGTTGGGAAGCATGGTTTGTGTAGCGGTTCTGTGGTCTTTGATCTAATCCAACTCTAGGCCCAGAAATGGTGGTAAGTTTTGTGTGGGGCGCCGGATGAAGTTCCGCTCTTGCAACACTGAGCCATGCCCGCGAGGACGGAAAGATTTCCGCGAAGAGCAGTGCTCCCAGTTCGATGGCAAACACTTCAACATCAACGGTCTACCTCCCTCCGTCCGCTGGGTCCCCAAGTACAGTGGCAGTGAGTTCACTCAAGCACTGTATCTGAATGTCTCGTACCAACCAAGGATGCAACATCTGGCAAAGTGATGTGGATATTTGTGTCTGAACTTAAGATATATAGTTAATCATATAGAGTAGCCGTTCTCAAACCTCAGAATACCA
Organism: Hirundichthys speculiger; assembly: GCA_018398805.1. Taxonomy (NCBI): domain Eukaryota; kingdom Metazoa; phylum Chordata; class Actinopteri; order Beloniformes; family Exocoetidae; genus Hirundichthys; species Hirundichthys speculiger. The sequence goes on from JAGFBZ010000163.1 coordinate 781,009, forward strand.
CGGCCCAATTCTAAATGTGAAAAATCTCTGCGGCCGGCTAAAACCTTTAATCATATCTGTGATCCACATCCAGGACTATGTTCCGATATTAATGTAAGGCGTCAACAAATAAGGTGGCACTTGTCATATTAAGTTAAACTGACAGTAGAGTAACACTTAACTGGTTTGTTTTATTACTTCTTAATGTTTTTAATTTCTGCAGTAAACTACATGACAGCATGAAAACAAAAGCGCTCGTAGAATTGGTGGGTGTATAAATTAAAGTGTGTATGTCTACACACACATGCTGCCCCCCCCCCCCCCCCCCCCCCCTTTGCATATCCAAAACAACATTGAAAACTATTTGTATGGATACTAAAAAGTAACATGATGAGAAATTCTGTGTAAGCTGATAAAAGCAAGAAGTCTAAACATCTTCGGACCAACCTGAAGTTGCTCTTTTCCCAACCATGAACATGAACATGGGACCAAGTAGGAATGCATGGGCAAAGGGCATGGGAAAAATAAGACCAGATGTTTTGCAAAAATATTCACAGTCAGTTAGGACTGATTCAATACACTAATCTCACGATACGATACGATATATTTGGCTCACGATAAGATATATATCAATAATTATCTTACAATACATTTACATCATTTTCCGAAAGATTTTAACCGACAAAGTGATTTTGGTGACATCTTGTGAATTTTCCAATTACTTTGTTTGAATTAATTGAACAGAAAGCATCAATTACGCATTATATGGCTGACAGGCAGCTTGCAAATGCTGGACAAAATGAATAAAAGACGGTTTTCCACCACTGAATATGGTCTCAAATCCTGACAAATAAAGTAGGCAATGGACTTCTTAATTTTCTGCAACCTAGAGGTGAATTAGATGAAACCTGGTGGCAACAACTGCCGTCACTGTCCAGTGTGGTTTGTTTCGGATCGCTCTCAGTTAGCATTACCTTGTCCGGGTGGTGACGTTTCAGGTGGGCTCCCAGGTTGGTGGTATTTCCAGAGTACTTCACGTTTGTGTGACACAGCTTGCAAACCGCCATACTTTTATCTAAATCTTTGCTTTCCTTTTTCTTTTTAAAACCGAACTGCTCCCACACATCTTTTTTTAAGCACGCAGGCGCTGCGTTTATACTCGCCGCCATCCCCTGACTGGCTCAGCTGTAGCCAGAAGAGAAAGAAGCTTCTGGATAACTTGTTAGAAATGCTCTACAGCGACACTAGCGGCTGGAGGACTTAATGGCTCTTCCTGCACTTTGCAGAAAGAGCACCTGTGCGGGACACGGGGGTTTTGAAGGGAGCTTAGAATATCGATACCCACGGCTGAAATATCATTACTCCCTGGGGAAATAAAATATCGATACATATCGCAGAAATGATAAAATCGCCCAGCCCTACAGTCAGTACGTCACAATGTTTGATGGAAAAGGGCAATCAGAACAGAGCTCCTGGTGAACGCAGAACATCAGCTTGTTTGTAGCTGGCTGAGTAAAGCCCAAAAGCAAAAGAACACCCTACCAACTGTTAAACACGGTGGAGGTTTTATCATGATGTGGGGTGGCTTTGATACCTCCGGCAGTGGGGACATAAAAGGAATAACAAAATCAAATGATTGCAAGGCATATCAGCGGAAATGTGCATTCAGTGACAACAAGGCTTGAAGTAAAGATGATTGGTGTTTCATTGGGACGACAACTTGAAGCGCACATCCAGCAGTTTATTGGCTGAAATGGAGAAGACAGAAGTTAGCCTGCATCTGAAAAACCTGCAGATGGAGCTCCAGTCTTCCACTGAAAACTGAATGCCTGTAAACTTGAAACAGCTTGAAAGATTAATAGTTAAGAGCGGCAGAAACTAATATCGGACATGTGCAACAAGCTTCCGTGGAAATCCCCGAAACCCGACCGTATCTCTAATAACAAACATCCTAAGTGTCCAGATATTAGTCAAGAATGCCAGAATTTGTGTCTGCGAAACATTTAATCCCTTTCTTGTTTTTTATTGTTCTTGGAGATTTTTATTAAAAAGAACAACGTAGAGGGTCATTCCTGTCCACCACAATGGCTGTATATTCTACCATGGCTCTTGTGCGTGCAGGAAATACGAACTCCTCTGAGTGGTTGCAGCACTTTACTACACTTTTTATATAGCTCTGATAGCAATTTCAGCCTTGTAAAATGTGAGTAAATGTTTAGCTGTCAACAAGAGCAATATAAAAGCTGCATGCAGCCCTTCCATATGAACGTCCTGGCAGCTTTCCATACACTCATAGCTCAGTCCCTGCAGAGATAGCTAGCCTCACGATATTCGCACCTGGCAAATTAACTGCAAGTGTCTCATTTTCTTAATAGATGCTATACAAGCAAACAAGCCAAGCCCTCGAGCCAGTACACTGTCAGTAATTTTTCTTTTCTTCACAGATTTGGCATTTGAAGCAAGAGTTTGCTGAAGTTTGTGAAAAAAAAATGTATATATGTTGAGGATCAAAAATGTGCAGCGTCAGCATGGGCAAATCATTTGCAGGCTTTTCTCTGTACCATTTCTCAGGTTTCTGTTTTATCTGTTTTTTTTTCCCCACATGATCTTTCACAGCAACAGTCCAACTCTTCCCCGTTTCTGTTTTCATCCTCTGTTTAGTACTAATGAAGGATCGCTGTAAGCTCTTTTGCCGGGTAGCTGGCACGATGGCGTACTATCAGCTGAAGGACCGCGTCATCGACGGGACTCCATGCGGTCCAGACACTTACGACATCTGCGTTCAAGGCCTTTGCAGGGTATATCTGGATATTTGTCTTTACTCTGTTATATAATTTGTGAAAACAAAACAAAGTGTGCACACAAGCTTCAGTACTGTTGACCTTAACTTACTTTCATACTATTGTGACGTGAAGTGTTGGGTGTGTTAATCTGTGTGTGGCTGTTGCAAAACAAACTTAAAATCATCAGCCATCAGAGACTTTTAATCATGATTTTCAGTGAGGTGTTTAAAGATTGTAATCAGAAACACTTATCTGCTCCGTACTGGTGCGAGGGGTGTCGAGTGTGCAGTCCAAACATTCAAAGGAAACACTTTCACTTATCTTTCTAAGTGCAAAATGTCAGGCGAGACTACTCCAGCATCACAGATTTATCTCCTCGTCATGTTTCTCCTCAGCAAGCAGGCTGTGACCACGTGCTGAACTCGAAGGCGAGAAATGACAAGTGTGGCGTGTGCGGTGGGGACAACTCGTCATGTAAAACTCTGGCAGGGACCTTCAATGATGCGCAGTATGGTGAGTCCCGTTTCTCCGATCCTTTGAGCTATCTCACAGTAAAGCTGAGATTCCTGAGTTTTTTTCTACAGAACTACCAGAATATTCAGGAGATTTTTATTTTTAGAGAAATACTTTCTTCAAAGTCAGAAGTTTACGAACAGTTAGTTAGTAATCGGCTGAATTGATAGACTTGCCTTTAAACTGTTGAACTTGGCTCGAATGTTTCGGGCAGCCGTTCACAAGCTTCCCACAGTAGTTTGCTGGAATTTTGGCCCTTTTCTTCTGACAGGACTGGTGGAATTGGGTCAAGTTTGTGGGCTTTCTTGCTCCCAAATGCAATTTCAAGTACCGGCCACAGCTGTTCTGTAGGCCTGAGGTCAGGGCTTTGTGATAGCTTTGTGATAGCCACCCCAGTTCCTCATGATGTTGTCTATTTTGTGAAGTGCACCAGTTTCTCCTACAGCAAAGCAGCCCCATAATATGATTCTGCTACACTCCTATTTAAAGTTCAGTTTTTGTCTCATCAGACTTATGGGTCTCAAAAAAATATGATTTTTTGTGTCCATGCGCAGCTGCAAACTGTAATCTGGCTTTTTAATGGTGGGTTTGGAGCAGTGGCCTTTCTAGCTCTGTTGCCTTTCACCTCATGTCAGTAATAAAATGCTTTTTAATGTGGATGGTGACATCATCCTCCCAATTTCAGCCTGCATCATTACAACTCATTACACGAGTTACTCCTGACCCTGAGATGAACCTATCTCCCAATGTAACGCATTGTTGGGTTGATGCGGACCACAGTTGTTAGTCCATGTGGTGGACTCGCTCTTCTTCATCTTCTTATCTCCTGCTGCTACTTCCCTGTCATTTTTATGTCTGTAAAATTATAATTTATTGCCATATCTGAAACAAATTCTCTCAACATTTATGGTGTATTTTCCCCCTTGCTATGCCCGAGCTACATATAGGAAGTAAAGAAAAGGAAGCTCAGCACTGCAAGCTACAGCACTTCAGAAAAAGAACACACAGCGCCACCTAGCGCGCGGTGCTGTATTTTCAAAGCAGCACACAAGTATGAATGTCAACTATAACGTCGGTCCTGTACTCAGGCAATGTGTGTAGCTGTTACATAGAAGCTAAATCAGGCTGAAGCCATCTCCTTCCCAGGCTGTATGATGACTGTCTGCTCCTGGGGGATTTATACTTTACTATTAATGTTTAAACAGCTATATGTGGGACCTTCAGGCAGCTCTCTAGAAATTATACACAAGGATAACCAGAACTGAGTCTTCTTTTCTTGATTGATTTCTCTGGTTTTCTTCACGTAATAATGTGTTTGAAGGTGCTGATTAACCATACATCGACAGATCTCCAATTAATTCAAATGATGTCAGTCAGACTATCAGAAGCTTCGGAGACATCCTAACTGGTTAAAATGGGGCATGTTTTCTCAACCTTAGTGTCACACATGGAGTACATAAAAAAATTTCTAACCTGTATGTAAACATCTGGTTTCAACAACCAAGAGCAAGACATACTTTTATGTCCATGTGGTCACAATGTTATTGTGCCACATTCTCGTATTAGACACAGTTGCCATTTCTAATTCAGTTTAAATATATTAAGCTTAATATTTAGAAATAATGGATGCCATGGCCGAATTTAGAAAAATGCAGCCCATCTATCAGTTGTAAAAGTTCAGAAACTGTTTGAAATGCCCTGCTTAAGAGGTTGCTTCGGGGCCAACGAATGATTGCATCCATTACTTTTAAAGTCTGGGCAACAACACAGCAGAAGCATGAACATAAAAAAGTCCTGGGCGTGGCTTCACTCACGTTTACCCCACATTAGTTTGACACTAAGTGTTTGCGTCTCTGTCCAAGGGTTTCTTTCTGTGCTCTTTTAGCTGTTGGGGGCCAAGAGATTTAAGACTTTTAAACCAGATGCTGATGTCAACTCTGGGAATCTGGCTTAACCATGAGAAGGGAAAACAGCGTAGGCAGGATATCCCTGTGTTCCTGGGTCTGGGCTTGTCTTTGTCATTCACCCTTTTGGTCTTTTTTGTTTGATACCTCTTCATGTCTTCCTGTTTTTACCTCTCACTGTCTTTATTTAGCTTTCTCTTTTACTTCTTAACCAGACTAGAGAAACTCAGGTGTACGGATAAAATGTCAAATATTTTGATGTAGTTTTTCAAATATCAGTGTGGCCCATTGATAAGAATAAGGACCTGTGCATCTCACGATCTGAAGATTTCTAATCTGTGGGATTTTGGACTGTAAGGGGTTTCCTTTACGGCACATGTGTCAAACACAAGGCCCGGCAGCCAAATGTGGCCCACCACATCATTTTATGTGGCCCTCGAGCACTTGTGCACTATTGGCTTAAATTTTAAACCAATATTTTAAGACTTAAAATAAGCTTACGCCGCTTTAAAGCGCATATTGACAATAAACTACATCTCCCATAATGCATTTGTTCGTTACCCACAACAATAACGGTATATCACCATGAGCAAGACATCAAGACGATTTTCAGAACTGATGGATTTGAGAAAAACCTCTACAAACTAATCCCAACATGTCAAAGAAAAAAAAATTGATGCACAAGGAAGGAAGTTTCATCAACAACGGGAAAACGAATACAAGTTTGTATCTCAAGGTGAAAAAAACAGTATGTCTTTTGTTATGAGGCGGTGTCAGTTGTGAAAGAGTATAATCTACGTCGGCATTTTGACAGAAAATATGGAAATAAATACAGAATCCGTTATTTAACAATATAATAAGGTGTAGTTTAATATATTTTGATTTACATTGCATTTTGTTACACTCATGCTGTCAATCTGGCCCTTCGAGGGCAACCATGATGCCATGATGCTGAAAATAAGTCTGAAACCCCTGCTTTACGGGAAACACCTTACAGTCCCTGTCTTGGGTTAGGTCCATACCCTCTGAGTTCCAGTCCTTTCCACTCATTCATCAACACCATTGTCACGTATGCAGACAGCACACAGAAAGGCAGCTATTATCTCAGCTCCTTCAAAGTTGACCTCATTGGTTCCAGTTTGTTTTCCCATTATTTTCTTCTCCTTCTTTGCCATCTTCTTCTTCTTGTTTTATTCATTAGTAGTTGGAACACAGTGAAAGTGGTGCACTACTGCCAGCAAAAGATATGGCATGGTAGTTTGCTAAGTCAGTGGATCCCATCACTATAATGGAGACAACAGCTGAAAGGACTGAGCAGGAGGTCGACCCCTTACAATTCCAGCCTCCTAGGTTTAACCCCAGACCCCCGCTAATGGAAACATGCCTTTTAGGGGTTCATCATTTCCCCTGTGACTTCCGTGGAAATGTTACTGTTCTACTTTTTATTTGGGTGACTGAAATGGCTGCAAATTAAAATAAATAAATAAATAAAAAATAAATCTGAAAATATGTAATTCAGTGAGGAGTTCAGATTTGCAGGATGTGTGACATCACACAACCAGATCACAGTAAAATGATCAACCTAACTTCACATCATGCAGCATCTATTTTTTTCTCTGAAGTGTTTAGAAAGATGCTCTCCCTCCAGGGAGGGCTGCAGTCAGACCCTCAGTTTGACTCCACTCCCTAAAATCCAGCTGTCTTTGGAGTTTTGACCGAATCATGTCACAGACTTTTTCAATAAGACCTCCGGAAACTGCGTCAACATTTGGAAAAAATTGCAGAATTTATCTCTTTGAAATTCACCACAACCGTTTTTAAAGATAGCTCGTAAGAAATGTTGTTGATTTGTGAAGGAATAAGCCGAGGAGTTTGTTGATGAATGAAAAGCTGAAAATTGGCCGACATAGTTGTGGAATTTCTTTTTACATGCCTCAATTGAAAACATTTTTTTTTTAAGTAGCTCCCTTTAAAACGTGGCCTCCAGTGCAAACATTTTTCAGTTGGGATTCACATGGTTTGGGCCAACAGTAAAAATGGATCTGCTATTCTTTGTGTGCGCGTGCATGTGGAAACATCTGCCTATGTAAACTGAGTGCTGCCCTCGAGTGGCTCAAGGAGTCCCACTAATTGTCAGATTACTTGAGAGGCTTTTTTTAAATTCTCAATTTAAAAATGTGTGGATGGTAACGGCATCCTGTGGTACTTTACAGCCTTTAGTGGCCAGTGTTACACCTGCTGCAATCCCTCACAAAGAATTACAAAAGGAAAAAAATAAGGGTAGCGACAATACGGTTAGACCTTACAGTTTACGGTAGTTGCCTTTACTGGTGTTCTGCTTTGTTGTGGAAAGGTATTTAGATTAGAAAGTGAGATCCCCTCTTCAGGAAGATGCAAATGCTCAGATTTTGTCTTTCCTGTTCTAATTCACTTCAGTTTGGATTTCATTTACTGAATTCACGTTGCCTCCTGTCAAGTACCTGCACTTTAGTTGTTGACACTCAGCTTTCAGAGGTTCCCTCTCTCTCTCTCTCTCTCTCTCTCTCTCTCTCTCTCTCTCTCACGGTCACTGGTTTTTCATGCCAGTTTCATATGGGACAACAGGCCTGGTGTGGTAATTACAAACCAAGAGGTAGGTCCAGGGGATAATTGCATATCATTTCACGGTCAGGCCTCTGTGACTAAAACAAGACTCCTGCGGGTTATTTGATATTTTCATATTTTTCCAAGTGTGACATTTAAATCCCTGATGGACAGAACCGCCGTAGCATAGTAAAGCTATTACACGAATCAAGGTTTGATTGCTAACTGCTGTTACTGCGGTGACTTTATTTGTTTCTGGTTCTTATTAAAAGCTTGCTGTGATCTGTGTCTCATTTCCTCGTTTTGTCTTTCCTTTTGTGTTTTCTTCCTCTCCAGGTTACAACACAGTGGTGCGGATCCCAGCTGGAGCCACCAACATTGACATCAAGCAGGTCAGCTACTCTGGAAAACCAGAAGACGACAACTACCTCGGTGAGTGTGCTCGGTGCATGTCAGTCCAAGGATGTGGCTTGAAGCAGCACCGGATAAAATTTCCATCTGGATGAAAGTAATTCAGACTAATAGGATGTTTACCTTCCATCCTTTCAGCTCAAATTCGAGGAGGTCAGTGCCATCGTGAGTGATGTGACCCTAAAGCATAAATTACGTGGTGACCCAGGGCAGAGGAGTGTGGCATTAATAAAAGACTGTCTGGAAACTTGGGCCAAATTCACGTGAAAGCGTTCCCTGAAATGAAAGGAAACTGTCATTTCCATTGAGTTTACAGTACACGGAGGAAATGTTGGGGGCGCAGGTCCATCTGGGTTGGTTGGGAAAGCAAATGGAGTGTCAACCACTGAGAAAGATAAATGAGGCAGCGATACGTGCTAATAAGAGGCATGTGGAGCTCAGGCTGCATGAAAGCAGATACAGGGGCATAGGGTTAGGCGGGCCCACCTGGCTCTGCTTGTGTGTGCACGTGAGTGTGCGTATTTCCTTGAAACTGAGTGAGGACCAAAGAAACAGGACAAAAGAAAGGATAATATTTATTAAGAACACCAGAAATCATATTCAGTTAAAAAAAATATTGTAGCCACCAATGTGTTGGTGTCCTGAGAGTTTGGACTCGCTCCGTCATAAAGTCACAGTGTTTAAAGGCCTTCACTTCAGAGGAACGTCTTACCATTTTTAACAAGTCCATCATCCATATCTACTCCCGGTTACTCCCGTGGAGGGTCACGGGGATCTGCTGGAGCCCATCCCAGCTCTCTTTGTGAAAAAGCCAGGGGACCACCCAGGACAGGTCGCCAGTCAATCATCAGCATTTTGAATTACATTTTCATATTCAATTTTCACTTGTTGCTACAAAAGTGAGTTCTGAAAGTAAATGAATTATCAAAAATGTCCTGAGATTCATTTAGTCTATTTTGTGCTCTTTGCATTAATGGTCACATTTGCATTTATGCAGTCAGTAACTCTTTTCTGGGTTTTCCTTGACAGACACGTAGACGGGTAGCTTTTATAAATAATTGTTGTTTTGTAATTCTCCAGTAGCACTTTTTCCTCTAATTCTAAGAGGAACGTTGCCCTTTTTTTTTTTTGCCATTATTATCAAGGTTTTAATGCTTTATAGATGATGTCTGCATAAGTTTGTCATGAATATGGGAAACCCTGAGTAAACTAACTTGGAGTTAACTGCTGCTGTGCCACCAAAAGCTTTAGTTAAGCTGACGCACGTTCAGAAAAACTTGAGTTCATTGCTCACCTCTGGGTTTGTTAAACCTCCTTTCTGGAACAAGTCCCTGGTTATTTTGTAAGATGTTTCAATCACATGCAGAAAGAACCGAAGAAGCCTTATGGATGAGACCTGACAGGTCTTCAAGGACCAAGAAAATATGTTTCCTTCTGCTTAAGCACTTGGGATTACCATGTCCTAAAAGATTGAGAATCTATGCCAACATTTGTCTTTAATCAGCACCATCTTTCCTCTCACTCTGTCCATGTGCTGCAATGCAACATAAACTCCATTTGTCCACTATTCAAGCACTCAGGAAGGTGTAGTCACATGTTTCTGGAAAACAGACTTGATAAAAAGCTAATTCTGGCCTGCATCAGCCTTGTGAAATATTTGTTTTTTTTCACAATAATGGTTTTTCATTGTGTGTTTGTGTATTTTTTTGGAGTTGTGTGTTTTTCCATTCATGCAAAGTGCCAATGATGACATCTGACATCACTGTCAGTTTTAATTGTGTAGCTGGCATCCAACAATATGCAGAGCTAAGCATAAACAAAGTCCTGTCTTGAGACATAATCATATGCATTCTTTTGGAACACACTTACAGACTGAAATTGACTGCGTGTTTCTTGGAAATACCCCGTTAGCCCAAGAGAGGGAGGTGCTTGGTGTTGATGCTGGGTTTATGTTTGCTTATTTGCTTGTGGTCACAGCCAGTGGAGATCCTTTGTTTGCATAGCAGGGTCGGTCATTGAAGAAAGTTATGCAGTTTAATTCCAAATAACTGCAATTTAGTGCCACCAGTGTTTCAACATACCTTGCCCTGCAGCAACAGCATTGCAAAACAAAAGCTTTGCTCCCTGAAGAGTGTTTATTTAGCACATATACAGAGCTCTGAGTGGTCACAGACATTTCAAAAATGTGATTCTGAGGCCACAGTTTACTTCATGCATGAGATGTAAGGCTTTTTTTTTTTCTTTTGCATGCTTCATATAGCGTCAGCTCGGCTCTTCTTAAAGCCACAATATGTAAGAATGCCATCTGTGGCCACAAGGGGGTGTATAGATCTACTCAGTACGTTTACATGCACAGTTTAGTTGAGCTACGGCTATAGGTCAACTAGGCTGTTTAATCTGAGTTTAAACCTCATTTTACTGACCAGAGTATGTAATAGGTGGCATTAGTGCCCATTTTCAGCTTGTTTGTGTTGGGCTTTTTCAGTTGGACTATTACACCACACACAAAAAATAAAATAAACTTTGGTTTAGCTGGTGGCAGAAAATTGGAAAAATGCGAAACAGTAAATTTGTGAGACTTGCAACTCTGTACATTTTGTACATTCTGTACGCTTTAGTTTTTTGTTTTGTTTTGTTTTGTTTCACTGTATCGCTGCACATTAGCTTCTTTGTTCAGCTTCTGCTGCATTATCTGGGAGTGTTAGTCTGACTACGAGAGGTTTGGTTTAGTTTGATTTCTGTCTGACTAAGATGTTTAGATGCATATGAAAACGACAACTTCATTAGGACTAATCCAGTAAATGGATTTTTGCTCATGTCATGTGAAAGCACTGGCTGACAACACTGTGCTAATGTGTGAGAACCGTAGATTGTACAAGAAGGACTGGGAAAAAAATCCCAGTCAAGTAGTGGGTGACGTCACAGAGAGTGCTTTTGAGACCTCTTTTTCCTCGTACTGCAGGTCACCAGGCTAGAAGGTGTTTGGAACGATCAGACCCGCAAGCTCGCTGGAACATGCCTACCTTAGTTCAGTTACTACAAGTTAGCTATTTTAGATTAGCTCCTGCTGATCTATGATGCTAACTAAGGTTACCTTACATTCATCCTGATCAAGTCTGTCAATCCAATCCCTGGGTCTCAATGGAGACACATCTCCATTACAACTTGGCAGAAACGGTCCTGCATGTCTTGTAATGTCACTTTGTCCCACCGGGGGTGCACTTGCGCTTTGCTGTGTCTTACATCAGGGCCTGAAACATGAGCTCTCAAGTGAAATGTTGCCTACATATAGCCAGAAGGGGTATTGCTATCTGCGGTACCATGAATTTCTTTTCATCAAAGATCATGCTCATCAGTAATAAGGAAAATCGGAAATTAAATTTCGTAAGTTACATTTCATGAACATCTATACCTGCTGTCCATACGCCAGGTACATCATGAGGTTGTTTTGATTTCATATTCCTGTTATCCATATTTTTTTATTTAGGGCAAAGTGTGTAAATTATGGGGTTCAGTGATCTGTTGAGGTCGGTGGCAACATATGTATTCATGTAAAACAAAGTCGTTATATATGTGTGTGTATTCTGATACACATTCTTTAAATTACAAAAGACAAGCCATTTTCATGAGCAGGTATTCCTTCAGTTAAAATTTATTCTGGTTTTTTTTGTTTTTTTGCTTTCTAAAATAAGTTTACATTGTTTGCCTGTTTCTTATTCCAGCATTATCTGATAGCCAATCCAACTTCCTCCTAAATGGGAACTTTGTGGTTGCCATGTTCAAAAGGGAAATCCCCTTCAAGGGAGTGGTCATCGAGTACAGCGGCTCGGACACTAAAGTGGAGCGCATCAACTGCACTGACCGTATCGAGGAGGAGCTCATTCTACAGGTACTGACATACTTTTTTTTTTCTTTTAATTGACATCTATATTATATATATACTTCACTGGTCTTACTTTAGTCTTCTGAATGCTCTTTCCTTCAAAGAAATTCTCTCTTTCACCTAGTGACATGCTATCTCCGTGTGGACATCATTGTTTCCACAGGTCTTGTGTGTGGGAAACCTCCACAACCCAGATGTGCGCTTCTCCTTCAACATCCCCATTGAAGAAGACAGGGAGCAGTTTTTGTGGGATCCCTCGGGCTCCTGGCTCGAGTGCAGCCGCATGTGTCAGGGTAAAATCTCAGCTTGGTTCCAGAAGCTTTTAACCCTTTTTTTTCAGTAGGCTCTCTTGTTTTTCTGATCAAAATCGTATACCTCTTAGAGGGCAAAATTCAAAGTATCTTCTAATGGAGAAATTTATGATCAAAAATGGATTCAAAAATGTGGTGTTTATAAGAGCCGCAGCGGTCTTAAAGCTAATCTTTTATGTGAACCTCAGTACATGGAGGTAGTACAGGTGCCAAAACATAGATTTCCTGTTTATTCTCATTAATTTCTCCAAAATGCCCATCAATTCCTATATAAATCTATGTTAATTTTATAACTTTCATGGAAAGCTTCCAGCTTTAAACATTCACACAATTTTGCAACTTTAAGTGTAAGTTGAGAGTCCTGTCTTTGATCACCATGGACGGCTTAGACTGTAGGGTGAGGCGTTGACTTGCAGAAAGCTGGTTAGTTTTGTTAAGGGTGAGCAGATGTAAGAATGTCAGCCAGATGTCATTTAAAGTAACCCTGGCTGTTCGTTGTCTGTAGGTGAGCGGAGACGGAAGATAGTGTGCATTCGTAAGAGCGATCACCTTGAAGTATCGGACCAGCGCTGTGAGCACCTACCTCGCCCCGTTGCTGTCACTGAGCTCTGCGGCACCGACTGTGAAGTCAGGTGCGCATTAATCCGCAGGCAAACAAACTACCCGCAGAAACACACGGCTCCAGAGGTTTTTCAACATCCCCTCTCTCACAGGTGGCACGTTGCTGGAAAGAGTGAGTGTTCGGCCAAATGCGGTCCCGGCTACCGCAGCTTGGATGTTCAGTGTATGAAGTACAGCCTGATGAAGAGAGTGAGTGAGAGGATGGAGGCCAGTGCCTGCGCCGACACGGCCAAACCCCAGACCAGAGAGCCGTGCCACGGAGACTGCCTCCTCAAGAGCTGGCAGTACAGCGCCTGGTCGCAGGTACGCACCGGGCTGACAGGCCGAACGCAATACGAAAACGTACACGACATGATTCCTCGTCTTCGTGTGCAGTGCTCCAAGACGTGTGGACGTGGGATCCGTAGCAGAGAGTCTTTCTGTATGAACAACCTGGGCCGGCGCCTGGTGGACAGGGACTGCAGTGAGTACCAGAGGGTGGTTACTGAGACCTGCAACGACCAGCTGTGCCCGAAGTGGACTGTCAGTGAGTGGAGCGAGGTGAGTCTTCACACATGCAGGGGTGGCAACATAAAGATGATGCTGCACAATGCTGCAAGAAAGCTAGAATAGTAAAGTTTTAAACCTAAGACAGTAAAGCTCTTCGGACTTCAATGAATAAAATCAAACTAGTCACACAATAAGATCATGTAGACTTTCAGTCATCCAGGTCATGGATTTATCTTCACCTTCCACCCAGAATTCAAACTGAATAGTGGGGAATTTGAGCTTATCAACAGTGGAGTTGTATATAAATCAGTGATCCTCCCATTCCTCTTGTGGGCTGTTAAGAGTCTTCTGTCCACTGAAAATCATTTACCTGGTCACATGACTCAAGGAGCAAATGGCTGTCTGGGTAAGAGATTCAAGGCTGCATTGTAGATGTTTGATTGGTGAAATCTGAGTCCTCCTCCTCCAATGTTGCTTTCATTTTTGACCATAATCCGCCCAAATTGTGTAGCCAGATGTAGCCCCAAAATAGCCAAACATCAATGGAAACGAACAGGGGAGTCAACGCTGTACGAGCTGCAATATGTTACAAGGGTTTCATCACGTCACTGTAAAACATATTATACAAAAAACCTACTGAAGGGAAGTGTTTCCACCCCTACCTCCTGAACACTCAGATGTCTCTGCTTGCTGTGTCTTTACGAATGTGTTAAAGGCACAGTTATTTATTATTAAGTACTAAATCAATTTCAAATCAGCAGGTGGCAGGGTTGTATCATTTAGTTGGATTTAAACAGAACTTCTTCATCTGTGGAAAAAAATATTGATTATATTTAGCGCTGATGTGTTTTTATTAACATTCACATGCTGGTTGAAAAATTTGGCGTTAATACGCATCACTTAAATTTGATTATTCACCTGAAAACTAAGGCTCCTAAGAAACGCATCACCAGACATTGTCTTTACTGCTGCTTCTGTCTTTCAAATTACGGGATTGTTGGTTGTAGCTCAGTGCTGTATCCTTATTTACATTAGGAGAAACAAAAGAGACAGAAATATAGATCAACGTATAACAAAGAATAACTTAATTAAAATAGTTTTTTAGTCTGTAAAGATTTAAAGTGCATCAATCCCACCATAGTCACAGTGAAGTGAAAGCGCTACATCAGCATCGTCATATTTCCTCGTCTTAACTTTCTGGTGGACTTTCGTTTGTTCCATTATCTCCGTCTCTCTCCACCTTTCTTTTCATCCCTTTTTAATTTTTTTCCGTGCTGTCTCTTGAGGATTTGTTCTCTTCATATCGCCATTTCTGTGCTGTCCGTGCTAAAAAAACCAACACAATATAGCTAATACTTCCTGCGCACACTGTGACGATGAGAGCGCCACTGCCACCTACTGTAGTATATGTGCAATTACACTTTATTCCAGTACGGCAAAAAAAAGCATGCCCCCCACCCCCCCCCCCCCCCCCCCCCCCCCCAAGGGGTCGCGCCCCACTATGTGAGAAGGACTGGTTGTATCTAATCTTTTTCATAATTACGAGATAGCGTAGCTATGAGAATGGCAAACTGTAAATGCACCAAAGAAGAGCTGCTTTGGAAACTGGGATGTTCAAGCAGGAAGAAAGAAAAGGTAGAAAAAAAAATGTTTACTGCCCAGCTGTCAGAAAGTTATGGATGTTTTTCTATGACCTCTTTTAAGGCTTTAATGAAAGGTATCTCAAATAGTTTGTCTGTATCCAATGACATAAATATGAAAGCACAGTTAAAGTGGAACAATCAGTAATCTCATGTGTTTTGGGGGAGTTGAATATTTAATTTTGGACTACATCATAAATAAATAGTCTCTCCTCTTCACCATAATCCCGAACCCACCTATGCCCACCAGTGTCAGGTGACCTGCGGAAAAGGGATGAAGCACCGACAAGTGTCCTGCAGCGTGGGAACCGGGGAGGAAAAGCTGAGCGAACATTTCTGCGACTCGTCAAGTAAACCCCCCGCCGTCGGGAGCTGCGAGCTGCCCGAGTGCGCTTCTTGGCAGGTCGGCGTCTGGGGAGCGGTGAGTCCACGCAGACGCACACAGATAAAACACAGACAGCGCGTCTGAGCAAGGAAATGAGTTTCATTTGGGAACGTCACGGACTTTGAGTTTGTGCGGTCAAACGGAGAAACCTGGTGTGTTGGAGTAACAGACTGGGCTTCCAGCTTGTGTGTAACCTGATACACTGGAGGGTTACAGGAGGGATTGCTCTTGTGACTCCAGCTGCCATTTCCTCCATGGTTACTTCGTTGTTGCCCTGATATCCTGTCAGACTAAACCTGAGCCACGGTGCTCACACACACCCACAGACACACGTTCGTTTCCAAACGTTTCTTGATAGATTTAACACCGTTTAAGCAGTGACACAAAGTGACTCAAGCAGGTATGAATGGTTCTCTTTGTCCGAGGTTATACACGCGGCGATTATTCCCTCCCACATGTGTTTGTATGAGGTTGTGATATAACCAGCAGGGCTACATTGGCTCATTCATGCTCGTGTCATCATAATTAGTTGCTCAAATAAACCGATCCTAGCACTTCCTCTGCTCTCGTGTTGTACCTAATAGTGATCTGATGGCCTTGTTTGTTTCTTCAAGTTAAGAATCGGGGAAAGGGTCGAGCTGATCGCACGTATCAGTGTGTATGTGGATGTTGGGGTCTCGATGCCCCGCCTAAGAGGTCGCCCCCACCAGCAGACGGGTAGAGTTTGAGATACGTTGCAGCTTCAGTTGTGCTCATGTGTGTGTCTATGCGTGTGTGTAATCTTACCTTTTCAGTGCGCGGTGACCTGTGGCCATGGATACCAGATGAGAGCTGTCAGGTGTGTGTCAGGGGACTACGGCGACACGGTGGATGACAGAGAGTGCAATGCTGCGGCGAGGCCCAGAGACAATCAGGTAAAAAAAAATAGTACAAGCAAAAAAGTTCACTGATAACTGCTCACATACCCCAAAGTACTCAAACAACTAGAATGAAAAAATGAAATGCCAGTAATACATTTCGTATTGACTGCAGATGTTCCATTCATCATCTGAAGTCATAAAGAGGTATAATTAATGCTTCTTATACATTGCTGTTTTCACTAAAATCCTCATATGTTTTACAAGCAGCGATTTGTCTTTAAGTGGTTTATTTCAGCAAACAGAGAAAGTTATTAAACAACATACTGCCTTGTTTTCTAAAATGACTATCTCAACATCTTTTATAACCTCAGCAAACATTTGTTTTCTTTGAATGTCCAGATGACATGGAGCAACATTAGCGTACATTTGTAGTGTTTCTGATTAAAGCTATAAATAAATACAAATGTGTAAATCCTCAACATTAACTTTACTGTTTGCTCTGAGTTGCTGTGGAAAGTATTTTCATTTATTTCAGTTCAGTTCAGTTTGATCTGATTCCATTTTGCTTTATTAAACCCTGAAGGGAAACCTCATATTGCTGTTAGTCAGTAATAGTTGCTTTAAAGAATCACAGCAGTATATTATTGCTGCTTCCATGAAGGATCTTGAAGGAGACTTTGATGAAAGTCTGTTGCTCAGTGTATTCTGAGGAGGATGTGCAGTCTTGTCACCTACTTCTTCTCTGCATGATCAGCCCTTGAGGCTCCAGAACAATCCCCAGGCCTTCTGGGTGTTACTCTGCCTACATAACATGCTTCATTGCTCTGGTTGGTTGCAACTGTCGAAACGTCCCTTGAGAATCAAAATCAAATCCAGAGAAACCAGACTGATACTTTGTATCAAAGAGGAAAAGAATTAGGATAGCTTGCCAGGCCACACACGCCCCACAACAGCAATCCGAGTAATATGAGTACTTCAGAAGATGACAGGAGTCTGAGTTGTCCCCGAAGTCTGAGGTGCACAGAGTGAAGGTGAATGGTGAGAGTACAGTGCCCTGTGGCGCTCCTGTCCTGCTTAAACTCCTAGTCCTACACATAACTCTTCAGTCTCTCAGTCCTCTGTTTGTGAGGTAGTTGGTAATCATGGTGACTGTGGATGCATCCACCTGTATCTCCACCTGTTACTTTCATATTAGCATAAACATTTAAGCTACTATAGTCTTATTCAGTAGTATTCACAGAGTACTTGCTAACTTTGGCCATGTGCTGTTTTTTTTGCGCTGGAACTGTTATTGGTGTTTTTATATGTTTAGCTGCTCTTCTTGCATGGACACAGATTTCAAGTCGGTGTCGAGGTAAAAACAGACCACAAGGCTGCAGCACACTCGTGAAGTATGCTAGCTGGTGCAGGCCTTAAACTCAGGTGACTCTGCTGAACAGAGAGAAACTTTAGACTTTCAGTGTAACAGTTTTGGACCGATCTTCTTGTGTCCAGTGTCAAGTAGTTTCAGAAAATACATCAGTCAGCGCATGATGTTCAAACATCCAGAAGAGGCAACCACTGACATGTTTTTGAGTATAGAGGATCTTAAAGAGTTGTTACACAAAAAAAGTGATGGACACTGAAGGTAAATAGCATTGAACCGATGACCTTCAAGTCTCCAGACAGGTGATCTGTATCAGCTTTTTAAACGACAGTTATCTTGACAACTACAGACATAGAAGTATGTATTTACTGGATTTTCAGACCCAGTGGCGATAACTCCGTGGCATATTTACTCCCTTCTTTTTGATCCGTTCTTTTTTTTTAGGACTGTGAGATGCCACCGTGTCCATGGACCTCTTCGGTGCAAAGCACGCCTCGTCCCGACAACTCTGCACAGCTGCAGACGCAGTGGAGATACGGCTCTTGGACAGCGGTGAGGAAACTAATTGGGGTCGATGGGTCTGTTGGAGTTCATTCCAATCCGTAGAGTAGACAAAAGCAATGTGGTTTTTGTTAAATGCAAAACAAATCAATTGACGACTCAATTTATCATATTGTGTGTGTGTGTGTCTAGCTTGAGGGTAAATTTCCAGAGTTCTGCAAACAGAATGAAATATCTGACTATTGATGGAGTATTTCACTGACGTGTGTGTGTGAATGTGTACTGAATAGAACCAAACCCCGGTGATTGCTGCTTTCCTGCATGCGTACATCCAGATTTTCAGCTCTGTAGTATAACCCAGCATTCACTCAGATACTACATGGCCGTGACCTTTCTTGACCCCGCAGCATCTTTCACACTCAGACACGCAAACATATGCGGACACACGTAGGCTTCGGAGTCAGCTCCGAGAGGCCCCTCGTTCTCCCTGATAGTTTGCAATCCTACTCGTGGAAAATGAAAACCAGATTCCACCTAAACACGAGTCTACGGTTTCCACAACTGACCCCGCGTCTGTCAATCTGGAAGTCAGTGCGAGCTCACATGTCAAAGAGGCCAGCGGCAGTGTGGTCTTGCAGGCACACACGCAGACTTTCAAACACACACAAACACGCATATCTTCTCAATCAGCAAAGCTGCCATCAGCCTTAAAGTGTCATTGATATTGGGGGGGATATTAACAACAGCAGCCTCTTGATTGCATTAGCTATTCATCCCTTCAGAAATGTTTACTATCATGCCGTCTGGGCAGAAGTCCACCCCATGGATTAAAAGGCAAGTTTGTCTGATCAGTGACTTATTTCAGGATTCCAGTGACTCTACTGTAGACAATCATTTCGGAGTAGAGATGCACTAAAATATAATGTATTCTTCAAACAATTGTGGCAGCTCTTTTATAACTTTGAGTACTATAATCCACCAAAAGTAACTGTCATAAAAATGTTTTGTGTTGTAACACAAACACATTGTGCCAGGAGGTATCCAGTTTTACAACATGTAACTTATTACCGTTTGTACATTAGATTAACTATATATTCGATAGGTAAATCACTTTAAGAGCACTTCTTAGTTTAGACAGATTTACTTTTTTTTTTCTTCTTGAGCTCATTCAGTGTTTTTTTTTTTGGTTTTGTTCTATAACGCACATGTTCTCTCACTGATAAACACAAAACACGCAATGTGGGAGTCCCTGTCTTGCCCAAGGACGTTTTGGTGTTTGGATTGTGGAAGTCAGAGATCAAACTACAGATGGTACCATGATCAGATGACTGCTGATCGCTGAGATGAGGTCGCTGAGCAACAGCCTCCCTGGTTCTCGCAGAAAAATAGAAACTGGAATAGTGAGGTCAGGACCAAACAGCCAGAATATACATACATGTATATGCATTAGGGCTGGGCAATTTTTAATCGTGATTAATCGCACGATTTCCCTGATTAATCGCGATTTATAACATTGTATATGCAAAATCAAATAATGAATTCAAAAGTAGTGTGAAGTGCACGTTTATTTAAATGTTCTGCTGCCATAAGAACTAAAGTGCCATAATATTTGTTGTTTAAACACTTTTAACATCAGCACTTGTCAGTAACATATATTTAGTGTAAATCTCATCTTAAAAAATGTAAAATAAAATAAAGCTAATTGCCACTGCCACTGTTTTTTATTAAAAATACAAAAAGTCGACCAACAAAATTCTGAGCCCCAATCATAACATTAAAACAGGCAATTTCTGAGGTAACAGCAGAAACTTTTAATGGAGTTCATCTTGGCAGTGGTTACAAATAACCTTGTTTCTATCGAATCCTCTGTCTGGAAGAACTTTAAAATGAAAATGTCTTTGTGAAAGTTCTGTAACTTTACTGTCTCCATGTTTGTTTTAGTCTGTTTTTCCGTCAATTCTCTTCCGGTTCCGCAGCAGCCAGTAACAGACTTTTCAAAATAAAAGCATGTGAGCAACATGCGTTAATACGCGATAACATAAATGTTGGCGTTATTATTGCATTAACTCATTATCTTGCCCAGCCCTAATAGATACTGTACGAATGTATGTAAAAAATCGGTGCGTTCCAGGGTGCATAACCTTTATTTTTTCATTGTCTTGACATCAAGAGAAACCTGAGCTCTGACTAGACTCCAAACACAGAACATCCTCATTGTCTTGACCTCATGTTGGCCGTGCTCTGCTTTTCTGAAAATGACACTGGGGGCTGGAGCCCACCTGCTGCTTTTTTTCCTTCTGGACCTCTTTTGTTAAAATCAGTTTGTGAATCAAAGATGGAGCCATCCACTGAGGCAGGTTGTTCACAACTCATCAAAGATGCGTCATGAAACATTTCGCGGAGGCTCCTGAGGCTGACCTCTCTATTTTCTGGATCGGATTCAGGGTCCAAGATATACGGCAGAAACGTGACCAATAACAGAAGGGTGGGGGTGTTGGCGGTGGGGCAGGATCTGTCTTCAAGAGAACATAATATCTTAATACCAAGACCTTAAAATGATTTTTCCCCCCAGTCTCAGTCCTGGGAACCCACTTCCCTGCTTGTTTTAGTTGTCTCGTTGATCCAACATGTCTAGGTGCAGTTAGTGCATCATCTACAGAAACTCCATGAATCGTGACTACACACCCAGCTGTGAGCCAAGCTCCACCCACAACAAACACTTTGATCCTGGCGCAGAGCTGTCAAATCACAGCGGTACTTTGCTCCTGACAGCCCGGCTCTGCATGGACAAAAACTCTTCAGGGACCGGACGGGACAGACGTGCTCGTCAGATCACAGCACTGCAATCTGAATGAAAACGTTTTCAGTCGCAGATACATTAGAGCAAATGCCCGTCTTCTCCCGCCTCATGTGTGCAGTCGCTGAGGCTTCATCGTTTAGACAGTTAATACCCGTTAACACCCAGCACCAGTGATCGAGTAGCCACTGCAGCACGAGTGGACGGCAGCTGTTTCAGAAACAGACTCAGCTCAGTTGGCCGGGTTTCTACGCACACAAACACTGTCTGCAGCGGACAAATTTAAAATAAAACAATATGTACACATACTGATTTGACAAAACAACAAACTGCTATGTACAAGACCAGTATAAAACAGTAGCACGCACAGGTCCTGGATGAAAACCTCTTTGTGGTAGAAGCTTGAAAAAAAAAAGCTGCTAAATATTGTTAGACAATGTCATTTTGCTGATTGAAATAAGTAAGATGCAATCTCATAGCATTTGCAATCTGTTTTGTGTCAACCTTTCTTTGCTTCTCTCCTGCTCCATGGCCTCATATTTTCTATATCAGCTGAACCAAATCCACAATAAAACTGCTCCCATTCGCATGTTTTCATGTCTGACAGCAAAAAAGATATAGAAATAGGACATTATGATTACGCATCAACACACAATCATGATCAAAGTGCTGTGCTGCTGCTGCTGTTCTGATAAAATATCAGCAGAGAAGCTTTTTTTAGAAAACCGGCTGCACTGTGATTTCCACTATTTACAAGTGCAGTGATCGCTCAGAGAAAAGTTAGACCACACAGAATGCCTTGAATGTTTTTTCCCACAACCTCCTGATGCATCACAAAGAAACACTGCACTTCTGCAGGCAGTTCACAAGCCGCCGCTGCCTTTTCTCCGTCGCTGACCGAGCTGAGTGGAAGTAGAGCGACGTGTCACCATAGTAGCAGAGAAACCATCTCTCTTCTGGGCCAACGCTTGGTTGTTTTTTTTTTTTTTGGTTCTAAATGTCTCAAAAGATTTGCTGCTTGTCATTTGAAAAAAAAAAAAAATTAATTCTGAGGGCACATATAAAAAAAATCATTTAGATTACAGCTATGAAAACACGTCTAAGTGTTCAGCACCTCTTTAATGCCCTATTTACTTTAGCCAAGTGGAGCAGTCAAACATCTGAAACATTTAGGGCAGCCAGTCCAGGACCAGGAATGAAAAACACAGATTTAAAGAAGTATTAGGAAGAAATCTGGAAAAGGAAAAAAGGAAAAAAAAACCTCTTCTCACTGGCTAAACAGAAACATATGTTCTGGTTTACATGGGCACTCAGAACAAGGGATCGACTGATATGGGTTTTTTAGGGCCGATGCTGATACAGATTTTATTCCATCATCCTTAAATGCTGACCAAGTATGGACCGCCGATTTTCTTGCCCTCATGTTTAAACAAACATTTACTGAAAAGTAAAACTTTGACAATTTAACAACTTTAACTTCAACTTTACCACACATACTTTCAAATAAAAAAAGTGTTAACACGTCTGCATGTGCTGCAGGGTCTTCAGGCAACACAGAGTTGCCCGTGGATGCCTGTCGGTAAATCATGCCACGCAAAAAATACATCAGTCGGCCGATGCCGATTCAAGTAAAAAACTCAAATATCTGCCCGATATATCGGTCGGCCGATGTATCAGTCTATCCTTACTCAGAACCGGTCTGAATGATGGATGAATCATCTTTTCATGTGGAGAGATGCTACCTTCATTTAAATAAAGGCATCATTGTCTTGTTGAGTAGCAAACTTGGAAATACAAATGCTGATTTTGACATATAGGCCCCGATCGTACACCTCCTACTACCTGCAAATTGTGGGTTTAGGAACCTCCGCTAACCGCTATGCAATCTTCCGCTTCCCTAAAGCTGCTATCCGCTTTGCCGACTCCCTTATTCACATTGTAGGTGTGGCAATGGGCATGTCTTTTGCGCTTTCCGTAGATTAAGGGTAGCTATCCGCGGGTTTCCGTGGGTTTAGGACGCTACCCTAAACCCACGATCGCAAGATACCGAGTTTGCGGAAAGCGCAATTCGCATGTCGGTGCGTAAAAGAGAGCGTCCAAATGGAATAAATGTGCGTCCACCTGGTCACATGAGAACGTGCACAAACGGCTTTACCTCTCTATTATGCGTGACCGTATTACTTGCATACGTTTTTATTCTCTTGAGGTCAGAGGATGTCTGGTCAGCAGTTGTGGTGGATGTGGGAATAGTCACGGCCAGACACGTCAGTCTGTACAGCTGTGGCATGATCTCATCCAGATGTCTGCTGTGGAGGAAACCAAGGAGATCTTTGTCTCTGGTGTCAAGCTGGAAAAGGTTGGATGTGGGAATTTATTTCCGATATGTCTGAACCTGTTGGTGGTCGGGGAGGGACAGGAACATTAATTGATTGTGATCTTTAAATGCGCATCCAATAATTCGTTCTGCAGTATTTTGAAAAGCACATCAGCTGCGCCAAGACGCACAACTGACTTACCTCAGACCTGAACGTTGTTGACTCGGACTCGTACGTTAACCGACCCCAGAACTGCCCGGTTTGCTTTCTTTGATTTCTCGCGCAGTGGCGAACAGCAAATGGTTCCATCTGTAAAAGAACCGCAGAGGAGACGATGGGGACAACTTCCAACTTCAGTCATCAGCTGACAAGAATTTACCCATAGAAATCAGGGTCACAATACTGATCGTATGTGTGTTGAATTGTAGAAACACATGTACGCAGAGATGCTTTAAAATGTGTTTTAAAGATTGTGCATGTTGTGACAGCTATGTCATTTGGATTGGCCTTGACTTGGGCATAACACAGTGAGTGGCATTTTTTTAAATGCACATAAAACGTTTCTGTATCTGCATGTCCACTAGTGCTCGGTGACCTGTGGCAAGGGGAAGCGGGCGCGCTATGTCAGCTGTAGAGACGCCCAAGGAGGAGTGGCCGACGACTCGTACTGTGCCCACCTGCCTCGCCCGCCGGAGTTCTCCACCTGCTTCAGCCCCTGTGGCCAGTGGCATGTCAGAGAGTGGTCCGCTGTGAGTAAAACATCCAAGTGTATACAATCAGTACAGCTGTTTTCCAACTGGGTGACTCATAGTAATCAAGCACTTTATTTTTCCAACAAAGCTGAAAATCAGCCTGAGACCCCGGTACTGCTGTGATCTTGGAAAATCACGTCTTGATCTTTGTTTCTCATATGAAGCCTTTAATGACGTTAACAAAGGACCAGCAGTGGAGCCAGTGATAATTTACAATAATTGCGTGATTCTTAATCATGTAGCCATCTGAAATTGCCTATTTTAAAATAGTCTATCAAAGCCTAAATTAATTAATTTGAGAAAAAAAATCCCTAATCCATTAAATTTATGTCACACGAAGACGATTTCCAAAGAGGCCTCACATGTTGTTGCTTAGCATTTTGAAGCAATTTATGGAAAAAAAAATCAGTGAAAACAACTCTCCACAAACATGGGGCTAATTTAAAAGCTTGGAAAACCTCCTACAAAAATCTTATTAAAGAATGAAATGGAAATAATTCAAGACAAGGAATCCAAGTTTAATAGATCAAGCAGCCTCAGCTAGAAATTCAGACAACAGACACTAAACACAGACTTAATTCCTGTCAAGCTGTTGTGATTTGTAGTGAATATAATCACTACAATTGTCACTTTATTGCTTTAAAGCAGCCAATTTATTAGATATTCTCTTCATTTTGTTTTCACTTTGTTGTAAAAAATAATACGGAACATCTTGCTGAGACAATAACTATAATTAAATGGATTTTTCTCCTGAAGAAATCTTTGGGATCAGACATGCAGAGTGAAAATTTGTGAACATCTAGACTTTTTTCATACTACTGTTTAAATATAGGCAAAAAAAAAATATTATCAGACGGATTATGTACAAATGGGGGAGAATTAAGGTCTTTGTTACCTTCTCTAAGACTAAAGCCTGATTTATACTCGAACGTCAGGTCGTCTGCGTCACCTATTCAGATGACACAGAGATGCCCCCCCATCCTACGCAGACACTCCAGTGGACCTACCCAAAATTGTAGGTCGACGCAGACAGTGCCACAAAAAGGAGAGAAAGGAGACCTCTGATTGGTCAATTCTACATCTGCGTAGAAAAGAGCGTGTCATTGAAGAAATGAGGAAGTACCCACATCTGTACGATTCTGGTTCTCCACACTACAAAGACAGCACATATTCTAGTAATTCATGGAGGGAGATAGCGATGAATGTGGGTCTGGATACAGCCGAGAAGGTGAGGAAGTGGAAAAACGCAAGAGATACGTTTAGTAAGTTTTGCTAGTTAGTGATTGTTTCTCTTGCGTTGTGGCGTGGAATAACATAGCGGAGACCACGCGAGTATAAATCAAAAGCGTCTGCGGCATCTCTGCGACAAGCTGACACATTGCCGCGAGAGTATACACCGCCCTTTACTGACCAACAAAGATCACTTCATCAAGGCTCCTAGAAGCCAAGGTTAACGGTTTACAGGCCACTGAATACACTGAAAAGCAATGTTGTACATATGAGGGCTACAGAGAAAAGAGGAAGTTATTATTCTTCGCACCATGTCTTGTGGACATTAAACAGCAAAATAGGGAGTTTTTGTTT
Organism: Hirundichthys speculiger; assembly: GCA_018398805.1. Classification (NCBI taxonomy): domain Eukaryota; kingdom Metazoa; phylum Chordata; class Actinopteri; order Beloniformes; family Exocoetidae; genus Hirundichthys; species Hirundichthys speculiger. The sequence goes on from JAGFBZ010000163.1 coordinate 806,686, forward strand.
ATTTGAGTGAAAATTTTAATTCTAATGTAACAGCATCGTAATGATTTGCGTGAAGTATGGTGGCGGTAGTATAATGATTTGGGACAGCTATCCTAAGTTCATAGGTACATCTACTAAAAGGCAGGTTTCCTTTAGTGTCAGTCCAGGGTGTTTTTATGGGGCTTTAAACTTGCCTCTGTTATTAGCAAGAGCTCCACAACAAGGATTTTGAAAAATTTACATGCGGAAACATTTCCCTACCCTGGGTAGTGGTGTTGTCGCTGGTGATGTTGTTTTTGTCTGACTGGGTATGCTGTGAGGAGGTGGCGATGTCCCCTTCAAGCACGAGTCATCTCTTCTCATTCATCCTTAAACGCTAATGCAGGGTACGCAAAAAGCAAACAGAAATGCAGCCACCATTTCAGCTCCTTCAGTGCTGATTTTGTCAGTCCAGTTTGTTTTTCTTCTCTCTTTCACTCCTTCTTTGTCATCTTCTTTTCTGTATTGGCTGTTGGCAAAAGGCAAAAATGGTGCGCTACTGCCAGCAAGTGGTATGGAGTGGTAGTTTGAAAAGTTGGTGGATCCTGCCGGGCCCGCTACTGTGATGTACACTGAAAGTACAGAGGAGGACAGTCCTGGTACAGTTCCAGCCTCCTGAGATTTACCCCAGACATGCTAATGAAAACCCACCAATAGAATGATTATAGAGGGATAACACAATAACCAAGTTAAGGTCCTAACCTTGATCAAAAAGTGAGCAGTTCATCTGAGGAAAACATCCAAGAGCAGAAGCTGTTCTTAACAACAAAAAATGTGCTAAAAGTCCTCCTTTCCAACAGGTAGGACTGTACAAAAATGACCAAAAACAGTTTGTTGTACTATTGCGCCAAAAAAAAGTCATACCAGACACTAACAACAGTGCTTCATGGGCTTGTACCACTCACAGATAAATGGCACTGGATCATTTGTCTCAACAGATAAACGACCAATTAAAATGTTTTTGTTGTGTTGGTCATCTGACAGTTCGTATCTTTCTCTCCCCTGCCCCAGTGCTCGGTGACATGCGGCGTGGGAAGGGCTACCAGACAAGTGGTCTGTTCAAACTATCACCAGCCAGTAGACGAGTCTTTCTGTGACAGCGATGAGAGGCCCGGAACAGAACAAGAGTGTACCGCTGCACCCTGCCCTTCGGTCTACAACCGTCAGCGAATTTACGACCAGCCATATGGATATCCTCAGGATCCGGGGCGTCATCCGGGGCACAGTAGCTGGAACGTCCCCTCTGCAGACAATCCAGTGGAGGACCGGACCCTGGGGCGCAGTATGTTTACCATACATAGCATGTTTTAAGAAAAAACTGTGTTCAGAGATGTTTTATCAGTGACAGGAAGAACTTTACCACATATTCATCAGCTATAATAATAGCTATAAGCTATAATAATAGCTATAATAATATTCACATCCCATGCATGGTATGTGCTGTACCGCATAAATCATAAAGTCTTTACATGCATGGCTCGTTACTGAGAAAGCAATTGTGAATCTGTATGCAAATGCATTCTTGAGAATACATTAGCTTGTAGGTTTGTTTTCGGTTCCCACGGCAGAAGACCTTATTTGGTAACTAAGCAATCTTCTGCTATGTGACAAAAATATGGGTTGTCACTAAGTACAGCCATAATTCTTTGGCTGAAATGAGAAAAAAATTGTAAACAGTGAAGACAGTGGAGATTATTAAGGACTTTGATCCAGTGCAAGTTCTTCTTTTTACACTTTTAAAGAAGACATATGAAGGAAAACCACTTATTTCTGTGCTCGGGTGCATATACTTTGGTGTTTGAAATTACTTTGTAGTTCACATTGGCCTTTTTTGTGTTGACCAGTGGACTTCTTCAGAGCAACTAAAACAGATTAATTTTTTTTCTAAAATGGTGACCTTTCGGCAGCACGTGGCTTAGTGGTTAGCACTGTTGCCTCACAGCTAGGAGGTTTCTGGTTCGAAACTCGGCAGCGGCGGCGGGGGGTCCTGGTTTGAACACAAGGCCTTTTTTTGTGGAGTTTGCATGTTCTCCCCGTGCTTGCGTGGGTTTCCTCCGGGTACTCCGGCTTCCTCCCACAGTCCAAAGACATGCATGCTAGGTTAATTAGTAATTCTAAATTGCCCGTAGGAGTGAGTGTGAGTGGTTGTTTGTCTGTATGTGGCCCTGCGATGGACTGTCGACCTGTCCAGGGTGAACCTCTGCCTTTCACCCGCAGACGGCTGGGATAGGCTCCAGCAGATCCCCGTGACCCTTCAAGGATGAAACGGGTATAGGAAATGGATGGATGGATGGTGACCTTTCTACGGTTCACCCCTGCCTTTCACCCGAAGTTAGCTGGGACAGGCCCCCAGGGGTATAAATGATGGATGGATGACACAGCTTGAATATAAGGCTCTTGTTAGGTCTTTCTCCATTTCTACTTCACTTCAGCCAAAATGATTACATGTTAGTTTTTAAAGCAGAGGGAGACCTTTTTCAAGAGGGAATCTTATCATGATTTTGAGATGCCAGATTGTTGTTCCAAAGACCTACTCTTGATGGCCAAGGTCCACACCTTCAGCTGCTGCCTATAACACTTTGCGCCTGACCTGCATGGCCCCTCCTGCAGGTGGTGGGTCGACAGGAAGACGAACCTGTGGAGCTCCTTCAGGCTGAGCTCAGCCAGACCCCATGAGCAAAGACCTGACCACCAGGTGTTACTGCAGCCAATTTTGGCAATAAAGCAACTGTTTGCTCGCAGACAACTGAACCAGGAATGAATTTAATGCATTCTTTGCTACTACATCCCAACCAACACGCCATTAGATCTCCACCAATCCTCCTATTTAAAATGAGCACCAAAAATGGTGTGTTTTTCATTTTAAGATAGTGTATCTCATCCACTGCACACGTGTACCTGTGGAAGAAGGCCATCTCCTTTAGGATCAATAAATAAATACACTCTTAGGCAGAGATGGCTCCCTTATGTGATGAAATATAGTGTTTCTTTTTACAGGAACTGATTCCAACAAACATTCCCCGCCATGTTTCCAGCTGAGCTTCATTGGAAACACACAAAAAACCGGCTGTTTGACTTCAGTTATTTTTATGCACGTTTTGTTAGGCGATAGATCATTGACAAAAATGATCACACTGGAGATCATTCTGCTCAGAAAGATTTATTGTAAGAGCTATTTTAAAGATGCCAGTGATCATTTGATTTGTTTTCTTAGAATTACATTAATGCTTTGTGGAATATCATGCTGGTCTTGCGACAGTTAAAAATGTAATCTCTTAAATTCTCATCCCCGTGCGCTGATCTGCGTCATCTAACCAGAAAAGCACCGCTGTTCAGACTCACTTTGCTCTGTCCTCCCACACACGAAGACAGAACTGAATGTTCTCATTCCCATCAACAGCAGGGACATTTCAGAGTAATTGGATGCAGCGAACAGTGCCTACCGCCTTTGTCAAGGCTTTGTTGTCCAGGGTGTGAAGTTCTCTGGCTTGTTTTCCATCTTTGGAAGGTTTGAAAGTCAAACTCAACACACAACACTGCGCATTGTGTTGAATGTGTTTTTTTTGGCTTGCCTGTTTGAGCGAGGACGCTCTGGTTGTGTTTTTTTGTGCAGCAAGAAGGTCGTTTTCCCAGCAGAAGATGAGAAATCCTTAATCATCTTGCAATATTTCTTCTGTTGAAGACACGGAGAGCGTGGAGGGCCGGTAGCACTTTAGTGAGATTTTCTCACAAAGTCAACCTGCGGTTTCATGTAGCAAACACAACCTTGTCCACCGGTGCTTTGCGGAGGTTTTACCCACGGCATCCCACGGTGAACGGAACGAGCTGAAATGTCATCATCAACTTGAGGATGAACTTACTTTCCTTGTTATCAAAACGCTGAATGAATTGACATTCACCGAAGCTCACTGTAATTTAAATAAATGGCATTATCCTGGAAATAAAACCACACACTTTGTTTTTCAGTGTTCCAGTACGTGTGCAGGAGGCTTTCAGAGGCGGGTGGTGGTCTGTCAGGATGCGGAGGGGCGCAGCAACAGCTACTGCGACGAGAGGGTCAAGCCTCCCGAGTCCAAGAGCTGTGACTCTGGACCCTGTCCTCTGTGGAACTACGGTGTCTGGGGAGAGGTGAGGTTACAGCTTGTTACAGCTTCCCCACGCCTCTAAAATAGAATAAACTAGAAAAGCACTCAGAGAGCGCTAGGGTTGGGCACCGAAAAACGATTCCAAGTAGGAATCGGTTCCTAACGTCCGGTTCTGGAATCGTTTAGAAGATTTTTGAATTTTGATTCCTTTTTTCGGTTCCTAAATGTCCGTGCAAATTTTTTTTTTGTTTGTTTTGTTTTGTTTTGATTTATTACACTAGTTTGTTGATGTTACTCCACCCAGCTTACTCAACTCCGCACTAGTGGCGTAGTGTAGTCATGTCCGTTGCCGACGGGACTTCACTCGCCACAACATGGATCCCAAGAGACGCCGCTCTCGAGTTTGGCTGCATTTCAGTCCAGGAAATGATGGCTACCTGGCGCAGTGAAACATCTGTGGGAAGCGTGTTACTGCCAAAGGAGGGTGCACAACTAATATGGCAAAACACCTTTGTCTGCATGGCATCACAAAAATAAATGAATGTTCCGTATTTTATTGACTGCGTTGCTCCTCCGCTCCCGTCGCTTCTTCGACTTTAACAGAGTCCATCTTAATCCAGAAACTCTTGCCTTCTCATATACAATGGTGCCTCTACTTACAAACGTCTCTACATACGAAATTTTCAGGTTACGAAACGCATCAACGGGAAAATATTTGCTCTAGTTACGAAAGAAATTTCTGGATACGAAAGGCAAAAATACAGTACGCGCTGCTACTTGCAGCTCCCAGAGTTTACCGAACGTAAACATAGCTGTCGGCTCTGTATCTCGGTTTGAAAGCGGCGCGTCCGAGCTGCTCTGCCATTGGCTATCGCTTAGCATCTTCCTGGCATCCCATTGGCTAGGAGGCCCCTTGTCTGTATGAGCGTAACCCAGCAACCCAGGTAAACGAACAATTTTTACCTCCGCCAAGGAGGTTATGTTTTGCCGGTGTTTATCTGTCTGTTTCTGAAAGAGCAGATATGGTCATCTTCCTAAACAAAAACTGTTAATTTCATTTTTTGTTGGGAAAAATGTACTTTGGAGGCCAACTGCCAACTGTAAGTTGTTTAACATTTAAACTGCAAGTGAATTCTATGTATGCATATGTGCATGCAAGCATGTGTAAATATAAAAATGGCCTGTTGCCTGTGTAAATGTGTCACAGTTTCTTTATTGAAAAAATTCTACTGTTAGATAAGTCGCGATCTGTTGACCTACACATCAAAGAATCGGAATCGAGAATCGTTTTGAACATGAATCGAAACAGAGAATCGGAATCGTTAAAATCCAAACGATGCCCAACCCTAGAGAGCGCAGACCTCCGCCAAGTGCAACAATTCTCCCATATAGCGATTTACAGATTGCAATAAAATCCGCCTTCTGGATCAGATCCAGATCAGCCTTTGTAATTTGATAGAGGTTCCCATTGTCAATCACTGAGTCAAATTTCATGAGTTTTGGGCAATAATTAATGGAGATACTGAGAAACTAAATTTTTGGCCCCATTGACCACAATGTTATTGAAAATTTGAAAATGATCCAGAATCCAGGATTTCTTCCTCCCTTCCTTCCTCTTTCCCAAAATGAAATCAGTTCTTCCTTTTCACATTTTGGACAACTTCTGAAAATTTCATCAAAATCCATCCATAACTTTTTGAGTTATCTTGAACACAGACAAACAGACAAACAAACAAACAGACAGACTGATAAATGCCGACAAAAACATTACCTCATTGGCGGAGGTAAAAATAGACTGGCCATACCGGCCAGGGGCTCTTCATGTTCTATCTTCAGTAGAACCCTGCGTAAGGATAAGCAAATACTAGATTTTTATTTCAACTGGTTCATGACATTATGGCATGGGCTGTCAGTAGGTGTAGCGCCCTTGCGGGTGAAACTTTTAAATGTTTCCAAAGAATGTCTTGCCAAAAGCATGTGTCAGGTTTCGTCAACTTTGGATTATTACATCACAAGATACTAGCCAAAGAGCATCTTTGGACCACACCCACACGTTTGACTGGCGTGTAGCTTTGAGACAGATTGTGTAATAAAAATTATTTTCACAAGTTTTCATCCGTATGGCCAGTAGATGAAGTGTCCCAAATTTCGTGAAAATTGGATGAATACGTCAGACGAGCTCTCAGGGTTTTTTTTGAAAGTGGCGGGAAAATTTTAATGGTAGAAACTGACAGAATTGGGTGGGTTTTGATTTGGGAGCTTGAAAGAAATCTGTGGAAAGGAAATTTTGTTCCTGGTGTAATTGTCTAGATATGAGCAAAATCATTAATTTTCTTTAATCTGGCACCCCCTAGAGGCTTGCCAAGGCAACTAATTGTGAGGGATCTTGCGCGATCCTGAATCGATGCATATTCAGGCTTCGATGTCTGTATGATGTATACTTTTTGCTGTCCAGCCATATTTGGAGCAGAAAAAAGAGGAGATCTTTAAAGAAAAACAATAGGGTGCTGAAATATGTACAGAAAAAAAATGGCGAGAATCCTAACATAATTTTTCCGTTTACCATTCCCCTCAGTGCACCCAGACCTGTGGTGGAGGGAGGAGGACTCGCTTGGTGGTTTGTCAAAGGCCCAGCGGACAAAGACTCAACGACTACAACTGTGACATCCTGGACAAGCCGCCTGACATTGAACAGTGCAATCTGCAGCCCTGCCCAGGCTCTGCCTCCTGGCATCGCCGACCATGGAAGCCGGTACGATAGTACTAATTAATTTTTTTTTTATGTTCGTCGTGAAGGGTGCATCACTGTGAGAAGAGGTGGCATGTGATTCAATGATTTCAGACATGTGTACTAGATTTATTTTAAGCCTAAAGCTGTAGAAGATTCTGAAGTAAATGCTGGGTATCAAGAGCCACTGTTGACTAGCCAGCTCCAGCCCACCCAGATGGGACCTGCAGTGGCATGGTGCTGATTAAAAAAAAAAAAAAAAAATGGACACAAAAACAATGCTGCTCCACCTACAAGATCATTAAAAACATATGGATCCCTTTTGTGTCAAGGCTCCAGATCAAAACCTAAAAACCTATTAATCAGGAAAGTTTCTAATAGCACCATATATTTATGGAGGCATAACTTTGAGAAATATTTATTTCATTTATGAGGCGTGAAGTACATGCTTCTTTCTGTTATTGCTGTCTTCATCCTGTATCTGCAGTACACAAGTGTATATTTGTGTATAAGAGTTAATATTATGACCTTTATTGAACAGCAACAGATGCCTGTCAATGTATATTGTATATGTATCTTTGTACAGTATGATTTTATTTTTAAAGTAGCTAGTTTTTGTTTGAAAAATATTTAAATATTTTACTGGTGCTCCTGGTCAGACCTCTCGTGTCTATGAGTTAAACACAGGCTGTACAGAGGAAAATATTTTCAAAGAATGTTTCATTCATAATTTTCATTTTGTTTTTACTTAAAGATGCATTCCCGAAGTTAAAACAGCCCCAGGGCTGTTATTAGACGGTGAGGAGAAGAAACTGTTCTTAGGGACCAAAGCAACACGAATCAAAGTGGTTTTGAGTTCGAACAGAATATGTGTTTGCAGCAAAATGCCCATTAATGTTGGGATAGGGGGGCGCTACGTCAAAATAGATGAACATTTTAAGCTTCTGACAAGACTCATTCCACTTAAGTAACAGTGTGAATGTGGTCCTTCAGACAAACAAAGGTTATTTTAACTTTGTATGTGTACAAAAAATGAATAAAAAGGACTGTTTGTGTAGTGAAGTCTATACAAGTTGCAAAGTACTGGCAATAGATGCAATAAGGGGAGTTCAGGACCTCTGTTTTCATAAAACTGGACTGGTACTTATATATTTATGACAAAATAGGCAGGTGTTACGAGCAGTGGCCACCAACTGTCCCCCTTTTCCGTCTGTTGTCAGGACTTTAGACACGTTTGACACTTTTGACAAACGCAGCGAACAGACAGAGATTTTAAAAAATGAAAATTGCTCTGTTCTTGCCAAGATTTGAAATCTAGATATTGAGTCGATGCGTACTCTTAAATTTATCACGTGTTTTCAGCCTTAATTAGTCGGGAATTCTTAGATTTATCAGTTTACTGTTAAAAGAAGCGTCAGTACCAGAGTTCCTGCTCTGAAATTACTCTTTCACTATAAAACAATTTGTTTCAAGTAACCTTATAATCATGAGTTTATTTTGATATTCCTTGGTCTTCTTTTTTTCCCCAGTGATCTAAAATTAATAATTAGTGGTTAATTGTTAATGTCTCAGCTTTTACTGTGCTGTTGAGAGTTTGTTTTACTTAATTTGATCTAAAATTCTGTTTTTATTTTTTTTTTTTACTTGTTTCAAACCCTTGAACACCTGCCGGTTCTGGAAACTAGATTTCTTATCAAATCCAAATATGTTAGCATGAACAGACATTTCACTACCACCGACTAGTATTTAGTGTTTATTTACTTTAGCTCGAGTTTTTTTGCAGTGCATTGTTTGTCTGCAGCGACCCAACACAATGACATTTTTGAGTCTTGTCAACAGCTTAAACTCGGATTTAATTTAGCTGTTGCTCCATTGCTTCTCGTGCCAACATTAATTGTACATTTTGCTGCAAACACTTATTCCGTCCCAACTCAAAACTGCTTCAGTTCTCGTTGCTTTGCTCCCTGACAAAAGTTCACGCTCATTACCTGCTACTAACAGAGTTGTTTTAACTCCTCAATGTTCCTTTAACTCAGAATTGCTTTCTCTTCCTTTTATAATCTGGAAAATGTCTACATTGAAAACTATGCAACAAAATGGTAAAAATGATAATAATAATTATAATAATGTTAACTTGTAATCTGAGTTGATCGTGACGGTGCTTAATCTGAACATCGTATCTGTTAACGAGGTTAAATGTGAGCTTTGATGGAAACGGCCACAAGAACAGACGCAGCAGCTTTAAAACTCAACTTCAACTGATATCGTGATGCTTTATCACTATGATGAGGTGCTATTGAGTTCAACGTTACATTCATGCTGAAGTATTCTCATTGTGAGGACAGTTATCACATCGCAAGGCTTCGAGTGGCTTTATTTATTCTGTTAAATGTGGTTCAGTTCAGTGCAGCTTGTTGAACGTAAATCAAAATCATCGATACGTTTTCCTTCGTCTTCGTTGCCCATGAAACAAACGTAACCGCACAGATACCTCCTCTTCATCTCTTTTTAAAGCCATGTCTCTTTCCTTATTGGTCTGTTTTTTGTTTTTTCTCTGAAGGAACTTTTTGTTTCAAATTACATTTATCTATTTGTTTACAAATACAAATTGTTGCAGCTTTAATTCCAAGGCGTTGACATTCTATCCTTTTTTTTTTAACCACTTTGTACTATTAAGAAGGGGAGCAGATTTTTGAAATGAAGTTGCTCCTGTTGTTGTATTAAAACTATAAAGAGCAACCGAACACCAACTGAAGCGAGTTTTAACGCTTCACCTTGCTGAAGTGATGTCGAGGTATCCTCTAAAGTCTGTCTGTGCATTGTGAATTTTTCTTTTATGACTTCTAAAAGACTGGAAATGTTTTGTTTAAAAGATGAGAACTAATGCAGGGAAATAGTTCAGTCAAACTCATATAAATCGATCAGCCTCCCCAGACAAAGGCAGAACTTGTGCCGCACAGTCTGAGTTTGTGTTGACCTGCAAACAATTAATGACCTGCCTGAGAAAGTCGCATGCAAGCAACTCTGAATTCCGTTCGGACGAAAGCAACAGGAAGTTATCGCAGCATACATTTCAGGTGAGCCGTTGCAGTCGGCTCTGCTTGTGTTCACGTCCTCCTCGGCGAGGATTTCTGCAGCTTCCTTCTTTGTATTTGTGTGTGTGTGCGCGCGCGCGTGTACGTGTGTGAAGACTTCCACCACAACCAAGACTCCTCATCCACGGCGGTTTCGCACCCACCCTCCCTTTTGTTCCGGCATTGTGACGCAACGTTACACAAACTCGAGGCGGATGACTGCTTTATTTTTCACATTTTGTTTTGTTGTTCTTCTTGCTATTTATTTTCATCCACATGCAAAAAAACTTAAATATGTCAAAGTAGCTTTTTTTTTTTTTAATTGTAAAGACCATTAAAGAAACATAACTGTGAAATTTGTGTTGTTTCTCAGTGCAATATTTAACTGACAAATAAAAGACTGTACCTGGAAAAAACTTTAATAATTTCTTTGTAAAATGAGACGCTACACAGAAAAACAGGCAGAGTTGAAATATAGAATTTATTTTTATACACAGCTACAGCAATTATACTTTTATATTCTATGACTTTGTAGTACAATGATGTGCTGTGATAAATCAACATGTGTGACATATGTCTCAGATCTTGTTTGTAGGCGAAACAGTGCAAACACAGCGTGGAAAATACTTCATTTGTAGGTCATTATGGGTGTTTTGGGGTTTGACCCTCAGTTGACTTCACTCGTGTCTCACCTTAATGCTTATAGTAATTCAGTCTTTGGGGGCGTAGTTAAAATCAGCTTCCATAGCATCTGCAGCACGTCACATGCCGTAGTATACTGTAGTGTATAAACAACACGGGCCTCCTGCCTTTTTATGCGTTTGAACATTTCATTTCGTAATCTCCCTGAAGAAAACAGAAATCAAACACTGGGGCTGGGTGGCACATCTGCTTACTATTGAATTAATGGAGCCCTCTGATGCATTTGGCAGGAGACTGATAGAACCCTTCTTTATTTACTACGGCGTAATAGAGATTAATTCACGTTGGCGAGGGTTGTTCAGTTGAGGAGATTCAAGAGCAAGTCTCGGAAAACCCCTCTGTTTGCAGAACGCAGAAACTCGTGATCTAAAAAGTTAAATCAAGCAGTGTACTCAAATAGTGAAACTTTCAAGGTGGTGCCTCTGTGCGTCTCAAACATCTCATAACAGATCATTTCTGGATTGCTCTGAATGGTTACAACCAACTAATTTGAAATAAATGTATATGCAAATAAAGATAAAGCCGACACACTGACTTTATATGAGCGATGTAATGAGGCGACCTGTGGGAGCTGGTTCAGGCAGCCATCTCAAACAGCATTAATGGGTCTATTTAGAAGAACATTCCAGAGTTAAAACATTTTTAGGTCTATTATTAGATGGTAAGGAGTGTTAACTTTCATTTAGAGTTTGAACTCTAAAGGGATACTCTAACATTTTAGGAGTTTGCTTATTTTTGGAGTAAATGCTTTGTCTTTTCTGCACATCCAAACCCCCGGTCTGATAAAGCTCCTGCTAGCCAAGATTAGCATTATCACTTAGCGCGGACTGCGAGTGACAAATAAAACTTCCAAATTACTCCAAAATGTCCTAATTTGAAATGTTAGCTTGTTCAGCTGCACATTTGTACAGTTGTGTAAAAATACGTAAAATGATATGCAACAATCTTATAAGCAAATAGATACAAGGAGCAATATTCTCAATTGCGTTTACTTTGTCAAGGGTTAGCTTAATGTGTGCAGAGACTATAGACACCTCAGAATTCACATTCATTTAATGCAAACCACATAAAAATGTGATTTATTTGAATGAAATAAATGTTACTGTGTGTAAGGCTAATTCCTAAAGTGTTTAAGTATCCATTTAATTATAAATCACTTGAGTTATGGCATCTAGGGGTCTTATCATTCCCCATTGATTCGGCATTTGTAGTGATATTGGGGGGGATGGACACAACCCAACCCTCCTCCACAGACTTGGAGCTTGCTGACGAAAGCTATGGCGTTGATTGACTGAAGTTAGTTAAACATGTTGTAGTCATTTCATGACTCAGCACTTATCCACTGACCTGCTGAAGTGACTGGTGCTCTTTTAAACACCAAAAAGAGATGAAACATTCATTAGACTTCCTTAATTTATGTTTCAAACTAAATAGAATTTGGGAGACACAATAGTTTTTGCGCCCTCAACATCAGTACCCTCAACTTAGACCTCTTGAGAAAAAATAATATATGTATTCTTATAAAATGATGAAAATCTATCCCACACATGCCTCATAGTCTTTTAAAAGGCCCTTTGTTGAAATTAATTTAGCGGAAACATCTTTTACTCTAGCCCGTCTAAATAGATCTTATTATAGTTTAGCATTAGGCTACACATGTGGAAATGAACAGACGAATGTTAATAGTGACTATGGAAAATAGTCATAAGTGGGTTTTCTGATAAATAGAAAGGAATTTCACAAAATGTCAGGGCACAGCCAAAGATATTCCCTCCATTTTTCCTTATATATTTGTATTCTTTAAAGTAATGAACATTTTTTTTTTTACAAATGAAATGAAAAATACTTTATTAATCCCATAAAGGGAAATTCAATCTCTCTTTTTGGCTCTTTTTTTTTTTATTTATTTTTTTTTATAAACAACAGACAAACAAAATGAATTTAAAAAAAGTATATCAATGGCAGCCTAAAAACGCTGAGGAATAAATGTCTAAATTCATAATTGTCACGTATAAAAAAATGATGAGACGACACAAAGCAAGTATCACATTTATTGCACAAGTGGAAGATTCGTCACACAGTTAATGTAAAATCCAAAATGTGAACGTCATTAACACATGGTAATTACCTTTAGAGCAAAGTCAATGCCAAACAACACAAGTGTGTTTTATAAATGGTCAAAAAGGAACCATTTTAGTATCTATGCCTGTTTGTTGCTCATAAAAACATACCATTTCCTGTCAATTGTGGGTTTCCCATGGACGGGGGGTGGGGTGGTGGTGGTGGTCGAGCATCTGCAAGCTAATCATGGTGCTTCAAAGCCTCAAATGAAATCCACATGCACAACACTGACATCCTTGACTTTGGCCTGAGGGCACTGGGCAGGAACATTCTCCGAACGCGTCACCCCGGGGCCACATGTTCGTGACATCATTGGAGTCGTGTTTCCTGATCCTGCCCATATGTCAGTCGAGTGTGAGCGATTGAATTAGTTGGTAGAAGGTTCCTTCCGGTGCTCCCAAACATGGTTCTTGTTATGGATTTAACCTAAATCTGCATTGGTGGATTATGTTTCGTTTCAGCCTTCAGATAAAAGAAAAACATTGCCGTGGCCTACAGATTTTGGCAAACCGTGAACACTTGGGAGGCTGAAAACCAGATGCTGTGAGATGTTATCTGAAGGAATTAAATTATTTGGATCCCAGTATGCCTTTTACATCAGGGATGGAAGGGCCTTTTAGGGCTTAATAGAGACATACGATGCCCTTTTGTTGAAGGCTGACAGTGTTTTGAGGGGTTGATGAAATGTCTGTGACCAACCACAGATGTACAGCTCAACAGCTCTGTTTTCAACCATTAGTGCAATTATATGGACAACAGTTCTCTGATATTAATCAGACTAAAGCAGCACAAAGAAACTTTTGTCATTTTTTAGGTCCACGGGCCCTTCTTCTAGGCATGAAGGTTAAGTTACTTTTGTGACACCGTCAAATATTACGCTCTTGTTTTCTCGCATCATGACTTTCTTGAGTTTCTTAATTCGCCTCTGCCACGATGTCCATCGCAGCCCAGTGAGAGTCTTCATTGTTGTTGATATGTGAAACAGTGGCGGAAGCAAACATAGTCGTTGCAAAAGACGGCCAAGAGGGAAGTCAAAACTAGCTTTTGCCGTTTGCAGGGATGGGACATTGCGACAGCTAGACAACGGTTCCGAAAGTCAGCAAACATTCCTTCTAATGAAATAAAAAATGCTATTTTAACATTGAAAAAAAAAATCCTTTGTGCTTCTGTAAGGCAAAACTCTGAATAAGAAACTACCATGTAAACAGCTAACTAAATCTCAATAAGATTATAATCAAAGTAAGCGCTTATTTTAGACATGAATACATCTCAATCAAAATAAAACTAAAAAACTAAGCAGCTTCTACGCACTGCAGTGGTGAGACGTTTGAGGACGACAAGCAAAAAACAAAATTGAATAGCAGTTAAATAATAAGCTACACACAACGCTTTAGCTAGATTACAAACAAAGCACTTGCAGTGGTGTTGAACCTAATTATACCTAATTAGGTTCATAGGCTTCTCTCTGGTGTTGCACCAGAACAAGTGCTCTGCTAAGTTATGCATACCCACCGAGAAATGCTTGCAGAAATGGGCACAGCTAAAATGAAAGCTAGCGGAGATCACCCCCGACTGGCTTTATAGTTCAATACTCGGTGGCGACTGTGGAGAAGAATTCTATGCAGAGAACTATGATGTCAGTTTATCTGCAGAAACTTTGGACACCACTAGCATTATGTATGTGAGCACTGTTCATGATGCCATTGTTGTCGCACAGACGTACCTCGAGCTAATGTAGTGACAATCGGATTGTAAACTGCATTTCATCATGCACTGTGCACGATAGACTGTATAGCTGTTCTCACTCCACATTTGGACAGCACCTCAAAACTAACCAGACCAGACTAAGTAGTGCACTAAACAGGGAACAGGGGGGATTTCAGATGTTAGCTGGGTTTCAGCTAGGTTTCGATTTAGCTGTGTGCATTCCTGCGAGGAGAGGACACAGAGTATTGAGCCATGAGGGACTTCCATTAGTCAAGTTAAACTTCTTCAAGATGTGAACCCTGAATGTGAAAAGTTCTTAAAGTCGTTTCTATGTAACTATACCACTTCTGATCACATGGGGCAGCAAATCAAGAGAAGGTTTTCATTGTCATCCCCTGTTGTAAGACGCAAGAGGGTGAACCTCTATTGGGACAAAGTGGTATTACAGGACATGCCGGGCCACCCCCAGTCTTTAGCACAGTAATGACAGTAGGTCTTTGGTCACCACAGCAGAGCTGTATGCCCTCCATGTCACCAGGATTGGTATTCCTACATATAGTGCCTTTAATGTGGTTCAAGTAAACACCTTAATCTGAATACTCTTATACAGAATAAGACCATAATTAGTCTTTAAAGCCATGTTTAAAGCCACTGGTTTTGGGGTCAGACACTACATTTTACCCCCCTTTCCATGCAGTGTGTCTCTCTTAAAATCACTGGTAACTGAAACGGAGAAAACGGCAACAACAAATGTCACTTTTAAAGAACGGTTTAACATATTTCACTCACTCTTATAGATTTTTATTTCATACTACTTGCATAAACATCCCTGTAGCTTATTCTTTAGGGCTCATTTAATATGTGTTATTAATTACGACCCTGCTGACATGTTTGTACAGGGCACTGAAAGACATTAAGAGAGCAGCTTGAACTGTATGTAGAGGTTGATTGTGGAGGATCGGGAGCAGATGCATTGCGTCAAAATGAAGGGAGACAGGGCAACAAACTCTGGAAGCATTTAGTTTGGGCTATCCCAATCTTACTGAAGGCTATTGAAGTACAGTCCTCTCACAGAAGCTTACGACGGGTCTGGTCTTGTTTGTGCCTTCCAGTTGAGTGAAATGAATTTGTTGCAGCTTTGCCCCCACTCCTAATGAGAGACTGTGATTGATTATGTGTTTAAGCTCACGTACAGTAAGTAACAGGGAGAAAATGGTCTCAAAGCTGCTGGTGTGGGATGTCGGTGTGTTTTCCATCAAAGATTTAACTGTACTCACACTGTACCGTTTCACTATGTGTGTTTTACTTCCCATGTGAAATTGCGACCTGTCAGGGCTGTTTTTACTTGCTCATCGTCAAAGTCAGCAGGCCCACTGGCCCACAGATGTGAGGAAATTCCAGCACGTCAAAGGGTCTGTGATGCACTGTTCATCAAAGTTACTTTGTAAGACCCAGGAAGACAACTGTGGGGTTTATATTTACACTAGGTGTATCAGTGTTTCAGCGGCACAGTAGCACAAGTTGTAAAAAAACATGAAAAATTTAAATTAAAAAAATTCCAGTTGCTGAAATGGCGTAAAGACTATTGAGAAAGCATTATATCTCACATTAGTGGCCCCTGAGTCCCTACTCAGTAGTTGCATTTCTATCACACTTAAAGGCAGGGTAAGTGATTTTTACCCTGAACACTTTTTGTCACATTCAGTAAATATCTCCTCACCATCAGCTAGAGGCCCAATCTTCACACACAGCCCTGACTCGGTGAACTGGAAACAATCGGAGAGGAGACAGCCTGTGGTCGTGTACAGGGGAGGGTGAGGAGAAGCTTGGGATAGTTCATGACAGGGCATGTTTTCTCGGGGAACACTGGAGGAAGGTGTAGGGAAGAGCTCGCTCTGTTTTTTGGCTGATGTTTAGTTTTTCAAATAAACAGAAGTGACATTCGTCTAGAAATTGCTTACCCTACCTTTAAGCGATACATCAGAATGACAAAACTCATCTACGGAATTACCATGTTTCCATTAAGTAAAGTGATGAGATGTTTTAAGCATCATTTTGCAATAAATCCTTCCAAGAATAACAGCAATGGGTGTCCAGAATTTTAGCAAGTTAATTTCAATTTCAGCAACCACTTTGGCTATCCTTCTGTTTACTTGAAAAAAAAAAAAAAGCAGTTTTTGTGAAACTCACATGTTTCCGTTAGGCATGTCTGCAGCTCCAGTTTATGCATTTGCAATGATAACGAAAACACACCTATTGAGGAAAATCACCATTACCTCCACCTTTTTCTTTTTTTTTTTTTAACCACAGCTTTCTGGGGCATCTTCCTTTGTCAAGACTTGGCACCATCCATGGACTCGTCTGATGATAGACACATGGTTAGCAGGGAAAAAAAAGCAGCGACAGCAGTAAATGAAGACCATCTGTTAGACAAAGAGAGTTCAACATGACTGATGAAAAAAAAAAAAAGTTGTTGGTGTTTTCCTAGAAATTCAAGGTCAACATCCTCATCTCTTCTCTGAGTTTTCCATACTTCCTACTTTTCAAGCTGTTGCAGGCTGGCTGCTATGACAGATTAGAAAAGCAGCTGCGTTAAATTTAGCAAGGAAAAGGGAATTGGATTTGGATGCTATGTGTCAAAGGCCACTACTTTATATCTTCACAACAGGTCTGCTTTTTGTTGTAAGCTTTAACACCAAGAATCTGCTTCTTTCTCCAATCTGTGATTATTATTGCATTTTCATGATTACTAACGTGCAGATGTTTGGGTGTAGCATCGTTGTGGAGAAAAAGGGATTTAGTAATTTTACTTTTATATCTGATGACCTTTCCTGAGGGGTGTTGACTTAAAAAGGAAACTGTGTTGAAAACAGTGTATACGTCTCTTCGGCCAGCTGTTAAAGTTCAGCTGTTTAGTTTTAGTTTACTGCAGCTCTCCCTGCTGACAGTCTGCAAATAATTTACACATCATACAGTCACCTGCATCCTGACATTTAAAATTTAGCACTCTCGTGTTTTAACATAAAATAAAACATACATTGCACTGAAATGTATTTGTCATATACATTTCGAGCACCTAAGATTGCTGGGTGAACTTACTTGCACATGAGAAGTGATGAATAGCTAAGTGTCTGGGATGGTATTTTTCTTGACGTGATTATATAAAAGATGCACAGCTCTGGACATTCCTCTGCCCCATGACGCCGCTCTCTTACCAGCTGCTCCCATGCTGATAACATGTGCTGTTTTGTCTCCTGTCCTTTGAAAGTTCCCTGCAAAACAAGATCACAAACAAAAAGAGCCTGACTGTTCTGTGACATCTCCTTCTCCCTTCCTCTCATCAGAACTTCTGTCCTCTGTAGCAGAGTACACGCTGATAACAAAACACACAGCACCATCTCTGAATACATCCAGTTCCCAACTATCACAGCAGGCGCTTCGCTTAATTATATGCACCGAAAAAAAAATTTTGTTCCTATTTTTTCATGATTGGCTGTTCAGAACAGACAGATTTGTTCCTGGATCCTCGATTGAACAACTTTTACAGCAAGCAGCCCAAGGTGTAATTCTGTGCTCCCCGCCCGCAGTCTACGTTTGCAAGTTTGTTCTTGCTCCAGGTCAGCACAGAGCGCCTTTGAAGACTCGACGTAAATGCCGTTACCATATGCTTGGTATTACCATCCTCCTGTATTTGAAGCGCGCCGCAGTGTGATTGGAATTCGACCTCGGCCACATATTTTAACTTGCAGTCTTGCTCCGAACTGCCAAGTAAAGGAAATATACGCCCTGAGATCTTCAAAAAATATATATACAGTCATGGAAAAAATTATTAGACCACCATTTTTTCTTCACTTTTTTGTTAATTTTAATACCTGGTACCACTAAACGTCATCATGTGACTCAAACAGACAGAAAAGAAAACACTGAATGCATAAAAGCAGTGTTTTTGGCAGTACAACGCCATAGCTATTGATGTAAAAACTTAAGTAATTTAGGTTATAATCAAGAAAACCATGGAAAATGGTAAGATAGCAGCTCTTAAATAAAACTCTTATGAGCAATCTTTGTGGTTATCGTTATGTTTGTCCAAACAAATGTACCTTTAGTTGTACCAGGCATTAAAATGAACAAGAAACTGAATAAAACAGGGGTGGTCTAATAATTTTTCCCATGACTGTATGTACATTTTCTTTCCAGCTTTCCAGAAAACCATGGAAAATGGTAAGATAGCAGCTCTTAAATAAAACTCTTATGAGCAATCTTTGTGGTTATCGTTATGTTTGTCCAAACAAATGTACCTTTAGTTGTACCAGGCATTAAAATGAACAAGAAACTGAAGAAAACAAGGGGTGGTCTAATAATTTTTCCATGACTGTATGTACATTTTCTTTCCAGCTTACCTGCCTATGAGCAGAAGTAAGGTAGAAAGGAAGTCTTAAGCTTTATTTCTTAGAAGGCTGCCATTTTTATATCACATCCTGATGTCACACATCGCTCAGTGATAGATGCGATTTTAAATGCAAAATACCTTCTTTTTTTTTCTTTTCTTTTGAAATATGGTTCTGCATCTCTTTCAGAGGTACTTTAGTTATTTTCATTTCCATGTATCCTGGACAAATGATCTCAGCCTGGTCAGCCATACGCATTTACTGGTAACCTCCCATTCACAGCCATTTCCATCGGTACAGAATGTACCAAACCACTGGAGAGGGGGATGGGGGGTTGGGTGGGGGAGCAGTGACTCATACACTAAAAGGAGAGAGCCACTATACAAAACAACTAAGACGGCCACAACTGCTAATAACTTGGATCAACATGTTATTATCTATCTCCATTTTGGATGTCTTTCGTTGATTTTAGTCTGGTTGTAACTCGGCCTGTATGATTGGTTGTGTGATTGAGGCAGTTTCTTCTGTTGGTACCGCCCCCTATAAATCAGAGCTGAACAACCAGGTTAATTCATTATATCCACAAAGCGTAGAATCAGGATGTCTGTCCAGACTATTGTATTCTCAAACCACGGTCAGGTTCTCCTTAGATGCCAGACATTTATCCTCTTGACTTACCTGTCGTAACACAGAGGCTGAGATTTTACCTGCCAGACATTCATATTCAAAAGAACCATCTCACTTTTCAGTCTGAGCCGATTTACAGAAAATCTGTCACGTTTTTCCGAGCTCTCCGGGCTGTTTTACGCTTTATTTATTCCTGACGCAGAAAAGGCATGTTTGCTTTAGCACTCAGTCATGTCATTTGCTCCTGAATCGTGAAGTTCATTCACATCGAGGGCCACTCTGGAGCCCGACGTGAGATGGTCACAAGCGTGACGTGTGACACGTGTTTTAAAAATCACATCTTTCTCTGTGGAAGTTTTGTTCTGCGTGGAAATAAATAGATTAAAAAAAAATCAACAAATATGTTTTACTTAGCTGGTGTTCACACATACAGCGGCTGAGTCATTTCACATGTTACACCTAGAGGAGCATCAGAGGATTATGCTAGATTTAACCCACTTAAATCACGTGAAAGAAATCTGCACGACATTGTGGGAGGGCAAATCAGCCCCAAGAGAGCTTCATTTCCTGTTTAACTCATCAATTTATACGTTTTTCTCAGGGAGCTCTCCCATTTCGCGTTAGCCTCACCCTGACAACTGTGCCTCGTGTGTTTTTGAACCGTCTTCAGAGCAACACATTTTAAATAACACACAATATAACACACGCTGTCGTGCAGATAAAGTAGTGTTTCATCAGTGAAAGGCACCACATTCCTTCATGATACTGCAGACTCGGGCTTTACCTTTACTTTAGAACCATTTTAAACGTAAACTTATTTTTTTAAAGCAGAAGAAAGTAGCATGAGAGTAACTGGTCCCAGCTGTAGCAGCCGAGCGTTCACAGACTGGACCTACCTGTGAAGCGCTCCAGCTGGAGATCGGCAGAGGTCCCCGAGTCCCTGCCCTCGTCTTGCTCTCGGAGGTGAAGCCGTCCGCCGGTCCCACGGGCTGTGCCAGCTTTCCGTGCTCCGCGTTTACCCACCCTGATTAACTAATGGCTGACAGATGAGGTTGGTAGGTTAGCGGGAGGAGCACATCTCCACGCGGCGTCTCCTCTCCCACAGTTAAACTGCACATACAGTTCAGCTGGGGGGAGCGTAGCCCGTATGGGTGTGATTTTCTTTCTTCCTCCCTTCTCTCTCTCTCCTTTTTTTTTCCTGTTTTTACAGCAGTGAGGAGGGGCCAGTCTTTCCACCACTGCCGCCACCACCCCCCACCTTCAACATGTTTGCCTGTGTCTTCTCTTGTTTGAGGTGGAGGGAGTTCTGTTGTCATTTTTGAGCGAGCGTGTGGAGGGTGTGCGTGAATCAGCCACACTCAGGGCTACTCGCTTCAGATCTGGCCTCCGCTTTGATGTGCTCTGTCAGCTGGGCCGGCCCTGTGTTTAAAATGCCTCCATAATTGCAACGTGTACGATGCGCGGCGTTGGAGGAGGAGGAGGAGGGTGGCGGCTTTGTTTGACGGGATCCTCAGACACTCCTCCAGAAGTTCTAGTAGCTGGAGAAAAGACTAATGTGTAAATCCTACAGGTCACCATCTGGGCCGCCGTCGGCACCGAAGAGCACAAAACAAAGTCCAATCATGAGCTCCGCTGTTACGCAATCCACTGAAATCATAATTGGAGGACAGTGCGCAACATTATGTTCATTATCTGGACTGGAAAATATGCAGCTCTGCTCATCTCGTGTGTTTGATTCCTGCACCCCCCCCCCCACCGACAAACTGAAACTGGCACCCTAATTGCTGTCTGGCCTCACGGGGATCGAAGTCTCGGGAATGGTTTTATCAACCACCTCAAGAGTTTTTCAAAGCTGTCATCGATGCGTCTGGTTTTCATTCATTATGTTTTCTTTTTCCTCGGTCGCCTTCCTGAAGCATTTCTGGGTTCTTATTAGTACCAGATGATTGTCTCACCGTGTCTCTAACTCTTGGCTTGGCCCCGGCGTCATTTTCTCTCCTCGCCTTTGGCCCCCGTCACTCACAGAGGGTCTCGAAGCAGTTCCTCTGTTTGCAGGTTAAATATTTGGCTGCATTCCATCGGCTTGTGCGTTGTTTGACAAAAGCTTTCGGTGAAATCTGTTTTTTTTTCCCTCTTTTTTTTTTCGTTAAATCTGTTTGAATTATATGCAGTTGGCCGTGACATCGCCTTCCTCTGGATTTCCATCATGTATGTAGGTCTTGGGTCTGTGCCCAGTTTCTTATTTTTAAAGGGTCAGCTCTCGCAGAATGCAAACATGATGAGACATACTGTAGGTGGGTGAGATTTCTGGGTTTGTGGAGTCTTGTTGCAACGAAAAATAACCCTTAAACCTGTACACAACCAAATTATAGTTTGATGTGAAATGCTGATGTTTTCTTTCTGTTTTAAAATCCAACTGTTAAGGTGTGAAATCACGAACGCAGACAGAAGATATTTTGGTCACAGTGTGAAATTTTGCAACTTACGTTCTCGCGGTTGCAGCATCTCACCGGACGATGCAGTGGAGGGAGACAGCTAATTAGCATACGTTAAACTGTGGCATCCATTAATCCAAGCTGAACATTTAGCTGGTAGTGACCTTCAACTTTCTCCCTGCGGTCTCTCAGGAGGTGCGTAGCCCTCAAAGCAACGCGTTGCAGCGTTGCCTTTTCACGAAATGGATCCAGGGTGTGTTACTCACACAGCTTCACAGCTTGTTTGTTAACAGCGGTAACAAATTCACATTCGGCCTCATAACAGCGCCAGTCCAACATCATTAGCTTAAAGCCACAATCCAATAAGGTGCTAAAATCTGATTGCTCGATCTGGCATGTAGACGTTCGGCATCTGTGGTGCCACATTTCAGCTTCACTCCTTGCAAAACGTTTCCATATCAGTTAGTCAGCTCTCAGATGCTTTCTGCGTGATAAAACCCTTGAGTGTTGGCATCGACGCTCCAATCAAATCAGTCCTCACTTATGAGATACTGGGAGTGACGAACATAGCTTAAACCCCTCCATAGAGTCGGAGCCCAAAGGTGGAAGTCGGGGGAGGAGGTGGTATTTTAAGAGTGGCAGCAAAGATGCATCAGAAGGCGTCTGAGAGACAAGAAGGTCTTGCTCCTTAAATGGACCCATGAATCAGGTGGAGTAACTGGAATATATCATGCAGGGGGATGAACATGCTGCTCAGGATGACTGCCTGAACATCCTCCCAAAGGGGTCACCTCAGTTATTCTTATTCTCACCGTTCCTCTGCAGCTTCATTAGGCAGCTTAAGTTCAGAAAATTATGTCATCCGGGTGTTTAACTGATAGTAGGCCGGTTTGTAGCATTACAGCGTTGGGGGCGGAGCCTTAAACCCCGCCCTGATGCCCTCATCCCCAAACAGATATTTTATTTATGGTCAACACATTTAACTTTTTTTTTTCAATTTCATGCAAATCTATCTATTTACTTTGATTATTGACTTTAATACTAAGGAATGAGCATGATTTGAAGAATTTCCATTCAGAAAGTTATAAAAAAAAACAAAGCAAGGAGAGTGGAGTTTTAGAAATGAGAGCTTTAATTGAAAGTTGGTTTTAAGGTGGTGTCAGTGTTGGAAGCATGAGCGCTGTTAGTATACTGGCCTTTGCTAAAACATCCTCTCTCTCTCTCTCTCTCCCTCGCTAACCATCCCCCATCTCTCCCCTCTCTTCTCCAGTGTTCAGTGAGCTGTGGTCGGGGCATCAAGCAGCGGGAGATAGCCTGTGTTTATCAGAACCAAACCGACATAGAGGAGGTTCACTGCAGCCATCTGCCTCGGCCGCGGACCCAGAAGGCCTGCCGGGCTCGACGATGCCCCGCTTGGAAAGCCAACAGGTGGCGAGAGGTGCGTTTGTTTTTCTCACTGTCCCTTCTGGCTCTGATAGCAATCCAAGACCCATGCGGGACCGCGCCATCAGTAACCGAGGCCTAACAGGACAGCTGCAGGCGCAGACATGGGGGAAAGTCCTTCCAGAGGTTGCTGATGTAAGATGACACAGAGCACCTGTCCAATCACCGTTTAGTTTATCCTCGTTCAGGAGTAATGTGCCATTTCCTCAAGTGTAAACCAAACACGCCGGGCTGGATTTGCAAAAATTGTTTATACAGAGTACTTGACAGTTATATTTCATGTTTGTCATATTCAGGCAAAATGTTAGAAGTCCCTTCTGCAGAGGAATCGAGAGTTTTTAATGCAGCGCAGGACTCCTCTTGGAAAGCTTTTCGTCAGACCACACACCAACCGCACACATACGTTCTGAAATGTGATAAACACAGAGATCCAGAAGTTCAGCTGATGCAGCCAAGCATGGCCGGCCCCCCATGGACCCCGACAGGAGGGTGTCAGGAATGAAACGTGAAACAGCAGGTTCCTGTCCTTGTGTGTCGTCTCAGACTCTGACAGGACAGCGGCTGAGATGACATCAGTAGGTTTGATGGGATGTGTCTTTCACAGCAGTATCGCTTCTGAGATATGGAAGGTTCTTACTGACGGACAAATCTGCCTCCCCCCACGGGACGTCTTACACTCCCCACGCTTTGAGGGTGTCTTCCTCCCTTCTCACTTTTTCTCCCACTGGTGTCTGGAAGCAATCACCTGCCCCTACATGCCACCAGCAGGCGATGTGGCCGGTGATCTACATCAAGAGCATAAAGACATGCTTAATATCTTAAACCCTTGCATATGACAAACTTAAAACCTCTGCAATTCAGAAAGTATTTAGTAGAGCTGAGCGATTTTATCTATTCTGCGATATATATTGATATTTTACAGCCGCAGGTATCGATATTCTAAAGCTTCTTTCAAAACCCCCGTGTCCCACCTTTAAAAGCTTGCAAGCAACAATTTGCACTGTTTAAATATATGAAACTATTTTTCTCAACAAATCTTTTATTCATTTTGTCCAGCATTTGGAAGCTGCCTGTCAGCCATATAATGTGTAATTGATGCTTTCAGTTCAATTAATTCAAACAAAGTCACTGGAACACTGACAAGGTGTCACCAAAATCACTTTGTCCCTTTAAAATCTTTCAGAAAATGATGTAAATGTATTGTAACATGAATATCGATATATATATAGAATCGTGAGCAGAATATCGCATATCGTATCGTATCGCGAGATTAGTGTATCGCTACAGTCCTAATATTTAGGTTATTCCAAAGCTCCTCTTCCCTCGCTTTATGATTTCACTGGTTTACACCTGATCATTGAAAAATAAAGATAAGTTGTAGAGCAGTTTACCTGGGATTATCAGTAACTGCAACATGTACTTTATGTGTAATTAAACATCATACACCTCCCTTTGGGGATTGATAAAATATTACTGAATTGAATTAAATTGTCAGAAGTGGAAGAATAAGGCCCAAAATCAGACCAGATTATCTTGCAGCCTGTAGATCAGCTCACGGATACTCATCTCCACCATTTTTACCTCCACCAAGGAGGTTATGTTTTTGCCAACTGTTTGTTTGTTTGTCTGTCTGGGTCCAAGATAACTCAAAAAGTTATGGATGGATTTTGATGAAATTTTCAGGAGTTGTCAGAAATGTGAAAAGGAAGAACTGATTTCATTTTGGGTGTGATCTGGAAGAAATCCTGGATTCTGGATCACTTTCAAATTTTCGATAAAATTGTGGTAAATAGGGCCAAAAAATTTGTTTCTCAATATCTCCATTAATTATTGCCCAAAACTCATGAAATTTGACTCAGGGATTGACAATGGGAACCTCTATCAAATTTCAAAGGCTGATCTGGATCTGATCCAGAAGGCAAATTTCAACATAATCTGTAAATCGCTATAGGGGGGAATTGATGGAATTGATTATTTCGTAATTTTTCAGCACTCTAAAGGAGCACAGTTGAAGTTACGTTCATCTGCCATCCGTTAGCAGCAGCCACTTTCTTCTACGGTTCGGGACACACCCTCTACAGCTTGTTTGCCAAAGCGAAATGGCTGACAGTTCACGCCAAGACTCACGGCCAATTTAGAAACGCTAATGAACCCAACATGTACGTGTGTCTGCTGACTGAAAGGCCAAATCCAACCAGCCAAGATAGTTTACAATTTCAATACTATTGAGGAGTCTCTTAATTTTTCACCCCTGGTTTTACGTTGCCCTCCTCTCCCACTGATGAAGTAGCTGCCAGTATTTCTGCAGGAATCAACTCTAGAAACCGTTTGTGTAACTAGTCAACAAGGACTTGTATCACATCGACGATGGGGTTTTTTTTTTTTTTTTGTGCTCGTTCCAAATACAAGAACTTGACCCCTAATAGCCAACTAGACACTGCAGTGATAACTCGTAATTGTAGAGAGACGAGATCAACACAGATAGATCTGGAGGTTCCTGGAAATGTGATCTGGCTGTCTAATGTGCAGATTTTCTGGCTGCATAAAATAGATGAGGCCTGGCGCCGTTCTTTGAGATTAGGAGGAAGGTTGACAAAGAAATCAGGCCGATCAGCTTCAAGCCTTTCAGAGTGAGTCGTCAGTGTGGAGGTCTGCCTCTCAAAGAACATCAAAAAGATGTTTGAGACAGACCTTAATGTGATCCCAGATAAGTGCGTAGAACAGGAACATTGAACAAAGTGGCAGATTTTGGCAGAACAGAACAAGTCTTTTGACACGCACTTCCTCTTACTGGTGAAAAAATATGCATCTTAGTTTATGTTAATAATGTTGAATGCTAAATTAATTAAATCATTAAATAAATGTTGTGTTAAAACAAGGAATGGGTTGTGAATCATTGACCATAGATGACATCAAGCGTTGGCTACAGCTATTAGCGCTCTTGATTTGTCTGAACAAAGCTTACAGCGTGTTGCAAAGAAATTTCAAATCAGTCAAAATAATTTGGTTTAACAAGAATATTTCAAAATATCAAGAGATATGATGTTATTGAAACTTTGTATCTGGAATTAAAAAGCATAATTATTTGCTTTCCGTTAGTTTCCCATTGAACATGAAAAACTAGCCAATAAATGATGTTTTTAATGCATAAAAAACTTAAAGAAAAAACAATTTTTCCAACTGGTGGGAGCATCATGTATCCTATTTAATAATAATGATAAAAAAGAAAAATCAGAAATGACAAATCATCATGAATCCCCTGCCACAAAATGTTTTGCAGTTATTTGCTTCTTTATCACGACACGCCTCTTGTCCGAATTGACAGACCAAAATAAATGGGGTCTATCTTCAGCACTACAAGAGCCGTATGAATGATCTTGGACTCAAAAGAGAACTAAGAGATGTTAGATTGTCAGAATCGAGGCATGTACTTTGAGTGAAAACCTCCTTTGACTCATAAGATAGAAGCATGGTTCATCTGGACGTTAGTAAAGTAGCATCTGATGTGTAAAAGTAGTTGCTTAAAAAAAAGAGGAACCTGAGCAGTTTGACAGATGTTTTGACACATGTATGTCCAGGTAGAAACGGCAAATGCACTATTTGACCTCTCTCAGGTACCAGAACAGGAAAGCGAATTACAGTTCACTGATTTTAGTTAGATGCACACACAATCACTTTGTTTGGGAGGCGCTTAGCTGAGTTTCATTTTGGTATGTTCAATGCCAGGATTGGTGCTTCCTTGTGTGCACATGGACCGTCTGTACTGCACGTATCTCGTACAGCCTCCTGTACAGGGTGCTCCAGTGATGAAGATGTTATCGGCCAAACTAATAAGGCCAATAAAATAAAACATAAGACATCTAGAAAGGTTTTCAGATGACACAGAGCCTTTTGGTGTTGTGTTTTCAGCCCATGTGCTGCACATTAAGCCGAGTACAGCTTCACGGGAAAAGGATAAGGACTAAACAAAAGAAATATACAGATCTGCCATCTTCCGTGGCCTCGCATCAGTATGGAAAATTCATGCCTTGAAAATAAAGAATGTACTAAAAAAACAAATGAGAAACATTTAGCCATGAACAAGAGTCAATAAATGTGCCCAAACTGTAAGAAAATGACAAACACAAACCTAAACTGAGGAAAGCAAGGTTAGAGAGGGCTAAAAGGAAGTAGTGTTGGATGAAAGTCTTATTCAGAGATGAATCAAATCTTCTTTAAGGCCAGAAATGATACCAGAGGTGCAGTTTCAGTGAAAAACAGAAAGTTGTCTGGGTGAGGTCATATATAAGTTGCTTATATTGAAATTCTTTTCCCCATCACTCAAAAGCAGGTGTCATGATGACTGGTTTTCAGGGTGATGATCAATCTTGCCACAGAACGGAGAGGATCAAAACGTTTCTTTGGGAAAGACATTACAACCCAGTGACAAGTCAAGAGAACAAACTCATACTTTAAAATAAATTTTACACAAGACTCAGTCCTGTAAAGCTCATTCGTCAAGTGCTACATAAGCAATATGGAGCACAGTGGATAAAAAAATAATGTTGTCCGTTAGTGAAGTCCCAGCCTCAAAGGATTTAACCAGACATAAGAGCAAAAACTGTAGCTTTGATGGTTCGTAACAGTTTTCCCCCATGACTGATCAGAAATGTGGCATTAATTACAACAGTGAGACCAGCTCCTCTTTGTGGTTTGATGACAGCACTGGCCAGGAGACGGGAAGCAGAGCTGGAGGTGGCAGAGTCGAAGCTTTTATTTGGGAGTGACGTGGATAGACAGGATAAAGAATGAGCACATTAATGAACCAGCTAGAGACATCTGGGTCAAAGTGAGGCTCGACTGAAATGGTTTTGACACTAAAAGAGGAGGGATAGTGGATTCAGGAGATGGAGCTGGTCATTCCTTTTTTTTTTTTTTTTTTTTGGCTTCACCCCTTTGGGGCTGTCTGCCAACAACTATGAGACACAAAAACAACAAACCTGCTACTGTATCCCCGCTAAGTTTCAATTCGATGCATCTTCTTTTTCTGTTTTGCTAGTGCTCTGTCACCTGTGGGTCTGGCGTCCAAAACCGACATGTTTACTGCAGACTGAAAGGTACCGGTCGAGTCAGAGAAGATCTATGTGATGCCCGCCAGCGTCCTCCAAGCATCCGTCCATGCCACGCAGCAGAATGCACTCATTACACCTGGGCTGCTGCTGAATGGAAGGAAGTAAGTAGACTCTCCTGCTCATTCGTCCTTCAAGCCATTTCCTTTGCTCAGTCATCGCAGAGTAGCGTATATTCAACCATCTAATTAAAGTTTTTCCTGGCTGAGATGTGCATGGTCTCTCTACAGCATTAAGTAGACAACCTGCAGGTACCCTTTATTTTCTCTTGTCAGACATGAGGGCAGTGTATGCCGCAATAGGAGGCCTCAAAAGACTGATCAACATCGTTCCTTTTGTCCTGCTGAATGTTCCTGTTCTGTGTCACGCGAGCAGATGTGTGGAGTGTTTTTTTTTTTTTTTTTGTCTCGGATCGTTTTTTTTTAATGTTCTGTTTTCTTTCTTCTAAAACAGGCATATAAAAGGGCACCATGTAGAGCGATAGTACTGTGTGCTCCTGCTGGAATGTTTGCATCAGATTCCTGTCTGTGTTGCCTCGAGATCTCACAGCCTTATACTTTATTTATTTTTTTAAGTTTGCCAAGAACATCCACATGTAGTAGACTTTTAGTATTCTGAGCTTTAAAGCACCTTTTAAACAACACAGAGTACTTTAATGGTCATTTTGCAAAAACAATGTTTTGAATTTTGGCAACTTTTGCCAGTGTCACACATCCTTAAATTTGTGCACGCTTTTGCTTATTCACCAGTGTGTGTTTGCCATCTGGAGATATAAAGCGTCTAACCAGCTAATGATGTTGTTGTAGTGTAATGCAACATGTGGAGAAGGCGTGATGAGCAGGAAGGTTGGGTGTATAGGTCCGGGGATGGCACCCGCCCAGGATGATTACTGCGAACCGTCGGTCAGGCCTTCATCAGTGCAGCCCTGTAAGGCAGCACCCTGTCACTACGTGTGGATAGCAGGAGAATGGTCTCGGGTAAGAATGAAACAACATAAGCACTTGTTTGTGAAATATGGCTGGCAGAATTCATGTAATCTTTCTGAGAGAGTCAGCACACCTGATCCTAATTAATGGCCACCATCACCTTGTCATCAAGGTCAGCACATGTCTATTAATAACACAGCCACTTGTATCAGGGTGTGAGGAAGGAGGGAAACATCTAAAACCTGCAGGACAGCGGCCCTCCAGGACCTAGATTGGTGACCCCTGCACTAGCCGCTAGCTGCAAAATGTGGGTATAGGAACCTACACTAACCGCTAATACAATCTTCCGCTCCCTGAAGCTGCTACCCATTATGACGACTCCCTTACTGACTTTGTAGGTGTGGCAATGGGCGTGTCTTTTGCCCTTTCCGCAAACTTGGTATCTTGCGATCAGGTAGCAGGTGGTCAGACCACCTGCTACCCGCAACCCGCATGTCGGTGCGTACAAGAGCGCGTCCAAATGACATCAATGAAATGAAAAATACTTTATTAATCCCAGAAGGGAAATTCAACAATGCGCGTCCACCTGGTCACACATGGACGTGCACCAAACGGCTCTACATCTCGAATTAACTCTCGTATAAAAAGCATGATTTGGCCTCAGTTGAACCCCTGAGAACATGGCAGAGATCAACCATAGACGATCAGAGCGTGTTTACTGGGAGGACACTGACTATCTGGGACTTTTAGGACCAAATAGGAATTGTCTGTGTAAAAATATTTATATGTATATATCACTGCAGAGGAGGGTTAAGGTAAGAGGAGGAAGCTCTACAGCAGTTTGCTCTTAAAGGCAATGGCTACTGACGCACTGATTTGGTTTAACAGGTGGAATCGCTCTAACCACTCCTATGCATAATATAGCGGGTAGCACAGGTGGGATAGCGGGTTTATCAAGGGTGGAAGATTGGGTTCTTTGGAAACGCCCCTTCGCTACCCGCTATCCCCTAATAGCGGCTTTGAAAGATCAGGCCCTAAATCTTCTATTTCACTGTGTGAGCACCCTGTTTGGCCTCTGTCCTCCTTTCTGCTCCCCTCACTTTGCTGTTATTGGTTATCTTCCTAAATCTTTTCGGGCATGTTACTCCCAGTCATGTTTCAAAGTGACAATTGATTGTTTATTTTTTAACTGAATCCAAAAGGGGCAGGACTGATGCTCCCAGTGGAGATATATTCATAGTCTGGGTTGATCTCTGCTTTGAGTTAAGAGAACTAATCTGCAAATTCTGAAAAACAGCTTGAGGACCTAAAATATGGATATATGTTATATTAAAAGCATAAGATGGGGCCTTTATTAAAGAGCTTATTTCTATCACTTAAAGGAACATTTTAAAGTTAAATCAAATCCAGGTGTACTATTGGATCGTAAAGAATGTAAACTTTCATTAGGTACTAAAACTTTCTTGACTAAAGCAGTCTTGAGTTAGAATGGAATATACAGTATGTTTGCAGCAAAATTGGCAACTAATGTTTGTACTCGTTGACTTACTTCGGAATAAATTGCCAATAAAAGCCTCTTAAAAGACTCAAAAATGGTAGGCACTTAAAATGGCAGAGTGACTAGGGTCCCTACCCATAAGAGTGAGGTCATTTTTAACTTTGTATGTGTCCAGAAAGTGTATAAAAAGCCCTGTTTGTACAGGAATCTCCTCTACAAGTCAACCACCGGTGTCGCAAATCCAAAAGGAAGAGAGTTCATGGCCTCTGCTAACACTGGGCTATTTTGTCATCAATATCCAATACCAATATCCAAGTACTGGTAGTTTGACACTCAATAGTCAGTTTGAATGGACTTTAAAATGGAAATGCCTGGAAAGAGATTTCAGGTAAGATACTGGAAGCTGCTTTGTGCAATCCTGGTGTTTTTAACATTGTGTGTATTTGTGCGTTTCTCAGTGCTCCACCAGCTGCGGTGTCGGCTACCAGCAGCGCATCGTCTCCTGCACGGTGGTGCCCTCCTCTCACGCTCGGAGCATGTACGCTCAGTCTTCTGTTGCCAGCAACAACTGTCCCGAGCCACACCCTCCGAACATCCAGCCGTGTGTGCTCAGGGAATGCCCGCAGACCATGTACTGGAAAGTTGGCCTGTGGAGCAAGGTGATAACCAGACGATGTACTTGTTAGGGAGCAGGAAATCATCCCAGCTAATGTGCATTTTCACAAACCTTTTACTGTGAAGTCCTTGGAAATTAACTATTTTTTGCATGAATTCAGATGTGACCTGATCTTTATCTGAGTCACAATTGTAGACAAACACAATGAACTGAACATGTGTGATAACACAATTATAACCTCTCATGTCTTCATTGAATACACCTCTTAAACATTCACAGTACAGGTGGGAAATTAAATGAATCCTCAGAGTTAATAGCAAGTCAAATCTTTAGCAACAATGACTTCAAGCAAGCGCTTTCAGCTTGTAGCTGCACAGCATTCACGGGGAATCTTTGACCAGAACTGCTTCAAATCAGACACATTTGAAGGATGTCTGGTGTGAACAGCTCTCGGTGTGAAACAAGGCCAGATCATGATGCTCGCTCCATCACGCCCCACTACTGGGACGATATCTTGATGAGCCGTGCCCCAATTTTTGGGCCTTACATAATGCTGAGTACTCTTCCTGAACAATTCATCTTTTGTTTCATCAGTCCACAAAACCTTTTACTGGTAGCATTGCTGATTTCCAAGGTGTACTTTGAAAAAGGTGCACTGTTTACAACAGAAAACCAATTAATTCCAAGGGATTCACAAAACTCTTTTTCACCACTGTATGTTATGTAGGGTACATCATCTCATTTTTAAGTTTGGATCGTGGTTTATTTAGTACTACTTATGCATCTATGAGTGGGAACTGATACGGTATATGTTTGTATCCCAGTGTTCGCAGACCTGTGGTGCAGGAGTGATGGAGCGCCGAGTGGAGTGCGTGACCTCCAAGGGCCAACCATCCAAACACTGCCGTCTGTCAGAAAGACCCGATTCCCAGGCCGCATGTCAAGACAGGCAATGTGAGTCTCCCTCCTTCCAACCCACCTCATTCAGAAATTCTGCCATGTTGTTCACCTGATGCCTGTTCCTACCGCCAACGTGGAGCGTTCAGCGTAAAGACGTTAAATTGAGCGAGCAAAGCCGCATCTGATCGCGTTTACTGAAACGCAGCTTTTATTGCTTTGCTTTAACACATTAAGCAGAGCTGTGAGCTCACACTTGAAGTGGAACAATAAATGGAGTCAGGAGTTTTTTTTGTTTTTTGTTTTTTTTTTAACAAACCGTGACACGGGCAGCCTGTCAGAATGCCTCGGGGCGGTCAGCGCTGCGGCTCGGGCAGCTTTAATTGCACGGACCAGAGTTTGCAGGTTCGTTCCCCCACATTTCAGATGCTTCAACACTGGCACGCTGAACTAATCATTCCCAACTTGGCTTCTGCCAAGTCAGTCACTGGCGAAATTAAAATGATATGCTCGGGTGACGGCCAGTTCTTTGGTCAAGTTTTCATTTTAATCAGCTAATCAGCATGGCATGAGCTCTAGAGCTCTCTGGAAGTATAGTAAAGCCGAAAACGGCGCTTATTGGAGAAAAAGAAAAGAGTCAGCACATGACTCCCTATTTTTCAAATTAGATTTTGAACTCTTTTGGGCCTTTATTTACATTAGATTTATGTTAACCTACATGAGAAGCATACCAGTGGTTACATATCAGAACTTAAAAGATTTGTCTCCTGTTTGTAATTCCTCTCTTAGGCGAGCTGTTCGCTTCTTGCCGAGAAGTCCAGATGAGGCAAGGCGTGAGGATGGATGGAGAATACTACCTTAAAGTCAAGTCTCGCATCCTGCAGGTGCGTCTGTCCTGTCAGAATTACTCACATGGCACATCGTGAGTCAACCAGCGGCCTTCCCTGCTGGATCTCATCTGTCGTCTCCGTGTGTTTGGCATTAGATTTACTGTGCTGAGATGCAGACTGATTTCCCGAAGGAGTATGTGACGCTGCGCAGTGGTCAGACAGACAACTACTCTGAGATTTATGGATACAGGTATGTGTAATTCAGCCATCATTCAGTGCTGTTTGGGATCATCCTGTGGTTTGCAGCAGAGCTGAATGATTATAAATCGTTGAGTTTGTTTTAAATAAATCTTCAAACCCTTCGTCTTTTGCTCCCAGGCTGTTGAACCCCTTCGAATGCCCGTATAACGGCAGCCGCAGGCAGGACTGCAACTGCAGGAATGACTACTCAGCAGCAGGATACACGCTGTTCCACAAAGTTCGCCTGGACTTGAGCTCGCTGAGGATAATGAGTGCGTAATTACTGTGTGATTTGCCTTTCACTGTCTACTGTAATGAGGCCACACATCAGTGTTGTTTAAAACCTCACACGCTTCGTTCCATAGTTGCCAATAACGCCTCTTCCAAAATCCCCTCGCACGCGGTAAACAGAGCTTTTCTCTCCCAATCTCTCCACTGAAATTAGAATAATGACCTTTCAGCGCACCGTCTTCACATCGCCCAGGCGAGGACTTCAAACCAGGCCTGTTCATACAAACATGTGAGCAGGAGAACGAAGGAATGCATGCGTGCACATGCTCACTCAGAGGCACGGCCGAGCAACACGCGAGCACCCGCGCCCATGCATCCAGTTGCATCCATTTCAAACGCATGCTCGTACTTGCAAGCAAGCGGTCACACACAGCCACAACGTGTACGCGTATGTAACTTTAGAGTGTACATTAGTGCAGGGCGTGTGTGTCTGCACGCCATCTTCCCTCCACACGCTGCTCTTACGGTGTTCAGGTGGCTTGAACAGGTCTGAGGGGGATAATGAGTTCAAGATGAAGGGAAGTTTATGAAGAGGTGCTAATTCGATATGCCTTGTACATATTTGCAACTTTGCTCCCATATACGCTGTATAAGAAGAAGAAGGCTTAAAAAAAAAAGCACTGGGACATTCACAGCCCCCATCAAAACCAGATATAAGCACCCGCCACCTGCAGAATCTGGGTTATGTAGTGGCAGGTCTGTTCGCTCAACCTGAATGGTAAATGGTCTTGAACTTACGTAGCAGCTTTTTGACCTCATCCAGGTTCTACAAAGCGTTTTACAACATGTTTCTTATTTACCCATCCACACATAGTAAAACACTTCTGTTATATATCAACTCTATATTCAGCAGCACTTTGATTCTGACACTTATACCCCAATGTGCACACTGAGGATCAACGTGGAGTTCAGTTCAAGGACACAGACATGACAAATCGTTCTATTCCCTGAACCGAGCCAGAACAGTCACTGTACATAAAGCAAATAAAACAGATAAATTATGATTTTTATTTCTGTCTTTATACAGCAGAAGTTGGACATGTCGCGGTTGGCATCGGGATACCAGCAGCATCATAGTAACGCTCCAGATCGTCTTTTGTGCCATAAACTAAAAGAAAAAAAAAACACAAAGAGCCTTTAGGTTTTGTCCGCCTCCTAATATAGAAATAAAGGGCTCCATAGCAGGAGTTAAAAGATGCGTGGAGCCAGAAGAAAACCTTGAAAGGAGACACGCAGCAAGAAAAAAAGCGCTTTTACTTTGTGTGGCAAATATTTAAACATCAATCTTAAATGGTTTCAATTGGGTTACTGATTACATTAATTAATCCTGAGAATTAGTTGAGGAAGCATTTGCTGGAGAAGCCAGCAGAAAAGAAGAAATACATCCAACATCCAGAGCCATGAACAAGCTGGGTGGCTGCTTTGCTTTCGAAGCAGCGGCTTTCAGTCTGTTTACTTCTGCTGCTGCACAGTGTGACAGTTTTGTATGTTTTCTGTTTACCAGTCACAGACCTCCAGTTTTCCCAGACTCTTCTTGGCCGGCCTGTGCCCTTTGCGACAGCGGGAGATTGTTACAGTGCAGCCAAGTGTCCGCAGGTGGGTCACGTACCGCCTCGTACATGTGCGCGTTGAAAGTCTGATGAGCTTCTCTGAAATAACTGATGTGCGTTTTTTTTTTAGGGCCAGTTCAGTATTAATCTGATCGGCACTGGCCTCAAAGTGGCTCAGACCACCAAATGGACGTCTCAGGGCAACTACGTTTCTGTCAAAGTCCACAGATCTGAGGTAAGAAGTTTCAAATGTATTCATATAAGGCTTGCATTGACATGGCTATGACTCTGTGGCTGGTGAGTGATGAGTTTTGCTGCCATTTTACTGTGGTGTACAATCCCAATCTCCAAAAGGTGGAGCTTTTCGCATCATCATCATCATCATCATCATTATTTGTTAATATACATTAGGGCTGTAGTGATACACTAATGTCGCGATGCGATATGATACACGATATTCGGCTCACGATATATATATATATATATCGATATTCATCTTACAATACATTTACATCATTTTCCGAAATAATTTAAAGGGACAAAGTGATTTTGGTGACATCTTGTAAGTGTTCCAATGACTTTGTTTGAATTTATTTTACTGAAAGCATCAATTACACATTATATGGCTGACAGGCAGCTTCCAAATGCTGGACAAAATGAATAAAAGATGTGTTAAGAAAAATATTTTCATATATTTAAACAGTGCAAATTGTTGCTTGCAAGCTTTTAAAGGTGGGACACGGGGTTTTGAAAGAAGCTTAGAATATCGATACTCGCAGCTGAAAAATCGATACTTGATAAAATATCGATATATATATCGCAGAATCGATAAAATCGCTCAGCTCTAATGTACATCCATTTTGGCTCTTCAGACCTGTAAGACATTGATGTCACATTATGTTATTTCTTCCCACAACATTTAAAAGGGATTCTGGCATCGAGGATACAAAGCGATGCAGGATTTCAGTTGCCGTTTCAAGGTGTGCAGGAGTATCGGATCAAAATTATCCTCACATTTCCTGTTGGGGACAGGCAGGCCAGCTGACAGTCTTGTCTGGGCCCGGGACAAGATAATGTTGGATGGGCCCTCCCTACACCACCGCCATTTTTTTTGTCACTAAACATCACCAGTTATGTTTGATATATTGTGATGTGTAATGCAATAAATAAGGTATTGTATACGAGGAGAAAATCTTAGCTTTCCATGGCAGCTGAAGTTTTAGTTAAATATGAAAGGACCTGCTAATATTATTGAGATTTATGCATACACATTTTTAATTCTTATACATGCAGGAAAAATAGACTAGGGAAGAATAAATTAGGCATTTTAATTTGAAGAATTTTCTCTTTGTCAGCTGATAATACAGTAAATAAACATGTATATCAAACTTTATATGAAAACTTGAATTGTCAGTTTTATATCTTCAAAACCAAATGAACATCTCCATCTCTTGAATTTAGGGCACTTGTTGACTTTTTTTCTACTTCAAAAGAGAACAACAAACATGGGAGGCAAAACAGGGCTTTTTTGAGCTGCTATATGTTAACCAGTCCCTATCTACTTTTTCCCGTCCATTGTGGGATGTGGAAAATTGCCTGCCCTCTGCATCTGCCTGCAATTCCTTTGCCCTCTCTGAAAAAGGCGTTCATTTTGCCATCACGCGCACGGCCCTCCCGGCCCAAAAACACCAAGAAAAATCATTCAATCCAAAAAATCTTTTATTCTAAATAACAGAAGTGCACAATAATCTAAGACCACTTAAAATACAATATAACATAACAAACACAACTGAAATGTGCAAAGTTTGACAAAAACACAATCAAGCAAAAAATATCAAGCAAAAAATAAAAAAGTTAAAATAAATAAATAGTTAGTGGTCTTTGGTTCCATCACCTAGATTCTGGGCAGTGTTTGTGTTACCTTCTCTTGATGAAGTGCTGGGAGTGGAGGCCAGGGTACCACTTGATGTTGAAGTCTCTCCCGAGTCTCTTCCAGTGTCTTCATCTTCAATATGAGAAGTTGATGGTGTATTTAAATATAACAATGTTGCTGAGATTAAAAGTGATCACTTTAAACAGCTCAGGGAGATAAATTCACTTTACCATCAGCAGTGGGAGCATCCTTTGGAGGAAGAGGTTCCATGAATTTAAGCAGAGAACCTTGAAGGAGTAAGAAAAGATCTGGTTAGTTTTCTGATTTGTATGTTTAGTACATTGATTTAGCCTGGCTATAGAGTAGTCTGTAACAGACAACAGATTTAAGCATTCTGCTTGAAAATTAGACAGCTGATGCTTTTAAAACAGTGAACAACCAGAGCACATAAGTGGAGTTTTGTTGTAAAAAACAGGTGTTTTCAGTAGTAACAAGAGTAATAAAAGAGTTGTTAAAACACCACTGCTTCATTTATGCAGTTTAAATGAATATTTTGCATTAGTTAAAACATGGCAGCAGCAACACTATTTGTTACTACACAGCTATGTTTTGTTGTTAACAGTGGTGTTTCCAGAGGTAATAACGTTAG
The DNA here is from genome assembly GCA_018398805.1 of Hirundichthys speculiger. Taxonomy (NCBI): domain Eukaryota; kingdom Metazoa; phylum Chordata; class Actinopteri; order Beloniformes; family Exocoetidae; genus Hirundichthys; species Hirundichthys speculiger. The sequence goes on from JAGFBZ010000163.1 coordinate 844,492, forward strand.
GTAATATATGCAGAGAGAGAGAAACTGTTCGCATTCGTTAGCATTTGCCAGCCAGCGAGCTAGCGAAAATAGACCTCATCCTCACGCATAGCCTAGCCTTTTTTTTTTTTCTTTTGGCCTAATAGCTGCACTTGTACAACACTGAAGACTCAAACTCCTAATTTATCAAATGAACTGTCACTTACCGGTGTCTTGCTTTTTCTTTGCCTCTTCTTCCTTTTTCTTCTTCCGTTTTTCATAACTGGAAGGATAACTTCGTTTCATTTTTCCTTTTAAATTTTCCGCCGCTAAATACACTTTTGCTGGCTGAAGTCCAAAGCCAAAATTGGTTGAGGGGACGGGGCCCCGCCCCGCGTTGAGGGGGTACTCCGAGGGCGATCTGTCGCTGCATTTACCTTTCACCACATGGGGACAGACGGTGTGTCGTTGCATTTGGTTCCTAATCAGTCGTTGTCTGGGGGCCCCCCGATTGGTCGGGAGATGAACCACAAGTGCGGGGCCCCGCCCCACATTGAGGGGGGCCTCCGAGGGCGATCTGTCGCTGCATTTTCCTTTCACCACAGCGAGGCAGACCGTATGTGTCATTGCATTAACTTCTTAATCAGTCGTTGTCTGGGGGCCCCCTGACAGCTCGGGGCCCTAGGCAATTGCCTGGTTTGCCTGCCTTCACGCGACGGCCCTGAGTGTGATCTAGGCCAAACCATTTTTGTGTGGGGTGGGAGGGTTCATGATCAATATTTCTCAAGGACAACTAGAAGAATACAAATAAAAAAACTTATTGACTTATTACTTATTAAACTGATTGAAATAATAGTTTTCCACAAATAGGACTATTCTGACATTTTTTTTTGAAAAAAAAAAAAAAAAAACAGCCTCGAGGGAAAGATATCATCTTTAAGGCAGCATATGCTGCTCTCAATGTTCAGTGTACTTTCCACATTAATGCTGCATTAATCACAGAAGTGTAAACGGCCATTTATTTCATATCATCCACAGATGCTGGCCTGTGGACTTGTTGTAAACAGTCTAGCTGGTCCTTTTTTTCTTTGGTCCAGAGTAAATACTGATCCGTTTGACCCCAGCACGTTTCCACTGTGTGATGCTCCATCCTAGATGCCTCCGAGCCCAGAGACGTTGATGTCACATCTGGACAAGTTTTATATAAGTCTTCTTTTCTGCATAGTAAATATGCAGAACTCATATTGTGGTGCCTGACAAGTTTCCCAAAGTAATCCCTTGCACATGTGGTTACATTAAGTACTGATTAATGATAGTTCTCGTTGCAGTATCCTCTGAGGGACTGGAAATCACCAGTGTCTGGTTTAGACGTGTGTATTTTCCCTTTACACATTTAAATTCTTCCAGATTTGTTCAATCATTTGATGGTGCTGTGTGCTGGACAAAGAGAAATATGCAGATACATTCCGATCTTTGCTTGAGGAACATTGTGTTTAAGCATTTTAACGATTGTCCTCGAGCATTTATTGCCCATCTTTGCTCCTTAACGAGCAAGGATTTCATTAATACTTGTTTTCCACTCCATCCACATTACAATCACCTGTGGCATCGTCTGTTTCAAACAGCCTTTTGTTTTTTTTTTTCCTTTAACTTTCCTCATATCTCTAAATTACCAGCTTTTTGGGGGGGGATGTGCTTAAATGCAAAATGCATGTACATTAACAAATAAAATGACAAAACATGGAATATACTGGGTCCATCAGGTCTGCAAAGAAGTAAAAGTAAAAGTTGAATTTTCATTTTTATTTGCATCTTTCATGCATTCCAACTTCTTTCCGATTCGGAGTTGTAATTGTGATTTGTGTTGGATCTTGGACTGTTGGAAAGAGATTCCAGTGCGCCGTCTCAATTGCTACGTTGTACTTCTGTTCAGCGTCTGATTCACTGAACAGGAATCCCCATCGACGTTTATGAAGCGTTCATTGTCTCCATAAAAAGCTGCCCTTTTGCCCACTTTTTCCTGTCTCATTTGTCTCCTTGTAGGACGGAACAAGAATCTACGGTCGCTGCGGTGGTTTCTGTGGGAAGTGCATTCCCCAGGCTCACAACGGCCTACTCCTTCAAGTTCACTGAGAGCCGAGCCAAGAGTCAACCTCTAAATCTATCTTGAGGACAGTAGCCTGGAACTGATTTGCTCAGTCTCTTCTGCAGTTGCGAGTGCGGCGGAGGATCACCCAACACCCTCCAGTGACGTCACCTGTTCTCTAATGGCAGCTAAAGCATTCAAAACATTACACACACAGAGCAACACGCCTCAAGACCACCAACATTCATTCAAACTCATAACCAAATAGGAGTCTGGTTTTGCAGTAGTTGTTTGTGATTTGGAGTCTAAAATGCTTTTAATCGTATTGTGTTTAAAACAGTGAGACACAAGGATTTCAGTCAGAGAGAAAGCAAGAACACAAACAGAAGAAAAAAGAAATTCATTTCATTTAAAGAGAAACATTCTCATCTTAAAAGGACATTTTTAGTGGTAGACTGGCGAAAACTGCCCCCCAATTTAAGAGCTACACCTGCACCTGCAATCACTGAGACGATAAGTGATAGTTTTGTTATATTATGACATTGATAGAAGATATGAACGATATGAGAGCATCCTCAGTATCCTTATCCTTTCCAGACTTGCCTCATGTCTGAGGTCAAACTTTAGAAGAGGATTTGAAGCTTTTACAACAACTATATTTCCTACAGTCGGTCTGCTGTCACGGATTAAACACTACTGAACAACAAACTACTGAAACACTGAAAGAAAGTGACACCGACGCACAGACTGTCCGGATAAACACTTGTGTTATGACAAAAATAGGTAAATGTTATCCAGTGTTAAAGTGAAGCATTAAAAAGTGTTCATTGTTACGTTTTTATCTAGATATTTTTGGTGTGTCTTTTACAGTCAGAGTAAAGCAGAAGTGAGTATGTGTTTTGAGTCTGTTACACTACAGAAAAATGTACTGTTAGCGTTCGCGCCAAACAAAAATGATAAACATGAGCAGTTAGCAAGGTAGCTGTCATATGCAGCAGGTTGACATGGTAGGTTAGTTCAAAGCTAAAACAATCAACTTAATGTCACTTTCACACATGTTGGCAAACACCAAATTACATTGTATCATTTTTCATTTAGTGAGGCTCATGTTCACAAGTGTTGCTTTCACTCTAGCCCAAACGTCGTCTGTGCTAAACTAGTCAAAAGCAGGGTTGGCTAGCGTCGTGTTTCCAAGATAACCGGCCTGAAGCAAAGAACTTAAAAGTGTGCTGACAGAACTGCTACACGTTGTCGAGCCAGAGTTAGGCATTTTCTTTTCTGTTACTTATTTGTACCACTCCAGACGAGCTGAACAGCTTGTAAAGAAGCGGCTGGAAGTCATTTTTCCCTTACTGTTCGCATTATTTTCTTATGTTGTGCTCCTTTACAACCCACAATGCACAGCCAGCGGACTACTGAAGCCTCTTTAGTTCAGACTTGTGTAGTAAACCCTGGAGTTGGGTTGTTCCTGAGGTCATGGAGCTTTTACACCACAGACAAACTGCTCCAGAGTTCACCAGTAGCCATACTGAGACCCACACGCTTCAGAGGTCTGGGTACGGCCATTTTGGTGTACGTTAGAGTGCGATTGTTACGTTCACACTGACCCCAGTGAACCACACTCATGACCAAAGCTCCTTTGGATCGACCTAAATCACGGCAGTGTGAATACAACTTTAAAGACATTTTTGCTGTGTCATGACACCCTGATTCCACCGCTGCCCTAGTTTTTAACAGTCTAACTCAACCAGCTGTGGTGGTAGCTTAACAAGCGAGACAGCGAAACTAACTGTGGCGTTAGATTAACTGTTGAACTCTACAGTTAGCCTCTTAAATCATACACCGTTTCTCAGTTTGAAGTTTGAAAAGTCTGGACTTGTGAACTTTGCTATAGGGTTCTTCTTGAACAGCAGTTTACTCAGCTAGCAGGCTAACACATGCTCAAAAACATCTACGATTTAACTGACCCTAAATTAAACACTGAAACTGTGACAGAGCTCAGAGTAGACCGTGGACAGCTTCTAGCAAAAGTGTCCACAACCACGACTTTATATGATGTCTTTTTAATGGCTTTTATGTTTTTTGTATTTCACCTCTGTTATGAATAAAGTTTAGTACAGGTGAAAAGAATGGGCGGAGCGTTAAACACATCCGAGGATTTCGATCAGACTTGACAGGGTGCAGACTTCAGAATTAGAGCAGCACTTCAGCTTGTTTCACAAGTTCAGACAAGTACACATACTGAGAAACGGCAGTAGTTCTCAGTTTTTTAGACACGTTTTAAGCAGCCACAGCTAACAAATATAACACATTTCCATACATATCTCTGAATTTGCTTTACTCTGACTTTAATTGCCAGACACAGTTCAGTTCTCATCTGTTACACCGTGAAACAGTATCATGTGTGAGGTCTCACCTCATATGCTCCACTGGGCCTGCTGCAGGTACCTGCAACCCCCTACCTCTCATAAACATCCATACTCTGTTGAGATATGTGTTGTAATATATTTATGTTTGATCATATTTATTCTGTATCAACTTCTAGATATGTTCTGTTTATTACCGTACAATGACTGCGACCAGCAGAGGAGCCTGACATGTTTGCCTGAAGTTTTTTTTTTTTTTTTTTAAATACAGTGTCTGCTTTGCTAAAAAGAAAAAAAAAGGTAACAAAGGTCGTGGCCTGCTTTTTGTGTTGTACAACCACTAACTCTGAATGAGGATCTTTTGAATGGTGCTTTTGATTTACTCTATTTACCTCTAATCTAAAGAAGGAAAAACACTGACTTTGGGAGTAACACGACCAGTGGCAGAGCTTCTTTCATTTTCTCCTCTAACTGACTCAATTAAATGCCTCTTTAGCTGATGTAGGATCTGCTGATAAGGCGGGTCACGGTCCTCTTATTAATGACGCTGCAGGATTTCCAGATACATCAGATAAACCACTGCATGTTGAAATGTCTTCCTAAAGTCATAAGCAACTTTCCCTTTGACCATTTCTACAACTATGAAGCAACCTAACATGCTGGTAAGCTGATGTTAAGCTTTAACCAAAGTTAGAAATTAGATGCATTTTTTTTCTAGACAATGCAGCTTCCTTTGATTTAAACAACAGCTGAAAACGATAAACGTCAATGAGCAGCTAGAAAACATTTGGCTATCATTTTGATGAGGGCCAATTGTGCTATGAGGTCTGTATCAGAAATTTAAAAAAATACTTGATGCACTATGTGCCATTAATTTTGTAGAAATGTAATCCTGTTTGTTTTTTTTTTCTTTGTAATAACCGTTAAGATTTGTAACTTATATGTGTATTTTAAATATTCATACTTGAATTGTAAACGGTTTGCTAAATATTGAATGGGCATTGGTACTGAATAGAGAAACAATGTGCTTAATTGACATGCTTTACCCAAAGATGTTTTAAAGAAACATATGTGCATACAGTATGTATGTGTGTATGTGTGTGTGTGCAGCCTGTAAAAAATAAATGATTTTGGTGCTATGGTTACTAATCGTGCAGTTACTGTATGTCATGCTATTATACTAATGCAGTATAAATAATAATAAAAATAAAAACACTTTCAGCAAAATCATGACCATCTGTTCATTTATTTTATATTGTAAATCTCATAAACCGTTATTTTACTCACAGTAAATGTAGTGGCATTTGTAATGGCTGCATTTAGCATTGACTTGCTGAAAGATGCAAGGCGTTCTCTGAAGAGGACATCTGGATGGGAGCATATGTTGCTCTAAAACCTACGTATCTACTTTTCATTGCTTCATGTTTCCTTTCCATCAGAAACACAAGCTTTTTGTCATAAAGGCTAATAACAAACCAGATGGTCACACTCCTCTTAAGCTCCAAGTGTTTGTGGTTTCACCAAAATATTTTAAAATCTTGGTTTTGTCTGACCACAGGACAGTTTTCCATTTTTCCCTCAGTTCCATTTTAAGACGAGCTTTGGCCAAGAGATGATTATGGCCTTTCTGTGTCACGTTCTCATATGGATTTTTCACTGCCCGGAAGAGCTTTTATCCCCATTTATGGATGTTACAGCAAACTGTATTTCTGGTGATTTCTGGAAGTGTTCCAGAGCACACGCAGTGATTTTTGTTACAGAACCGTGTCTGTTTTTAATTCAGATCACACACATCTGATGATTTTTGGCCTTATCCAGTGCCCACAGAGACTTCTTCAGAATTCTCTGAATCTTTTGATGATATGTGGTGTAGATGATGAGGTATTCAAAGACTGCGATTTTACACCGAGAAACCTTTGAACATCTGAAAGGCTTCACAAGATGCTGTTTTTACACTCGATCATGGCAGTGACTGTTTCCAATTAATCCTGTAAGATGTTTCTTCCAGGTATTTTAGTGACATTTACTCTCACAGCCTTTTCTTGTCCATGTTCCAACTTCTCTTGAGATGTCTTGCTGCCATCAAGTCACGAGTGAGTTAATATTTTTCACTGAATGCTAAAACTTTCAGCATGTGGTACATTTTCTGTGTTCTGTTTTGAAGAAAACATGATTTTTTTCAGATTTGAAAAATTTATTTATTTTTTTTTTAATTTTCTAAGTTCAAAATTGTGTTTGAGGCACTTTTTGGAAATGCTCCAGAAAGTATAAAAAATCAATGTCAAATATTTATTGATCATCCTGAACAAACAAACAATCACAAAAAAAAAGTGAATAAATTATTCACTTCTCGTGTCATAACTCGACCAGCTGGACACAAGATGTCCGCTGCATAACTGCAACGTTGAGTGCTCTGCAAGCTTTCACCTCACAGATGTGCAACTTGCATATCAGACCATCGTTGGCTTTCTAAGTAGTTATGATGTCATAAATTCATGTTCGTAATTATGAGTGAGATTCAAGGTGAGTGCAGAGAATCTGGTGTCCAACTGCGCATATGATCTCTGCGCTGAACGTCTGACTCAACGGGAAGTAGCAGCTCCATAAAATTTTGGGAATAAAATGTAAAGTCTCTTTTATTACTATAGAAGAGTTTCCTTCTGCCGGTTGGTTAATAAACAAGGCTGGCTGAGCGCTGGCGCTCACCACATCGTGGCTCCATGTGGGTTCACTTAGTAATGCCGGCTGAATTTACACAGCAGAGCTTTCAAGAGTTCAGTTCCACTCAAGGGTCACGTAAACACAGCAAATACCCTTTAAAGCAATTTCTCACTAATGTAGATGTGCTCTCGAGCTCTGGAAACAGACGTCAAATACCCAGCAACCTTTCAAACTCTAACATCAAATCAAAAGGAATTACGTCAGCCCTCTGAGCTTTGGACAGACGGAAAGTGGAAATTTAAATAGTCATCAAATTGAGTCTGGAATTAAAAAAAGGAAAAAAAAAAGGTGCAGGTACTCCAACTCAAGCAACAGGCAAACAGTTTACGTACAAGTCACTTTTACAGGGCTCATTGCACAGAGATAGCTCTGACATTAAATGAAAACAGATACTGTGGTCCCTCAAGAGTGGCTTTGATTTCTTGCCAAAAGGCTGTTTGGGTTCCTAAAGTCTAATCTAAGGATTTGGACAGGTCCTGAAGCACGACAACAACTCCACTCAAAAGCAGATTCCAGCGAAAAGAAGCAGTGATGAGACCCCCCCCCCCAGACTCTCCGGGCAAGGATCAAAGTCAGAAAACAGCGTCTGAGGCCTGCTTGTTGTGAGCATAATGCAGGCATCTATAACGACCTAGCTGACAAACATAAACCTGCACTTGAGAGTTCTCATAAAAGACACTAATGATTGATGTTTACCATGAAGCGCAGTCTGCTTTGAGGTAACGGCACAGACATTCCAATGTAGTCTGCAGCTGAAATATGCTCTGAAGGGTACGCATCCAGAAAGGAGCAGGGTGTGCACCGACACATCAAAACAACAGGCCAAATTTAATCTGATTCCATCTTCAGTGCCCGAAAGTTCAACGAGGGCACGTATAAGAGCCAACGCCAGAGATTTTGCTCTATTTGTGCTGCTAGATATGTAGCATCACACCTCACAACATCTTCTCCTACAGATATTTGATTAAAAAAGAAGTTAAGTGAGAAATTTAACAATACATTATAAAAATAGCGAAAGTACAGTGAATTGGTTAAATATGCACTCAGTGACACTCACCAGGTGGCCTGATGGAGTATTTATTTCTGACAATGAGTAAACATTACCCCCTAGTGTCCAAAATATGCCACTGCAGCTACTGTCAGACAGCTTGGAGGCAACCTCTTAAAGGTTTCTCACAAATTCCAGAAAGATTTATTAAAAAGGATACAATTATGTCAAGAATCACCATCAGAATTTTCCCTTGATATGCTTTTCTGAAGTTTGACTTCTCCATTGAGTATGGGGAGAGCTGCTGTATTTGCGTCAACATGGACTGGAACAAAAAGTAGCAGCCTGAAATACATTTAGCAGCATTGTATTTCTGCCAGCTACTTTTCTCCACCATTTTCAAACTGTCCCCGTGACCCTACTTAGTATTAAACGGGCATAGATGATGGATGGATGGATGGATGGATGGATGGATGGATGGATTATCAAACTGTATGGATGGATTGTTGCAACCCTAGACAGTATAAAGGCTACATACAAGCCCCTCTGTGATGTCATCACAGGGGATCCCCTGGTCAAAGGCAGTGTGAGGGGTTTCTGGATGATGCCATTTTTCTTACTATTTGAATCAAAAATATCTATAAATCATTGACAGTTATCTCTTCCCTCCCCCTCCCTCCAATGCCCCCAAAGGAAACACTCTCACCAAGATTTTCCCCCACTTCATTGAGCACTAGCATGAGTCTGTTGGTGATTGGCTGGACCAATGTCTGGAGAGCTAGCTGTCCCAATTTTGTTCATTTCCAGGGTTTAGTATAAAGACTGTTTCTTCTTCTTTTTGTTTTTTTTTTTCCTGCAGAGTACTCATGAGATGGGACGTGAGCAAATGTTGAGGATATATTTACTGAATGTGACAAAAAGTGTTTCTGGGTTAGAAATTGCCCACCATTGCTTACCCTACCTTACCTTAACCTTCAGTTTAAACAGGGGGATAAACAAGCCTGGCATTTCATTGGAACATATGCTCTGACTAAACACCCCCCCCCCCCCCCCCCCCCCCCAACTACTGTAGAACTGCTTATGGTGATCTATGCCATATTATCTTCAAAGTAATGATTATACTTTCTTAGGTATTAAGTAACAGCTCAGAAGTCACTCCACAAGTTCACCAAAAGTACAATGCAACTAAATTGATTACATCTGCAATTGCAATGCACTTGTCACTCAAAAAGGGCCAAATTATACTTAAATGTATAATTTAAGTTGATGAGGTACATAACAACTCACCCCTGTACAATGATCATGGGTGTGACATCTATCTAAGGAGAGCAAAAGCATTTTTTGTCCCATCCATCCATCCATCAAGCCATCCATCCAGTCCTATACAGGGTCACGGGGATCTGCTGGGGTCTATCCCAGCTCTCTTCAGGTGAAAGGCAGGGGTCCACCAGGTGTACCAGAGTGTTAGCATGGACCTTGTGTCTGCTGTAACAGCTGGACATTTTAACATGGGGACTGATGGAAAATGACTCACTTTTGGAGACACCCCCTCTGCTCTGTTTCAGACGCTATATCCGAGGTACACGTTGGAGGAGACAACAAAAGGAAGTTTCAGCATTACAAGTTACAGCAAAGCACAAAAAAAAAAAACAACCCTACACTGCCAACTACAGTTTGAGCATTATGATTACAAAGCAAGTCTAATAACTACGACACGGCTGGCTTTTAACGTACCAACTCTGCATTGGTGTGCTTCAGGATGATGAATCAAGTTTTACTGTCCTTAGAAAACTCAAAAGGTTTACCATCTTTATATCTTATGCATGCAGTATATTTTCAAAATGCCACAAAATTATATAAACGTCCCAAATCTACTGCTATGATGGTCTGGAGTTTAGAATGCAACTATACAGAATTAAAACATTAATAACAGCTCAGTTTCAGATAAATGTCTTGCTGAATCATTGCAGTCCTCTCATACTGCCGGACCCTGAACCTGCGTCTGGGCAATCCGTTTAGATGTCAGTCACCAGAAATGTTATTATTATTCACACATTTGCAACAATATTCTACAAGAATGTCATATTACAACCTATATATTGATTAACAAAATACTATTTTAGATCATCATATAAGTCTTTTCTGTATCTTATTTTATAGTTTACTAATCTTACACATTAGCAAGTGTATTTATTTTCACTGAGAGCAGACACTTATGAACTTTTCTGTACATTTGTTAGGTTGTTATGATGCGTGACCACCAGATGGCAGTAAAGCACTAAAAAGCGTTTGCCGTTACCTCCATAATTTTGTCTCCACAGACTCTAACATACACACACACTCACTGGCCAGTTTTTTTAGGTAAACCTGTTCAACTGCTTGTAAACACAAATCAGCCAATCATGCGGCAGGAACTCAATGCACTTAGGCACGTAGATGTGGTCAAGACAACTTGCTGAAGTTCAAACTGAGCTTCAGAATGGGGGAGAAAGGTGATTTTAAGTGGGTTTGATTGTGGCACCAGCCAGATGGGCTGATCCGAGTATTTCAGAACCTGCTGATCTACTGGGTCTTTCTCACACAGCCATCTTTAGGGTTCACAGACAGTGGTCTGACAAAAAGAAAATATCCTGTGAGCGTGAAAGCATGGATCCATCCTGGCTTGTATCAACAGTTCAGGCTGCTGCTGGTGGTTTAACAGTGCAGGTGATATTTTCTTGGTACAGCTTGAGCCGTTTACGCTTTTGATGTTTAAATGATGCTCAGTTGATGCTGAGTATTATTGGTGATCATGTCCATCCTTTACGACCCCAGTCTACCCATCTTCTGATGGCTGCTTCCAGCAGGTTTATGCACAATGTGACAAAGTCCAAAATCACCTCAGACTGGTTTCTTGAACATGACAATGAGTTCAGTGTACTCCAATGACCTCTACAGACATTGAGGACCTTCAGTTTGTGGTGGAAGGGGACGTTCAGCTGACAAAACCGCAGCAACTGTGCGATGCTGTCATCTAAACACACAGCTTATGTGCAAGAGTGTGTATACATATACACACACACTGCATACATATATACATATAAAATCAGGAATCCGGAGTCACTTTACCCAGTATGCTTTGTTTCACACATGCAATTTAACGCTTGACAGAAAAAAAGCAGGAAATATCCAGTCTCCAAACTCAACAATCCTTGAGATTTTCCCAGTGAAAGTTTTTGCTCTCTGAGTTTTTTTTAAATGCACGCTCCCATGCAGAACACATCGTAAGGAGGAACAGTTGGCCTCGAACAGTATGGATTTCATCTTTTGATGTGCTGTTGAAACTGCAGATGATTTTGCATGTATCTCGGCTGCCAGCTGGGATGTGAGTACTTTAATGCCCCATAATTCAAAGTGCCAACACTTTCTGCCACCAAAGAGTCTACAGTGAACCTGACAGCCAGCACTTTTGAAGGAAATCGCGTCAACTTTGACTTTAACAGCCTGGGACTGAATGAGGTCATTTTTAAGTATCGTATTACTTATCGACGGTGTCCATTTTGTAACAGCTGCAGCGATGTGTGGGGCTCTGCGGCCTTGGTCCAAAGCTGACCACCTCTCTGCTGCACCAGTGTTGGGTGGTATGCTGTCAGACCCGGGCATGGTCCAGCTGGAGGTGGTATGCAGGGGAGTGGGCAGTTAGCGTCGGACCCCTGGGGTGTGCAAGTATGTGCCAATGGCACACATGCACATGTGCTGTGGTGAAAAACTGACCTAAATTCTTTGATCCGTGAACGTGAGAGTCTGGTGTGAATCACACGTTGAGGCTCACAATGAACAGAACCCTCGCGCCCTTGAAGGATTTCTGCTCAGGCATCTCTCTTAATGCAGTACAGCCAGGGGGGTCATCTTGCACGTCATACTGTATTATTGTAGTTTGTTTCTTTTTTTTAAACCCCATCGTTGAAGCGATGCATCTGTTGCAAAGACAAAGCGGTACTTCTCAGAGCGAAGCGGCCCTAAAAGCCTGCCGACTGTCATTTAGGAAATGCACACATTATGACCGGTGGCAGTGTTTTTGTTGCAGAAAATACTTTCCCACTGTAAAACTTCAGCCTGCTAAGCAGCCTGGAAAATGTTGCTCCATGTCAGCATAGTTAGACTGACTGAGGCAAACGCCAGACACACTGAGCCGTTGCTCAACTGTTGTGCGTGAAACTAGCAGACAGAGCCCTCCAGAACAAGGAGGAGGAGAGGGTGGGGGGGGGGGGGGGATTATTTCTAACAGCTTAACACTTCAGTGAAAGAGCTTTGCCGGATATTTTTACACAGATTTTGTGGCTCACCAGGATATATTACACCAACATAATGTCCCTTTTGTTTTTTGGTTTTTCACACTTAAGAGGCCGGTGAGATATTGTGTATTTTATTTAATTTTCCGAACCTTCACTTAACTAGTAAATTCCACTCAGATTGAAAATAAATTCTCTTCTGCGTTGAAGTCCCGGTCGTAGACTGAAACTACAACTGCACCAACAAGAGTCATGTGATGAAGAGGACAACGGACCATTCAAGAAAACTCCACATTCTTTCGAGGTTTGACGCATCGTGTGAAAAAGAAGCGATGTATGAAGAGGATGCCTGTGGTCACAGCTGGATTCTTGTCAAGGTACCTCAGACAGATGATGTCTGCTTTTCCTAACTCAACTGTTCTCCAGCTAGCAGCCTGCTTCCTTTCAGACTAGAGCAACAGAATACACGTAAAACACCTAGAACTCGTTCTAGGTGTAGTCTGGACCACAGACTGCATAAAACGAACTGGACAAACAAGCTGTGAAACCTCTGAAGAGTGGTTTTGGAATGTCTCTTTTTCTTCTTACTGGAAGGCTCCATGTTGGTGGGAAATGATGCGACTCAAGCCTGGCTCATCCAAAAATTGGCAAATTTGCAAAAAACGAGGCCCGGAAGCCAACAGTCTTGGTTGGCTTAGTTTATGGCAGTTTATGATCCTAACAAATGTTCATTTGGAACATATCTGTCCGAGCGTCCTCATTTCAAATATCGCCATCCGTTATGATTACTGCAAAGGCAGCTGTCCCTGAGCCAAGCCCACCGGCCGAGGTCCACAGTGGAGGCCCGAATGATGGACGGTCCCATTGCAGCTCTGCTCATCCTTGTTTCAGCCCTGGCAGCGCTTCTTTTAGATGTTGTTGGCTAATGGTCCAGTTTGTGAACTTGGAAGGGTCCTGAAATGATCCAAGGAGATGGTTTCTCAATCCGAAGGACCCAGCTCAGATTGTGTCGATCTACAGATTCAGGGTTTGCTTTCTAAACTAAAAACATTAGATTTGAGATTACTTTATTGATGTAATCTCAAATCTTTAATCTCACCCTGGTTTGTAGCCTACTGTGCTTAAGCTTTGTTGGATAAAGTTTTTTTTTTTTTTCCAAAGCTTTGTGGCAGATGTTCTTCACTTCTTTTTTCCTGCAAGTTATGCCAAGTTATTTCCAGTTGCTGTCCTTGATGATATTACGTTTGGTGAATGGCAAGTGAAAATGAAGTGTGTTTATTTGCATGTAGAAGGTCAGGTCTGATTTCTCTGGATTGTGTGGGTGCACGTTTTACTGGCGGGTGTGAACACACATGGCCAGGTGCTGACGACTTGTGACCTGGCCTCATGTACTAACCTGGCTTGCGTTTGGATGTAATAAAAGTGAAATGAATGTGAAAGCAAGCGGTGCTCCAGGCACATTTCATGGCTGACGCATGAAGTTCCAAACATTAGGAATCATTCACTCAACCATCTGTATCCCACCTCACACGAAAGTATGGTATCAATTCAGCGCCATACATGTTGTGACTCAAAATCTATTCGGCCTCATCTAGCATCGCTAATTTTTCGGTCATTAAATAATTTACTTAATGTAGACACATGAGTCTAATGGCAACAATTTCTCAATAAACCAATTACTCAGATCATATAAAATAATGCGTAAAATGATGCAATCCAGAGCCTATGACAGCTTTGGCAGAATCAGAAGGAAGCAGGTTTTTAGGGACCACTGTGATTTTTTTGGCCCATGATGATGACGGCCGTCAGCTGTTTTAAATTTTCAAGAGCTGTCCTCTTGGAACTCTGTGATGAGTTGGGTCAGACAGAGAAATGAGGAGAAGCTGAACATGACCTGTTTCCTTTACAAGTGCTGACAACACTGGGTTTCCTAATCACCTGCACACATTGTTAGAAAAGGCGCCATCTGAACACGAATTTCTGTCTATAACAGGAAGAATGTCCATTCCATCAACATGCAAATATGTGACCCACATATTGATTTTTGTCTTTCAGCTGATGCAGTTCCATAGTAACAATGCTCAGTGCCACATGAACTTTGGTGTACGTTTTCCCAGTAATGCCAAATCCGACTGCTTTTCTGACACCTCACATTAGCATCCAACTTGTCATTAAGTCACGTGTGCGTGGACCGTGGTGGGTCCATGGATCTGTTGCTTCTGCAAGACCTCTGGATTGGCAGGACGTAGCCTCTGACTCTGATCGTTTCAGCATGAGCGGATGCTGAATGCTGGCGTGTTTGTGTTTGTTATAATTACAGGATACATGACAAGTAGTTGTTAAGGCCCGTGGCCTGTCCTTTTGTTCTTGATTGTATTTCAAGTTGCAGGTGGCTGACCTGCTAAATCAGCTGTGCTGTTGCTCGTCTAGGATTGGCCATACGGCCTCGTCTTCCTCCGCCCGTCTGAAGCTTGCCGTCCTGACGCAGGTCGTCTCTTTAAATCTTATCACTCCAGTTCTCTTGTGCGGCTGGTTCTTACACTGAGCAGCTTGCCGCTCTGTTAAACTTTTGAGGCCGTTTTTTATTTTGAGAAACTTTGTCAGCTGGTTGTGCTGTTTTGGTCTGGGCTGATAACTGGATTGCTTTAGTTGTTTAATTTTTTTTGGTCCTCTTTTTGGGTTGATTGCCAAATTTTTGTCAACATTCTTGCCTACTGGTGCCAAATCCTATTTTCTAGTTGTTTCTGTTAGTTAAACCATACAATAAATAGCTTTTTCTTTTAACCAATTCCATTTGGTTCATTTATGTTACTTCCCTGTTTCCTTTACCTAGCAGGTAATATCATAGTGAATAAAACAATGCCAAAGTCAATGTAAATTGATTTGTATTTCCTACATATCTTGATGCGAATAGCAGTCTGAATTGATTCCTGAAGCCCGATTATGCCTTTGACATAGGAACTACACATGTAGGCTACATACAGTCATGGAAAAAATGATTAGACCACCCTTGTATTCTTCAGTTTCTTGTTCATTTTAATGCCTGGTACAACTAAAGGTACATTTGTTTGGACAAACATAACGATAACCACAAAGATTGCTCATAAGAGTTTTATTTAAGAGCTGATATCTTACCATTTTCCATGGTTTTCTTGATTATAACCTAAATCACTTAAGTTTTTACATCAATAGCTATGGCGTTGTACTGCCAAAAACACTGCTTTTATGCATTCAGTGTTTTCTTTTCTGTCTGTTTTAGTCACATGATGACGTTTAGTGGTACCAGGTATTAAAATGAACAAGAAAGTGAAGAAAAAATGTTGGTCTAATAATTTTTTCCATGACTGTATACGACAAACATTATTGTCGGTGTTTCTACTTGTCAGTTGTCAGTTGAGTCACTCTGTAATTACACCTCCAAACACTAGGTGGCAATGCAGGTTTGTTTTTTTTTTTTTTTTCTCCAGAGCTGAAGCTAGCTAGCAACACTGAGCTTCCTTTTGTTTACTACTGATATGTGATTTAGACATAACGTTCAACACATGAAGCAAATAAAGATGGCGTTGATGAAAGTTGGGGATCAATAACTGGCACCCTTATCACAGTACTGTGATCTGTTTCTACCCGGCTTGAAAACGACAAAAGAAATAGTGGCAAGAAGGACAAAGGAGAATAATGTTACCATTGGGACATTTGTTAGTGGTCTGCGTCGATGTGGCGTGTAATAACATTTGAAGGGAGGTGTACATCATGGAGCGGTGTCGCTCATGGTGTTTGGTTCCCTACAATGACGTATATACGCTGATGGTTCAACACTGAACCATAAACCAGGTTTTAGGAGTCCTGAGTCTGCTCACAGGTCCTGGTAATTTACCAAGACCTGCAGGGATCAGCACATCTCTAGATCTGATCTGAAAACTATAACTGACGATCATATTTCTGCAAAAAAGTCAAAAACGTCTTTGCTTATATGCCCTCAACAAGTCTCCAGTGAAATGCAGTTTTACTGCATGAACATGAACATACCTGAAACTGTCAACTTAAATGAACGCTGACATTTACTAGAGGTTGAGACAAAACAGCGTGTCAATCTGACCCGACAGTGGCAGATGAGACCATTTGGAAGTCATTTATGTCCTGTTTTGCACTGATCCGTAACCTTGCGGGGTTAACTCACATCAGTCACCTGCTATGAGAGGTCTAAATGAGAGGATTAAAAAAAACAACTAAAGATACAAAAGAAAGATGCAGACCCTGTACAAGAAAGAAGTGGGAAATTCCTTCAAATGTCTGTTTCACACTTTATCATCGAGACTTTTGTCATGATTATCAATCATTCTGTCTTTGCACAGGGGTGGGATCATGTTTAACTCACTTGAAACAAGAAGCCCCCCCCCCCCCATCATCCAGCTACTCAGTCTTCAAAAGGCCCACAAAAGCCCAACAATGTCCTTTGCCCCAAAACATCTCCACCCCCTCCGTCTACCTGTGGTAATCAGGAGTCAGCGCGAGCGCCGCTGCGTCGTGTTGAACGGCTCTTCCTGTCTGGATCTCAGACACTGTGTGCTCCTCTGGTCGTCTGTGTGAGTTTTTGTGTTTGAATGTGTGCACTTCAAACACACTCAAGTATGCTCACAATCTGTCACTCTCTAATACATAATTACAGACACGTTGGTACAATGAGTCTATTAGCACAGCGAGAGGGGCTCTTCTGGCCGTCTGTCTCGTGATGGGGCCACTCGAGCGCAGACCAAACCACTTCAGTGGTGTAATACAATAAGCCAATGACGGTCTTTTAAACTCTCCAACCTCCACTTGATATCCTGAAGACCATCATATTCTATCGGAGAGAGTTTTTACTTTATGTTCAAATGCTTTTGCAGTCCTCTGCATGAAGAGAGGGAACACAAAACTGCGTGATCGAAAGGTAGATGGAGGGCTTTCAGACACGTTTTCATTTTTAAACAAGTGACGCTTTCCTCTTCCCCCCCCCCCCAACAGGTGTCACAGGTCGTGTGGAGATGAGCTCTTGATTGCGACGGGTCGCTTGGATGCAAAAGTTCCGTCGAGGAATATACGATTCTTATCCCATTTGCGCCTGAAAAGATTTCAGCCTTTTCAGTGACGCAGCAAAAAGATGTGGTTAATCCATGGGTGTATCTTTCAAAAACAGCTCTTTGTTCAAAGCTGACATTCTGCGAGTCGCCTACAATTGCGTCATCTGAAAAGCAGTGAAAAGCATCACTTAAACTGATCCAAGATTTTCATGTTTAGACGATAACAACTGTTCTCTTAAGGAAAGAAAAGCCTTCAAACCCATAATTACAACAATGGATGTGCTCTACAAGTGATTAAATTAGTGTCTGGAGCGCTTAAAGTGAAGTTGTGTAAATAAACATAGATAAAATAAAACGACATGTAGAACATGGATAAAGGGCCCCATAGAGCAACTCCTGTGAATTCTGAAGCTATAACGAAGACAGCCCCCCCCCCCTTTTTTTTTTTTAGAGGATTACTGTAAATGACTTTAAAAGGTAAGAATTTAAGATATTTTTCTCCGTGACTTTCTCTGTAGCCAAAAAGGGTGTGAGTGCTGAGAATCAGTGGAACAAAAGCGGACCCACTGAGTCATAAGATAACTGTCTGCTTTTCTGAAACCAGAAGAGCCAAAATGCATCTGAATTTTCATTTCCTAATTGTACAGATCAGTCTTTTTGTCACCTTAACCACCTTCTGTAATCTTGCCTCCGGGCCATTCTTCGCATTTTGCACACGGTCTTCCCAGACAGTGCTGAGTGCCATATAATTTGCAACACAAGGAAGATTCACAAGCCCTTCACATGTCTTGGTGGCAGTGGGATTAATTCAGTTTTAGCGCTCCATCTGGTGCTGCAGCTCAACGACATACTCTACCCAGCTGCTTCTGACACATTTATTGGCACAGAGCGAAGCACCAGTGGCCACTCTGACCAGACTGTCTGTCAGTTGCCGTAAGGATTAAGATTCACCCTGCATTAATTGGCCCAGATGACTTGTTATACGCATGATTAGATGTATTTCTAATTGGACGGTCATGCTTTAGTGTTAACCTTTACATTATTCATTTATGGCCTTCTCATTTTCTTCATCTCTGTGATCACTCTTGATCAACTGGAAGTGTAAGGAAAGTTTAAAAGGCGCTTTTCATAACTGGGAATTACAAAGTTTTTCCCAGTAAAACATGGAGGAGTGAGAACAAAGATAAGACGAGACACGAGAGACAAAAGCATACTGTATGAGCCATTGCTATAAGTTTGTCTTAAAGTAGCACAAATAATTGTTTTTTTTTCCATGTTAAACTATAACTGTACTTTTAGGACGTGTCTGAACAAGAGTCCGCTGAGCTCCAAACTGAAAAAGCTTATTTTGTGTTGCTTTAATACAGAAGACGTCAGTGGCTTATTAAAGGAACCACTGGAATCGGTGCAGTGTAAAAATTGGGGGAGTGAATGTAAGGAGCCAGTAACGGTCTCTGGCCTGAAGACCTGAGGGTAAGTCTGAAAAACATATTGACCTTCACACTGCAGAGTCCTTAAAGTTAGAACCATAACTTTAAAATGAACTGGTAGCCAATGAAGAGATTAAAGGTGGGGTAGGTGTTCTTTTTTTGCAGCACTTTTTACAATATTGCCTGAAAACCTTTTCACATTCCCATTGCACCCACTGAAATAAAATGTTTGCAAAAAAAACTAAACGTTTTGGTCCAGTCTAGAGGGTATAATCAGAGAAAAACTCTGACCAATCAAAATAGTGATCATCACTGTTTTGATTGGCTGCCTAATACGTCCATCAAATATCAGTGCATTCCCACCCACCCCTCCCTCCCTCCTTGCGGTTCATGTAGTCATGAATCATGTGAAGGCGTGGTTTCGAGGGGTGAGCTGAAGAGGAGGAGGCGGAGCCTTTGGGAGGAGGGAGTGAGTGTATATTTTAAAAATCTCACTTGAGTTGGATTGATGGAACCGTTTTTTCAAAGAACACCTACCCCACCTTTAAAAAAAAATAGGTGTGATCTCTCTGATTCCAATCAGGAGTCTTGTTGCAGTGTTTTACCTCTTTTTTTTTGTTGAGACCAGTTAAAAGCATATTTGTTTGATTAATCAGCATAAGATATAAAAGCATGGATACTCTCCAATTCAAATGTAAAAAAGATATCCAATGAATTATCCAGAATAATTTTTCTATTCAGTTCAAATCAGGGTCACCAGTTACAAAATGTTTTTCAAGGAGAAAAATTACTTTTGAAGCAGCAGTTTAGAATTTCAGTATAAATTGATCAACACTGAAATTGACACCCACACTGATCAAGAATTTTTTTTAAATACATATTTTAAGGCCTCTTTCATTCCATCAGCGTCTGCAGATGCTGTGCTGTTCAGACTACAGGACTTGTTGAGTTGCAGTCAAAGAACTGAACTTGTGTTCATACTAGGGATGCAAGATGATATTGGTGATACTGAAAAATGAAACATCAGCATTGGCATAAAATATCCATGGTCCCATTTATTATTTTTTCTGCTGAGCACACCATGAGCATGACAAGGTTAAAAAAAAAAAAAAGACAGCCGTCATTGTGTTGACGACTGTAAAAAACAGACAAACCAAAGATGCTTTGTGGAGATTTAAAGTGTCGGAAAGTGTTTAAGTCACTGTTTACAATAAATATTTAACATGGGTCAAGCGAGGTTGAATAAAACTAACTCTTTAACACTGCTAATTTAATAACTCATCTTAAGAGCCGTCATCCAGGGCAAGTATGAGGAATTTTTGAAGATCAAACAAGGGAAAGAGACTCCCACGAGAAAACGCTATCAGCAGTCACTATCAACTCTCTTCATGCTTCAAAAGTATGACTGTGACCACCCCGGGGCAAAAGTCATCACTCAGAAACTCCTGGAATTTACATGTAAGTTCCAGTAAGCTGCAGTAGTTTTCTTATTTCATTATGAGAATGTGTTTGCATCAGTCCCATCACCATAATGATTTAATGTTGTCAGTATTAAGTACTGCATCAGAAACATGGGTGGATTATATTGGCAATCTGCAAAAATTAGTTTAAAAATATCACATATCAGCAAATAAGATAGTTCACACTTTGGTTGATGGGTAACTGACAGCAACTCGGCCACCCAACTGGTCTCCAGACTACACTTCAACAAAAGCACACGCAGGAAATGAGGTGCAACCACATGAAAAACAGAAGTTTTTCCACCAGAGATTAACCAAGCAGTGCAAGTTGTTTGTGATGATTTGCTCAATCCACAAATGCAAAAATAAAAAAATTAAGACCAGTAAGGATTAGGTCAGTCCACATGGGCTGCTACAGATTGTCTGCGCTACAGAGGGAACTGAAGACAAAAAGAAAAAAAAAAACTCATATTGCAACCGTGATGTGTCATGCCTCATTAAATGTGTACAGCATCTCCAGCTTCCTTTGCAGCTTTCCCTTCATGTTTCTCCTCCCCACAGCGACCTCACTCCATGCCCTGTTCTGTCAAAGGCTGTAGCTCAACTGGGGAGTCACCTGATGGTCCTAGATATTTGGCATGTGAGATAACCTTCCATTGTCTTCAGTGGCTTGGTGACATGTCGCCGAGTATCTTTCACGAATCTTTGAGTTAATCACACAACAATTGAGTTGTGAAATCAGGTTTGAGATCAGGTGCCTGAAAGCAGTCTAAATGGAGGTAGTTTTCTTGATTTCTGTCAAGCAATCAATTATGTCTGACAATTTATGAAACTCAGTCTTTTATGAACAGTACAGATAATTATTGTTAGCATAAACATGACATCAGATGCTGCTGAATTATCCTATGATCTGCCCACATGGGCGAATATACTTCAAGAACATTAAGGGCCTAAATAAGAACCCTGAGGGACTCTATATGACTCCAGTGACCCTATTTCTCAAGATGCTGTGAATAGTGTTGGAGGCAGACCCAATAAAACCAGAACTGTGAACCATCCAGAGAGTACACCGCCATTATAATACACTTTGGGTGAATTCCAATTCCCCCCGAACCTTAATCTCAACCCTCAATCTAAAAAATGCACACTCCCATGAAGTGCAAGTGCTGTCCCGATTCTTAGAACGTCAAGTTGCAGGACAAGTTTGAGGGCTGTATCACCTTCAATATTGAGATTCTCCAGCACCGCCCTTGGGGGTAAGGGCTACCCAGAAGGCATTGCGTATTTTTGCCGAGACATCTTCAAAAAGGATTGCATCGAAAAAAGCTAGCTATGAATGTGAGCATTTTTGTAGTTAATAAAGATATAAATGTTACGAAACCATCATATATAACCACCTTATTGTCATTATATATATAATTACCTTATTTTCCTACTCATTCTTCTTCATCGTTGTCGTTTTCTTGACAGAGTGGACTTAGCTTTGGCGTAAGGCCGCCCCCCACAGTCTGAAGACGTAGCTGCACTTAAGGGGTGTCCCATTTCTAAGTCACAAGATGGCCTTTTCACTAACTTTCGAGGGCCAAGATTGAGGGTTATGGGCAAGGGTTGAGATTGAGAGTTAAGGGAAGAATTGGAATTGGCCCTTTGACTGGAACAGCTTCAGTTGAGTGAATTTATGAAAACTGGACTGAAATGCACCACTAATGTTGTATTGCATCAGAAAAGAAATTTGTTGCACAGCTACAACCTCTTCCGAAAATGGATGGGAATTTGGATATGGTAGGGCTTGATTGGTGGAAAGGATCCAAACTGGATTTCATAAGTACTGGTTCAACATTTTTCCTACAAAAACAAAGGAAAAGAAAAAACTGAGACAGAGTCATATTTACAGTCCCCCCCCAATGCATGGGCCAATTGAAGCAAAGAAAACTAATATGTAATTTTATGATGGTCTGTTTGAACAAAAACATGAGTAAAATTTTCAGACATATTCAACTTCAATGTGTAAATTTCCTATTTTTTTAGCTTCACTTTACCAAGTGGTTCTCATAGCAACAAACATCAAGCACAAATGCCTCAAAAACACCGTTGTTTTCATAGCTCTTATCTAGTTCGGTGATAAAATACTTTTCAAGGCAATTTTCCAGTATGAGGCCATGCAAGCATGTTTGAAGAAACCGAGGCCACACAGAGAGGCCACTGGAGTGTTGCGCTGATGCTTTGTTTGATATGCACGCCATAGTCAAAGCAAAAGGCTGCGTTGGTAGCCCCCTGTCACACCTTTGCACCTTCTCTCATCTTGAACCATTGTTGCACGGCTCTTCAATGACATGCTGACATCCCTACATGAGTCCGCACACAATGAGATTTAAAGGATCCCTTTTCTCTGTGAGGAGATAGGCCCGTAGACCAAGACAAAGGCTTCAAACTATCCAAATTATCTCTTCTGGGTGTTCCTCAATAGGTATTATAGCTATCTAAGCGAATCATCTTAAATGCTTATCCTGTGCATGTCAAAGCAAAAAAGTCTTATTGTGCAAAAAGTTCATCACGACAGCAGAAAGTTGGACTTTTTTCTTCTATTGCCAGCTCGTAATTTTTATGTTGGCACACACACTCACTATATATCCAAGAATGTTACATAAATGTTTGATCATCGCATGAATGCCGAGCAAGATAGTTATTAGAGCCGAAGGTGGAATTTTTCTTCCATCTGATTTATATCAGGTGTAAGACCACGGTCGGGTAATTTGCCTGATAGAAGCATTTTTATTATAGTGTTCAAGCCGCGTGCAAATGACAGGTCTGCTTTACAGCAGTTGTGGACTGGAGTTTACCTCTCTTTTGTGTACAGTTGATTATTCAGGAATGTTTGTTTAGACTCACCCCCTCCTTGGGAGCTCCACCTGGAATTTGAAACAGCACCCAAGATGAAGATGAGCTCTGAGATACACGGGACGACAAATCTACAAAAAAAAAAAAGTTACACTAATCAGAGGCTTAATGTGCTTAATGCTTATACATACCAAGTATTTGAAAGTGAGACATTTTTCCATTTTATGAATATTAATCACTCCTCACTTGGGACATAAACAGCAACAGGCTGGAAGAGTAAGTGGTGTAAAAAAAAAAAAGAAAACCTAGAGGAACATCTTGAAAGTAAAAAGGGTAACTGGCAGCAGGTCAGTGATACAATTAGATTATTTTCAATAAAGGTAAAAATAATCCAAAGCTTGTCATCTGCAGTATGTTACCAAAGGAAAACAAAATATATCATCAAGAGATTGAGAATCTGGAGAAATCTCTGTGTGACAGGGGTAAAGAGTAGAGGTCTTCACGGGTCCACTTTTATGGACCCGAACCCAAATGGACCCGTGAAAATTTGACCCGAGACCGACCCGACCTGAGCTATTATCATAAGTCCAGGAGTCCGAACCTGAATGGACCCGGAACCTACCCAACCCGAGTCTTTAGTTTCCGACCACGAACCGAACCGAGTTACCTGAATAGAACCGAGACAATCCAGCCCATAGTTCTTCATTTAAAAAGTTGTCTAGCGTTGAATGAAACTTGATTTTCTTACCTAAAGTTGTCTTCTTATACCGGTTCAGTTGCTACATAGGCTACGTGATGGAAACAACAATAAATCCACGTCATTATTTTCTTTGTGGATACAGACGCTATTGTTAGCAACTGCTAACGCTAATAGCCTACACCGGTCATGACGTGTCGTAAATATGTTCTCTCATCCAACGTTGTCATGTTGGCGATCCGTTGTGCTTTACAGCTGCCGGGCTAACCGCTAATAACACGCTACGGCAACACGATTGTTTCATGACAAACACGTTAATGAATAATTAATTTAACTGCCCCGAGTCCTGACATTAGCTGCCACCGCCAATATCTTTACCTCTCTGGAGTAAACGCGGACCCAGCCTGTCAGAGAGCACCAGCCGGACCCAAGACTAACTGTACCAATTCCGACCCGAACCCGGAGTCACGTCTTTTGAATGGACCCGAGACCCGATTCAGGTTGGATCGGAACCTCAGGTTTTTGGGTTGTTCCGAAGACCTCTAGTAAAGAGTAAAACTCTGTATTCATCAGTCTTTGATCTCCTGACGACTACTCATCAACAACAGGCCTTCTGTAATGTTTACTGCATGGGCTCTGCAACGCTTCTGGAAACCACCGTCTAAAAACAGAGTTTGGTCTCATCCAGATCTGCAGTTTAAAGAAGCTGCCATATGTCAGTGTTCCTCAGTTCAAGTCCTCGGGGGGCTGCTGCACTGCATGTTTCAGATTTTCCCCACTCCAACGCTCCTGATTCAAATGGATGGATCACCATCAGATCTGTTAATGACCTATTCATTTAAATCAGGCGTCTTGGAGCAGGGATGGATCTAAGAACGTCCAAGGCAGTGCCCCCCCCCCAAGAAACACTGCCAACTTTTCTGGACCAAAGCTCACTTAAAACTGGCCGAGGCAAAGTGGAAATCTGTCCTGAGGTTCAGATGGGTTGATATATGAGATTCTTTTTGGCATCCATGAACACTGTGTCCTCCAGACTATAGAGGAGAGAGACTGTCCATCTTGTCATCAGCCCTCAGTTCAAAAGCCTGTTTTTCTGATGGAAAGGAAGTGCATTAGTGCCTATGGAACGGGCAGCTTGCACATCTGGAATACGCTCCCATCCGGAGAACTCTTTTTTTTTTTTTTTTTTTCCAAGGAAGGCCTCGTGTCTCTCAGCAAGACGATGCTGATCTACATACTGCATCCATGACAAAAGACACATTGAGACAAGCTGAACTGGCCCAACTGCAGTCCAGACGTTTCACAAAGTGGAAACATTTGGTGCACGACGAAATGAAAAATACGACAAAGACAAGTAGGACTGGTGAGCAGCTCCATTCCTGTATCAGACAAGAACAGGAAAACATTCCTCTCAAGGAGGGGATGCTACACATTTTCACACATTTTCCCTTTTTGATTGACAGAACATGAATAGAAATGTGGACTTATTTGATCCTATGCCGGGGAATTAAAGTATTGCAGCAGAAATGTTAAAGTACAGCATACTAAAAAAAATAAGATATACTGTATGTGATATACAGATTTTCAAATGTACAGGCTATATAAAGAATAAATAATGGTCCAAATTATCAAATGTTTAGGCTGTGAAATGTGAAGCCTATGCCACATATAAATCATTGAATGTACAGTTGTGTAGCTCCCTTATTTAAGCAGGACCCAGTTGGATTTCAGACGCTCAGCATTTTCTTTGCCCCAGCCAGGGTTTTTTCCCGGGTAGTATACTGCCTCCATTAAAAGTCAATGCACCGTGATTTCTCAGCAAATCCATGCTGCAGACTCCTGCAGTTTGCACAAAGCCGGTCCATATATTGCATGTGGTCTGAAAAAAAAGAAAAAAAAAGAAGTACAGCCCCTCCAGGTTGTACAGATGGAGGGAAAACGAGTCACAGTCACAGGACTGGTGAGTGTTGGTGTTAATTTAATGTTCAGCAACAAAAGCATTCTAATCATTTTCCACCCAGAATGATTTTATTTTTCAAGGACGGATGCTGTAAACAACATGTTGCTTAAAGTCATTATGTCCCTGACCCTCCACAATAACTCACCACG
Source organism: Hirundichthys speculiger (assembly GCA_018398805.1). Lineage (NCBI taxonomy): Eukaryota > Metazoa > Chordata > Actinopteri > Beloniformes > Exocoetidae > Hirundichthys > Hirundichthys speculiger. The sequence goes on from JAGFBZ010000163.1 coordinate 870,473, forward strand.
TTGCTTTCTTAAAAAAATGAAAGCTAAGTGGGACTTTGTGGCTCTGTCTAATTCAAACACTGTATATTAAGTACAAAAAAACAAACAAGAAAAAAAGCACTGAGATGAATAAATGCCAGATCTGCTCAAGAATGCTAATAGGTCATAATCATTTCTGCATTTGGACAAATCTGATGAAAAAGGCCACTGCGCTGGCCGACCTCTGATGTTCTGATGTGTACTTTCCCCTGACTTGGCAGCTGCAGACACAGGAGAGCTTTAATAAGAATGATCTGACACGAGTATAAATACTTTCCAAGGGTAATTGACCTTTTTCCTGGACACACACGCCAACATCAAAAGGGTATATCCTCCAGGCTCCAAGGGCCACTGATTAAACACATTTTTAGAAGTATTTCCCTTCCATTTCCAGGATAGATCTGGCTTTGGGATATGAGATGTGTTTCATTAAGTTGTAAAATAAAAATGTAGTCCCGTGTGGGTGCGCGCACTGCGCCGAGAATACAGAATGCGCACGTGTGCCATTCATCTCTGCGTTTCTCTACAGTGCATTTGTTTTTTTGGACGGGAAGAGATGCGGCAAGCTGCCAGTCACATCGTTGTGTTTCTTGAGAAACACAGACTGAGATGGAGAAAGGCAAAAGGAAAAAAAAAAAAAAAAAAGAGAAAGAAGAACATCATTGTTCCAAGAGCAGATACCAGCTCCCAAATCCCTGCCGACTGGACTGAAAATATCAGCCGTGTAAAGCGAGCAGGACCTGACAAAAGATGACATTGGCTTGTGGGTTTTGGGCGATGACGCTCAGGGGGATTCCATTATCTGGCTGTCACACAGCATTAGACAACACAGCAAACACTTTCATGTGCGGATTACCATTTACCCATCGGAGATAATAGATATTTGCCTTCGCTAATCCATTTCTCTTTTGATTTTTTTTTCCCCCTTTAATAACTTCTTGCAAGCAAGCAAATTTTAATGCAAGAATGCTGACATGTAAGAAGCTGGAACAAAAGGCTCGTGTTTGAGAGCAATAAGCTACTTTATGTATTTTTTTTTTTACATGCAAAAACCTGAGATTCAAGATCAGTTCTGACAACTGTTTATTTCAGGAGCCATTTCTATGAGCATACGCTGGTATTGTATTGCAGAAAATCCAAACAACAGTTTGAAAGATTGCTGCGTGGAGTGTCGTAAGAGTCGCTCAAGGAAAACAAATCTACATTTATTTCAAAAGTAGGTCAAATGGGGGTACATTTGTGAGGGAATATTTGACAAAAGATTTGTAAAAGAAAAAAAGAATAGCTAAAATTATTCCCCAACTAATGTAAGAATTGAAGCTTGTTGAGAAATTAAAATGCTAAAATGTTTGCTACTGTGCACCCCTGGCTGTGTTTGATAGCATAGCTTTTGGATAATTGTTCATAATCTGCAGTCTGTTCTCGTTATTGATGTTAAGATGTGCTATCTTCTGTTGCTATCAGGTTCAGTGTCGGTGGAGATTGTATTGCGCCATGACTAAGAATGCATGTGCGTCAACATTTATACAAGGCAGCTTTTTAGTTTAAAGCTTCTTGATGTAATAACACCATATCTGACCACATGGGGGTGTATGCATTTGCTGTGTTAACCAAAGAGATACTTGGCAAGCTAAAACATTTTGTAAAACCCCTTTGTCCCCCTAGAAGTGCACTTGTTGATTTATGCCTGTTTTATACCATAGAAGAAGAAGACGGCCATAGAAGAAGAAATGGACAAGCTTTTCTGAAGAGTGCTGTTAAAGCCTCTTCTTTTACTGTGCAGCACCGTGTTTTAAATGGGTGGAGTGAGCAGGCCTGAAAGCCAGCTGGAACAAATCCACCTTATTTCAGTCACAGTTAGCTTTTTTAGCTTGGCTGGGTTAGCTTATGCTAACATATGATGCTAATTAATATGAGTTTTTATTCTATCTGATCAAGGTCTGTCCAAACATCAAGATTTGCAGTCAAAACAAATGCTGCCGTGGCCGATATAAGGACTAGCAGACCTATGCTAGGCTAGGCACAACATTAGCAGATGGGTTTTTGGTGCTGAAAATGCTACCATTACTGGTTTCTGAAGTAGGTTTGGCAGAGTGCGAATTAACAATGACAATTGGGGGGGTCAACATTTTCTAGAGATGACAAAAATGACAATTTGTCCCTTCTTTAGGGGGGTCGAAGTTCTAATTGGGGGGGTCAAACCCCCCCAAACCCCCCCGTAATTTGCAGTTTGGTAAGGCAGTCGTTCTTTTGCCCAAACTTGGCTCTTCCAGCCTACTTTCACCCCTGACAAGGACATCAACAGCAGCAGCCTCAACTTAGATCCACAATAAAAACAGTTATATATAAAAAGCCCTCATTCTGAAACAGCTTTGTAAGTCTTGGAAGTACATATAAAAACTGTAAGCAGAAATTTCACAAAACAGGTGAGGCCTTTACTGAACAATGATGTATTATCGTTTAAGTTCATGTGGACCAGTTTCTTGTTCCTAAAGACAATACGACAGCTCCTTCCAAGTGAACATTTTAAACTACCACAACTAAAATATATGTTATTCTGTAGATGTGGACAAATGTAATTCATCCCTTACAGATGACTGAAACGATGCTTCATTCCTCCTGACATGTGACAAATAATAAAAAGTAAGCATTTCATGCATTACTTGCTCACCTTTAGCATGTGACACAGTAAAGTAATAAAAAGTACAAAAATGAAGTATTTATTGTTCATTTTATTGTGATCTTTTAACAACCTGGACAAGTTTGTTAGTACCCCTAAAAGTGTTCATAAATCACTGCATAGTAGTCATATTTCAAATTAACTGTTTAACCTTAATTACTTCCACTGATCTCTGCAGTATTTTTATGAGTGTCTAAAAAGCTCAAAAGGAAAATGACAGGTTAAAGCTATAAAATCATGTCCAAGTACCTTCCTGTTCCTGGAGCTGGAAAAATAAGCTGGAAGTAAAAAAGGTCCATGAGACTGCTGCCAACATCCAAGGATGAGGCTGTAAGATGAAGTGCAACCCCAGGTTGATCAGAAGGACAGTGTGGATGGGAAGTGGAGTCAAGAAAAGATATTTAAACTGAACTGCAAGGTAAAAGTATGTCTCACACTGCTTTTGAACAATGAGGTCTATGGAGGGATGACTCAACCATTAAAAGAAAAAAAAAAGTCAGACTTTAAGCTGTTAAAATGAATGTTGTCAGGCCACACTTTTTCCTTGAGAATGACCTTTGAACTGATGAGACAAAACTGAAGCATTTTGATAAGTCATATCAGCTCTATATTCACAGATTTAAAAAAAAAAAAAAAACAACAACCATACCTCACTGAGAAACATAGATCGGGTTCAGTTATGTTTGCCAACTGTCTTGCTTCGGCTTGAACCTGCACTGGGACACAGTCAAGTCTTAAGAGTATCAGGCATCCAGCAGCAAAACATACTGCCGACTGTCAGAACTGCTTCATTCACAGGCCGTGGGTCCTCCTACAGGATAACACAGCAAAATAAGACAGCTAAAAGAAACCAGGAATGGCTGCTGAACACTTTTGGCTGTTCTTGATGGCCCTCTATGAGCCCTGGACTTAATCCTGCAGAGATTTAAACCTTAGACAGATGAGAAAGAGTGGAGCAGCATAGAAGTATCATTAAGAGCTACACAGATCATTTGTTGGCAGACGTTGTTGCCAAAAAACTATTTCCCTGAAAAGTTGTGCAAGAAAGTTACTTTGATAGTTCCTCCATGCCATTTTCATTTCTCTTATTCTTTATAATACAGTTGAATCAAAAATCAAAAGCAATGTCTGATTTGTGTTAAAGAATAAATAACGATGGAGACCATTAACGTTTGCCAGTTTTCTTTTTCCAGATTTTGTTGCAGGTTCTTCATTTCTGTACAAACAAATTTCTCCACATCTGTTTTTAGCATTTATGCTAAGACAACGCAGATGCGTAAAAGGGAAGTCTCTCCCTCTGAAGCCCACGGCAGCGAGACAGCATTGTACCGCTGCAGTGACACCGACCGTTCAGGCTGTTAATCTGACTTTGGCAGGCTTCGAATTGTAACGCCGGCGTCGCTCCGTGCACTTCCTTGGAAATGAAGTGAAAGCTTTCAGCATCTTGCAGTGTTCTTGAGTAGTGACAGATGGCTCGACATGCAGACATCACCGCGCTGCCCAACCGCCTGCTTGTCAGCCTCATCAGTGCACGGGTGGCGACACGCCAGGTTTAGGTTTTTGCTAGTTTATGCAATAAGAGGCATGTGAAATCATTATCATACATGCTGAAGAATACCTCGTCCTCACAGGAACTGTTATGTAAGAGTAAGAGCAGTATCGTGAGACGGGTAAGCCCGCTATCCTAAAGCTCACCTTCAGGTGCTAGTTTCTGTCCAGCATTCCTTGTGCCATATTTACAACCTTGGACCTATAAGTTAGCTTCAACTGACATTTTCAGAGAACAATGGCCTTCGCATGCAGTGGGGAAGATGAACAGGAGCCAAAGAAAGAGGAAAAAGTCTTCAGTCTTTGCAGCAGGCCAAACCGAGCCCACTCCAGTTTTATTCAGCAAGTAGAAACTTAGAAGCCAGAAATATAAAACAAATTATGAAGATCAAGAGGTCATGCAGACGCAGCAGAAATACCCCAGTGCCATCAAAAAGTCTCTCTGCTTTCATTTCCTTTCTTTCTTCTTACTTCCACACAAGACGGTCAAGGTGGAAGTTCTCTGAGTAACTTATTTAGAGTTTATGTACAAAAATAATACCAGGCACCTGGTATAAAAAGAAAGATAAAGCACTTATTTAAGTTTAAATGGAATTAAAAACAGACAAAATAAACCAAACCGTATTGCACAAACAGTCACATTTTAAAGCCAAACAGTCCTTCAGTTTTTGTTTTGGCTGTCTGAGAGAGTTTGCAAAACTGCACACTGACATTTGTAGTTTCTCAAAAGTGATGTGAAATACCTGCGTCTCCACTGTGGACAGCTAAGACATTTTCTTATATTTTGTTTGTTTAATTTGTAATGTCCGTTTATAAAAAACAGCTGGTCTGTTTTTCTTAGTTTCTGAAAGTCTCTCAGAGACGTCGGCACATTCAGACGTTCTGTGTCTGGATGTTTTTTGTCCTGGGCTTTGGCACCGGCGACGGCTCTTGTTTCTCAGCAGCTGGCGATAGCTGTTTAGGTGTTTTTGCAGTGGGAACTTCAGGCTGGAAGACATGTTGGTAAGAGGCTCTTTGTGAGGGCTGGGGGCTCGGCGGTGGAGAGTTCTCTGTAGGGTGCATGGTCTCATACAGGGGGCTGGCGCAGTCGACCTCCCGCTTTTTTAGAGAAAGCATCCTCAGCTCCTCTTTGTCCTTGACCTTCATCTGGGATTTGTTGCGTCTGCAGCACAGGACGACGAAGGCGATGAGCAACAGTAGAATCAGAGCTGCTCCTCCCGCCAGCACTGCAACAACAATTACGGGTTTAAAACAAAGCATGGGCGGTGGTGGAGCTTTACACGCTGGGCGAACCGTGTTGCTGATTTCCCTGCTGACGTTGTTTGCCACGCTGCAGAAGAAGCTCCTTTCGCCTTTCAGCTGAGAAAGGGATATGCTCAGGGTTTGTTTTGTTTCGCTCGATAAAGTCTTTCTATCAAGTGTCCATGAGAACACCACAAACTGCGGTTTGGCTATGTCGCAATTTAGATTGACAGCATTCGACTTGAAGTCGCAGGCATAACTGAGTTGAGGTTTTCGTACTTTGTCCATGATGCAGAGATGAACCTTCCATGACTTGGCCAAGGTGTTATTGGAATCAACACCGTTGCTTGGTAAATCCCTTCACTTGTTGGCTTTATGTTCTTCAGTAACATCGATCCGGTTGCAGTGATGTCCTCTGACTTTCCAATAGTCACACTGCCTCTCTCTCTGTAGAAGATGATTTTTTTGTTGTGAGTCCATCTCACTATATGTGAGCTCTGCAGTCCTTTATAGACAAAAGGCAGAGTCACATTTTGCCCGACAGCGGCATAAAGTTCACAAGTGTCCTTGTTCGCTGCTGAGAGGTGGATGAATCCCAGCACAGCAATGACGCCCAGAGTGGCAGCAAAACACGCCATGATGTGGAGAATGATGTCCAAAACCTTTATCAAAAAGTCCAAAGACAAACGTCCTTACCCTCGGGAAGATTTCCAAAACCTGATCAAGACGCAGTCCTGTGGAGATGCGTCTTCTCATCTGCAGCCTAAATAACACTCGTCCGGCCCTCAAGGGAATTGAATATTCAGAAAGAAGGAAACTCTTAGTCAAGAATCTAGTTTCAGTTCCCAAAACACAACTAAAAACCTTGTCAAAGTCATGTGGCCACTAAACATGTCCACTTACGAAACACTGCTGACTTGAAGTAGTGCCAAGCATGACTGGATGGTGAAACATCGCCTATGAACCATTAAAACCACATGCTATTTCTGTTATTTGTAAATGAGTAAGCTTTGCAAAACTTAAGGTCAAAATGACTCGCTGCCTACAAACTATGGAAAATGTCCAAAATACTGACCAATGATTGCATTTTTTATAAAACTTTACACAGGGGTTCTAACCCTGAGGAATGTTTTACTTTTTTTATTTAGATTTGAATGTGAAATAGATATTTAAGTTTTATTTATTCACAGTCTAATTAAAACTGAGGTGGGCAGAATTATTGGCCACCAAGAGTTTTTTTTTAATGCCTTCAACTACACCTGAGCAATCAGCATTTAAAAGACCTCCTTGAGCGTCACTCGCATCATTAACATTTAATTAGAGAAAGCTTGTTTTTAAATTCTTGTTAATCCATGACAACAGCCAGTCAAAGGTATAGAAAATCCCTCTGGATGTTAAACAAAAGGCACTGGATGCTAATCTGAGTGGGAAAGGCTAGACTGCCACTTCCAAGCGTTTTACTGTCTAGAACAGCTGCACATTGCATCATGATTACAGCACTTCAGACAACCTTTGTTAAAAAATAAGGCTGGACATGATTAAAAAAAAACTTTGAGAGGAAAATGAGCGACCTCCCCAGATATCCGCAAAGGCGATTGCTGCTGGGATGGCTTCATCTGGACCTGATGTTTCATCGGAGACACCTCCGTGGCTTTTGATGTAATCACCAAGAAGAACTCCGTTACTCGGTTCACACAGCGGCACATCAAAGCCAGACTGCAGTTTATCTGGAAACATCGAAAACAGGTCGATTAATTTTGTCTGTCCTTTGGTCTGACGACAGTAAATTTGAGCTGTGTGAGAACATGGATACTTGTTTTCACTTTGACAAAGGAAGGGAGACGCCTTCAACTCAAAAAACAGTTCTCACAGTAAAGCACGGAGGTGGGAGCGTAGTGCTGTGGGGCTTGCCTTTGCGTTTTCTTTTTTGAATTGAACACATCAGTATCTTAAATTTGGCTCAATGGAAAATGATATGGTTTTGTTCGATTTCATAAGCGGGGGTTAATCATTTTAACTTTAGCTGTATATTTATATGTAGTCCAATATTAAAAATCATTAATATAATTAATATAGATATGAAAGACTCCATAAATATAGCCAGCTCAGCAGGGGTCCCTCCTCCATTTTTTACAGTTTACAGAACGGAGATGACAAAATTCAGACATCATATGTAAAACTCAACATTGACGTTATTGTTGTTGAACTTCTTTGAAATCCGGTCACACTGCAAAGATTTAAATCTCAGAGTTCACATGAAATTGGATTTAGAAGATAAGATGGATAATCATGCCATTTGTTTTCTGTAAAAAATAGTCAGCAACATTTAGAAGAAAGAAACTCAATCCACATAATAATAAATTACTGGAATTATATGAAAGAAGATCCAGGATTTATGCGAAGTTGGATATTTGCCTGCTGGTTTTTGCAACATTTATCCTGGTTATTGGTCATGAAGACAAATGATTTTTGTCTACGCTAAACTGGTTTAATTTTGGGAGCCTGTTTTGATAAAAGAAGTGAATAATGAGAAGCTGCATCCTGGTGTAAATGTAGAAAATGCTTTTGTTTTGGTACCTTCAATTCCAACAGCTGGAGTGTGTGTCTTTTAAAATTAGACATGCCATCCATGCTGATAATTAAAAAAATATCCATAGATCTTTATTTAGATAAGAACACAATGGTATTTTCCTTTTTAATAAACAAGAACGGAGGTTTCAGCCAAACCTAGCCACATTCTGACCTCATTTTACTCTGTGGTTTTAACCCAACAACTCTCCAAGTGGTGCACAATTTCTCTTTCTGTAGACTTTTGGTTTGGCAGTTCTAAAAATGAGCCGGCATTTTTTTCATGTTATTAAATAAACAAATTTGCTCTTGAACGGCAAACCATTCATCATAATCAGATGAGCTTTCCTTAAGCCCCCTGCAGCATTTGCAGTAAACCAGAGTCATCGCTCAGCAAACATCCAGGAATACCCCCGGTCGGTACAGGAATCGTGGCACTGACAACCCTCCAAAAGTTTAACGGTCTCGGGTTTTGCTGGCTTGAGTTCATCCCGGACTCCACAACTGTAATTTCACGCAATTAGCGGTGATTCACACTTGCTCTGTAACTCTCAGCACCTTCAAAGACACCCTTAGCATGACGAACACCTGTTTCTTTTAGCTTCACCGTCATTACACTTTTTCCTACCCTGAGGGAGCAGATTGATTGAAGCGGTAGCCGTTCGAATGGGACGTACCAAGTGCTGAATTGCTGAATGCAATGAATTCCTAGTTACCACTGTTGTAAACATTTTATCTCCCCAGGCTTTTCCCTGCCGGCACGGCTCACGGATGGGAACGTGTGCGTGAATGTTCACGCTTGTGAGTAGGCGTGCTGAACTGAGAGCAGCAGGCTTGCAGACAAAGGTTAAAGAAAAGCGCAGCTCACATATGGCAGCCTTGTGCTTCATATTTTGGCTGATATGAATCAAAACAAGGGGCCTTTTCCAAACTAGCTTTTCAAATAGTGTAATAGTGTATTACCGTTTCTACAGTACAAACACTTGATGCTTTTTTTTTTTCAGCTCCTCCAGCAAAGGAGCTACGATATCAAACGTCTCTGCATGAATGTGTGAAAATGTTACAGCTGAGGCTCCTGTTCCGTCTTGTGTTTCCGTTGAAATATGCGCTGAAATTTTAGACCTTTTAAGCTGAGCGTCCGGCGTCCGTGTGAAGGCTCAAACGCGCTTAACGCTGAAAGCCGGCACCTTGACCCTGCAGCATGTGTTTCCCTTCAAATTCAACGTGCTGGAGTGGAGCCAACTCAATAAAAAAAAAAAGAAAACATTATTGTTCCAATACATCCAGACTGTCCTGCACCGAGATAAATCCTGGATATTATTTGGGGCGTTCGTGGAACCACTCCATGAAAGCTAAATCAAACTTGCTGCTCATTCTGTTATGCTACAAATGTTTTTCCCAGCTACGGTCCGACAAAGCTGCTTTTCCAGCTTCTCCATGATCCCTGATTTGACTCATTAAGCAAGAATCAATTACTCTGATTATGTAATTTTGACAGAAATAAAGTACAAGACTTCTTCTAGTGACACAATTTACTGGTCTAAGCTTAGTTGGGCAGGAAACTTGTGATGAGGCCCGACGTCTGGGAGGAAAACAAGGATCCCGATGCTGCTCACTTCTGCTCTTCTCGTTTGATGCGTTTCCTGGCCTTGTCTCATTTGCAGCGCAGCACTTCCTCATACAAGTGTCACAGAAATAAAGCAGCGGTGTGGCGAAACTGGTGTCTGATGACATGGTGGCATAATGTGACATATGCTAAACCATTTAGTGGTTCCCTTATTCTTGAGTTACAAGAAGCGATTGCTGGACGCTGAGCGAAGGGAAGCAAAGCTCAAGCTGAATAATCGTTACTGAAAACCATTACAAAAGGACATTTTTTTTTTAATGCATTTAACTGAATTTATGATGACTGCAATCCTCTCCGAGGAGAAAGTATTCCCCCTCAGTGTTGGTGATTTCATGTGTCCAGTACACCTGACATCAAATCAAAGCCAAGCCTTTTATCGTCTGCTGATATGCCCTCTTAATTAGCTACACATTACAGTCTGATCGGACCACGCGTGGGTTAATTGGCTTCAGTTCCCTGCTCTTCCAGCTCAGAGGCAGGGAGCCCGTCTGCCCTGGTGATGTTTAATTCAGGGGTCCAGATGGAGGTGTAACAGCCCGGCTCTGAGACCCCTGGACTCACACTCTTACCAGAAGTGCCTGCGGTTCGAGATGGCCCCCGGGGGATGAGAGGGTCTGAATGACCCCCCTGCTCCCTGAAGTCTTTGTAATCTCGGGACGGAGTTGTCATTGTGTTGGTAACTTTGAACTTGATGGACAGGAGCTTTCTGAGGCTCTGGACAAACCAGCACGTCTCCTAAACTGGTTGCTTGAACAGCTCGTATTAAAAAACAGTGGTACGCAAACTGTGGTACACGTACCACCAGTGGTACGCGAGCGCTCTTTGGTGGTACACAGGGAACGCCATGACTTTCTACATTTTTTCCACATTTTCACTTTTAAAAAAAATCGGAAACATACAATGCATTATAAATATGTTTCAAACGAAATGTGTAGCTTGAGATAATTAAGATTGTCTTATAAAAAAATATTTGTTGCATATTCAGTTGCAGTGCAGATATAACAACTTTTGAGTGTGTTTATTTTGCTCTGTAAGAGAGTATGAGTATTTAAGAATTGTTGGACAGAGATTTAAATGTCTGATTCAGTAAGGCAACAATTCAAGCAACAATAAATAACCACAATAAGGAATAAACATCTCTGTGTGTTTAAAGCTAATTATGAAGGCATATATGGCTATATTTTAAACCTGGTCATCATGGTGGTACTCAGAGAAGCTGAACAGTTATCTCAGGTGGTACGCAGTATTAAAAGTTTGAGAACCACTGGTATAAAAAATATGCTTTCACTTTGAAAATATTCTTGGTTGTGTGGGAACTAAGAGTAAGAGGGTGCAAGATGGAGAGCATATATCCTGCTGGTAGTATCAGTTTTGTACAACTGTACGCCATTCATTTCATGGTAGTTACAGACATTTGTGTTTTCATAGTCTTTCCTAAAAGTCTTAAAAAAAAAAGAATTAAAAAAATTCAGGGCTTCATTACATGACTGCTGATTGCACTGAACCTAACCATCTACAGGCTTCTTCACAATGGTTACATGTTAAATTGACAAATACCTCAGCTAAAATGTCAGTCAGTGTCAGATTGTTAGTGCTCTGAGAAGGCAACTGGACTCCTTTGGTTCCTAAAGACATTCATCTCTCACCCAAAAGGCTTCTTCTTCAACTGACTGGTGGGAAATTTCAGGCTGATAAGTTGTCATTGGTTCATTCTTTCTTGTGAGTTATTTAATGTCACATATGAGTCAATGACTCACTTGTCCCTCTTGTGGGTTGGCATCTATTAAAGCCATGTTTCCACTGAGCAGCATGGCTCAACTCAGGCCAATATGATATGATTTTGAACAGAAAGCACTGACCTAAATTCCAAATGTATAGGTTAGAGTGTTGCAGCCTACATCGGTTGCATGAGAATATACCCCATCAACACTGTGTCTCTCAAATATAATTATTTGAAATAAATGAGACACACACAACGTAAATAGCAATACATAATCAGTAACCAACAAAATATATAAAGCAACAGATGTATGGATAATTAGGGGTGTAGTCTGTCGGTTGATAACCTAACATAGCCAGCTAACGAGCTGTCATCACTTTAGCTGCCAGTGCTCTGCACCGTCTTAACCAAAGACCCAGCGTTGCAAAGTCATTCTTATTTAGATAGAATGGTATCACCACAACTGGAAGCGGGTTGGCCTGGAAGGATCCAAAGACAAAACTTAGCAAAGCAACAGGCGAATTGTGCCAACCATGCATCAGCTAAACAATCGCAGCCCCGGAAACCCTCCTGGGAGACCCAGCTGTGAAGAAGCCACAGGGACTACAAGGCGGGGTCATTACCTCCACCAAGGAGGTTATGTTTTTGCTGGCGTTTATCTCTGTTTGTTTGTTTGTTTGTTTGTTTGTTTGTCTGTCTGTGTACAAGATCACGCAAAAAGTTATGGATGGATTTTGATTAAATTTTCAGGAGTTGTCAAACGTGTGAAAAGGAAGAACTGATTTCATTTTGGGTGTGATCCGGAAGAAATCCTGGATTCTGGATCACTTTCAAATTTTCAATAATGAAAATTTTGTTTCTCAATATGTCTGTTAATTATTGCCCAAAACTCATGAAATTTGACTCAGGGATTGACAATGGGAACCTCTTATCAAATTTCAAAGGCTGATCCAAAAGGTGGATTTTATCGCAATCTGTAAATCGCTATATGAGGGAACTGTTGTGCTTGGTGGAGGTCTGCGCTCTCAGAGTGCTTTTCTAGTTTCTAATTACTGCCACCGAAACAGTATTTGAGATGGGACATACACTGTGTTCCTCCACCCTGGCCCGGCTGAAGGAAATGGGACCCAGTTGTGACAAAGCCCAGGGGGACTGCAAGGCCTGCTGTCATTTAGCATAGGCTCATTGACGGTCCTGTTCAATCCAATTTCCTTACTTGTTCATTAAGTCATTTCAGTGGTGGCATCATAAATGTGGATGGATTGACAGATTTGATTGGAATCCCTTGCAAGCTAACATTAGTTTAGCATCATAGGTGAGCATGAGCTAATCTAAGTTAAAGTAAGGTAGGCGTGTTCTCGTTTGCTTGTTCTGCTCAGTAGAAAGGTCCAAGAGGGTTCAAAAGTCACTCAAACTACTTCCAATTTATTCCTGTTTGTGTAACTCTCTGAAAGCTTCTGACGTTTATCCCGGCACATCTCAGCCAAACACTGGAACCCGACAGCAGCCATCCTTTCCATGACCAGTCTGAATGCTTTCTCATCCTTCACCACACCCATAGAGGTGCCGTATAAAACCAGCCTCAAAACCTCAGTCTGTTTTACATTGCCTCATGTGTTTATTATGTCACAGAGAAGTGACATAATAAACAACCACTCAGACTGCAGTGCTCATAGCTCCACCGAATACATTATTGTACGTCTGTTTTTGGCACCTCAACAGAAAGGTGCCAATAAGTGCAACAGTACAGATTGTTAAAAGTTGGAAAGTAGTGAGTTTTATACAATTGAATTTTAAAAAATGCCAACTGTACTGACCCAAATCCAGTTCATACTTTTTAATGGAAATGTGGCTTATAATATTCATCTGGCCAACACATGAGGTGTTTTTGGTCACATGAATCAAGGTGCGAGGCGGCTGGCAAGTAGTCAAGCTAATTTTGGTAGAAAAAGATGATAAAATCAACAATACTCCATTCCCCTCATTAGGAATCCAGAAGAAACCAGCCATTTTTTCCACAGCCTTTTTTGAGCTTTACATTGAACCTCAAATGGGCGGCTCATTGACGCTGGTGAGCAAATGGGGGAATGAGAGACTGTGGGGTTTCTGGATAAAACCACTGCCATTCATTAAATCAAATTAGTTCATTAGAAATGCAGCTGTCACAAACCCAGCTCTGAGACTACTAATTTACTGAAGCAGTTCTTTTGAACTAAATGTCTAGTTCAGCCCGTCCTAATTTGACCAAGATGTGAGCAGCAAATGAGTGCAAAAGATGTTTACAGAATTGACATAAAAGAATTAGGATTATTCACCATTCAGCCAAACTAATCTCATCAGCAACAAGCAATGAGATTTCGAATTGAGCCCATCATTTTCATAATACAGTCCCTCATACAACTACTCCATCCCAAAGCCATTAACCTTGTTAGATTTGCTTAAATCTTAGTTTAAGTGAAAAAATATTTTCACCTCCAGTTTTGGTCCCTATGATTGCAGGATTACAGTTACAGAGCAAGATTATTTAATTTCATCCTGTTGAAAGTTAAAACATTTCCTCCAGAATTCCCTCTTGGACAGATCTTTATTCTCCTGCGTGCAAGCCTGGAGTACAGTCAGTTAAATCCAACAGGAAATTTGAACATCCCTTAAAATTTTTGTATGTCTACTTTGGCTAGCATGCAGGAAAACTTATTTTTTTCTCTGCTGTGTCTCCAAATCTGTAAACATTGCAGATGATGAAAAATGTCAAATTTCTCACAATACTGAAAGGAAATATCTCTCAGAGAATGCTAATTTTCTAACTTGCGTCTGCATTATCCGCAGGTGTTTTGAAGACTAAGATGAAGATATACAGTGTTGTGTGCCATTAGAGTTCTTATCTCATGAGCCCTCTGCCTCTTTCTCATCGGCAACAGAGAAACATAGAAACAATTTGTTAAACTTTTAATCAAAACAAGTCATCCTTTCTTTGCATTTTCCATCATGTTCATGACTCATTGCATCCTCCGTCGCTCCATTATACATCCACTGCTGACATTAAGGGATGTTTGAATTCTCTCACAGATTATAGTTCTTATAAGTTAGAGTCTGTCCCACTTCTTTCCCAAAATGGTTGTCCAGACAAAAGCCAGGCCATTTTCTTCTGACAGGGTTCAAGAGATCACAGTTTATATTTCCTCTTGCATTACACGGGGCTCTAAATTGTCTGGTTTTTGTGGTGGGTGGAGAGGGAGGGCGGCGCTGCGCTTCAAACACAATATAGGCTGGGGCTTATCATTGCTGACTGCTCTGGAGCCGCCACTGAGGAGGAAGCCGCTTATATCATCTTTGTTTTGCTGGGGCCCAGCTGTTTTCGCTCACTCGGCTGACCGGCTATCTGCTGATGCAGGGGATCTTTGATGTGCGATGGGAGGCGCTGACCCCGAAACCTACCTCCTATCAGCATGCTGGAGTTCAAGTTTAAACAATTGAGAAGGATTGTTTTTGGTCCCCAGGGCATCTGCTCTCCGTTGTATTCCCCAACACGCCAGTGAAAAACTTAGCAGGATAGTTAATTGAGCTGTTTTTCTGGCTGGCCACAGGCTCTGGACATGAACACCACTTCATTAAGTTAAAGAGAACAGATTATGGAAAAAAAAAAGCTTGAGTATACATTTGGGTGTCTGCAGTGATTACCAACTCAAAACTGACACAACCCAACCCTGTCACTTTGTTCGAGGCTGTTGAGAATAAAAATATGTCATTCAGTAAGTGGTTAACGTTTACTCGGTTCTGTGACATCAGACAAAACTTTTTCTCCACTTAACTTAAATCACATAATGCTTTGCTGTAGCTCAACAGTGGGTCGTGCAAATCTGCCACACCAATTTCGAATAAGGCACAACCCTGTGGAATGAGGTGATTGACTTCACCCCCTAAAACTTGAAGATTTTAAAGGAGATATGCCTTTAAAAACAAAAAAAAAAAACAGGTTTTCTATTGTCTTAATGGAATTCATCTAACACAAATCGGTCAAAGTAGTATACAGTAGAAAAGTGCCCTTTTCAACATGTTTTTACAGCTCTGTTCATAACATCTGGTTTTCATGGGTGGAGCCTGTATTGCCTTCTGTGAAGAGGATGCCAAAGCTGCATGATGTGAAAATGGTTGAAGTAAATAATAATAATAATCTGCAGATATGAAAGTTGTATTTTTGTATCATGTGGGTGGTACAGAGGTCACAGAAATATATCAAATGTGTTAAACATGGTTGAAAAAAAGATGATGCACCACATTAGTGTGATATTTTATTTAATAATTTCAGCATTACCTTAGAAAGATTTTATTTATTTATTTATTATTGTCATAATTAGAAAGTCAGAGGTCAAGTTCACCCAATGTCAAGTAGCTAAAGTGATGCCAGCTAGACATTTGACACACACACACACACACACACACACTACAATATAGCTGTCGCATATATACGCTTTTGTGTTTTGTCAATTTAACCATGGTGAACAAGAAAAAAAATGGATTCGAAAATCGAGACCAAATCTCCCCCACTCCCATTTTTTCCCTTTATTTTTAAACAAAGCTTTGAGTATTTGTTTATTTGTGCTGTAAAGTTGGAAACGGACTTGTTTTGGGAGCCAGCTCCTAGTGGTCATTTAGGCAAGGCCAGTTTATTTGTATAGCACATTTCATGTACAAGACAATTCAAGGTGCTTTACATAAAACATTAGAAGCATTACAAAAGCATTAAAGAGTACATTAAAAACAGGAAGGACATAAATGAAATAAAAGAAAATGAAATATTAAAACCCTCAAAGAAGATAGGATAAAATGTAAAAAGTTAATCAACAGTTGTTTTTGATTTTTTTTTAATAATTAAAAATGAAGCGTGCCGATAAAATGCAGGAAATAAAAGTTAATTATCAGTTGTTTTGATAAAAGGCAGCAAATAGAAAAGTTTTTAACCCTGATTTAAAACTGCTGAGAGTGTCAACAGACCTGTAGTTTTCTGAAAAAACTGCACGCTGCCTCTTTGTGTTTTGTTCTGACTCAGGGAACAGAAAGTAGACTTGACCCTGATGACCTGTCTGATGGTCTTTTTAGGGAGACCTGTCAGGACAGCGTGACAGTACTGTAGTCTAGTCTACTAAAGATAAATGCATGGACAAGTTTTTTTTTAAATCCTGCAGAGTATCCAGCCCTTATGTTCTTTAAGTGATAATAAGCTGACTTCATGATTGTCTTAATGTGACTACTGAAGTTCAGGTCTGAGTCCATGACTACACCCAGGTTTCTGGCTGTTTTTGGTTTATAACTTTGCTCTTTGAAGCTGAGTGCTGACTTTTAATCTTTCTTCCTTGACTCCAAAAACTATTATTTCAGTTTTGTCTTAATTTAACTGAAGAAAGTTCTCACACATCCAATCTCTAATTTGATCAATGCATCTGGTCAGTGTTTGGATTGGACTGTAGTCTCCTGGTGAGATGGTTATGCAGATTTCTGTGTCATCAGCATAGTTGTGGTATCATATTTTGTAGCCTTTCACAATTTGAGAGAGTGGACAGCAGTGGACAGAATTTAAGAACAGCAGTGGTCCCAAGATGGAGCCTTGGGGAACTCCACAAGTTATTTTCATTTTCTCAGATTTATAGTTAACTACAGACACAAAGTAGTCCCTGTCTGGCAGTGCCAGAAAGTCCTACCCAGTTTTCCAGCAGGTCTAGTAAGATGTTATGGTTAACCGTCTCAAATGCAGCACTGAGATCCAGTAGTACCAGGAATGAAATGTTTCCGCTATTTGCATTCAAGTGGATGTCATTAAAGACTTTAACTAGAGCAGTCTCAGTGCTGTGATGTGGTCGAAAACCTGACTGGTAGACATCAAAACAGCTATTTAGCATCAAGAAGTTGTGGAGTTTGTTGGCAAACAGCTTTTTCTATAATCTTACTGAGAAGGAGGTCTGTAGCTACTCATAAGTGATGAGTCTAAGCTGTTCTCTTTCGGCTTGATGCCGGATATTTTTAGGGTCTGAGGGAAGACACCTGAAAGCAGGGAGGCATTCACAATCAGTAAAGTGAACATTTAATAAACTGCAACTTCCCCTACCTCTGCAAAAGCTTCAGCTTTGAAAATCAGATGTTGCTCCTTTGCTGTTGCCTCCGAAGAATCATTTTTAAAACCTAAAAATCCAAGTAATGCATTTGTGTTCATCTATCCGTCAGCTGCACACACTCAATTTTGTAAGCGAGCCTATCCCAGCTGACATTTGATGAAAGCTGGAGCAGTCCCCGAATGTCTCATCAGTCTATGCATGCTCACATGTACACCTGCAGGCAATTAAAAAATCACTCATTAAGCGAGCGCATGTGTCCTAAAGTGTAAAATGAGCGCTCTCACACTGGCACCAAAAGAACTCTCATGTTCCCACACTGAACCTTCTGTCAGACAGCAGTGCTGACTAATGTACTGAGGCTTTATTATGAAAAAGTGCAAGTACATGATCAAGCTGTCAGAAATTCAATCTGAGCAGAAGAGAAACAATAAAGTGGTGCACAGACTGAATCTTGCACTGTGGGAAATCTTTAAACTGAGAAGCTGAATGACTGCTGAAGTAAACAGGATTTACATTACTGCTGGTCTGGAAGAGCCAGTGTCTACATCTGTACGTCCATCAGTCTCTCTTCATCTCTCCTTCTTCCACCTGGCCTGGATTAGCTCACATAAAGACAGGATGCCATTTTCTCCACCTTCTTTTTTTGGATAGTTTTAAGCCTTTTGATGTGGCTTCAAATGTGAGAAAGGATCAAGAGCTCAAAAACCTACCGACGTCCCGGCGATAAAACTGTCCGTCATGCCTGTCAGTTGAATCTGATAGAGCAATAGAGAGGTTATGCTCTCGGTTTGGTGATAAGGCTGCAGGCATTTTGATGAGTGAGACTCCACATATTTGTTCAAGTGACGCTTGGGCACGGTCCCAGTTGATCAAACTGGGAACACGGCTATTTATGTGCAAGATATGCCCCAGTAAGCGATAAAAGCCAAAAGGAAAGTGGTAACTCTGTTCTTTGAACTGCATGTGCAGCGTCAGCTCCGTCAGGTTTTTTTCTTCGAGACAAAATACATTCAGTCCTTCTTCGTCTGTGGTTTGAGCTTCTACATGATCAATCCATGATGTTATTCAATATAATGAATTTCACATACACGGTTCAGTCTCAAAAAAGGGGAAAAAAAACAGACATAATTAGGTTGGAAAAATTTAGATTGTATTAAACATTTACCTTTTAACCTAACATGTCTGTCTGCAGAGTGTGAAAAAACAAAATAAGTGAAAAAGTATTATTTCCAGAATTCATTAGCGCACAGTGACAAGAAAAAGTTGCAGACCGTCTTGCAATTAACTGGTTTTCTGCATTCATTTATCTCAAAGTGTGATCTCAACTTTCAAGTCAAAACAATAAATGCAATGTGCTTAAAGGTAAAAACATGCAAAAATGTATAATTTATCATATCTTTTTTGGAACACAACCATTAAACATTCACAGTACTGGAGGAAACCAGCCACTCCAATGGAAGCTAATTGGAGTCAGTGGTTTCTACACTTAGCGGGGGCCAGTTAATGGAAAAAGCCACTTTGATTTATGACAGACACTCCAAGATTACATTTCTGTTCATAAGCAGTATTTTCTTGTGACCCATGCCTCACAAAAGAGGAGATCTTTGAAGACATTTGGTCAAGAGTAGTTGATCTGCATGAGGCTGGAACAGGATACAAAGTCATCTTCAGTCCACCATTAGACATCTTATAAAGTGAGTTCAGTACTGGGGCTACTCTTCCCAGAAGTGGATGCCCAGATGATCCCAAAGGAACAAGGCAGAATCCTCAGTGAGGAAAATATGAATCCACAAGTAGCAGCTAAAGGCCTGAGGATACAAGTGGAACTGGCAAATGTCTCATATTCATGAGTCTACCATATTCAAGTCATGAACAGGAAGGGCGTCGATGGCAGAACACAACAGAGGAAGCAGTTTATAAAAAATAAAAAGAGAACATTACAGAAGTTTAGCAAAGAGCACTTTGAAAATCTGCAGTGTTACTGGGAAAATGTTTTGTGGACTGATGGAATAGAAAAAAAAAACAGATTGTTGGGGAAGAATACTCAGCATTATGTATGGCACAAAAAGGGTACAGTTCACCAACGGTTGTCATGATTTGAGGCAAATCCATTTATTAAACAAAAGACAAAAAAACTAAACTAAACCAACCAAAAAACCTAGGGGAACAAGCAGAAATCCAGACGGGGGAAAACAAGCAGAACAACCGGCATGAAAACTCACAGGACGTAGACCACAAAAGACGACGCAAGACAATGGACCAGCACAGACAGGAAAGATGACAGATTAAATACACAGGTCAATAAACAGGCAGGTGCAGGGGATCAAGGTAACGAGGGGAAGGAAGCAAAGCAGAAAACAATGCAGACAAGACAGACCTTCAAAGTAAAACAGGAAACAGCAGACAAGAGACAGGAAGTGACGCCAACTTGACAGACACACACACACAAACAAAGGCTGCCATGGCCGACCCAGGTCATGACAACGGTGAACATATATCATCCTAACAGTGAAGCACGGTGGAGGGAGTATCATGATAGAGGCTGGCTTTGCTGGATTTAGGGCTTCGACCACTGGTCATTGATAAAAAAGAAATGGTTTCCCAAATTTACCAAAATATACCACAGGATAATGTTAGTTGAAAGTTTGTAGACGTTTGTTAGGCAATGAAGCAAGAAATGACCTGAAGCACCAAAGTAAATCCATATCAGAAAGGCCTTACATGAACATTCAAATCACATTTTTTGGCAAATTAATTGCAGAAAACCAATTCACTCCAAAAGCTGCACATACCTTTTCATGTTAACATGAATTCAGAATGTGTTTCTCTACCTCAAGGAGGGGGAAAAAAAAAGACAAAAAAAAAAAATCATCTTCAATCACATGTTCTTCCTAAACTCCCTAAGAATGCTGTCTGTCATCTCCATAATTATCATCAAGCCCAGAAACAGAGGAGACCTCCAGAAGACTTCTTATGTCTTATCTCTACAGTCCAGAGATCCATCAATACAAAGATTAACGTCAAATGTATTTTTTCTTTTTTTCCTTTTTCAGAAGGATATGTTGACCAGAAATACAAGGTTATCCTTTTCTGTACCACGATGACACATTCATGCGGGTCAGACAGCTTACAGCACTCTGGTACGGCGCTCTGCCCCTTGCAGGACGGCTGTCTGGACACGGGCGAGAGACCTAAAGGGGAGGACGTGATTACAAAGCAGGAGCAGGGCCGTTCTGTCAGTTCCTTGTAATCCCCGTGCCTCTTAGCTCATGGCTTATAATCACACCCCAGCATCAGCCCTGCCAAGCATTCTTTGGATACTGAAGCTTCTGTGTTTTGCTGATAGAGTTTAAAGACAGGAAGAGTCAGCTGGATGCAGAAAAGGTTGAAAAAGATGAGAGATAGTCTCGGGGGAAATCAGAGACAAATAACAGCAGGGTCCTCTTAAAATTCACCGGTAGGCATGGTGTGATGACTGCACTGGGATGTTGCAGGACCTTAATGCATGCAACTCTTTCAGGAGTGAGCAGTTTTAACCCCGCTGTGGGCGGACAAAAAATAAATAAATGGTCCAGATCCAGACAGGACACTGGTTCCAGGATGTAGCTGCTTTAACTGAAAAGATGGAGACAACAAATGAAGCGAACAAAGGGTCAATAGGATTTATAGTAGAAAAGCAAAGCCGGGTGAGTCACATCTGGACAAACTACTTGGTTGCAAACATACTTAAACCATAAAAATGAAGAAGGGGCAAGATCAACGGAACTTCTCCTGTGAATGGCCAGAATGCGTGGGAGTGAAGAGGGATGGTCAGAAACTCAGTGGGATCAGGATGAGGAAAACAGTCCAGCGCAGGGCTCTGGCCCGGTGTCATTTAGGAAAAAGGAGGAGGAAGGAAAAATAAAAGGTGATGGACACATTTTATCTTTGCTTCAGTTGATCCACAGCCCAGAATAGTCTCTCAAAATATCCTGCTCTGTAAAATATACACCTGGACACAAATATTTAACTTTATTATCAGCATTTCCATTATGTTCCTAAATGATTTTACGTACGTAGACTCATGAAAACAGACAAGAAGGTCATTCAAGAGAAAGATGGGAATCCAGCTCCAACCACCACGTTGGGTCTGTTCGGTAGTGAACTGAAGTAAAAGCCATGTTCGCTGTCACTGAAGCCTGGTTTATGCTCAGAAATCAGGTCGTCTGCGTGTGTGACCCAGAGATGCCCCCCCACCCTCCGCAGACACCTCTCCAAAATTGTAGGTGACCGCAGACAGTGCCGCAGAGTGTCACAGAGAGAAGAGACAGCAAAGACAGCACATATTCTAGTAAATCATGGAGGGAGATTGCGATGAATGTGGGTCTGGATACGGCTGAGACGGTGAGGAAATGGAAAAACGCAAGAGATAAGTTTAGTAAATTTAGCTAGTTCGTGATTGTCCCTCTTGCGTTGTGGAATAACATAGTGCTTCAAAATCGGGCATAAATCAAAAATAACTGCAGCATATTTGTGACAAGCCAACTGCGACACATTGCTGTGAAAGTATACACAGCCCTTAACAGTGCTTTTCACTCTAAACAAGTGCTGCGTCATTTTTCTGTCGCCAACTGAAAGCAGTTGTGAGGTTTTTTCAACACCAAGAGAATGGAGCCGCCAGCTTCCGCCACCCCACTTCAACAATGAAGCCTAAATAAAATAAAGCTGCAACAGCGCACAAGGTTTGGCAAAGGGAGCGATGGCGTCCGCGCCAAACTGTTCTCGATCTCGTGTCAAAACGTTGAGACTCACAGTCATTTACAGTCACGGAAGTTTCTTTCATCTGCTACATTTCACAGCGCGTCTGTGCCATCTCCTCTGACTGGGTGGGCCAAGTGCGCCTGGCCTGTTCCGTTTCACAGCTTGGTGGGCAACGCAGAGGAGTCCAGCTCAGTTTTACAGATGGCATACGTACTGGTGAAGAAATGTGCATTTTAGTTTCACTAAAAGTTCTGCACAGGCAGGACGCTCAGGAACAGCAAAAAAACCCCAGAGCAGAAGAAACAGAACCCAGCTGGAGATGGATCAACACGCAAGGACTAATGACGACAAACTGGAACAAAAAGAGCCGAGGAGTATATATACTGAAGGTGTAATGGCAAACAGGTGTGTGTGTGTGTGTGTGTGTGTGTGTGGGTGGGTATGTGTGTGTCCGTGGAGCTGTAGGATAATCAGCAGAACTCAAAACAGGTGTGGAGCAGATAAATACAAGCGGCTAAACTAACAGGAATGCACCAGGACAAACTATTTCTGAGATAACGCTGGAAGAGAATTTCAAAACCTGAAAACACACTCACACACAAAAAGACCTCGTTTGCACGTGTAAGCACAGACTGGAACTGAATAGTGAGACAGGTGTAGTGAAGATCATGGCTGCTTTAGTCGACAGAAACTTAAACTTCAATTAAGCCCAATTAAAGAAACTTTCCACAAACAGCTCCTATGCACTGCAGTTTCTGCAGTCCTATAAGATTACACTGTACAATTACTACAATTACAAGTTATTTAGGATTTTTATTTTCTTAACCTCAGCTACAATGTCTGACAGTAAACAGCATGCGAAAATGAACCGTTCTGCTGTAGCCTTTATGTGCCAAAAACGCTTTTAAAAAAGATGTGATTAAAAAGAAGAATGCAGACACGGTCGTGGTTCTGAAGACGAGGACAACTGGAGATTCTTATTTTTCTTTGGAATGGAGCGAGGTTGCATTCATTGCATTTTAATTGGCTTGTCAAAAGTAGATGGAGTCGTAGGATTTCTGACACTGTCAAAATTATATAGAAAACTAGAAAAGCACTCGGAGAGCGCAGACGTCCGCCAAGAGCAACAATTCCCCCATATAGCGATTTATAGATTGCGATAAAATCTGCCTTCTGGATCAGATCCGGATCAGCCTTTGAAATTTGATAGAGGTTCCCATTGTCAGGCCCTGAGTCAAATTTCATGAGTTTGGGAAATAATTAAGGGAGATATTGAGAAACAAAATTTTTGGCCCCATTGACCGCAATGTTATTGAAAATTTGAAAGTGATCCAGAATCCAGGATTTATTCCAGATCACACTCAAAATGAAATCAGTTCTTCCTTTTCACATTTCCAACAACTCTTGAAAATGTCATCAAAATCCATCCATAACTTTTTGAGTTATCTTGAAGACAGACAAACAAACAGATAAACGCCAGCAAAAACATAACCAGGCGGTCTTTGGTTGCAAGGCCCGTGTGACGGTCGTCATCAAACCGCTCGTGTCGTAGGACATAGGACGGCCAAGTTCGGACGAACGTCACACGATTCTTTAACGATGGTGATCTTTCATTTGTGACAGCCCAGTGTTGTGCAGCGTATAAGTGGTAATCCATCTAAACCTGACAGACAGTTGTTGTCCCCAATAGTCTCAAGGTTTGACAAAATTGTCTGGTTCAAAAATTCGGACCAATTAGAAACTAAGAGTGATAATCATTTCAGTAATTGTGGGAGCTGAACTCCTGTAGCTCATGAAACAGCCTCTATGCTGGCAGGACAGTTAAATTGGACATGTTAATTAATGGTTCAAATGTTTGACCAGGAACTAATGCAGATATGTTTATGTGTTCCAGTCAAAATACCTTTTTCTTACTCGTCACCAAACTACCTGCAAAAGGGTTGCTTTTTTACTTTTGTGTTGCCTATTTCAGTCCTCCAGGTGAATCCTCAAATCATGCTGATTCCTTTGCATTTAACTGATTTCCTGAGACCTTTCTGTGTCACAAGCTTGTTTGACCCGAAGTTTTGTCTCACGACAATCGAAACCAGGCATCGTTTATCTCCAAAGATGAACTTAAAATCATCAACCATGACTGACTCGTCACCAAACACATTTTTCTCTCATAATCTCATAATCATCACAATGATAAAAAGTGCAAAAAGCAAGTCAACATCGCCACTTCAACTCATGCTGAAGGAAAGGTTTTGAGTTTGGATATTAATGTTCACAAACGACTCCAGAATTTAAAGTTGTAAATCAAATGTGGAATAGATTTGCCTGAGAAAAATTAAAGTTAGCATGTGTAAAAGAGATTTGTATTAAAAAAAGGATGTTGTTGCACAAAGACACTATGATAGACATGTATAGGAAATAGAAGAGCTCATGTGAAAATTTGATTTAAAGAAGAAAACTTTATAACTCAGCTTAAATTGGATGGTACAACTTGATCAAAACTGCAGCTATCAGTGAAGGAGAACTTGAAAAGATTCATTTAAGCAGCTTCATTGGTGTAAGAGAAAAGTAACTGAGGGTTTCATATGTGTTTAGTACATTAAATGGTCAAAAGTTTGGAGAATGACACAAATATTACATTTTCACAAAGTCTGCTGCTTCAGAGTTTTTATATGTTTTTGTCAGGTGTTTCTATGTTATAATGAAATATAATTAGAAGCTTTTCATCAGTTTCAAAAGCTTTTATTGAGAATTACACATAATTCATACAATAAGTCAATATTTGCAGTGCTGACCCTTCTTCTTCAAGACCTCTGCAGTTCTCCCTGGCATGCTGTTAATCAACTTCTGGACCAAATCCTGACTGATGGCTGTCCATTCTTGCATAAACAATGCTTGGAGTTTGTCAGAATTTGTGGGTTTTTGATTGCTCACCCGCCTCTTGAGGATTGACCACAAGTTCTCAATGGGATTAAGATCCGTGGAGTTTCCTGGCCAAGGGACCAAAATCTTAATGTTTTGTTCCCCGAGCCATTTCGTTATGACTTTTGCTTTATGGCAAGGTGCTCCATCATGCTGGAAACGGCATTCTTCATCACCAAACGGCCCTTGGATGGTTGGGAGAAAGCATAGAAACACCTGACGAAAACATATAAAAACTCTGAAGCAGCAGACTTTTTGAAAATGTAATATTTGTGTCATTCTCAAAACTTTTGGCCATGACTGTACATTAAATGGTCAAAATTCATATCCTACAATATCAAATAGCATATCTCCTCAGGTAGCACAAGTGCTCACGTTATTGTTATCCATCTGCAAAATTTTCCCCTTTAAACTCTTGCAGCAGATTTGAAGCCTACAAAACCATCCTTTTGATTGGACAGTTTGATTTATGGTGGAGTTGTCGCCGTCCAGTCAGTCTGAGGTATGAAGACCGGGGTCAAAATTTGTACTCGTAAAGCAGCAAAAGGAGCCTTTATTAATTTATAGCTCAGAAAGTCCCTCTATCAACCTGTCGCTTTTACAACACAGAGATTCACGCTCTCAATTTCTCTTCCATTATTACTTTGGTGACTCTTCTAAGTCGCCTCTGGCATGATGTCCCCTGTAGCTCTGAGCGTTTTATGTCATTACTGAGTAAGCGATCAAGACGAGAGTCCAAAGCTATTCTGGACAGGGTTTTCCAAGAGTAGGAGCAGGAGACCGCAAGACTGAAATAACACCTCCTAGAAGTGATAGAATATTTCTTCAAAAGAAACTAAAACTGATATTTTTGACGTGAAAGTTTAACATGTGCTGCTTTTAAATCTAAGTTGCACCTCAGATATGAAAATTCAAGCACTGAGGTTTAAACGAACTTCTCTCTATTTTTTTATTGTCCTTGTGGAACATTTTCATTTCAGTTTTTATTCTTTTTTTTTAATGTATACATTTATTTTAAAACAAATAGAAATCTTCTTTATGTGCACTTTTTTATGCATGCACAAACTTTAATTTCACAGATTTTTCTCTTTTTGCACCGGGTGAGAAAGCTTGATTTTAAATTTAAAAACTCTGGAATCATTAGAAGAGTAATTTGCTAACTCAAAACCTCATGGACTCTAACTTAAGCCCATAAAGTTCCGTCATTCATCCATCCGTGATCCATGCAAACACCAGAGGGAAGAGTGATTTGAACCGTTTTCCTGGTTGCGCTGCTCCCTGACGTTTTCTGCACATAACTCTGGGGAACTTCATGTGAGAGCACAAATGTCCAGATCAGTTACACCGCTGACTTTGAGCAGACTTTACCCCGTCGGCTCACAAATCCAGATTTTGGATCTCTTTGGACTTGGCAAGTTCTACTAGAATTGTCTACTTCAGATAATTTCCAGTCGTGATTGTCCAACTTCCAAAAAAAAAAAGAAACCTCGTGCTATTTAATACAAGATGCAATTACAGACAAGGTCTGGATGTGATTATCCAGACATTTAACTTTTTACATTTTTAAAAATAGACATACATTCAATTTTAATTTTATTGCCCACCAGCCGATGTTATAATTAACAATTTGGAAAAGAAATGGTCATAAAACACATTTTTATTGATGATGAAAAGATGAATCTTGTCTAAATGCATTTATACTAAAGAGAATTGCCAATTACTGATTAGAAGCCCGTACTCCATGTATTATTGTGCTTTCTCTTCAGTAAAATGCATTGTCTAGAGTCCATACATCCTTTTTAGGTTCTAAAATAGCATCGTTCATGGTGACAGTTGTTGCAGTCGCTCTGATATTTGAGAGCCTTTTGCATGTTTTTGAGTTTTTAAACAAAGTCATCTTCATTGATAACACTGGTGTTTTGAACTTTTTTTTTTTTTTTTTGGTTTGGATGCTGTGCTGCTTGAGGAATTTTTCGTTACTTTTTCTTTTTTTTTTTTTTTACCATGTTATGATGAGAAACCACAGCAACGAGAGTGTTGTTTACAAGCGAGAGCAGCTGATTGAAACATCAAGAGGCCAAATTACACCCAGACTGAGACACCAAATCACCCATGAGCTGAAGAGGAGACGCTGTGGATGCAGATCAGGAGGAAAGTAGAGCGAAAGAGAGAGAGAGAGAGGAGGTTTAAACCAGCTCTTCCCTCCTTCATTATGGGGAACATCTCATGAACAAGATATACCAGTTTGAAGAGCTGATGGAGACAAATCTGGGAGAATTTATTGAGAGTTCACCAGTGTTATTGTAGTGACAGTTTACATCCCATCATCAGCTGGAGCCAATGTGATGTCATCAGCTCTGTTGCTGCTAAGCTACAAACACAACAACCTGAACATTTTTAGTCATTTCTAGTGGTTTCAGCCACCTCCCTTTCTTCTCCACATTTCCGACATTTCAACAGATTGTTAACTGCTCCACCAGAGAGACTAAAATGTTACATTTGTGTTCTCTGCACAACCTGCTCTGGGCAAGGTAGGTTATAATTTGGTTTATCTCTCCTCAACCTATAAACCCATCGTCCTAAGGCAGTCTGCGGCCAAAAGGACTGTGAGCAGGTGGTCACAGGAAGCTGAAGAAACTCGCGTGTTTTGAGGCTACATACTAGGTCAGGGGTCACCAATCTCGATCCTGGAGGGCCGGTGTCCTGCAGGTTTTGCATGTTTCCTCTGCTTTAACACACCTGATCCTAATTAATGGCCACCATCACCTTGTCATCAAGGTCAACACATGTCTGTTAGTGACACAGCCACTTGTATCAGGGTGTGAAGAAGGAGAGAAACATCTAAAACCTGCAGGACACCGGCCCTCCAGGTCCGAGATTGGTGACCCCTGTACTAGGGATGAACTCTGTGAGCCACATGGAGAGGACATCAGTGCCATGACTGAGTGTATGACTCACTATATTAACTTCTGTGTGGACAACACCATCCCACCATCCCCAGCAGAACACAGAGGTGCTTCTCCGGTAATAAACTCTGGAACAACAGTGACCCGAAAGAGCTCCCCAACAAGAACAAAAGAGCCTTCAGGGAGGGAGACAGAGAATTATTGAGGTCGGTATAAAAACAACTGGAAGTCAAGAGTAGAGACAACAAGGAGGTGTGCAGGAGAAAACTGGAGAACAAGCTCCAGCAAAACAAAGTAAGAGGTGTGTGGTCAGGGATGAAGAAGATCACAGGCTTCAGGCAGAAGGAGGATCAGATAGATGGAAATCTGGACGGAGCCAATGAACTGAACTCATTCAGTTTCAGGTTCAGTTAAAAAACAAGATCAGCATCCTCCTTCCCCCGCTGCCAGCTAAACAGACCTCCCACCCTCCCTTGACAGCTGCCCTTCATCTTCCACCTCAGTCATGGATCTTGCTGCTGCTCCATTGTTATCTCCAACCACATTGGGAAATGCTGGGTCCTCGTCCTTGTTCCTGTCCCCGTCCACCCCCCACCTCCTGTCTGCCTGTCTTTAGCAGTCAGGTGAAAATGCAGCTGGAGAGACTGCATATGAATGAGGCTGCTGGTCTAGATGGTGTCATTCCCAGAGTCCTGAAAGCCTGTGCAGACCAGCTATGTGGGATTCTACAGCATCTCTTCAACATCAGCCAGGAGAAGTTTCCGGCGCTGTGGAAGACATCCTACCTTGTTGTAGTACCAGAAAGATCTCATTCATCTTCTTCCAATGACTATAGACCTGTAATAATAACATCCCGCATCATGATAGTCCTGGAGAAACTTTTATTGGTCCACCTGAAGAAG
This sequence comes from Hirundichthys speculiger, assembly GCA_018398805.1. Lineage (NCBI taxonomy): Eukaryota > Metazoa > Chordata > Actinopteri > Beloniformes > Exocoetidae > Hirundichthys > Hirundichthys speculiger. The sequence continues at coordinate 899,447 of JAGFBZ010000163.1, forward strand.
CAAAGGAGCACCTTCTGGGACCTCACTTTAACACCATCTTTACTACATAAGAAACTCCAGAAGACACAGGTGGACGCCTCCACAGTCACCTGGATTACTGACTACCTGACGAACAGACCACAGTTTGTGAGACTGAATGGTTGTGTGTCTGACCAGGTGGACAGGAGAACTACAGGGCACTGTACTCTCACCACTCCTCTTCACTCTGTACACCTCAGACTTCTAGTACCAGTTGGAGTGCTGTCAGCTGCAGAAATACTAAGATAACTAAGATTGTGGGGTGTATAAGTGATGAACTAGGGACTGAGTACAGAGAACTGATAAATCGCTTTGTGGCATGTTGTGGGACCAATCATCTCATCCTAAATGTCAACAAGACAGAGGAGATGATTGTGGATTTAAGGAGGACCAGAAAGTCAAACAGCATTTTCCATCATTTGAGAAGAAGTGGAGGTGGTGGAGGGGTATAAACACCTTCGGTGTTCACTTGGACAACAGACTGGACTAGAGATGCAACACTGATGCTGTTTCTAAGAAGGGACAAAGCAGACTTTACATCTTAAGGAAGCTTATGTCCTTCAGTGTTTGCAGCAAGATGTTGCATATCTTCTAAGTAAGTCTGTTGTGGAGGGTGGAGTCTCCATCTGCAGTTATCTATTGAGGGAGCAGCATCAGAGCCAGTGACTTAAAGAAACTGAACAAACTGATAAAAGAAGGCTGGCTCTGTTCTGGAGACTGTTCTGAAGCTGCAATTCTGCAAAGGAGGATACATCATAAACTGAAGAACATCAGGAACAACCCTGAGCTTCCTCTACACAACACAGTGATTCAGCAGTAGTGTTTTCAGTCAAAGAGGCTTTTTCAGTTCTGCTGCAACACAGACGCTACAGGAGATCCTTCCTGCCTACAGCTACAACCATCTATAATGAATCGTCGAAGAGACTTCGATCATGACAAGCTACTGCAACAATTTAGTTTTGCTTTTGGAGTCATCCATCCATTATCCATAACCATTTAGACCTATTCAGGGTCATGGGGATCTGCTGGAGCCTATCACAGCTCACTATGGGTGGACAGGTCGCCAGTCCATCGCAGGGCCACGTGTAAATGGACAACCATGGAACTCACAATCACTCCAACAGGCAATTTAGAACCACCAGTTAACCTGACATGCACGTCTTTGGACTGTGGGAGGAAGCAGGAGTGCTTGGAGGGAACCCACACAAGCACAGGGAGAAAGGAACCCGCTGAGGTTTGAGCCAGGACCCTGACCACCAAGCCACCGTGCTGCCCCTTGGGGAATCAGTAAAGTATTTTTTGAACTGAATTTAAACTACTACAAGTAGCATTAAGAATGTTAAGCACAGCCATTTTGACTCTGACACTTTAAGCAGTGTAAATTATTTAAGAATGATGTGTTTTCACTAGCAGATGAGCACGTATGTGAAGCCATCCATGCTGCTTCATATCTAAGCCACGTTGTGCCGGAGGCAGCAGAAGCAAACGGGAGAAGGTTTAAAGTGGGCCGTAACTACAAATCACAAAGATAGTGGGGGCAATAGTAAATCTTGATGGATAGAAGAAAATGTGGCTCCATCTGCCCTGCAGTGGAATGCAGCATTGTCTCTGATAAGAGCGATAGATTGCTGCAAAGCCTGAACATGCCACAGGAGCAGAGGCGTTGGAATCGTTGCTGATCTAATGATACACTACACTTTTACTTTGTATGTCTGCCAAAAGACATGAAAGGGAGGGAATGTGTGAAAAGCTATATCACCTCTTTAGAAAAGCATTATTTAAAACAAGGATATTTCAGCTTGGAAACGCCTGTCTGGGCTGATTTATTTCCTGTAAGTTCCTAAATGTAGGTCTCATAAGTGCTCCCATGAATGTCAAATAAAAAAAAAACTGGTAACTTTACCTGCTCTTCATAGTCAAAACTAAATCTAATCCATCTCTAATCAGAAATAACAGCGTCTCGGTGTCAGCCATGCCAAGTATATTTGACCAACCACAGGTTAGAGAGTTCAAGCATAATGTAAAGATAGCATAGGTCTCAGAAAGCCAGGCTTTCTGTGTCTGTGATAATGTTTCCAAAGTCCTTGTTAAAATAACATCTGTGCCTCCATAATCACCCTAGAGGGACTGGAAGTAAATTTGTGTTTTTCTTTTGGACAGTGTAAAAGGCCATAGCTCTCAGAATAGTCAAAATACAAGGATATTTTGTGTATGAGTGCAAAAAGATATTGTGCAGTAAGCTAAAACCTCTCTTCCCCACAGCAGAAGGTCTTTCCAAGTTGTGGTCTAAAGCAGATGTGGAGCTTGTGATATATGGTCGTCGGGAGGAAGCAGGAATGGATATGCAGCGCAACAATCACATCTATTGATGACCAGAGGAAGTCTACTGGAGAGTATCAGGAGGGGCTTTGAAATTAAAGTCCTGCTGACAACTATAACATCTGTCCAAAAAGAGCATTTTGAAGTTGAGTGCTTATTTTCACGGGACACCACCACTCTACCTTTTGTGAAAATCCCAAATTTTGATAGCAGGTTGAGTAAACTATTTCCTTAACAGACAAAATATTTCAAACCGAGTGCTCTGTTTTGTCTCCAGGTTGCTCTGTTGAGGTATACGGTGTGCACACCTAAATGCTATGCAGAAACACAACCAAACACAACATCACCAAATATAGAAATACTGCAAATAGCCCAGACTACAGAGGAAATGTCTCTAGGTTATCACATGTTCTAAATACCTGGGCAGGCTTGAAACAAACCTGCGTTTGAGGGGATAATGGTGCACACTTTAACTTGAAAGTTATTTAAAGTGTTGTTCTTGGTTGTCCATGTGGCCAGACTATGATGAATGAGAAACCAATGAAGCTTGAAAAACAGTTAAAAATCTGGAGGCTTTCTAACTACCACACTATTGCAACATGAGGCGGATGGTGCTTGTCAGTGTCAGTTTTCGGGAAGTAAAAGTAAGTAACTGAACTCCCACCTTCAGCAGTTTTGGAAGTTGTAAAAGTGTAGGAAGCAAGCAATGTCACAGACCTAAAACTATAGGGTCGGTTAGCATGTGGCTAACTCGGCAGCACTTGAGCAAGTTTCACCTGCAGCTGGGCTTTAAGTTGAAAGGGATTACAGTGTCACAACAAGCATCGGTTCCACTGATTTGCAGTTAAACTGTCTGCAAACTGGACGCACAAAGCTGAATTTAGCTTCCGCTTTGGGAATGTCCTTTTCAGATGCAAAAGGATCCCATTTACAGCCATTCAGAGCTCAGGCGGGGGCCAGCAATACTTGTTTCATCTCTGGCAGTCTTGGTTTCAGATGCTGTTCCAGTGGTGACATCTGACACGATGTCAGTGGAAGCTGACTGACTTTAAGAGCCCACCCCCAGTGGTCATAAAGGAGCTATAATTCTGCCATTAAAAAGTAAATCTGGAGATGAATTAAGCCCATGGTTAAATCTGTATATCTGTATCAGGTTTAAGCAAAAAGTAGGGGGTAGGCTTTGTGGTGTTCTGGATTTTTCTTGGTTCCTCTTCTTGGGTTTTTTTTAATCTCCTTCTTATTTATTTCCTGTTTTACTTTGAAAGTCTGTTTCTTTGTGTATTGAGTTGTGTTTTACTCCTCACCTGTCCTGATTACTTTCACCTGTGTCTCATCAGGGGGTCTACAGAGTGAGGGCAAATACTCGACCGGCCTGTGTCCTTGCAGATGTCTCCTTGGAGGCAATGAAAGGACTGTCCAGGAGGAGGCTTGGCAGGTGCTTCTGCTCCTCTGCAGCTCCCAGGTGGTCCAGGTGTGCCACCACCTGTCCTGGAGGTGATCCCGGATGCACCACAGCCACCACCGAGGTCTCCACCGCGGGTCCAGGCAGGTTCTCCTCTGACTAAGAAGGCCCTGGACCTGGCGGCGGTTGCCCCGGCCTCTGCTCCAGTCGCCCCAGTTCTGCCTCCGTCAGCAAACCCCCGGACTCTGCTGGTTGCCCCACCTTGGCCTGTCTCACCTGTCTGTCCAGCCTTGAACTGGTTTTTCTTTCCCTTCCTTTGTTTCTGTCCTGGTAACCTGAAAAACCTCACAGGAAATGGTTCATTCTGTGGTTGATGTGAAATTTGTGATAACAGCAACTGAGATGAGGCTAACCTTCAGTTGCAGGTTAACCACAGGCACCACAGATGGTGGTGAAATGTGGTTTAAGAGGCCATGGGACTTTCTCACATCAAATGGGATTTAAGATCATTCTAAACTGCAAACTTCAGCTAAGGCAGCAACAGTGCAGTGGCCCACAGATGTTTCCGAAGAACTTCAAAACTCTTTCAGAATTACTGTCCGATGCTCTTTTCACCAAGACGACCTCTAATCTGAAACTGCAGTGGACCCAGGTGAAAATGAAGACATGTTTCTCCCTGGTTATGTGACAGTCAGACCGTGGCCAGCCGAAAGCAGTAACTGTGGAGTGAATGGAAATTATCGTCAGGGCTGAATTATTTTGTGGCATAATCAGAGCCAGAGAGAGTGTTTTTGATTATGTCAGTTCTGCTTATTCACTAACAAACACTGCTGAGTTGGAATTTTGCTGGGCGACTCAAAGATTTATGAGAGCTGTGAATATTTTACACAATAAGCATATTCTTATGGGCTTGTTGAGCAGAAAACAACACTGGCAGAACGTCGGTGGTCCCAACAACTACAGAGTTGGTGAGAAAACCAAAAACCTTGTTTCCTGTCCCAATGAACTCGGATTGATGGCCAGAGTACCAGTCAGCCAGTTGTCACCATCCTATAATACTGTCAAACTGACAATGAAAGCAGTGGTCTCCATTTCCATGTTTGGAGCTACTTTCACCCTGTCTGATTTGGAAACACTCAGTGAGTAACCCTAGTGTCCCTCTGCAGTCAAGGGGAGCAAAAGGAACAGAGGATTTAAAGGTTGCCTCATTGATTATATTTTCCAGTTGAGCCTGTTCACAAATTTGTCTTTATTTTTAATTCATGTTTTATTGGGGGGAAAAAAGCCTGTTATTCAGAAATCAACATATATACTCATGTGGGAACAATGTCCAAGTACTTTTTTTATTCTATCATCAGAACATAATAACGGTAATGGTATCCTCTCAATTCAAGCCCTTAACTGATCATTTACACTAAGCTCACTTGAAAAATTGCAATGAAATTTAAAAAAAACAATAAAAAATAACTCAGTCTGCTCCTATATTTAGTTAATTTTACTGTCTTCTATGTAAAATAATATGAGGAGGGGAGTAAAAAAAAACCATTAAACATCTGAAAGATAGCATCACGTTTAAACACATCTGAGTGGCTCTCCACGGACTTTCGCAGTCGCCCACTTTGGCCCACCCCGGACACTTCCTGCATGGCCACTCCTCTCCTCATTAGTTGTGGAGACTGCTGCATCACATTTGAGTCTGGCCCTGGCTCTGGCTCAGTTTTGCTTCGCTCCAGGCAGCCTGGCTTGGCATGATTGTGGTGGAGCTCGGACGACTAGAGGTGGGTTTGATGTTATCAAAGGTCCTAGTTGGTAGTGGTTATGGAGAGAGGGAGGGGGCCCGTCTGGAACGTGGGCAGCAGCCCTCTTTCTAATGACCCTCTGTCGGCCGGTAATTGTTGCCTTGGCTTTAGCTCAAGCCTTTGTGCATTCCAGGACTGAGTAGTCATGATCAAAGTTGTTCTTAACCTAGGGATACCTTAATCCTCTTCATCATAAACAAAGGTCGATGACAGAGACCACTTGGTCTCACTGTGGATTAAAGCCACCCTCCAAAGCTCCACCATCTTTATGGCTATCTTGCATCTTTGGTTATCTTTATGCAGGCAGATATTTGGAATGTACGTTAAACATAGCTGGACTGGTCAGCAATGGACCCTCACCTGGACGTGGGCCATGTTGGAAATGTTTGCATGCCACTCAAGTACCAATAACCAATGATGGATACTCTGGTCATCAGAAGGATTTCTCAGTTTTAAGCAGAATCCGTCTCATTGACATGATGAATGGAGGCATTCTTTACATCATCTGAGAAATAGTTGGATGGATCCTATGAGTGGGATTAAGGATGGATCAAGGCAATGTCATAAAAACTTTAGAAAGCCACTAATCATTCCATAGATTCCACTGATGGTGGAGGGTAGATGTAAGCAGATATGTGAAGTTTTATTTTTAGAGCAGCTTTTGTTCCATTCCATCAAAAATGTCAAAAATAGATGGGAAAACAATTAAACATAATCTGAGAGAATGTGCTTTTCAGTGAAATCCTTCAACACCTTGGCTAATTACCCATTATTGTAATATTCTTTAAAGGATGAATCATTAAAATCTTATCTCCTCACATTGCCTTTCTCCATTTTGGTTTTCCATCTGTTGTGCTGTTCCTTTTAGGCCAATGTAGCACAGACAAGTCTGCTCTTGCAAAAAACTGAAGAGTGCAAAGGGCCAAGTTTACATTTTTACAATGGAAAGACTGTCTCATAGATCCTTGACTTTGGCAAATGTGAAAAGTAGCAGAACTCCAACCTTAGTCTGGACTTCCAAGGGAGACTGAGGCATACAGTTCAAGCCACCATACATGAAAAGCCCTCCATGAGTTTTCTGTAGTTGGGTAGTGATGTTCACCCCTGGGTCCCAGTGGAGACCAGAGTGCTTTACATCTTCCTCAGCAGGACCTGAGGTCCCACCGGGAGCGTTTCAGAAGCAGAGCTCTTCTGGGCACTGCCTCTTTGGCTGGATTTGTCAGATTCTGATTCTCCCCCCCCCAAAGGTTTTGAGATCATGTGAGGATCACACAGTGATCTGTTCATATAAAGACACATTTCTCTCCACGTTTTAACCTTTCTGGTATTATCCTTTTACACAGGGAGGATTGTGTCAAATACAATGAGCCTTTTGACTTCTTCAATGAACTTCTCCTCATACATGGTTGAACTCTCCCTCCTGAAACGTCTGAATTATTTCCCTGAGGCCTCCATGGGTTAATGTAATATAGATGAACAATTTATTTTTATTTTGAAAATCCACCAGTTTCTTTACGCCATTCTTATGTCTGTCCTCCTGCCTGGTCGATTATTGTGCCTAAATTGATTTGGTGCATATCTGAAGCAGAGCCATAGACTACATAAGAAGAACTGGACAAACCCCACATCGCTCGACCTGCCACTTACAGGATTAGACATGTTGCTGTCTGACGTAGCCTCAGAAGTCATGGGCTGATTGACTACAGGTCCTTGCAGACCTCTGCCTGTAAGATTCCTGAAATTATCTTTCAGTGGTGACATCAGAAATGACTATTTAGCTGGCACTCCATTAGCACAAACCTGCCTGTTGCTTAGCTAAGCGTCATCCTCGAACCTTTCTGAGCCAGTCCACAGCCAGTCAGGGTGGTTTGTTAGTACAAGTAACAGCACAATAAAACATATTCTCTTTGCTTCATTCACACACTGTAAAAAAAATTGTAATATATACAGAATTTTACAGTCTATTTTACAGATTTTTTTTCTGTATTTTTAAAATACCATTTAATTTACAAAAATAGACTGGGATTTTACATGTCAAATGTAAAATAACATTAAATCACTGTAACTGTGAAAACACACAATATTTCTGTTCTTTTACAAAAAAAACCCATCAAAAATACATATATTTATTGTTAAAATACGTTCACAAATATATCGTAATTTCACAAATATTTGTCTGTTATTTAAGGGAATAAACTGTAAAACTCCTAGTGATCTGGCAGGTCCTTTTGGGTCTTTTCCCAGCATCCTTTGCAGCCCTGGTTGTTTAGGTGCTTATCTGTGTTTATTTGTTAGCTATTTGATTTAATGCTGCCATGTAAAGTCTGTTGCTGGTTTGACCCCCTGTTGATTCAGACCCCTTACATTTAACATGTTAATTTGTGTCACCCTGAGTTAAGTCTGTTTGTGTTCGAATGAGTACCTGTGAGTTTTAATTTGATAAAGTGTGTAAAACAAAACTTGTGCTGTGCAAAAACAGGAAGTTGACAAAATACTCCTTTTGCCCAGTGCCATGGATGCCAAGGTGTTGCAGACCAGGCTCCACTACAATGCAAAGGCTACAGCCTTTAAAATTGTAGCAATTTTATACCCAATATCTAGATTTTCAACAGTTTTTTGACATGTTTTAAAAGATGAAATCACATTATTTTTGTGTCATATACTGTTATATTACATCAAACACAAATTATTATACAACATAAAATTATGTCATTGAACCCAATTATGTCATTGAAACCAATTAATAACAGCCCATTTCTGTAAATTTAAGCATTGTTATTCATAATACAGCATTTACTTACCATATTTCTAGGTAATTTAATTGTTTTAAAATGTGAAAATGTTTTAATTAAATGTTTAAAACAACCTAAAAATAAGGCAAAATCTTGTTAAAATTACAACTACAAACTGTATTCTAATTATGGAAAAAAAAATTATTTTTATGAGAAAGTAATGTTCTGTTATTTCACTGTATTTTTCTGGTGCCCCAGCTGCCGGAAAATTACCGTTTTTTTTTTACAATTTTTTTTTTTTTTACATTGCAGATCAGAAACTATGCTCAGAAGTCAAGGCAGCACTAAGTAGCAAAAGTGATGCCAACTAGCCATTGGCTATGCCAGCCATCAATCAAAAGACCACACTCCTATACCGGATGTGGTACCATAACAATTCACAGTTGGACATTTTTTTTTAACATTAGTCACTGGAAATTAACTCAGTTTTGGAGCCAGCCCCTAGTGGTGAGTCTAGGAACTGCAACAATTCTTACTTTCACATTGGACTCAACCTGGAAGCTGAAATGTTGCAACTTGAACGAGGCAGATGGTCGCTTCTGGGACACTTCTAAACTACGCTGCGGCGCTTCTGGTGATATCACTTTCATTGACTGACTGGAGCGGCTGCGATTCAAAATGACTGGTGTCGCACAGCTGGACGTAGCTGGCACCTCACCCAGCTGTTATTGAGCGAGAGCTGGGGTACAGCCTTCTCAGTCCATCACAGACCTAACACAGAACAAATGAGAGAAGCATACACACTTGCACCTACACCTGTAATCAAACTAGAACAATGAATAAACTTAACGTGTATGTTTTCAGACTGTGGGAGGAAGCCACATGCCAGGGCCCAGCGGAGCTCACAGCCTCCTGTGAGGCAACAATGCTAACCACCACGCCACTGTGTACCCCCAATCCCTTACTATAAATAATTTCAAAGACCACACATCCTTCCTGCATTTGATTATCTGTTCTGACTTGCCGATCATTCGAGGTTGCTGAGGACACTAGTCTGTTTTCTGAAACGGATTTCCTCTGTGCCAGTGTAAACATGTTATTGTGGTAAACATAGGATCAGCAAACACATGCTCACTCACTTGAAATATGACATGATTGACAGCAGCGCTGTGGGCACAGGCACCAATTTAAGGCTCAAAATGTCACACAAGTATGCCGGGGCATTCTTCCTGGCACCAGAGTGTTTCTCTGCGGGATATGTGGCTCTTACCCAACAAAACAAATGTGGCTATAGCTTGACTGTTGAAGGCATGATTTGATCTCTCGTGTGATTTACTATTTACAGTAAGTTTTTTTTTTCCTAAGCAGACGATGTTAGAGAAGATCTGACATGCAGTATAATGGTTTTGCATACAGATGTCTCTTATGAGACATAGACCATATGATTAAATGCAGATATTAGTTTTATATTATCGCCATAGAGATAACTAATTTTGTCCTCAGTTTCCATGGAGGCCCCAAATGTGTTTGCCTAGATGTTTGCCTAGTGAATATTCAACACGTTAGAATAAAAAGCATAATGAACGCTATGTTTGATCACTTTATTGAACCCTGGAATTAATTCTTATATCTTGTTTGTTGATCAGGATTATATCATTAACAAGAAATGAGTTCTGTTTGTCTGTCCCACTTTAATCCTTGTACACACCTTCTATTGATATCAGGGGCCTATAAAACACAGCCCACCGGGGTTTTCCCATCTGGGTTAAAATAAGGGATAAGGGGGGGCCCAGATAAGATGCCCAGCCATCAGGGAGAAACGTATACCAGACTAGAAAGATTTGTTCATGGTCTTGCAACTTTGAATTTGGCTCAGGCTTAGTTCTCTTCCTTTATCAGGTTTTAGCTTTGGTTTACAGGTTCTTTTTGATTTTAGGACTCTTGTGATTAGAGATTTACAGTTTTTATTTTAGAAGTGTTGTAATATGATGTCATTTCCTCTTGATCCACTTTTGTCTTGATTGTCAACTCCCGTGTCTTCATTTGTCATGTATCTCTTGTGCTTCCTGAGTGCCAGGTCTTTTTCATCATTGTCATCATCCAAACTCTCAACTCTTGAACCCTGACAGTTTCAACAAGAGCAAATGTCTAACGTTATGTCATATTAAATGTCATGTTGTTTACATATTAACTGAATCTAAGTCACACCATATTACTGACTGAACTCCCAGTGTCATTGATCTTTTGATTTAACTCTCATAAGTGAGCGCTAGCTTCCAACAACGCCTAGTATTGAAGAGAGGAGTATGCAGCTGCTTCTCCAAAACTCAAATCCAGCTGTAGTGAACCTTCAACTACAAACATTTTGAAATACCCCTGTCAAGTAATTTTGAAATACCTCTGAGTCGTCTGGTTCCATGTTATGACGTTTCATTACCATCAGTTTTTGTCCTATGTTCAGCCATTCTGCACGATTAGAGAAAAACCATCTTTACTTACTTTCGAACCAGAGTAACAGCGTGTCTTCTAGAGATGTTATAAAAACTGTACATGTACTTATACATGTATAAATACATATACTGAAACTGTTAACAAAAATGGTACAACTCGTGAGAAAAAACAGCAATAACAGACAGCGGATGGTGATCAGTTGCAGCTTTTCTTGTTCTGTTCTTTTTTCTCAATTTTATGGACACATGAAGGTAGACAAAAGGTTGTATTTTGAGTGAGGAATTAAATTTACTTCCACCTCTAGCTTTGAGTGGTGCTCTTAAGTTTTTCTTTTTTTTTTCTTGTCTCAGTCCTTTAACAGTCTACGGAGAGCCATAAATTCTTTGTGGGTTGAGTCCCACTGCCATTGGCCCACAGTTATCATTTGCTCCTGAACAAAAGGTGTGAATGACAAACTCTGGTTAGGGGCTTATGATTTATGACCCAGCTGCCGTCAAATATGTTCCAACTTGGCAGCAACTTCTGTTGAAGATTAGTGGCAGCAAGCTGAATATTTATATACTGCTGAGCAGCAGCAAACAAATCTGCTCTTGAGGGTCAGCAGTTTGAGCTGTGAAATACTTCTACTTATGCATTTGTTTATAAAACTCTGACATTCTTTTCACGGTGAATTCATGCTAATTCTGTCTCAACCACGACCTCGCTCAGGGGTTAAGCGGTGGCAGAGCTAAGGCTACGCAAAAAGTGCAGTGGGACAAGTCAAACAATCTGTCCTTCTGTGCATAAAGGGCTTTGTAGCACCCATTAGCAAAGATGGCTTCTTGTTGTGGCTGCAGCCACTGAGGGGAGCAAAGGCTGTATTTATGTTTGCAAACAGTTGACAGGCTGTGCGTCCACAGATCAAGGATCCTGCCCTTGTCCCTAACCTGAAGGTGCTCGCATTCAACTTTGTCTGGATAATCCTCGTACCTCAGAGAATAGAGGCGGATTAAGACTTTAACCCCTTCAGAGAGAGCAGAGAGAGAGCCAGCCTCTCTCTGCTGGAGCTCCTCCCGGACTCTTTGTCCCGTCATGAAGGCCAGCTGTCAGTGTCCCGAGATGACGAGATGAATGAGCAGCCCTTGAGCGCTGCGTCTGCTGCCTCCCTCTGTTCACCAGGAGACCTCTTGCTGTGCAAATCATCACTTCAGAGCTCAAAAGAGCCTTCAAGATACAAGGAAACACCTTTTTTTTTTTCCACCAGTAAACGCGTTCAATAGATAGACGAGGAATAATTCATTACTTTCTGCTCATTACCGCTTGCTCACCCGCTCGATCCGTTTCCCAGGTATTACACTGTTATAGAACTTCACTGAGAGAAAAAAAAAAAAAAGAAATCGACCCAAAGATGTGATGCAACAACGACTGAATGTCTATTATTCATAAGGTCCCATGGATTAACCCCCCGCTGAAACTGTGAGAGGCACACTAACTAACAGCATTGATTTAGTCTATTTTGTTGTTTTGCTTCTTTGTAGGCATCCATTAAAGAGGATATTCCCTTCCTTTTCACATTTTTCTTTTACATGCTTTGGGTAAAATACCACTGACCTTTTGTTCCTTTTTCACCCATGAATTAATAACTAATTTCATCGCCAGGGGTTTCATTGATTTAAGCGGCATACGTAATTTTTGCCTTGTGGATTAGAAAAGTATTGAACTGAAATGAAATGAAATGTAAATCTGGACACAAATGATACTAAATAACCCTTAAAGCATGTTATTGACAGATTAGAGAGCATATAGTACCTACTCCAATAACAGACACATTTTAGGTCTACTTTGGGAATGTCTGGCACTTATACCTCAGTTACTGCACTAACAAGAGCTACGTGGGCCAGACATGTCCTAAAGCTCATGTACTGGACCAAACTGGCATGTGTTGTATGAGCTGAGATGTCATCAGCTAGTTTTGATACTGGATGCAGGAGTCGCTGTAGGGTCCAGGCGTGACCCGAGACGTGGCTGAGTTTAGAGAGCCACTCGACCTGTCAGTCAAACCACCTACTTCACTGTGGTTTCACACACACTTCACTGGATACTGTGTATATTTTTATTTCTCGCATTTTGATTATATTTGAGATTCATTCCATTTTTTTTCTCTTTAATGTGCACACATTTCTTCACAATGATGGAGGTATTAAAACAAGTCAAAGGACTGTTTGTTGGTTCAGCCAAGGTCGATGTACGAAGCTAATTAATCTTACTCTATAATAAAAGCTAAAAAGAAACAGACAAAATGGCAGCAATAGGCATCATGTTGCACACTTGACCACAGTGGAACTGGCAAGCGTGCATGAGCTTAAAACTTCTTTAATTCGTTCTGAAAACATTAGAACAGCGTGGCTGCACATTACAGGCTGTTGAAGTCTACCAGACAACACCTGCATACTTTTCTCAAAGGACCCCGAAGCCGTCCCAAGTGCCTGTGTGGATGTCATTTCTACTCAGAGATTAACCACTAGAATAAACTAGAAAAGAATGTTATAGCTCTGTTTGAGGGTGAGTATGCATTGAAGTATTAACAATAAACACATGAACAATGCAAATGACTCTGTAAGACTGCAAGATGTGAAAACATGGACAGTGTCCAAAAGAGCGACATCATCTATAATTATAAATCAGGAGAAGTAACCAAGAAAGCCAATCAGGCTGATGCGCTTCAATAACTCTGACTATGACAAGCTAAGTCCTCTGATTTGTTATAACACTGAAATAAACTGGTGAACCTGAATATTTTCAGGGTTATCAACCTCAAGAAGGTTGTTCTGCTGCAGGAACATGGAGAGACCATGAATGTAAATGCAGACAAAAAAAAAAAGGACCATTGAGAGACAAACAGCAACACAATGTGCTTCTGACCAAACATCTGTAGGTGATGAGAGTGGCCTGAAAACTCCAGTCAACCCAACAGAACATTTCCAGAGAGATCTGAAAATGGATGTGCACTGATGCTTCCCAGTGAGAAATAGAGACACTGAAGAATCCTTCCCAACAAGGATGGATACTGACATTTAACAAGTACAAAGTGAGGCTCTGAAGATCTTTATTAATGGGACTTTAATGGGCTGGATTTGTTTTCTTAGTTCTTGCTTCTCACCTCTCATATCAGGCTTCTGACTAACTGGTACAGTGTTTTGGGTTACATCAACAGTTGTTGAGCCGTTCATTCTTGTGAGGCATTCGAGTTGCATGTAAATCTCTGACCCAGCCATCCCTCCTAAATCAAGGAGGTTTCACCTGTACAACCCTGACGATGCAACCTTCAGTCTCCACCCTAGGCACTTTCACAAATATTTTCACCACGATTCATGCGACTAAAACATCTTTCATGCTAACCTGGTAAACAAATGACAGTGGAGCGAGGACAACAACGGCGCTACAGGGAGGACGGGTGGCTCAGAGATATACATGTGACCTGAATGGCCCAACAGCAGCTTTTAAACCTGAAACTCCCAACCAATCGACTGGACCTGAAGACGCTCTTTTGGTGAGATGTGAAAAGCCTTCTGTTCAAGATTTTTATGAAAGATAGTGGTAGGTAGGAAAAAGTCAGGTGTACCACATGACCTGAAATGACTGACTAGGAAGGGAATGTTGAGTGTGTGTTCTCTTGGTTGGGACTGTAGGTGGTCTCGTCTCCACACCTGCCTCTGCATCCCAGGCCTGCCAGCCACGCAGCTGCACTGTCACTCACTTAACACCATGTCTTCACGGCATTTCTGCATCGCAGATATTTAACACGCGCCCCCACCTCCCCGTGGTCTTACATGATACGGAACATGCAGGGGCTCCACTGAATGAATGGTGGTGAAAACACTCTCGCTGATAAGCTCGAGCTGAAACTTTCCATTGGGTTGCTTCGTCTTCAGGCCGAGCAGTGAACCAGTGAAGCTATTGTGTTTCACTTAACTGCTCTGCAGTCGGTGGTCTCCCTTTTCCTTGTCCCGCCTAAATTTTCTCACTGTTCCACGTCCACAGGGCCTCTTCAGACCCTGCATGAACCTGCATGATATTAAGTTCAGCGTACGGCCAAGAAAAGCCCACCAACAGAGAATTTCCCACAAACGGGTATCGAGAAAGCTCTCGCAGTCGTCTATGACTCGCAAAGACTTCACTGACGGTGTGTGTCAAAAACAACAGTGAGCTGTCTGGGATTCTGGTTGTCGGTATGGGGTATGTCCAGTTCATGTCACTGACTCAGCCATTGCTAAAGGGGATAAATGACAGAGGAATTGAAGATGGGTGAAAGAAGAGCTCGAGACCAGCTGTTTTCCTGAGCTCTGAACCTTGCGGATGATCATGACCGATCCTGACCTGGAAGCTAGATGTGCCGTCAGCAGCTCTTCGGAATAAACATGTCTGCCCCTTTCATCTCGGAAAGATTGGCAACACCGCCTCATCCCTGCAGCTTTGAGACATCGGTGAATCAGCGGCCGTTGCCTGAAGGGCAGCTGAGCCCACGCAGGGGAAAAAAAAAATATTACTCCTTTTTTCTCACATTAGCGGCAAAATTAACGGCTTCGACGATGACCCTAGGAGATAAAGAAAACTCTCTTCCTCCAGATGCTTTCACTCCCCTTCTCGTTTCAAACCTATAACTTACTTGACTGGCTTTAAACGTGTCATGATATCCTCAGGATGGATAGCCACGATACTCTCCCCCTCCCCCAGGCTGCCTCTCTGCCCACTGTTTCCAGTGCAAGTGCTCTCCATTTGTCTCCGTGGATCAAATGACCACGGAGGCAAGAGCTCCGTTGATCAGGGAGCCTCCTTATAAGGTCTGATCGGAGAGGAAAGCACCAAGAGAGCTCTACCAGTTCTTCTCCTGTATTTACACAGACTCTTGGTGCAGGCATGGAAAGTCTACCATATCAGAATTGCATTTTTTTTTTTAATTTTTTTTATTAATTCCTCAGCGTTGTGGAAGTTGGATGCATTTTACAAGGTTATGTTTCAGACTGCAGCCATTCCAGTGTAAATGGTTTTAAGGAATTCAGCCATATATGAAGTTGGAAACTGTGACATTTTAACAAAGACCATGGAAAGTAAATCCTAATTTAATTCTATATCCCCTGAATTTAGAGATTAAACTAAAGTTTGTTACAACAGAGATCAACAGTCATCATATGGCTATGGAGTCGGCCCAGGCCCTTACAGCATGTGAAACAGGAATTTCCTGCGCTGGAGGGCTGTTAACCTGAATCTCAGGGTTAATCTGTGAGGAAGACGATAATGTAACGTTTTTTCTGCTTAGATTTGAACGTGCGACTGGTTGAGTAAACACGCAGTCAGAGAGGGCCTTGTGTGAACAGTACCTGCATTCAGCCCTGCCGCCTCCCCGAGGCCCTTTAAACCGCTCTGTCCAACATGTGGTAATATGGCCTCGCAATATCAAATTTATTCCGAGGGCTTTTTAATGCGATTCACAGGTTTTAGGCAATTATTTGAATGCAAAGCATACACCTTTAATTGCTTTGTGCTCCACCAAGACCAACAGCTCATTTGTTTATCTTCTCTCTTTTATCCGCCAGATGTTTTTCCAGATCTTCTCTTGGTTGTTAACACCCTTAAAGGCTCATACTGCTTAGTTTGTTGGTACACCGGCTGTGGAATTTACGGTAATAGGATTGTGAAGCTTTGCCGCCGTAGCAGCTCATTTGGACTTCACATTTTCACCATCGCAAGTTCCAGTCTAAGTTAAGCCAATTAAAGATGATGGATGGTTTCGTGTTAAGATCAGCGCTCACTCTCAGACAACAAACAACACATTCATTTTCCATCCAGATTGAGGGGTGAACCAACCTGATTAGACGAAACCGCAGTCTAACCGGGCAGAAACTGTTTGAAGGGTGTTACTCAATTAGAACCTCAAGCTGGATTTCATTGAAAGGTTCTTTTTTTACTGCAACTATAAAACACATCTATGTTTTTATCTAATTAACTGGAATTATATTCCATATTTAGGGTAAGTAACCTTTATTCTGTAAACCTCGCCTTGGTCTGCTCTGTCTGGATTCAAGTTAATTCTGATTGTTCCACTCAAGCAAATCGGACTGACGGAGAAATCGTTTTTCCAGTACTTCACATGAGACCTTATTGTGAGCATTAACCAATTCAAATTAAACTGAAATGAATCAAACACTCAACCACCATTAGGAAATCACATTTTTGCATTATAAACAGAGAGAAGATGAGTAGAAAAGTTAGTTGGCAAACTGAAGGGTAGCGACAGCGAGGGTGGACTTTTCCTTATAGAGACACTATACTATTTCTTTGATAGTTGGGTCGCTGTACAGACGTTGGAGTCCAAATTTTGTTCCTGCTATGTCCTGATGATACACATTGTCCTTAATTTCTCAATATTCCCAATTTCTTCATCAGACTCCAGGCTCTTCCATTTTAGTTGAAGCATAAATCATTTTCATCCGGGTTCTACTGGGAGAAGACGAATTGCTGTCTGGCTGCGCGGAGGTTTAACTTCATCCTCTGTAGTGTTGTTCCGATTCTGATACCAGTATCGGAAATTGCTCCAATACTGCCAAAAATGTTGGTATCGGCGAGTACGTAAGTCCAGGCACCATCCGATACCGAGTTATTTATATTTAAGGATTTATTTACTGGTTACTTCAGTTACACTACCAGCAAAAAGCTTAATTAAAAGTAAAAGATTTTTACAATACCGTTTTATACTGTTCTATTTGGAAATAAATATAGAGATAAATGGCTTGGATTTCCTGTATTTATTGATGTTTTACAACAATGACAATTATATTACAGTCAGGCAATTTTTACCTCCGCCAAGGAGGTTCTGTTTTTGCCGGCGTTTATCTGTTTGTTTGTCTGTCTGTGTTCAAGATAACTCAAAAAGTTATGGATGGATTTTAATGAAATTTTCAGGAGTTGTCAGAAATGTGAAAAAGGAAGAACTGATGTTATTTTGGGAGTGATCCGGAAGAAATCCTGGATTCTGGACCACTTTCAAATTTTGAATAAAATTGTGGTAAATGGGGCCAAACATTTTGTTTCTCAATATCTCCGTTAATTATTGCCCAAAAATCATGAAATTTGACCAGGGATTGACAATGGGAACCTCTATCAAATTTCAAAGGCTGATCCGGATCTTTTATTTTTGTGTGCATCACAAAATAAAGGAAGATATGGTATTTTTTTTAGCAGTCCCATATTGTCAGAGCTATATGTGCGGACTAATATTTACGGAGTAAATCGCTATATGGGGGAAATGTTGCGCTTGGCGGAGATCTGCGCTCTCCGAGTGCTTTTCTAATTTTTAATATCATACTCGGATTCGGTAGTCGGTATCGGCCGATACCCACAGCTCAAGAATCGGAATCGGTATCGGGAGGGAAAAAATAGTATCGGAACATCTCTAATCCTCAGCAGGATCTCAGTTCCACTGGGGAGCGTTTCAGAAACAGAGCGCTCCAGAGTGATGCCTGTTTGACTGGATTCATCAGATTACTAGTTTATCTGGAAGCTTTGAGATCACGTGAGAATTAACAGACAACAGTACTGCTGATGCTTCCAATGCATATGCTTCTGAAGCCTCTTTTTCCTCATACTGTGCTTGGGCATTTTGCAGACGGGCGGAACAAATAGTTATTTTAACATGGTTTAGCTCGTGCAAACATATGATGCTTAGTAATGTACCCTTACATTTATCCTGTTCAAATCTGTCATCCATCCTCATGCCTGATGTCGCTACTGAACAGACAAATGAAAAATTTCACCCCCTTCCAGCTGTCATGGATGTCAAATCAACCATGAAGACTCGAACTCTTTTTTTTCCTTTTCTTGAAACCAGGCAGGAAAGCGAGGCAGATGTAGCCTATTGTTTGTTGTTTTTCTCCTGCTGAACTTCTTCATTGTTGTCTCTTTAACCTGTTTCAGTCTGGGTGTTACTTTGACCTTAAAAAGGTTCTCGAGGTCATGCGTCATGATAGATATTGAAAAAGCGCCAGAATTACTAATAGATATCATTTAAGCAGCACAGTACCTAAAAAAAATATCAAAAACTCCTCAAAAATGTGTTTTAAGTAAAAAAAGAAAATCAGAAAAAATCTTAAGGCGCTGCAAAGAGGAACAGAGTATGACCAGAGCTGCTCCAAAAGTCTGCCAGCAGTGGGGCAGGGGCATTCTGGGACGTCGTGAAGCAAAACTAATGACAAAAATCAGTCAAACAAACAAACAAGACGAGAATACATCTCACAGCTGACATGTTTTTCCACGCTTGAGACTCGGCTTGACTGCTGAGCTGAAGGCCTCAGACGTGCAGTAATACAGATAATGAGGCGGTGGAGCCGGACAGTGCACAATCAGATCTGTGTGCGCAGACCGGCAGCAGCAAAAGCCGTCAGTCCCGTGACAAGGCTGGCAGACAGTAACGACCGCTGCAACAGCCAGCACCCCTCCATAGCTGCAGGCAAAGATACCAGCCAACACTGCAATGAGCTGATTGTTACAGTACATCTGGGGTGGTTGTATTTCTCCTGGAAAAAAACCATCCGAAGACAAGAATGAAAAAAAGCCGAACATATCCATTAAAACACCTGCAGGCTGTTTCCCATTAGACAGAATCCCCCTGCTTTGAGCCTGACTTTTATGATGTTGAGTTTACAAGGCTCTTATGAATGCACTTCAATAGAGCTACAACCTGTTAAAAGCAACAAAAAAAATGCATGCATGTTTCTTTGTATGCGGGTTGGTGAGTAAAATCAGCCGTTTAGCCAGCCAGGCAGCGAGCGCAGCCCCAGGGCAGTCTGGGTAATTACTGGCGAGTCATGAAGGCCAAATGGAATGTTTATTCTTCCCTCAGGTCAGGAGGCATTATGAGAGCGCTCTTCAAAATACCTCGACACGATTTTCAAGGGGCCACTTTGTTGTTGCTGTCCCCATTTAAAAGATAATTAGCTTTTCGCCACAACTGTGTTCCAAAATAAAAATCTTTCTATACTGTGTGCACACTCAACGCCGTATAGGAGTGAGGTATGCTCCGCCCTTATCTTTGACTTCGTGTCCATGCTGGTTACATTTTGTGTCTTGAAGTTTTAGAATAATAGGCTGTAAATTATGCGCCAGAGGCAGGACACAGGTAAACACTACAGCCTTGTTTGACAATTCTGCCCGTGCTTTATGTAAACGTCACAAATCAGCTCGCTGAGTATGATCTTTAAGTATAACTGTCAGCGGCCCGGGCTGCGGCCCGGCCCCTGGGCTCATGACCTCCGACCCCTCTGAGTTCACTGAGTGGTGAAGCTCGCGGCTCTGAGGACAGACCGTCCACTGCTGACTGGGAACCAGGCAGACGCCTTGAGGGCCGAGCAGAGACATCAGCTTCTGTGGGCCTGTGAGTGAAGGCTGCAGAAACCCGAAGGCAATCGAACCAGGTGCTGGTGTTAGAACCAAGCCAGAGCTGATTCAACTTTGAAACGCTTTAAGAGCGGGATGCTTTTCCAAAGACACAGACGACCGAATAGAGCCATGTCTACGGTTCTTCACTTTAACATCAAAGCCTTTATGAGAAAGCTCACCTAGAATTTACATTTGAAAAAGTCAAATTACAGGTTTCTAAATATTTACATATTGTATATATATAATGTACGTATGGTCGACAAATTAACTATGAACTTAAAAACTTTTAGAAGCCAATTGTGAAAGACATATGTAGCAGTTACAAATAACCCGAAAAAATTAGCACAGTTATTTGTGGTCACCGTTTTGAGATACCTTTTTTCAGCGCCTCATAAGCTTTTTCTTTATCCGTTGCCTGAAAAGACACAGAGAAGTTGTTTTTCAAAACTGCTGCTATTCAGACTAGCTAAAGCTAGCAGTACACACATATTTTATTTTAAAACAAACCTAAAACCAAACAAACAAGCCATTAACTCCCCATCTTTCCCAACGTACATCCAACCATTTGCTTTTGGCGCGTCTCAATTACGTTTTAGCCTGGCGCTGTTGGTTTTGTCACGTGAAGATGACGTACATGGTGTTCCGCGATTTTTTCTGATACCTGACAGTTTTTTCTGATACCTGACAGAGTTTTTCCTGAGACCTGACAGAGGTTTTTCTGAGACCTGACAGAGGTTTTCCTGATACCTGATAGAGATATTCCTGAGATTACTTTTCATCTGATGACTGAGACCTGACTCTGACAGCTGATGATGTCCTAAAATGTACACCGCACATGTCATTACATCATTATCTTTCTTCCGATGTGGTCCAAGCCTCCCTTTAAGATACTCTGTGAACCATCGTGCAGATCAGTGTTCAGTTTTACCTCCAAACCAACAGCTTGATGTTGCCAGTCTGCAATTATTAAAGTTTTCAGCAACAGTCACTGGCATCTGAGTGTGATCTTTGCTATGCTGACCGGCTTATCCAAATGGAGACTGGTATTGATGAATGCCTGTACAAACAGGATTTACATAAACATCATGGTGTTTGTTAATGGAGGTTCAATCGATTTCTGAAGTACATTAGACAACATTCACAAACTATGACGGTCAATTTAAAAAAAAAAAAAGACTCTGTTTAGACCTGGTGTTAGCAACTATCCTAAGTGGTCCAATCACAAGCAGACAGCCTCAGGTACAGGTGTAAAACTCACCCAGGATACATTTGAGCCTTTTTCCCCACTATTGAGCCAAAGCAGAGCCAACTGAGTCCATACAAGGCCAGCTGCTTTGCCATTGTCACTTCCAGGGCTTAACAGGGTCATTTTAGGACGCTCTGGTCCCCAATTTTCGGCTTCACTTTTTCACGTGGGTGAGCAGAGGTTATGATGGGCCTCCTTCACTTACAGCTGCCATCAGCGTTTGTGTCAGATGTGTCAGATTCAGTTTTAGATACTTACTCACCAGAGACTTTTGAACGCAGAGAAACCATCAGTCTTCTGCAGTCTCTGCTCGCTGCCCGTTCAGAACCAAGTGAACCGATCATTTCTAAAAGCGATCTGGTTCAGTTTCTTATATTTGTGACCCACAAACTACGGATATCCCGCCTGGGTAAAGAAATGCATGCTGTGACATTTCCACCGCGACGCATCACGGGCGGGTCAGAGGGACAGCAGGGCGGGGTCATCAGCCCGACAGGAGGAACAGGAAGGATTTTCCTGCCTGCAAATTGAGGGCAGTGGCAGTGATTAGTGCACTTAAGCTTTGGCTATTGAAATTCAATCACTCAAACCAAATTCAGAGGTGGTCTGAGCCACATGTGGCTCCATTCTTTTATCAGTGTAAATGTATTGTGTTCTGGGCCACACTGAAGGACCACCTCAACAATATTTCCATCCAATGAGTCCATCTTCTTTGAATTTCTGTCAAAGCGAGAATGGTGTTTTTCTTTTAGTGCATTGCTGTCTCGTGAAAGTGTTTAAAAAAAAACTCTTGGTGTTTTGCAAAGAGAAATCATACAACTTATTTGCATGTAGGGCAGGCGAGTGAGATCCATTCACAAGTTGTTACATGATCACAAGATGCATTTTAATGAGCAGACGTACTTCGAGCTTTTCACTTAAGATCAGGGGTTAATTTGTGCCGGATCCTGCCGGAACAGAATCCGACACCTCTTGATTTTGGCTTCCCTGTGTTCCGGGACTTTTTTGGGCAGATCCAGTACCTCTTGTATTATATATATCTATATATATATATATATATTATATATATATATATATATATATAATATATAAATATAATAAAAAAACATTTTAACGTTTTAAAATATGTATAAACTAAAATAATAATATGCATAAATTCATTTACAGAACAAATCCCAAGGAATTTCATGTTGTTTATAATTATTTAACGTAATTTGAAAGAGTCGGAGATTTGTTGATGCACTGAAAAGATAACCAAGCAAACCACGCCCCTGACATAGAAAAAAAAACGTTGGGAAATTTGCTGCATCTGGGGAGCAAGCAGGGCAAGGAACAAACGGAATTTCAACGCAAACATGTCAAAAAAAAAAAAAAACAGTTAAATTTACTGTCTTTTTTCAAAAAGAAGGAAGAGTTGCATGATGCTTCAAAAACGAGTCAGAAAAGGAACAAGTGGCGATGAGGGCAGCTGTAGCGATCATGCTAACGGGCAGGACCGGCTGCAGCAGGAGGCTAGCGCCGCAGCAGCTAGCCAGGTTCACGGACAGCTAGCCAAGCCGGGGCAGGAGGCTGGTACCGTGGCAGCAGATGGTCAGGTTCAGCGCCACCTGGAGCGAGGGCCAGCTACAGCGCCAGCAGTCAGCCAGGTGGACCACCGACAGCCGGAGCAACAGGCCAGTACCCTGGCCCCGGAGCAAGAGGCGGGAACCGCGACATCAGCTCGCTTACAGGAAGATTCAGAAGGAGAGGAGAGCGCACTGAGCGGAGAAGAATGTGTTACGTCCCGCGACAGGTCAGGGATGGGATGCACAAATGTTTAGACAGCAGCTCAGTTCAAGTTCCTGGACCTCATGATTTACAAATTAAAGGTGGGGTAGGTGTTCTTTTTTTGCAGCACTTTTTACAATATTGCCTGAAAACCTTTTCACATTCCCATTGCACCCACTGAAATAAAATGTTTGCAAAAAAAACGAAACGTTTTGGTCCGGTCTAGAGGGTGTTATCAGAGAAAAACTCTGACCAATCAATGTACTGATCATCTTACATTTATTGGCTGCCTAATACGTCCATCAAATATCAATGCACTTCCACCCACCCCTCCCTCCCTCCCTCCCTGCGGTTCATGTAGTCGTGAATCCTGTGAAGGCGTGGTTTCGAGGGGTGGGCTGAAGAGGAGGAGGCGGAGCCTTTGGGAGGAGGGAGGGAGTGTATATTTTCAAAATCTCACTTGAGTTGGATTGATGGAACCGTTTTTTCAAAGAACACCTACACCACCTTTAAGCACTGCTTGAGATAAAATTATTGAATGCAGTTTTTATCAAAAGGTCTAAATAGGGCCCAGAAACTGTTCTTCCACTGCTGCAGTTTTTATTCTTCTTCTCTTCTGAATCAAGGAGACAAGGCTCTCGTGGCTTTTTGTTTGTTTGTTTGTTTATTTTTTTTAGAGCATTCTCAACTCAGTCAGCTTTTTGTGTCTGTGGAGGAAATTGGAAGAAGACAGTTTCCTCCTGAGAGTTTCTGCCTGATTTTGGTGTTCATTCTTTTCATTAGTTTCTTTTTTACCAGCTCGAGTCAGACTTGACTTAACAATGGCGCTCCCAGGCTCTGTTCCAAATCACGCACTGTTGCATTAAATATTTTGAGTGCACGACTCCGTTCGCGCTAACAATCCCACCACTGCGAAGTGCCCCGCAAGTATGAGGATGACGCACTCAGAACGGTAGGAACATTCACATCCTCAGTGGTTGCCATCTTGGCATCTCTCATGAAAAGCAAGGAAAATCCCTTTTTTTTTTTTTTTTTTTTTGAATTTATGTTCACCAAAAAACTCTTGACAGAAACTCGGTTGAAGGAGCCGGTGATGATGTTTCACTATTGCCATTTACAGTAACGCCAAATAAGCAGTTTTGCATGTAAGGACACCGTATGTATTCCACTGTGTTAGAATCCACTCATGAAAACATGCCATCTGTAACATTAGAGCCGATGTTTTGGTTGATTGCAGTGATCTCAGCCTGAAGTGGCTCCAACATCTAACCCAGCAGAGTTTTGGAGGCAGAGCGGTACTAGTTTTCCTGGCTCACATCTCCTACTTTCTTCATTCATCTTGGATAATGAAGTTCTTGGAAAACCAAAGAACTGGTTCTACGTTAGGCCCGGGCTGTATAAACCACACAGGAACCACTGTGGTAGAAAGTCCCTATAGGATCTCATGTAACATCACAAGATCAGTAATCCTCGTTTATTATTTAAATGTCAGCCAACTCTGGAATGATGATTTTTATCTGAGGCTTTCTATAAACCATCAAACTCATGTTTCTGCCTTGGATACAATCCCATCAAAAGCAGATCTTGTTTACAAAGCTGTACATGGTTTATATTTTATGGCAGATCATCCTTTGGGACTTGAAGTACTGCGGAAAGAAAAAAAAAGAAAAAAAAAGCCTTTTTTCCAGTGATGGGTGTGTTTTTTTTTTTTCATTACAATTTACAACCATGTTAAGTCTGAAATCATTTTAAACTTTATTAAACTTCAGTCAGTAAATAGCTTTTTCCACAAGAGCCAGAGACTCGTTGGGAGGGTGTCGGAGTGGTGTTGTTTCCTCAGCAGAGTTGCTGTTCTTGGCAGTAAACAAGCCGCCACGTCCAAGCCAAAGTCTGAACCCTGCACTCTAATCATTTTCCCCGTTCATTCTCCTCTGCCATTTATACCTCAGCTTTCTTTCAACAATTTGTCCAAATTATGAATAGCATTTTGTCTAGGCAAGCATGTCTCTCTCCTCTCTTCTCTCTGTTGTTTTTTTTTTTTTTTTTTTTTTTTGGAACATTTAAGCCAGATGTTAGATGTGTCAGTGTGGGAAGGTTTCCACCCTGATGACTCTGGGTTTTACATCTTCCTCCATCTGGCTGCTTATTATCTACACATGATGTAACTGTTGTCTCTGCAAACAGCCCACTGAAGTTCAATAAATAGGGGTCAAGTTATCCCCCATAAAAAGAAATGATAGGATCAGTTTCCTCCCTGAATGCCATAGGGGAAGTGTGATGTACAGTGGCATCCATTTTCGGTGATTTCGTGTGAAAAGCCTCCGTTGTCGGCTTTCCTGCTCCCCGAAATTGATGCAATCTCTGTTGGGATAGCAGTTCTGCTTCCCTACCACAACAAAAGCAGCCTGGGGCCGGGCCTTCATGCGCTGTACTAATGAAAAAAAATAAATAAATACACGTCCGCTGGAAGCAGACCCGGGGATCATATCAAGATCTTCAGAGAGTGTTTCCCCAGCGTCACTGGACTAGACTTCACAGCGCTTCACGGAAGTATGAGCGGGCCGCGCGGGTGATATCATGCGCAGTCCGGAGCCGTGGCCTCGGGTGACCGGCTGCTGTTACAGTAGAGGCTTGTCTGCTCATCCACAGATCACACCATCAGTGAGAGGAAACGGAACAGGCAGCGTTGTTTTGAAAGGCGGCCCTGCTCAGGGCTGTCTGTGTGGTGCTACAATCTCAGCTCCTCGTCAGGACAGCGCATCTTTCCGGGATGAGGTCATCTGCGTGAACCCGGGCGCATGGGGGCAACTGGCCTGAAATGACTCACACAGACTCGCATTCTTCTGGCACAAACAGGCAGCTAGTTACCTTTTTTTATCGCACTGGCGGTGATACAAATCATCTAATAAGCGCTACGCGTCTTATGACTTTTGTCATGTTTGTGGAGAGGAAAGTCTGACTGGATCGCTTCCTTTGAGAAAGGACTTGATGCAGTCGTTACATTCCAGACCACTGAAGCAAAACCCCAAATCCTGAAAAGCTGGGACGCTGCGTAAAATGTAAATCAAAACAGAATGAAATGGTTTGAATTTGGTGGAAGTAACGTGTCTCCAGAAAGTTTAGTAAGAGACCAACAATAAAAAAAAAAAAGAAGAAAATAAAGTAAAATATAATAGGGGGGTGAGGTGGAGGAAAAGTAAGAGCTACTAAGAAGAAACATCTGGAGAAACATCTTGCAACTTTCACATTTTGGTATAAAAAGAGCATTTTAGAGAGACGGAGTCTCTCAGGGGTAAAGATGGCAGAAGTTCATGAAAACTGATATTAGATGTGATTTCAATTTTTTTTTTTTTTTGCATGAATTTTAACTTTCTGTTCCAGCCACTGAAAGAAGAAATGAAAGAACAAGAGAAAACCGAGAGAAAATGGTATGGAGGCAGCAGCTACGACTGCCAGATTGTTGCTACCAATAATAATCATATGCCAGTCTGCAAAAATCAAAAAATATTTATGCAGTATAGTGAAGAAAAAAGTCTGGTTTGTTTAGATTATCAACATGGCATTTAAAGGATTAAAAAAAAAGACAGTTTTTGAGAGTTTGGATTTTTTTTTTTTTGTTTTTTTTTAATTTACACACATTTTTTAAAAAGTAAAGTGCAATTATGTGCTTTTGCTGGCTGGGAAGGGCCTTTCTGAGAATATCTTATCATCTGCAGTCCACAACATCCACATGATTCAGGGAATCTGGAGAAATCTCTGTGTGCAAAGGGACAACGCCAACATCCATGTTCGAAGTCCATGATCTTCAGACCCTTAGAAGCAACTGGATTAAAAACAGGCGTGATTCTGTAATAAAAATCACTGGATGGCGTCAAACACTTTCAGAAATCACCGTTAAAGAATTCGCTTCACTGCAACATCCACGGATGCAGTTTTAAATGTTATCAGGTCAAGAAGAAATGCTGTCTGTCTTCTCTGGGTCAATGCTAATATTTAACTTAAGATGGGCTGAGGCAAAATGTAAAAATTGTCCGGTGAAAACCAAACCTTTCTCACCAAAGAGCATCTGATTTGTTATCAGCAATCTCTGACGTGATGGTGTTTCTCTGAAAAACAGAAGCC
Source organism: Hirundichthys speculiger (assembly GCA_018398805.1). Lineage (NCBI taxonomy): Eukaryota > Metazoa > Chordata > Actinopteri > Beloniformes > Exocoetidae > Hirundichthys > Hirundichthys speculiger. Next base: position 926,714 of record JAGFBZ010000163.1, read on the forward strand.
AGCGGTGTGTTCAAAGGATTATGATGCAACATGCGTCTTTTCCAGGGAAGGCCTTGCATCTTTCAGCAAGACGATGCTCAATTGCATTCTGCATCATCACAAAAGTATGGCTCCGTCACAGAAGAGTCACAAAGGTTTTTCACAGGCAGCGTAGCCTCATTAAGTCCACACATACAACCAAAACCACAACAGAAAGACCAGAGGAACTGCTGATTGTGCCGGCGCGGTGCTGCAGTTTCTCAGAGGGCGGGCGGCGTTCAGTCAAGTCTGATTCTGGTCACGGGGCTGTGAGATGACACAACAGGTTCAGCTCAAGTATCTGCAGAAGATCTGGCCAGGCTCAGACTCTGCAACAGCACGCCAACTGTTTCCTGTCGGCTGCCGGGTCCCATCAAAGAGCCGTGAGCATTAATGCATCCATGTCGTCAGAACAGTTCAGAAGTTACAGTCATTTTAATTCTGTCCATGTCATTTTAGGCGTTTTGCTTAAAAAAAAAAAAAGGGGGGTGGAGTTAAAGAGGTTAAGGAGGTACGGTGATGTTTTCGCTAAACATGGTGTGTTTGTAGAGCCAAGAGGTTTAAATCTCAACCCCACATTGTCCATCAGGTTTCAAAGGACAACGAACATTTTACTCTGAAAACCTGTGCAGCTTGATTTTGGCATGGAATCAAACCGGGGGTTAGTGGACTAATGAAAAGCTAATAAATAAATGAGTTCTGGTGGAACTCTTGTCTCTTTCATCCAGGCTGCGCTCGAATCAGGAATGCAGGTTGACTTCCTTACCTTCTGGATCGGACCGTAATTACAGGGCTCGATATTTCCTGTTCCAGTCTGCAGCGCTAACAGAGTGATAGGGCCCTCTCTCTACAAGAAAACTATCCTGGTCGGACATCTATTCTCAGCAGCACGCCTTTTAGTAATGGCTGAGATAAAAAAAAAAAAAAAACAGTGTAGATTTCACTGATAAATGAAGGGTTAGGAAATGTGTTTATTAAAGCTTCCCCTATAGTTTGCCTGCTTGTCCAATGTGCCAAACCAGTTTAGCTGAGAGGAAGAAATGCTGTGCTTTTAGGGTTAGTGCTGCGTAATTGAAAAATGTCGGGATATCGAATGATCGGCCACAGTCCAGGTGTGTATAAAACTAAGTGCTAGCACTTTTTTTTTTTTTTGCAGGAATGCAGCGACTTGAGAAAACATTTTTGTGCACCTAGCAAAGGTGGGGGAATGAAAACAACATGGAATGAATGCAGGGCCTCAGACTGCTGCGTCCGGCACGTGTTGACGAGAGCCAGAAACCAGATCTAATCCACACACTCCGGAGCACAAGGCTCCGCACACACGGAGAAAACTGCTAAAACTGTTAAAAAAAAAAAAAAAAACCTCAAATTCTCTTCATCTATTTATGCACTTATGCACTTATGAAAGTTGTGCGCTAAAGATAATTTAACAGTGATGTATGTTACTTGAGTTTTTCATGTTGGGTTTGAGGTTTTACCATTATGTAACTCCTCTAAATTTCAGATGGAAATTTAATGCAAAAGGTTTCTTTGAGTGACTCGGGTGTAAGTTCAGACTTGGAAATATTTTGATATTTTATTTTGTTTCATATTTTTCCCTGAACTGAGTTTTGAGTTCCAAGTATTGGGTCACATTTGGCCCTAACTGGTGGCACTGAGTCAGGATAATTCTGGTTGCTTAAACTCAACCACAAATCCACCAGACATGGACCGAGTCTACATTAGCTTTGGCCCTGGTCCTCACAGTACCTGCTGTAACCCATGTCAATGACATTTCTGGCCACATATGGCTACAATAACACATTATAACCCTGTTTTGGTTCAGCTCATGACACATCTGGCCCATATGCAGTAAAAGTGCTATAAATGAGTGGTTCAGATTAGACGCAAATGTGACTGCAATCTGTGGAAGGATGTGGACCAGGTTTTCAGTTAACGCTGATACCAGCTTGATTAACATAGAAACCTGTCATTTTTATTTGATGTGTGATGATTATTGTTTTTCAGCCAAATTCTGGACTTTATTATATTAATTTGGGCTCCATGCTCTCATTAAATATTCCATCAAAAATAAATGAATCTGACTGAACACGTGTTCCAGCTGTGATGGAGTCTGCAGTTGTTGGTAGCTGCTAAAGACATCTCCTGTGATCCAGCTGGATCTGCCTCGTTCCAGTTCCAGTCCCAGAGAGCAGACTTATTTGGGCCTAATCTGGGCTGCTTTTGGTGCTTATGGCTCAGCACTGGCAAGTGATTCTGTGGGCCAGATGTGTCCTAAAGTTCATGAACTGGGCCGAACTTGAGTTTTGGTACGTCCTGAATGAGCCAGATGCGACCCAAATTTCATGAGATAGTTTTGGGATACGACAAGTGTTGTGAGGGTCCAGCATGGCCTAGAGGATCAAAGAAAATGAAGATTGGCCATGTCTGGTGGATATGTGACTGAGTTTAGGAAGCCATCACGCACCTTGAGTCCGTGCAGTCCAAAGACATGCATGTTAGGTTAATTGTTGATTCTAAATCACCTGTAGGAGTGATTGTGAGTGTGAGTGGTTGTTTGTCTACATTGTGTCCCTGCGATGGACTGCCAACCTGTCCAGGGTGGACCCCTGCCTTTCACCCAAAGAGAGCTGGGATAGACTCCAACAGATCCCCGTGACCCTGCAGAGGAATAAGCAGGTATAGATAATGGATGGATAGTTATTGCCATTTTATTTTAATTTCTTAAATGACTCCAGTGTTTACCTCAGTGGGGATCATTCATGTGGGGCTCTGCCTGCTCTGTCTGAGCAGGGTTATAATAGTTTTGAATTTCCCAATAGTTTTAGTTTTTATTTAGTTTTTAAGTTTAGTTTTCCAAATTCAGTTAGTTTTAATTCTTTTTTAGAGCAGTTTTGCTAGTTTTTTTTATTTAAATACTTAGTTTTAGTTTAGTTTTTATTAGTTTTTCATTATTAGTTTTAGTTTTATATTGTAAATTAGGGTTGTAATTTTGGTTGGAGTGAAGCACTGAACTTTTTGAAGGCTATCAAATCACATAGTCGTGTATACATTCCGGTCTCAATAAACATATTTATCAATGCGTCTTTCCACTTGTGGTGTTCCTGTGTATTTACTGACCAGCAGCTATTTGGTCGCCGTGGAAACAGTCCATTATAGTTGCAGTTTTCTCCCGTTCCTTTCCAACGCTGACTGGCCTGCAGCTGTAGCTTCTCTTTCCAGGGGGCTAGCTTAGGCTAGCTTATCCAGCTAGTCTTGGTTAGCCTTCTTGTGCAAGCTTTTCAAATGGACTTTCAGATTCGTGGGGTTTTTTTTCCACTTGTGAAAGTATTCCACACATTGTATCACCTGCTTCTACGACAAGGCACTTATTTTTATCGTTAACACAGTCATAGTCAAAGAAATCCCAAATAGGAGTGTGCTGGCTTTCTTCCAACTTTTGCCATCACTGCTGATCGTTTTTTTTTTTTTTTTTTTGCGGCTGTTGTTGTTGTACGGCAGAGCGAAGTTAATAGAATTCAAACGTTAATGTGAAAAAAAATTACAAATATGAAAACGAAGGACATTATTGATATTATTATAGTTAATTTTAGTTCGTTTTATAAACACATAATACAGTTTCAGTTAGCGTTTTTTCAAAAACTCTCACTTTAATTTTATTTCATCCATCCATCCATCCATTTTCTATACCCGTTTTATCCTTGAAGGGTCACGGGGATCTGCTGGAGCCTATCCCAGCCGTCTACGGGCGAAAGGCAGGGGTACACCCTGGACAGGTCGCCAGTCCATCGCAGGGCCTAATTTTATTTCAGTTAACGAAAATGTTTTTTCAATTCTAGTTTTCATCATTTCGTTCGTTTTCGTTAACGATAATAACCTTGTGTCTGAGGGGCTGTTGCCCCGGTGGTCACCCTTGTCCGGGTGGCTGGGGATCCTGGACTGCAGTCCAGTGACTGTGGTCTGGACCCTGGCCTGCCCTGCTCTGGGTGGTCACTATAGTGATGGCCTCTGTGGTCGTGAGTGAGCTGGCTCCTGGAGGTGAATAAATCCCCAAAAATATAGTTTCTCCACAGCAGTGCCAAGCCAGATGCTTAGATATTTATTTATTATAGTTGTGTTATATAGTTGTGTTATGTTTGTGGTGAATGGTGGTGGGGGTGTGTGTGGGGGGTGGGGGGTGTTTCTTTGTTTGATTTTAATGTACATAGTTTTTATTATTACGTGAAGCACTTTGTGTTGCCTGAGGGCATGAAAAGTTCTGCTTTGACTTGATGAAGTGCCACTTTCGGGATACTGCGTCAACTTAAATGCAGCTTTCAGCTAGCGGCGAGCCAATCGTTCCTCTCTGCGTTTCGGTGTTGCATTTGGCCGAGCTTCGTCGAGGCCAGCTGGCTGTGAGACACACTTTTCAGTTTTACAAGAACCCACATATAAATGGCAAGTGGAGCCAAAGAGAGAGAGAGAGAGAAGTGTCCGCCTGTGAGAGCGCATACCTGCTGCATGTGCTGTGCTGCTGAAATGCTCCCACAGTGATATGAAGCCAGATGGAGGATGTACACAAAGTTGTGATGCAGACTTTGTTGCTGACAGAAATACAACCCGTGGAAAATATCTTGCCTGCTCCCCCGACAAATGGTAGTCGGTGAATCGGAGCAGTTGGGATGCAGCTTGGTAAGTGAATCTCCTGGCCTGCCTCCTCCATGAGCGGGTCAGTCTGTCCTCTGCAGACGAACGTCAGTCAAGCCAGTCACACCATCAAATCTGTAAAAATATAATTTCTGCCAACCAAGATGGCAACAAGCAAGATTTAGTCTTGGACAGTATGTAAAACTGCTCAAACTAACTCTAACTTACAGATTAATAAATCATTAATAATCTTTCCATAAATATAATTTGAGTTACTTGTGACTGTAGAGATGGTTCCTTGTGATTTTAATACTTTCGCTTGTGGAAAGAGAAGCCACAACGTCCTACCTGATCTAATCAGAGCAGCATAATAGTCAGGGTAACAGTCTTTGACTTGTCTCAGGAGGAACTGGGTCTAAACATTATGAACATCTGCTGATAGTTTAGTGGTTTAGAAAGCATTCCAGCAAGGTAATGCTCAGATGATGACACATGAGGAACTGGAATATCCTTTGTTTCTGCAAGATGAAGTCATGAAATCGCTCTCTTTCCTTTTCTCCCGCCCTCTTAGCACCAGACCAGAGCATGTCTGCCACAGGCTTCTGATCAAAACGCTCAGACTCAAAGTGAACTGGCATCATGAATGGTAACCAGCTCGGCCCCTCATTTAATGAGATTGCTTTCTCTTCGCTGGCCTTTCAAGTAGCGACTCCTTGACTGAACAGCAGTTTCGGCCCTGTGCGGGTCACGACCGGCTAAGAACCTGCAGGACCACGGGCCATAAAGTATCCTCTTTATTCATCAGAAAAAGCCGTCCTGGGGTAGGAGTGGGAGCTCCGGACTGCATGCATGCATGCTGACTGGCCTTAGCTCTTGTGTCCTCCTCCCTCCCGTTTCACATGTGCATATTTTGCACAGATGAAAAACTATTTGGTATGCAGCTTATGAAGAGTTGGGGATGTATGGTTCAAATGTGGGCAATCATGCATCTAAAACTGTTTTCTTTTTAGTTCTCTGCATTCACATGCTCGAAATCTTGATATAACCTCTTAAAGCCGCGCCTTCTGTTTCTGTTTAGCATGATGCACTTAATTATGTTCGGTGCCTCGTGTTCTAAAAGTAAAGCAGCAGTCGTGTAAATGTAAAACAAAGCAGACCCATTTCAATCTCTGAGCAGTTCATTAAAAACCCTCCCTCACATGGATGCACGGGGAATTTCTCTCCTCTGAGCTCTGTTATGACCCAAATAGAAGGCCACACCTTCGAAAATGGAAACATGAGCTTTACAGAGCACTTGTAGGAAAGAATATTCCTCAAAGTGAAAACATATGACTCAATCCCATGCTATGTTTTTAGCTACAGTGTTGCCAGTGTGGGGGGAGAAAGGTGTTGGGCGAACATTGAAGTACTTTCAGCACACAGTCAAGTGAAAGTTTATCATGGGCTTCATGCGTTTAGTCAAGCTGTCGCTTCTCTTTTTGCTCTTAATACAGTGTCCTCGGGATCCACCGTGAAGAGAGGTTGCATTCAGACGACATTTTACCCCGCCGAAGGTTTCTGTGTTTACATAGTTTACAAAGGCACCGAAAGATTCCTGTCAAACTCTGTTGAGGGCAAAAACCACCATGCAAGTTCAGCTATTGCACAAGCACAGGCAGTCTGTGCTGCATGGTCCTTTGGCAAATCAAAATATCGGCCCATAGTGTGAAGGCATGTCTGCAAGGCCATGCTGGTACGAAACAACGAAACAAGCTGCAGTTAGGTTCACTTCGAGGTCTTTTTAAGGTTTAAAAAAAAGTCTGCTTTTCTCAGCGATTAACATTTTAACTTGTATAGGAGGCTCATGTGAAGTGCATTGGTTTTGATTTATTACCTCCTCCAAGGAGGTTATGTTTTGCCGGCGTTTATCTGTTTGTCTGTGTTCAAGATAACTCAAAAAGTTATGGATGGATTTTGATGAAATTTTAAGGAGTTGTCAGAAATGTAAAAAGGAAGAACTGATTTTATTTTGGGTGTGATCCAGAAGAAATCCTGGATTCTGGATCACTTTCAAATTTTCGATAACATTGCGGTCAATGGGGCCGAAGATTTTGTTTCTCAATATCTCTGTTAATTATTGCCCAAAACTCATGAAATTTCACTCAGGGATTGACAATGGGAACCTCTATCAAATTTCAAAGGCTGATCCGGATCAGATCTAGAACGTGGATTTTATTGTAATCTGTAAATCGCTATATGGGGGAATTGTTGCGCTTGGCGGAGGTCTGCGCTCTGCGAGTGCTTTTCTAGTTTATTATTATTATTATTTTGCAGACTGGCTATGAGCAGTGAGGGACGTTCCAAAGCCTTCCCTTAAACCAGGGGTCTCCAATCTCGGTCCTGGAGGGCCGGTGTCCTGCAGGTTTTAGATGTTTCCCTCCTTCTTCACACCCTGATACAAGTGACTGTGTCATTAACAGACATGTGCTGACCTTGATGACAAGATGATGGTGGCCATTAATTGAGGATCAGGTGTGTTAAAGTAGAGAAACACGCAAAACCTGCAGGACACCGGCCCTCGAGGAACGAGATTGGAGACTCCTGACTTAAGCAATATATAAGGAATTCAATAATCAAAATATTCATGTTAAACCAGCAATTCCAAAATAGACCTCCTTTTCAATGAGTAACAACAAAAAAAAAAAAGATTGCTTTCAGTTTTTAAGGTCAAACACATCTGTTATTGTGCACACGCCACATGCATCAGTGCATTTGGGAACATTTGAGCATATAGTTTCCTGTAACAATCTCCATTTCACAAGTCTCTTGCTATTACTCATCTGTGACGTTGAATTTGTCAGCGTACTACATCATCTGTTCCCGTCTGGCCATCGATGCTGCACAACCTCCAACCAGGTGTTGCCAGCTCTCCCAGCTCAGAGCGTGCCCTCATCACAGCTCGCTGAGCTTACATCGTAGATACATGGCACCTTTACCGCAACCTTTTTCTCATTTCCAGCTTTTTACTTGGGTTTTTTTCCCCCCTCCTGGGTCTCTTTGAAACTTAAATTAAGGACATAAAGACTGCTAACAACAGGGAACGGTTTTTATTATTATTGCTTTTTTTTCTTTCAAAACCAAGTGTTTCATGAATTTAGTTGTGCCCACCAATAAAAATGTTTTTTTTTTTTCTCCGCGAGTTTGAAAAACACTTCATTATTTCTTTTCATAGCAGCCACTCTGGCAAATGCTGCCGCAGCGTTTTTCCCACATTTAATGCCAATATCCGCCTGTTCATCACTCAATATATCAAGTCAAATCTTGTTTTATTGCTGAGGAAAGACGCCCGCTCTTACGGGAACAGGTGGACTCTCAGACGTCAACCCATGTAGCAGGTTAAAAGTGCATACTTGCAAAACAGAAAGCAATAAGCATCTCCCTCATTGTCTTGGTAACCATGGCGATGAGTCCTGCTTCAGGCAGGGGTGGTGATGCCATTTGAAATTTCATGGAAATTTCCTGAACACGACTGCTCAAACTGAGCCGTCCACAACTGTCAGTTTTCAGGTTTGGACAGCCCAAGAGTTGCTGCTTAAATTCAGTCAATCATTTTGCAGCCTAAAACAGGTAAAAACAGGCAGCGAGATTGAATACGAATTTGATGACAGCCTCAAACACCGAATAATAAACCCAATGTGTGGACAGAAAAGGTGGCTAATACCTCGGTCTCCTTTTTTTTTTTGTTTGAACATCAACCACGTCATCCTACCTTTTTAAATGCAGATTTTGTGACTGCTAATATTCCCTCTCTGAACAGGACAGTTCTGGTTTCTAATACCAAAAAAAGCTGCCAAATGACATTATAACAAGCTTTGATTGGTGGAGCTGGCGCATCATTTTGACTCAGCGAAGGAGAAATGTGTGGCATTCAGAGACATCAACAAAGGTGCAATCAGCAACCAGCTGAGTAACCTCGCTCTGTGCTCTTCTTCCTAGAACCTGATAAATACCGTGCTGAAATGTCTTAAGGCCTTCTCTGGAGCCAGTGTTTGTTTGCCTGTTCCTGGCTACTGTAGCAACAGTGCAGGATACATGGAGAGCTCAGTGGAAAAGGACCAGAGCTATGGCTAGATATAAATTAGATGATACTGAAAATATAGGAATTTATAGGTTCATGATTCCACCCTAAAGAAAACATGGTTATGAATAGTATATGGCACTGCTGGCAACAGACCCCTCCAACTATTTCAAATAGAGCTTTATCCTTGATTTATAATCCCGTGTTGACTCTACCATAGCCGCAGATATTCAAAGCAAAAAGCTTTCTGATTTGAACCTCAGCTGGCTCCATTCTGTTTGGAGTTTGCAAGCTCTCCCTGTTCCTGCAAGGCTTTTTATTCAGGTGCTGCAGTTTCATCCCTCACCCCGCGGACGTGGATCGGACTTTGCTCTCTAGGGGGCAGCACCGACAGAACAAACGCTGCCTCTGGACGCCACTGGATAGGCATACAGCCAACCAGAGAAATGACGCGAAAGCGAGACAAGTATGAACAAAAGACATGAAAAATGATGGTTCTGGTTCTGGTCTTGGTTGTCTGTAATAGTGACTGTTGGTTCACTACTGCGATTGGTTTTCGTACAATCTGTGTACAGGCTGTGAAAGAAAATTTTCCATCCATCCATTTCTGTTATCTATACCTGCTTATTCCTGTTTTAGGATCACTGGGATCTGCTGGAGCCTATCCTAGGTGTCTTCAGGCAGGGGTACACTCTGGACAGAGAGCCAGTTAAAAGGCTTTTGTGAACTGAACAGAGATGGCTGGCCAGGCTATCACAGACATGTATGCTAGGTCAGTTAGATTCAAGTTAACCACAACAATAAGTGGGAACATACACTGCCTGGCCAAAAAAAAGGCCCCACCAAAAAAAAAAAAAAAAAGGTCATACACTCTAATATTTTGTTGGACCACCTTTAGCTTTGATTACAGCACGCATTCCCTGTGGCATAATCGATAAGCTTCTGCAATGTCACCAGATTTATTTCCATCCAGTGTTGCATTAATTTTTCACCAAGATCTTGCATTGATGATGGTAGAGTCTGACCACTGCGCAAAGCCTTCTCCAGCACATCCCAAAGATTCTCAATGGGGTTCAGGTCTGGAACTCTGTGGTGGCCGATCCATGTGTGAAAATGATGTCTCATGCTCCCTGATACAGTCTTTCAAATTTTGTGCCCAATGAATCCTGGCATTGTCATCTTGGAATCTGGCCGTGCCATCAGGGAAGAATAAATCCATTAATGGAATATCCTGGTTATTCAGTATATTCAGGTGGTCAGCTGACCTCATTCTTTGAGCTCATACTGTTGCTGAACCTGGACCTGACCAACTGCAGCGACCCCAGATCAGAACACTGCCCCCACAGGCTGGTACAGTAGGCACTAGGCATGATGGGAGCATCACTTCATCTGCCCTTTCTTCTTACCCTGATGCTCCCATCACTCTGGAACAGGGTCAATCTGGACTCATCAGACCACATGACCTTCTTCCATTGATCCAGAGTTCAATCTTTATGCTCTCTGGCAAATTGAAGCCTTTTTTTCTGGTTAGCCTCACTGATTAGTGGTTTTCTTAAGGTTACACAGCTGTTCAGTCCCAATCCCTGAAGTTCCCTTTGTATTGTGCATGTGGAAATGCTCTTACTTTCACTATTGAACAGCTCTGAGTTTAACTGTTGTTTTTCTTCCATTTGATCTCACCAAATGTTTAAGTGATCACCAATCATGATCATTGAGGATTTTTTTCTGGCCACATTTCCTCCTTGAAGACGATGGGTCCCCACTATCCTTCCAGATTTTAATAATGCGTTGGATAGTTCTAAACCCAATCTTGGTAGTTTCTACAATCTCCTTAGATGTTTTCTCTGCTTGATGCATACCAATGATTTGACCCTTCTCAAACAGACTAACATCTTTTCCACGACCACGGGATGTGTCTTTGACATGGTTGTTTAGGAAATGAGAAGCAACTCATTGCACCAGTTGGGGTTAAAAAACTTGTTGCCAGCTGAAAGATAATCACCCATGCAGTAATTATCCAATAGGAGGAGTACCTATTTGCTTAGTTAAATCCAGGTGCTGACTTTTTTTTGGCCAGGCAGTGTATATAGTTGCTTGTATCTGTGTGAGTCTTTTTTATTTTGTTATCACAATTACAAAGTTTGTGTAATTTTTTTTTAAAAAGCCAACCATGCTGTATCTGGCATTTATACTTGTGCGTTGTTGTGCGTGCACTGGTCTGTAATCACATGGTGAAATGCTAGTTGGTGGCGTAGGTTCCCATTGTGCAGCGCTGTAGTTTGCAGCGCTGAGCTTCACTTTATCTACTTGGCAACGGAAACTGAGCACATCTTGTATGAGATGAGCTGATAAATGTTAAATGGCATCTTATGCTGAAATTAAAGCAATCTAAAAAAAATCTGAAAGTGACAGAGAAATACTGGCTAGAAATGCGTAGAAGGAAATACAATGATACCGACGGGGCAGTTGTTGTCAGGCTTCGGTGCAGCTCCAGTTTTGGGTCCCCAGCTACAACATGACTATGCCATAGCTATGGTGTCAGTTCAACTGCAGACACGTTAATCATCCATAAGCTTTGCACTGGGCTGATGGCCTGTCAATGGCGTACCCTGACTTTTACACAGTGGCAGATGAGATGATGATGGCTGGAGTCTCTTCAGAGCTACGTTCAGAGATGCTCGCGTAATTGAAATTATGATGACTGAGGACAGTAAAATGTTGAACAGCAATTAGACATTTGCAAATCCCTGCAGATCTGGGTGATTATCCCGGTACAGCTTAGGGTCCCCAGCAATGACATAACTATGCCGTAGCTATGGTGCCAATACAACTCAAGAAGCATATCTGGGTTAATCACACGAATCTAAGGGCAGACTCAGTAGTTGAGTTGAGTTGAGTTGAGTTTAACTTTATTGTCCACTATGGAAATTTGTTTTAGACATCAAGTACATGCATAGCATATAGAAACGCATACGATCAACAGAACACAATAAAAACGACAGACTCAATATCACAATAAAATGAATAAAAACCAAGCAGCAGTGAACGACATTGCACGTGCCCAAGCGAATTTGCACTTATCCCAGAGCCTCATATCATTATTATAATACAATGCGGGAAGAACTCCTGACCCTACCCCTACTGTCCTGATGGGGGACACTGCCCCCTAGAGGGAGGACAGGTAGTTTATTTAACAGGGACAGGGAAGTGGGGAGAAAAGAGAGTTTGTAACGGTTACTCTTACATTTGCTGGCCCTGAACCGTTTCCTGGAAGGCAGGAGCTCGTACTCAGAATGTAAGATATGTGAGGGGTCTCGAAGGATGCTACTGGCCAAAACTACCACCCTCTCCTCATAGATGGTCTGGAGATGTGGGTAGCTCTTGTTCCCAGTAATCTTCATTGCCATTTTGATCATGCTGTTGATTTTGCTCTTGAGCTGAACAGAAAGAGCGCCATACCATGCTGCCATACTGTACCTGATTAAACTACCAAGTACAGCATTATAAAACATCATCATGATGGTAGAGCTTACTCCAAAAAGTCTCAGCCTGCGAAGAGTAGTCCTGAATCAGTAGTCAGTAGTCCTGAATCCCAAACTCCAAGTAATAAAATCCTACTACTTGGTCTCTTACTTTTACTATTCACAATTTTCCATACATCCTACCTCCGAAAAAAGTTCCACTATGCAACTGACCAGCCCAGTGGCCCCTGCTGATGTCATTCATAGTGGTCCCCTGAGCAGCTTCCAGGTTTCCCATAGCATAGATGCTTTCACTGAACCATGCTGCGTCCTAACAATGACCACCGCAACAGTATGCAGCACATGCTGTATTGTATGTGCAGTACAGAGCTTGTGATTTAGCAAGAAGCAGAGTATATAAGCTCTGAACTATGTGAGACTATACACAGACTGTTAATGCAAAGAAAAAGAGAAAACAGCTGGTTATTGTATTTGCATCATGAGCGAGACAGATTCAGTTGCAGCCAGTTACGAATTATATTTTCGTTTCTCATAAGAATTGCTTTTGAGCCAAGCTGAAATATGGTAAATTGACTTTGTTTATACAGCAAGACCAAGCAGACCAGTCACATTTGTTGTGGTTGAAATCTTAAGTGCAGTGGTTGGACTACATTTCTGAAACCACGTGACACAGTATTAAAGTGGTGGTCATTTCACAGGCTTTCGTGTGAGCAGGTTAGATGAAAGTGTAAAAGTGATGCTGGAGCCCCAGAGGACTGAAAATATGTGAGTGCAGGCTGCCTGTTGAAACCACTACTAAATCAAAGTATTGGCAAAAGAAAAAGCACATCTCTATAGATGGAAAAATGTCTGATTATGATTTTAGAGCAGCAGGCCAAGGCCAAATCTGGCTACTTTCCACAGTCTGCAGGAGCAGCTGAGCTGTCAGGAGGACGATTGATGGGCTCGGGGCCTCCACATGTCAAAAGCAGAAGTTACCGTAGCATACATCCTCAGCTGATCTACACCCTCGCCCTCCTCCCAGCAGCCAAAGCTCAAAGAGGGTGTGGGCTGTTTGGACACAGCTGGTGTGCAGGCCGCGGGTTTCGAAAGAAATCAGACTGAATCACTGGTCCGGACACTGGATCCCTCCCACTGTGAAACAAAGCAAAGATAGTGGCGTAATGTATTATTCTGATTTACCAGTTTGATTTCCAACCATTAAAAGGAGAATGTTCCACATAATACACGCTACTTTCCTGAAGTGAGACTGACTGCTTGAGGGTTTGGACCATTTTGAGTTGTTTCAGCTGTGGTTTGTGTTCGAGAAAAAGGGTGCACATCCTGAGAGTGGTAAGCCAGCATAAATCTGTTCAGACTGTCAGACCTTGTTATGTTTCCAATTTCATTTTATGACACTGTACATTTGGTATGTTTTGTATTTCCCAATAGAGAACCAGATAAATCTTGAAGAGTATAGTGGAGCAATGGTAAAATTACATTAATCAAAGAGTTATAAAACAACACCTAATTTATATCAATACTAAGGCTGGGCAACGATTAAAATTTTTAATTGCAATTAATCGTTTGATTTCCCTGATTAATCACGATTAATCACATTATATACGCAAAATCAAATAATGTATTCCAAAGTAGACTAAAGTGCACTTTTATATTTAAATGTTCTGCTGCCATATGAACTAAAGTGCCATAACATTTGTTGTTCAAACACTTTTAACATCAGCACTTGTCAGTAACACATATTTAGTGTAAATTTCATCCTAAAAAATGTAAAATAAAATAAAGCTTATTACCACTGCCAGGGCATTATGAAAAATAAAAAAAGTCTACCAACAAAATCCTGAGCCACAATCATAACATTAAAACAGGCAATTTCTGAGGTAACAGCAGAAACTTTTAACAGGAAGTTCAACTTGGCAGTTGTTACAAATAACCTTCTTTCTGTCAAATCCGCCGTCTGGGAGAACTTTAAATGAAAATCTCCATGTTAAAGTTCCTTAACTTTACTGCTCTCCATGTCTGTTTTAGCTTTTTTCCGTCAATTCTCTTCCGGTTCCGCAGCAGCCAGTAACAGACTTTTCAAAATAAAAGCATGCGAGCAACATGCGTTAATGCGCAATAAAAAAAATGTCAGCATTAGTAAATCAATGAGTTATTGCGATAATAACACTTTATTTTGCACAGCCCTAATATATATACATATATACTGCCTGGATAATTCAGTTTGGGGTATTGAAATTACTCCTGCATATTTATATCCAGTTAGGCCCAAACTGGTCCAGGCACTCTGTACATCAGGCTTAAACCCAAAACTAACAGTAGATGCTTTTCTTTTTTCTTTTATTTAAATAGGGACGATACAGTTTAACACAGTTTCAATACAAATTTCAATTATGCATCTGATGTGCTGTGCAGAGAGATCAAAGCTATTGCTAATTTTCAACTCTTGTCCCTAGTTGGGCGTTTAGAAGGAATATATGCATGCACACACAAGAGAATCCAGTAATGACAGAAAAACCACAAGGGATATTGTGTATCTCATTTGTAAACACTAAAGAGTACAGTACGTGCAGAGCCATGAAGCTGTCCATGTCACCGCTCAGTATGGAAGCAATTTGCCGCCAGCTAAACTGTTTGTCTATTGTTTTATTGTGTGATGTCATGGGTCAACCAGAGGAAAAAAAAACTCAGTGCTGCTTGTTCAGACTCATTCACACAGACGCTCCTCTATTCTGTCTCAGCCCATGATATCTCAGACGGCTCCTGCTCTGCTAAAGGAGCCCGTCAGATGGCTGCCCGCAGCATGACAAAGAACAGTGAAGACCCAGTCTGCACTGACTCACTTCTCTTTGACTGTCATTCACTGCGCTGCTTCAGTCCACTCATCGGTGCCTTTCTCATTCACAGTGACATCTATCTGGCATTGAAGTGTATTATCACCATAATAACAGACTAGAACAAGTCTCATTTTTCTGCCTTACTGTAATGTTCACAAGAGTTAACCGGCCCTGGGGGAACTTCACAAACTGAAGCTGAAGAGCCGCCTTCATTGTAAAGTTCAGTTAGTGTAAAGGCATGACCGTTACTGCTGAGGGCTCAACGCTTCATTTTGACTGAAGTAATTTGTTGGATAAAAGAAGGAATTTTCATGCTATTCATGGTGCAATTGTTAGAGTCTTTGCCCTTGCAGTGCTTCTTTAGAGTTTGTCTAACCTTAGAATTATGTTTCTGCATAAACACAACCTTAAACAGAATCAGTTTTACAAAAACACAACATTAAAAAAAAAAAGAATCAAATTAATCAAATAAATGAGTCAAAACTATTATGTGAAGCTGCTTTAGTATCAGCACTTATTTTGAAGGTGAAATGAGAGTCAGGTGTTTTCAGTCAAAAAGACAGCAGTCAGATGTACGGGGACTTCCTGTTTTTATTTAAAGAACGTGGATCTATTCAAGTCTTAGCTGTGTATCTTGGCATGAACAAAGAAGGTCTCTGAGGACCTCAAACAAAAGCTTGCTTTCGCTCTTCAGACTGAAAAGGCTAAAAGAGTAAACCTGAAGAGGTTGGAACAACACATTCTTGCTCCAAACTTGTCCACCAATCCACACAAATGAGAGGAAATCCTAGACCATTGTTTCCCCCCGCAGGAGTGGTCAGCCAACAGAAATCGCTCCAGTAGTCCCCTAGATCATCAAGAACCCATAGGCCTCATGTGCCGGTGCTCATCAGGAGACTGCTGAAAAACAACGGTGTGCCTGGCAGTGCTGTGATCCTGCGTGTCTAAAAGTAGCACTTTGGGAGTAACCCTGTGTATTCAACACCAGCGCAATAGGCTCCTGAAAAAGGACCAAGAATGACAAAGACTGAGAAGAGGTGTGCAAGACGGGTTTGCACTCACAGACAGAACAATGAATTCAAAATTATCGCAGAAATGTATGAGATGCAGGGTCAGGTCTTCTCTTGTGAAGGAACAGGACACTGTTCCACTGAGCAGTATGGAAATGTTTGGGTCGATACAGTCAAACGTCAGAGAGGTTTCCATAATGTACCATATTTCACCTTTTGGCATACCTCTATTGGGCGTTAGAAAGCCGGTGGAGTGGTAAGTTTAAGGCAGAGCATGAAAACGCTGCAGCCACTTGATTAAACAACAAAACACTGTCACTTCCATGAAGAAAAAGCAAATATGCCGTTGATTAGTGAGGATTTGGGATTGTTTGGCAGTGTGCAGACGTTCCTCAGGATCACTGAAGAAAAAGAGCTGGAAAATGTATTGACATTCAAAAGGAACAACACAATTTCATACCTGTTGTTATAACCTCAAGCTCTTTTATCCACTGACTCATCCTAAAACAAAGTCACACACTCTAATATTTGTTGGACCACCTCTTTGATTCCAGCATGCATTCACCGTGGCATCGTTTCAACCAGCTTCTGCAAATCACATTTATTTCTCTCCAGAGCTGCGCTCATTTTTTGCCAAAATCTTGCATTGATGAGCAGTCTCCTCCAGCACATCCCAAAGATTCTCAATGGGGTTCAGGTCTGGACTCTGTGGTGGCCAATCCATGTGTGAAAATGATGTCTCATGCTCCCTGAACCAGTCTTTCACAGTTTGAGCCCGATGAATCCTGGCATTGTCATCTTGGAATATGGCCACGCCATCAGGGAAGAACAAATCCATAGATAGAATAACCTGGTCATTCAGTATATTCAGGTAGTCAGCTGACCTCATTCTTTGAGCTCATACTGTTGCTGAACCTGGACCTGACCAACTGCAGCAACCCCAGATCAGAACACTGCCCCCACAGGCTGGTACAGTAGACACTAGGCATGATGGGAGCATCACTTCATCTGCCTCTCTTCTTACCCTGATGCTCCCATCACTCTGGAACAGGGTCAATCTGGACTCATCAGACCACATGACCTTCTTCCATTGATCCAGAGGCCAATCGTTATGCTCCCTAGCAAATTGAAGCCTTTTTTTCAGATTAGCCTCACTGACAATGAATTATGTTCCCAATTTACTCAGTATTTATATCTTCATACCTGCCTGATAAGTTTTTTTTTCCCCCTTGAGGCTACACTGCTGTTCAGTCCCAACCCCTTGAGTTTCCTTCACATTGTGTGTGTGGAAATGCTCTTACTCTCACTATTAAACATAGCCGTGAGTTCTACTGTTGTTTTTTACGATTTGATTTTACCATCGTGATCACCGATCGTGATCAAAATTTTTTTTCCAACCACATTTCAGTCATATGTGGGCAGAACTCAAAAACAAGTTTCATTTCCTATTATAGCCATATAAAAGCATATTTGGAAACTTCATGACATTTTGAGTCATGCTTATTTTAGTGTCCCCCAGCTGTATTCAAGAGGTAGTCACCAAAGGCCCATATTCGTTGTGGAACAGACTTCGATCCAGGAAGTGCTGAAACATGCAGTTCTTTGAGTGACCACTAGGGGCAGGCTTCATAAGTGAGTCCTTGTTTCAGTAGTGACATCTGAATGAAAGTAAGGCAACGTTAGTTAGCATCATGGGGTAACATCAGGGCTGCTTCTCATTTCATAATAACGCAGCTCAACCAGTTCATGGGCTCACGTCATTGGTCTGACAGATCATGCTGAGAATCCCATCAAACGCTCAGAAACCAGTGGGTGACTTCTCTGAGGGTTTATATTGCCCATGCTGGTCATAAACTTTGTGCTTGATAGAGTGCCAGTCAAGGTGATATGATTAGAGAAAACAGATGATTCAGCTAGGGGATAAAAAAAAACAGCTGATAAGAGCAGAGAGATGTTGTAACATCTCAGCCGGGGTTGTGATGATGTGGGAGTCTGGTGATACATTTTTGTGGTTTTTAATCACTGAAGTGAAACCTTTCACATTAAACTTAGTCATCTGGTCCATTGTTCATTTACAAGTTCTGAGCAATGAAACTTTAAAGCTTCCTAGCGCCGTCTTTTAAGGAGATTCTTTGTTCAACGTCTGTCACAGCCCAACCAAAAATAGCTTTTCCCTTCAAGTGAGTGAAAAAGATATTGGGA
Source organism: Hirundichthys speculiger (assembly GCA_018398805.1). Lineage (NCBI taxonomy): Eukaryota > Metazoa > Chordata > Actinopteri > Beloniformes > Exocoetidae > Hirundichthys > Hirundichthys speculiger. Next base: position 944,946 of record JAGFBZ010000163.1, read on the forward strand.
TATTTTTACAACAAGCTTAAAAAGCATAAGTGCCTTTTTGAGATGGATATTTTTTTTTACTGTGACTATTTAGGATAAACCACGGTTCAATAAACCTAGAGCAATAAGTGTGTCCTGACAATGAATTATGTTCCCATTTTCCTCAGTATTTATATCTTCATACCTGCCTGATGAGCCCCATTGTCCTGAACAATTGCTATTTTAGTGCTGACAGAAAGAGGATCGTTTGTCTTCATAAAAATGCGCCTGCAGAAAATACTTAAACCGGGTTCTTCAATCCTCGCTATAGAGTGCTCTTATTTTCCTCTCTTGCAGGCATTATTTTAAATCCCATCCCATTATGCTGGTGACAGACTATAAGTGCGGTGATGGACACAGCTCCTACACTCCAGCCGTCACCTCATTGACCTGAAAGTGTGTAGCGTGAGTCCTTGCCGCATGTCTGTATGAATGTGTGCGTGTTCTGCAGCCGGGTGTCTCAAATGCCAAACGCCTGACGCAGGACAAAGGAGGGCGATGACACTCTCTTTTTGCTCGGAGCTGTTGCCCGCCTGGATGCTCGGATCACGCAGCTCCTCACTGATTGTGCAGGAGACAGCGAAGGAGTGTGATGGATAAGCACTTGAGCGGGAGAAAGAGAGCAGTTGACAGAGATGTATACATGCACGTTAAGCTACACCACCTGAGTGGAGAGACCTTTTGTTCCCCTGATGGCTCCTCAGACTTTGCTACAGCTGATCTTAAAGTGGCTGCAGCCTCTGTTGTTAACAACAAGAATAAAGGCAGTATTTTCCGATGTCTATTGAGAAATTTAAAAAGCATATGGCATTTTGCTGTACTTTCAGAGGACAGTAAGTGAGTGGACAACTTTGTCTGACACAATCAGTGTTGTAATCCTGATGTGATTGTGAAAAAATTACCATTATTCTGTAATAAAGACCAAATTTATGAATTTCTGTAGAAATGCAAAGTTATATATCACACATGCAATGTTCTTCTTTGTAAAAGAGGATAATTACAGAATAAATAAAAGTTTTTTGGGTTTTTTAAATGAGAAAAGGCTTGGATGATACTCTATTTTGACCTGCAACACATTCAAAATGAAGTAGTTATGTTGACACTTTAGTGATATTAAGGAAGTGAAAGGGGAAAAAATAATGATGTGATTTCAAAAAGGTGATGTCATCAGGGGACTGGGATGATGATTTGATAGAAAAGCAGTATCCATGAAAGGCTAAGTCTCAAAAAAATACATGAGAAATTCATTGAAATGTTTAAAAACAATGTTCTCAAAGGAAGGTTGGAAATAAGTTGCGTGTTTTGCCTTCTTGGCGCATGAAGGCTTTAAAAGATTCAAGGAATCTGGAGGAGTTTCAGTGCATAAAGAACAAAGGTGCAAGGCCAACGTGGACACGTGATCTCCGATTTCCTCAGAAGGCCTGACATCAAAACCTCTCATTTATCAGTAGTTGATATAACCACATGGTTAAGGGATTAGCAAACCTTCTGTCCATCACTACAAAACAGAGCTACGCTCACAAATGACACATTAAACTTCACTGAGCAGAAAAAGGAGCCTCATGTTGACCTTGGACAGAAGTATCGCCGGTGTCTCTGGGCTCTGAGGCTTCTGGGATGGACCATCAGAGTGGAAACACGTATTGCTGTTGGATGAATTAGTATTCCAGATCTTTTTGTCAAAAAATGGGCTCCAGACCAAAGATAAAAAGCTATTATCATCAGGTCTAAAAGCTGGCGTCTGTGACGGTATGGGGCATGACTGAGGACGAAGATGGTCTGGGTACTAGTCTGGGTACTAGTCCGGGTACTGGTCTGGGTACTGGTCTGGCCCGCCGGCAGTCCTGATTTGCCTCCAATACAGAATATGCAAATTTTGACATGAAAACTGCAGCAGTGTCAACCCCATAATGTTGCACACCTTAAGACTATTCAGGAAGGATGGGACAAATAACAACTGAAATACCTCACCACTTGATATCCTCACTGCCAGAACATCTTTTGAATGTTGTGAGAAGGAATGGCAGCTTTAAAAAGTTGTAAAGGTTTACTATCCCCAGTCTTATACAAACTAGGGTTCAGATACTGACAAAAAAAAGAAAATAAATAGGTACTTTTTTCTCGTTATCTCAACATTTTTTGATTTAAGGTTGTCTATTCAGACCCACACTCACTGACCACTTTATTAGGTACACCTGTCCAGCTGCTTGTAACGCAAACTTCTAATCAGCCAATCACATGGCAGCAACTCAATGCATTTATTCATGTAGACATGGTCAAGACGATCTGCTGCAGTTCAAACCAGCATCAGAACGGAGAAGAAAGGTGATTTAAGAGACTTTGAACATGTCATGGTTGTTGTTGTTCCAGATGGACTGGTCTGAGTATTTCAGAAACTGCTGATCTACTGGGATTTTCACCACAACCATCTCTAGGGTTTACAGAGAATGGTCCAGAAAAGACAACATGGAAGCATGGATCCATCCTGCCTTGTATCAACGGTTCAGGCTGCTGGTGGGGGTGTAATGGTGTTTGTGTGTGTGGGGGGGGATATTTTCCTGCCACACTTTGGGCCCATTAGTACCAACTGAGCATCGTGTCAACCCCACAGCCTACCTGAGTATTGATGATGACCATGTCCATCCCTTTGTGACCACAGTGGACCATCTTCTGCTGGCTCCTCCCAGCAGGATAACGTGCCATGTCATTAAGCCTGAATCATCTCAGACTGGTTTCTAGAACATGATGATGAGTTCACTGGACTCAGATCTCAGTCCAACAGAGAAGCTTTGGGATGTGGTGGAACGGGAGATTCTCATCATGGATCGACTGTGTGATGCTGTCATGTCAATATGGACCATATATTAAAGCAGTTCTGAAGGCAAAAGGGGGTCCAACCCGGTACTAGCAAGCCGGACCTGATAAAGTGGCTGGTGAGTGTATAATGATTGGAAAATATATATGTACTGTTCTTGGAACTCTTGAAAAAGCTGCTTGAAAAGCTTTGTTTTTCTCTACAATGTGATATGATCGCTAAAAAAAAAAAAAAAAGAAAAAGCATAATAAATGTGAGTTGGGGTCCCAAAAAGTTCAGCCAGACACTCTCTCCATGGCTACACAAGTCTGTTTTGTTCAGGAAGGTTTCTAACTGAACAAAATGACCTGATAATTTCTCTTTTGTGGCTTCGTCTTTCATTGTTTAAACTATCACCGCTGGTAATGAGGTAATATTTTATGATATTTATAACAGGCTACAGTATGTACTGTTCTGTGGAGTTCAGTCTGTTGTATTAAATGAAATGAACTCCTTTAATTTTCATTTATTTATTTACTGAAACAGTTGTTTTGCTGCAGTGACATGTAATGTTATATATTTGATATCTGATAATGTACCACATGTAGCTGTAGTCACACCTGATCAAATCAAATGCCACTATCATAATTTGCATTGGAGAACATGGAATCTTGGAGGCACCAAACAAAACCAGGAAAACCAGAAAGGAAATAACCCCCAAAAGAGAAGGTGTCATATCCCAATTTATCATCTTTAAGTAATTGTCTCTTTGGTTTCCTTTAATTTTTACATTCATGACATCAACTGCTTAACTGGGAATGTCTCCTCACAAAGACCGTCTGTTTGTCAATCACTGCTCTTCTAATTGGACCCAGTTTATCTGCCAGTGTCGTCTGGTTTCATCTGGAGGTCTTTTCTTTTAAAACGATGTGCATCTCTCAGTTAGAGTTAAATGAGGTGTGAACAATGACAGACGGGACCATGAGCAGAGCTCCTTCACGACTGCTAATGATCGAGATATTGCTGTTCTCACATCGCACCATTACCGGCTCCGCTGTGAGATTTCTGTTGTGCCCTGCTCTCATTAAAAGGTGTCACCAGAGAGAATTCACTTCTGTTGCCTAAAACAAGCCCACCTGTGGCCTTTGAGACTCAGAGCTGTTAAATTTAGCCAAAAAAAAAAAAAGCAATCTCCCTCGAGATCAGCTTTTAAAAGCACACACTTGACCTTTAGAGAATCAAACACCTGTGCCAGGCACCGATTTATTCTGAAACCATCCTCATCTCTGAGCGGGCAACGTGTAAATGAAAGGTGTTGAGCTGCACATGGCACACACTCAAACACAAATACGCTCACTGAGAGAGAGAGAGAGCAACGGGTCAGTCCACCCCATTAACTGCCAGTTTCCTGTGACGTTCAGAGACGAACCCTGTTGGAATATTTATGACTCATTTTCAAAAACAGCCAGATGTGTGAAATTTTGACAAATGCTCTCAAAAGAGGACATGTGGGAGATGGAGATTGTGTTCTTTTGTACTTGTGAAAACATTAACATTAACATTTCTCCGATTCAAAGTCTGCTTCCAGACAAGTGCGGTGGAAATCACAGGACGTGTCCTTGCACTGCCTGCTTTATCAAGGACACATCTGGGGGAAACCTGTGCGCTTTTTTGTAAGTATAAAAGCATAGAATCCATTAAAAACACATCATATGAAGCATCAGTTACAGACACTTTTGCCAGAGGAGTCCATCATCCATTTTGAGTCGCATTAAATCTCAGAGTGTTAAGACATTTGAAGACAAGTGAAGACATTTCTTGTATAGATGTTAGTCGGCCAGCTGAGCTGTGATGCTATCAAGCACATAAGTTCATTGATGTTCCAGTTGCTTAAAGACCGAACTGCATTCTCCCATGTTCGAAGCGCTCTCTCGAGTTGGCCTTAAAGTTAAACAGAAGGAGTTTGTAGTTGATCCTGCGACTGTCAGGGAGCCGGTGGGGTCCTTGTTCTGATCCAGCCAGCAGAGTTATGGATGAGTTGGAGCTTGTGGAGAGACTTCTAGGGGAGGCCACAAGGGAGAGAGTTGCAGTACTCCGGGAGTGGACAAAGTCGGTCCTTGAGGGCCGGTGTCCTGCAGGTTTTGCATGTTTCCCTGCTTTAACACACCTGATCCTAATTAGTGGTCATCTTTTCATCAAGGTCAGCACATGTCTTTTAATGACACAGTCACTTGTATCAGGGTGTGGAGAAGGAGGGAAACATCTAAAACCTGCAGGACACCGGCCCTCCAGGACCGACTTTGGCCATCCCTGCAGTAGTCTATGCTGGAGATGAGAAGACTGTGGACAAGGATGGAGGCAGTGTGGACAGTAAGGGAGGGGCGGAGTCGGTTTATATTGTGAAGGTGAAAGTAAGCAGACCGGATGATGTTATTGATACGGGAATGGAAGGACAGAGTGCCGTCTAGGATGACACCCAGACTCGCCCAGAGGGGGAGACGGAGGAGCTGTCGATGGTAAGAGAGAAGCTGTAAACCTTGGATTGTAATGATTTTGAGCCAATGAGCAGGAGCTTGTTTTTTTTTTTTCAAGAAGTTGGAGGTGAACCAGGATTTGATTTCAGATAAGCAGGAGGTGAGGGAGGAGGGTGGGACTGTGGAATGAGGGTTGCAAGAAAGATAGAGCTTTTCCAAGCAATACTTCTGTAGCAATTCAACAAAGTCAGATGAATAGCTCATTGAATGGAAGATTAAATCTTACTAAAAGCCAAATTGTCCAAAAAATATTTTTTAAAAAGTACCTCTATGGCTTTTGTAAAACATTCTTAATATCGAAGGAGAACATCATGAGGTTAATGATGATTAAATGGGATTTGTGAGGACTGAGGCACTACAATTTCTCTTTAGGGATGGGAGTAATAGGAGTCAATTGCATGTTGTGTACAATGCTGTTGTTTATTGTGACTGTTCAGCTGGCAACGGCAGTGACTTTACCGAAGTATGCTAGTAATTAACATAGTTAAAAACCAATATCCAGATAACAAAACTGAAAACCGGATGTGACGCTAACAAAAAAAATATCTAGATATCCAGACATTTGGGTCCAGCCAATAAGGTTGAGTCTGTTGAAGTAAAGGTGTAGCTTTTACTAATGGATTTACAATTTTCTTACTCAAGGTTAAAAAAAAGAAGCAGTAGCTTGCCAGTATAATATTTGGTTTGGTGGTCTCTACACTGCATCTCCTGTCCTGTTGGTTTCGTCAATCTTCAGCTTGCACTGGGGGTCTGCCTCCAGCTGTGAAGCAGTGGGGATGAGAATCAGCACCTCCATCTCTGAGAACGTGGTTCTCAGTAGGAAAAGATTGGAAAACCCTCTCTGGGTTTGGGATGGAGCTGAATGAGTAGGGCCCTATGAAATCCGTTTTATTTTTTCTCAAGTTCCGTTTTAATTTTTTTCATTTTCGGTGTTTTTCGGTTTTTAATTTTTGAGAATTCCGTTTTTAAGGATTTTATGCAAATTTAACCCCAAAACAGTATATAAAGTAATGAAATATAGACAATTTATCCAATTATAACTGTAAACTTTAATGTTTTTATACTTTTAAACATATTGTGTCCAACAAAACATTGTTTTTTTTTTTTAACAAAAAAAAATCTAGTTTTTTCTATGTAATAAATAAGAAAAAAATAATTCAAATAGGTAAAATCAATTTAAAGTGCAAAAAAGAAAAATTGCAACAGCAGTAAACTAATAATTTTAGTTTGTTTGATTTCTTTTGTTATCAGACAGTTTGTCATAACGTACATGATATTTTTCAGGTATGTCATGACAAACTGTGTCCGATAACAGAAAAAACTACATTTACTACAGCTGATGTAGATGCTATGAAATCCAAAGCAGTGAACAGTGAACACTGGTTGTGTGTATGAGTGTGTGCCCGTGTTTTTTTTTTTTCTTTAGGTGTTCCATCTATTACAGACAGCCGTTTAAATAAATAATTATCAGCCTCTTTGTGTTTAGCTCGTTGAGTGACTCTCGCCTATTTACGTTTGTGCTTTTCACTCATTATTTTGATCCTTGTTGGAAGACCACGGGGCAGACCAGGACCCGCTGGAGAGATGATATCTCTCAGCTGGTCTGGTGGAAGCGGCCGGGGGGAGGGAGGTCTGAGCCCCTCTGCTGAAGCTGCTGCCTCCGCGAGCCGACTACGGACCAAGCGGGAGCTAATGGATGGATGGAACTGATCCTTGCACGTATATTTTGTGTCCATTCAATCGTGTGCTGGCAAAACTTGCAGAATTTTAAATTGCCAGACACATAATAATCTCGGATAAACTGCTCTGCTCTGTACCTGAGAGTAAACCGCTAGTTCCTTTGCTTCTTCACCGGTTTCTCGGGTGCCGCTTCGACGTGTTTTTTTTTTTTCTATGATGAGGAAAGCAGGGGCAGAGAAACTAGAGTGTCCCCACCTTTTCGTGAACCCTCTTGGAACATTTTCTCGAAAGAAAAGTTCCTTTTAGTCCGGGAGAAAAAAAAAGAAAAAACTTTTACGCAAATTGCCGTTCAGTTCTGTTATATTGTGCATTTAAAGTGAATTCCGTTTTTAATCTCCAATTCCGTGATTCCGTCCGCGATTCCGTGATCGCGGATTCCATAGGGCTCTAAATGAGGAGTTTAAATATCTTGGGGTCTTATTCACTAGGGAAGAAAGTGAGCAGAAGAGTGAGAGGCCCATCGGTGCAACATCTGCAATAATGCGGACTCTGTACCAGTCTGTTGTGGTGAAGAGAGAGCTGAGCCAGAAAGGTTTGTCTACGTTTATCTACGTTCCTGTCCACACCTGACCCTCACAAACTGTGGATACAAATGAGTTTCCACCATACTGTGGCTGGATTCTCTTAGGCCGGGTTCACACAGTACGATTTTTGCCATCTTATAAGAAGAATGCAAGTCACATTGTGCAATGTGAAATGGATCATTAAATTAAATAGATCATTAAAGAGATCATTAAATCTACTTTCTGATCTGTGTGATTGAACATACCTTGAATCGTGGCTCTGACAGAAGTAAACTATTTCAGGCTCTAAACGCAGCATAATTTCGCCGTCACTGTTCGTCCACCTCAGGATACTGCCAATGTGCCAGTGAGCTGAAGGTTAAAGCTTGCTCTAGCGGTGTCTATGTGCTTTGAAAAGAAATGAAAGGAAGAGAAAAAAGTCTTTCTTCTTTATTTGAGTTCCATATGTTTCTTCTCCATTCATCCATTGTATTTGGCACTGTTGTTGGAAGGCTACTGTCCTGTGTGGACGCACTGGTGTTTGTCATTTCTTGGCGTATTTCTGAAGGTTGGTAAGCCAACAACAGTGTTTTTTAGCTATGGTTTTTTTTTCATAATTGCACATCTTTCATCTGAAACGGCTGAAATTATTCAGCGTGAACTCGGTCCTAGAAACAGGGTGAGAAGACTCGCCAGCCAGGAGGGACTCTGAGTCGAGTCACTGCTCCTCCTCTTCCAGAGGAGCCAGTTGAGATGATCTGGGTATCTGGTTATGATGCCTCCTCGACGGTGTTTTGGGGCATATCCAGAGGCGATTCTTGTCACAAGGCAAACCAGGCAGCTGCTTGGGGCCCCCAGGCCACTAGATGGCGAACAAGATTTGACACTTCACTATAGTTGCGGTCGCGATTAAAACAAATTAATGACTGGAAGAAAATGAAGAGAAGCTACGTGTCCGGGATGCTGCTAGTCTCATGACACTAATGGATTGAATGGAAAGGGCTAAAATGTTAAGTTTGATTAAACCTGTTGTTGCGTATAGATTAGACTACCACTCAAGCTATGGATGCTAGCCACAGCTATGATACTAGGCTGTTTTTCTTTTTTAATTTTGAGTTGCAAACTGTTTGTATTTTGTTAAGCTTTGCATGTGCATAAGCCTTTTTTCAGTAACCAGTGCAGATTTAGCACAGTCAAATCCTTTATTGAAACTATGAACAAGCTTTAAAACTAATCAAAACATATCTCAGGTCAACTATGTCCCAAGAAAGACTTTCTGGTCTGGCTCTAATCTCAATAGAGCACAGGGTGCGAAGGTCTTTGGATCTTGAGGACATGGTGACTGCATTTGCACAAGCTAAGGCCCGTAAACAGCTGTGGTAGGGTGTTTTGTAGGGTGTTCTTTGAATGAAGACACTGCTTTTTGTGTTGAGTATTTTTTTAAATGATATTGCAATCGGTCTGTATTTTGTATTGTGCCAACTTTATTACTAAAGTACATTCCAACACTGTTACTGTGAAGACATACCTCTTTTGTACGGAAGAATTTCCAAAGCTTCAGAGATTCTAGCTTGAAGATTTTTATTTTAAACCATGAGTATATTTTAATAAGTTAATTGACACTTTTGTTTTGCTTTTGTTTTAAATTATTTTGTTTAAATTATTGTTTTCAATTATTTTTTGTTTAAATTATTGTTTTAAATTATTTGTGCTATTTTTGCTATCCATTGTACAGTTTTAGGGAAATAAAAATGTTTTCTGTTAACAATTTTTTGTTTTAATTTGATTTATTAAAATAATGACAAACACTGGTTAAAGAGGGGCCCCCAGTGAATTTCTGCTTGGGGCCCCAACAGACCCTAGAATCGCCTCTGGGCATATCCATAAGCCCCAGAGGAGACGCGCTGGAGAGACAACATCTCTCAGCAAGCTTGGAAACACCTCAGTATTCTCCCAGAAGAGCTATGGGAGGTAGCTGGAGAGAGGAAGGTCTGTGACTCCCTGCTGAGGCTGCTGCTCCCACAATCTGCACTCAGATATACTGACGTTAATAGATGAATGGATAGAACTTGTCAGCTCAATGTATCAGTGGCACAGACTCATACATATCCACAAAACCAGTCTGGTTTACATCGTGATGCTGACTTTTAGGATACAGTTGCATATCGAGCTGTAGCGATACACTAATCTCACAATACGATACAATACACGATATTCGGTTTACGATACAATATATATCGATATTCATCTTACAGTATATTTACATCATTTTCTGAAAGATTTTAAAGGGACAAAGTGATTTTGGTGACATCTTGTGAGTGTTCCATTGACTTTGTTTCAATTAATTGAACTAAAAGCATCAATTACACATTATATTGCTGACAGGCAGCTTGAAAATGCTGGACAAAATGAATAAAAGATTTGTTGAGAAAAATAGTTACATTTATTTAAACAGTGCAAATTGTTGCTTGCAAGCTTTTAAAAATGGGACACTTAGCTTGAAATATTGATACCCACGGCTGAAAAATCGAGGAGAAATAAAATATGGATATATATATCGCAGAATTGATGAAATCCCTCAGGTCTAGTTGCATACATAGCCAGTAGGCTGTAGATGAGCCCATGGGCCAGAACGAGGACTGAAGTATGTAATTTCAGGAGTTAATAAATGACAGGCTAAATCAAACAGAAATGAAGACATTATTGAAAGCAGAGGCAGGAAGATGACAGCACAGACTGAAGAACATCCAAGGAAACTGCTGGTTCCTGCAGTGACGGCCATGCTGCCAGATGAGGAGGAAAGTATGTGCTGCAAAGACTGGGACTTGTTGATGCCACACATGGAAAATCTCTGTGTCCAAGGATGAATGTAATCCCAGCTGTGGAAATGCGAGGAGTGAAACTGCAGATTTTGCCTTGAGAAAGAAGTGTTACCTCCACAGAATTAAGAGAAAGAGGAGACGAGTCCGGCAGAACACTCGGGTCTGCGTGTGCTCAGAGAAACGGGACGATGCTTATCTTGTTATTTTATTCCCGAACATGTTAACAAACCAACATTTGTAACATTGCCCCGCAGGATTATGTTGCAGCCATGTAAGCCTTGCTGGTTATACCATGCTCTCTTAATACTGAACAAAGCTATAAATGGTTTAGCCCCCAAAATATTTGCTAACAAGGCTCAGGTTTAAAACTGCCACATTTGCTTTATGACTTACGAGTTTTCACATATGAAAGTCTTACCAGAGCTGTGCATGAAAATTATTTCTATTTGACTGCTCGTGGTTCTCGTCCTCACCAAAGTCATCGTGTTTCCAGATTTAATTAATTTCTATGGTAAGAACGATATTGTAGTACGTAAAACTGAAATGATTTTTGGCACGAAAAAAGGACAAATAATGGAAATACCATGCCGCTGGCTTCCCGTGTCATGTAGCAGCTGCCACCAGAGAGCTGAGACAGATTAGCACGTTTTGTTCTCACTGTCCTTGCCAACTTTTACAAGGCTGGGTGGCCCTGCTTTCTGGGTAATGTAGTGTAGTAGCATGAGGGCTGGGTGGACGGGTAAGAGGAGTCTTTTCCAGATTCTCATTGTCCCCTGCTCGGGGAGATGAAATGTGACACCTCCTGCCCGTAGACTTGTGGTTTTATACACCACTTAACATACTTTCCATCCCTGATCACCATATAATTGGACCAGCAAGGGCAAGGGGACACTTGTGTGTCTTCTGTAGCTTCTATCAGCTGGATCCTGCTGCTGTATTTCCTGTTTTTAACCTTTATCTCTCCCTAACGTTTGTTCATCGTCATATTTTCAACCCACTTTTCTGCTTGGCCTCTCGTCTGCTTACTTGTCTGAGGGTTGTTTTGACATTCCCAATGTTTATGTCGTCCACAGGCCCAACAATCCGTGGTTGACCCCAGACCGCACAACGCTGTCCCCCAGGCACAAAACCCCATGTTATTATCATCCACAGCAACATTTGGGAAAGACGAAAAGGATTCTCAGGACCGCAGCTACACCAGTTTCAGATTAGGACTGCAGGCTGCGGAGAACGGCGCACACACGAGTCCCTCATCCTGGCTCGGCGCTTGGTCGGTTAGATAAAACAAAGGCAAATGGCGAGCCCGTGCAGGGATGGATCTGCCGATAAAGATCTGTTAATGGCACATTTCCACGGGACAGGAGCTTGGGAGGCGGAGGGAGAGGTATGAAGGAAGGGAGAAAGAGCTGTTGAAGCAATTGTGAAGAGGGATGTAAGGCAGGGGCCCCGAATTTTCAAAAGCTGGGCAGCAACAAACAAGCATCTCCAATTGAAGCCCGCTCCTCTGAAGCAGCTCGCCTTCCAAGGAATTCAGGGAATGGGGCAGATTCCTCTCAGAGGCTGCTACCCTCAAACTACCTTTGCAAGATCAACCCCTCCTCCCCTTCAAGAACATTCCCCCATCAGCCCGTCTTGCAGAGGTGCAGACAGAGTTGTGCTGGCGCAGCCCCAGGTTGATGGTCCTCAGGATACCGATCTGCAAGAACACGAAAGGAGCTCAAATGGAAAGAGCCGTTTATCAGAGAAAATTCCCCCACCGCGGTGCTGTAAAGTGAAGCGAAATACAGAAACATATGCCTGCGAGTGATGATATACCAAGTGGGCCTGTAAATCTGGTTATCAGCCTTTAACAAGTCAGTAAAAAGTAATATATTATACGAAAGTGTTGCCCAGACGTGCGGCTGGCCTCATTTCGTTAATGTATTTTCTTGTGGCGGAACAAAGCCGTTGATGGTATTTTAGTGAAGCAATATGACCCAACAGTGAATTCCAAAGGCACACATTAAATTACAGCCTGGTGCTGCTGAAAGCTGCACAGAATTGCAGCTGAGGATGGCCAGCCCTTGGTATGAGGGAAACAGACTCTATCCACTGGCTTGGTCCTTTAGCAAATAGTTTCTAGAGCTGAGAAAAGACACGATAATGGTGAAGGGAGATTATATAGAGCAGTATAGGAGTTTAGAGTGAGACCAGCTGAGAATCCTTTATTAGTTTCTCATGTCAGTCTTCCCAAAGTTTTGTTTTGTCTTTTTTTTTTTCTGAACAAAAATGTAGACTGCACGCTCTGTGTTATCTCACAAGCGAGAGGGGACGGGTCCAGGGAATACACCGTTCTCCGCTGAGGATACTGCGGCAGAAATATTGCGATATGTGGGATAAGAGAGCGAGAGACTGAAGGGTGGAAGAATGCAACAGAATCAAGATAACATTGTCGTTTGATGATGTGTCAGCTTACGTTTGAGACTGAGCATAGCTCATCAATAAATCTGTGTCCTGGAAGCGCTGGAAAGGCGAACGCACGCCTGTTTCCTGGCATGGCTCGGTTTTTCTTTTTGGCCTCTCAGCTCACTCATTTTCAGTGTCCTGAAGCCCTTTCCCGCTCCACCGCCCCTGCTGCTCACTCCATCAGAACTGCACGAGATCACAATGTGCGTTCCCTCTGACCTTCCGATGCATACGCACATAAGTTGCTAAAACAATTCAATTCAATTTTCAATTCAATTCAGTTTTATTTGTATGGTGTCTGTTACAATGTCAGTTGTCTCTAGGCGCTTTACAGAGACCCAGAACATGACCCCTGAGCAAATATCATTAACTAAAAATATAAAATTGAATACTAAACAAGGATAATAGCAAGTAAAAACTCCCACGGTGGGAGAAAAAAACCTTTAAGCCAAAAAGTGGCAAGGAAAAACTCCACTTTAAGAGGAAGAAACCTTGATCAGGACCTGGATCATATGGGGGGACCTTCCTGCTGAAGACCAGCCGGGTAAAGAAAGAAAAGGAGAGGAGACAGGACAGAGAGAGGATGGAGGACAGATTTAACTTTAATTCAACTTAGAGCCCACCAAACTGGTCAAAGACCACTTTCATATGTTACAGATACAGAAGCACCACCTCTGCTTGGTTTAAATGTACCGAAAGGATCACAGGTTTTGCATTCAAAACCAGTATTGGAACCCAAACCATATTCAAAGTGAAAGTAATAGACTATTAAACGATATAAGCTGCAGGGAACGGGGTCATTGCATGCGCAGACGTCTTCAGTGTTACAACGACATCAGAGAGAGGAAACTTTGGGGTTATTCTACCATCTCTAATTTAAACCTTTTTTTAATTTTTATTTAGAGCAACATCCTTGTTTTCGTGCTCAGAGCGTATACTGCTCTCCCTCAAATCTCTGACCTGGTTGCGTGCAGATTTGCTCTGCTTCATTTCAAAACTGTGTCTCCGCATTCATTACTGCCTGTTACAAACGTCCTGCTCTCCGGTTTGAGCCGTTCTCTTTCCGTCTAAGAGCGCAGAAAAAAATCTAAACATGAAAAGAAAGCCTGGTTTCAAGTCAAAAAAAGAGTATGCTCATGACAAATGATAGTAAAACATGCCCAAAGAAACTTGCAGCTCTTTCATAGTTGGCTCATAAGGATAGAAAATAAGAATACCTTTAAAATAACTGGGTTGTCATTTAAGTAAGACAACTAAAATTAAATTTAATGACAGATTATTATGTAACTTCAATAGATAAAGACTGCTGAAAGTAATAGCTTAACATTCTGGGAAATACACTTATTCATTTTCTTTACAACAGGTTGTTTTGTGTCTAGATGCCAAATATAAAAGCGCTGCAGGGAGCTGATGAGGTTTGAATGGAAAGGAGAGTCAATTTCAGCTGCTGAGTGGTACCAAAAATGGATCTCGCACTGGAACGCGACAAGAAGCCCCGACCACCCAAACAACAGGTTTCCATTTTGTCTGCTGCCATCTGGGATGTGCTATCATCATCATCAAGACCAATTCACAGAGAATCAGTGAGGAGGAATTTATCCCCTCAGGTCATCAAACTGGCCCTGTTCAGACCTGGTATTAACATCCGCCTTGAGTGATCCAATCACAAGTGGACAGCCTCGAGTACAGGTGTAAACGCGTTCAGACCCATTTGAGGACACATTGAGAGATGATCATAAAAAGCACATCCTGATGTGGTCTGGGCCACATCTGGCCACATTCTTTAAGCAGTGTAAACACAATGAATGTATCCTGGGCCACGCTGAAGGGCTGCCTTCAAGGACCGAAGGACTTACTAGCTCAACATCAGTTTTATATTAAAGTGCATAACAGAAAACAGCACACCACCACAACATTTTTCATCTTCTTCTTTTTCCAGGCAACTAGCTGCAATTTACTGCATTGCTGCCTCCCACAGTTTAAAAACAACTCATTTGGTCTATGCAAGAGAAAATCATTTACACGCTTATTTGCATAAAGGGCAGCGGAGCTAAGATCAGATCCATTCATAAAATTGTCACTTGAGATGCATGTTAATGCATGTTAATGCCAGGAGCTGTTGGCGTGTGATTAGATTTTTTCAGGGTGGATGCAAATAATAAGTCTAATAATATTATAATATTATAATTCCTCAAAAGACTAAAATCTGATATCATCTCCCGTTCAACTCGTGCTTGACAACTGGTATCAGATCCATTCATTTTCTATGCCTGTTTATTTCCATCTAAGGTCACATGAACCTACTAGAGTCTATCCCAGATCTCTTCAGGCAAAAGACGTACAACCTGAACAGGTTGCCAGTCCATCACTGGGCCACATATAGACAAGCAACCAAACACACAGTCACTCCCATGGGAAATTTAGAATCACCAATTAACCTGACTGGAGTCCCCAGAAAAAAAAAAAAACATGCAGACTCCACACAGCAAGAATCCCCTGCTGGGATTTGAACCAGGAACCTACTTGTTCAGAAGTAGTGGTGCTGCCTTTGGTATTAGATGCTTGTGCTAATATGTTGTGTTAGGATTGGTCAACTGTAGTCTCTGGCTTTTTGACATCTGTCTATCATATTAGTAACTTTAATGTGGTTTGTTCAGGTACAACTTTGCACACCTAATCTCTGTTCCCATTCTCTTATTAGAACAAATATGTTTTCTCCCGGCAGTACTGACAAACAAACATTTTTTTGTACAGTCTCTTTCTAATTGTGTTGCCATCAAATTTAACATTTAACATGGTTACTCAGGCCAAGGGATTTTCATATCTAGCTGATGTGGTGAACTTGCTAGCATGTCCAAAGTGAAGACTGGCTGAGCTAAAATAAGCTAAGCTCAGCTAATTGACTCCAGGCTGCAGCTTCATACTATTTATATGTGCAAACAATAAAGTGGTATAGATTTCCTATTCTAACACTGCAATGACAACAAACAAAAAAAAAAATTAAACAATTCCCTTAAATATTCCCTCTGTGGCAGAGGGATTCTGTTTCTGACCGAGGCAGGGTTGAAACAAAGGAAACACTTTCTATTTTCAAGGCTAATGTGCTTTACATGAAACCGTACACCACATAGTTACAGGATTTCTTTTCATTCCCTCATATTCAGCATGTAGACCTCTGGCAAACAATAGTAAGACAAGCAAGCCTCGACAGAATGGAGATATCAAGCCACGACTCTGAGCACTCTGTTACGACTTTTACCGTGTAACAAACAAGTCTCTTATTTCAGCGACTGCTTACAATTATTTTGGGAGATCTCACACTGGATCCAATTACGGATTACAAAGGCTAATGTGTATCCACCATAATGAACTGGTATTCACAAAACGTCATCAAAAAACCAAACACACCGCCATTAGCTTAATGTTACAGTAACAATTTGACTTAGACTTTGCAGCCTTGTGCTGCCTTTGTGGGGCGTTGGCTGGTAAAGAACTAACCGTTGTATTTCGACCTAATTCCCTCAGCTCTTAATTTTAGAAACATGATCCTTTTGTATATTTGACTGTCTACCCAGTAACAGGCCCAAGCTGGTTAAGGTTTGGGAGCTCCTAACTGGTCTGGTGTTTGGCGTTTGTGAGTGAACAGCAACCAGGTGACTGGTTTTGAGGTCAAGCTGCTCACTTCACTTTCCAGTCTTTGCCTTCAGATGTCACCGTGTCACTTACACTGTCTGGCCAAAATAAAGTCGCCACCTGGATTTAACTAAGCAAATAAGTACAAAAGCCTCCTATTGGATAATTACTGCATGGGTGATTATCTTTCAGCTGGCAACAAGTTATTTAACCCCAACTGGTGCAATGAGTTGCTTCTCATTTCCTAAACAACTATGTCAAAGACACATCCCGTGGTCGTGGAAAAGATGTTAGTCTGTTTGAGAAGGGTCAAATCATTGGCATGCATCAAGCAGAGAAAACATCTAAGGAGATTGCAGAAACTACCAAAATTGGGTTAAAAACTGTCCAACACATTATTAAAAACTGGAAGGATAGTGGGGACCCATCGTCTTCAAGGAGGAAATGTGGTTGGAAAAACATCCTCAATGATCGTGATCGGTGATCACTTAAACGTTTGGTGAGATCAAATCGAAGTACAACTCAGGGTTATGTTTATTGGTGAAAGTAAGAGCATTTTCACACCCACAAAGCAAAGGGAACTCAAGGGATTGGGACTGAACAGCTGTGTAGCCTTAAGAAAACCACTCATCCGTGAGGCTAACTGGAAAAAAAGGCTTCAGTTTGCTAGGGAGCATAAAGATTGGACTCTGGATCAATGGAAGAAGGTCATGTGGTCTGATGAGTCCAGATTGACCCTGTTCCAGAGTGATGGGAGCATCAGGGTCAGAAGAGAGGCAGAAGAAGTGATGCTCCCTAGAGATGCGCGGATGACGTATATTTTAACCCGCAACCGCTTCTTAAAATCTCTATCCGCCCGCTATCCATTTGCAGGAACGTTTTTTCACCAATTTTCAAAACCGAACCGACCCGCCATCCTTTTTAATAATATGTAAAATATTTTTTTTTATTATTATTATTTGAGTGCTTCAACCGCAACCCGCCCGAATTTAATTAAAGTATTATTTTTTGACGAGTCATCCGCCCGATATGCGGATTATCCGCTCCGCCCGCGGGTGCGCGGTTCATCCGCGCATCTCTAATGCTCCCATCATGCCTAGCGCCTACTGTACCAGCCTGTGGGGGCAGTGTTCTGATCTGGGGTTGCTGCAGTTGGTCAGGTCCAGGTTCAGCAACAGTATGAGCTCAAAGAATGAGGTCAGCTGACTACCTGAATATACTGAATGACCAGGTTATTACATCTATGGATTTGTTCTTCCCTGATGGCACGGGCATATTCCAAGATGACAATGCCAGGATTCATGGGGCTCAGATTGTGAAAGACTGGTTCAGGGAGCATGAGACATCATTTTCACACCTGTAACTGCCACCACAGAGTCCAGACCTGAACCCCATTGAGAATCTTTGGGATGTGCTGGAGAAGGATTTGTGCAGCGGTCAGACTCTACCATCATCAATGAAGATCTTGGTGAAAAATTAATGCAACACTGGATGGAAATAAATCTTGTGCATCGGAGAAGCTTATCGAAACAATGCCACGGCGAATGTGTGCTGTAATCGAAGCTAAAGGCGGTCCAACAAAATATTAGAATGTATGACCTTTTTTTTTGGTGGCAACTTTTTTTTTGACCAGGCAGTTTATATACTGTGTATTCCTGCCTTTGTTTGGGTTGAAGATTACCTTTGTAAACACCTCCATCTGGACTTGTCTTCTAATATTGCAGTGTGATGTCCCAGTAACAAGCATCTCAAATGCTGTAAAAAGAACATATGTGCATGAATCATTTTTCTGGAGCCTTCACAGTTTCTGTTAAGTCATATATTCCCTTTATCCAAATGTCCCAGTAATCTGTGGGAGGTCAAAAGTTGTGTAATGTTAAAATATATACATCTCTGGAGTCTCATAAAAAGTTAAGCAAACAAAAGCTGAAAAGCCACTTTATTCACACTTAATAAACAGTCTGGCAAATATGATTATCCTACGCAGCTACCAGGGCTATGATTACATTACACTTGTAAGATTGGAATGCAAAAAGTTTCTATCAGACAGATTACTGTAATTTCAGGTTAAATATCAAACAATTCAGGTGATAAAACTTTCACTCCTAAATGTCAGTTGAAAGCATTTATTTAAGTACTTTTTAATTCAGCTAAATGTACACTTCCTGGGCATTAAATAAATACGGGTTTGGGAAAAGGTGCACAAAATAAAAATAAATGAATAATATGCCTTTCAAATGACATGCCCCAAAATATTTGCTTCATTCTGGTTCTCCTCTTTTGTCTCCTCATATGTGAGGAGAGGAAAGAGAGGAGAGAGGAGGGAAACATGTGTTCATGCTGACAATTTTTATTTTCTTTCCGTGTTCTTTGGAATTACAGAATTAAGACGGTACGGTGAAAAATTCAAAATACACACTGATCTCTAAATGAAGGTTGACCTTTTGAGAATTTTCTCTAATTCTGCAGAAATACAATCCAAAATTATATTTTATTTTCAAATGAGGCCTAAAAGTGGAAAATAGAGCTCAATTAAATAAACGAGGCAAAACTATAATATTTAGTTATTTATTTATCAATGAAAATGCAGTCAGTATTTGAACCAATGTTTTGTGCAGCAGTGATTGCAGGTGAAATGTTTCCAGGAATGTCGATCATTCCTTCCCACCAGCTTGGAGGAATTTGGGTCCATTTCTCTAGACCAGCTTCAGTGCTGGGATGATGGTAGGTTTCTTCACATGAACTGCTCACTTCTGGTCCTCAGTGTAAATCGGATTAAGATTAAAACTTCAATTTGGCCATAAAACTGTCTTTGCCCCAGTCTCTGGGAGGAGGGGATTATTCAGTCCAGATGCAACAAACCGGCCCAGACCATGATGTGACCACCACCGTGTTTCACTGATGGAGTAAAAGCCATTTAGTTACTTTCTCCTGACAAAACACTTCTTACTTAGTCGACACTAAGAGTTTTATGTTGCCATCATCTGGCCACAGCTTTTCTAGCCTGACCAGTGACACCCAGTAGAAAATGGATTTAATCAAATGTGTCAGGTAACTCTCCCATACAGAGCCATTTCCACCGATAAAGAAAAAAATGCTAGCAGGGTGGGGGGGGGAGCTTCATGTAGTGTGATGACCAACTATTCAAAACAGCAAAGATGGCTACAGATGGCAAATAACACCTTGAATCAACAGATTTCTACTGCTAAACTCACCCAGATGTCCTACTCAACTACATAACATTTTTGGATGTCTTTTGTTGATACGAGTCTGGTTGTCGTTCTGCCAACATCTCATACTTCATTTCTCTGACTGGTTGCATGAACGTCCAATAGCATCCAGAAGCACTTTCTTCTGCTTCTGTTGGTGCTGATCCCTGGAAACCAATGTTCAGTCCAGAGGAACCAGACTAATTATTGTATCAAAGAGGAAGAGAATTAGGAATGCTGGCCAAGCTTTTCAACATTATCTAATGACCATTAACCACCGTAGTGAAGTCTTTGACCATCTAGAAGCCTGGTTTGCTTTGTGGGTTTGCTCCACACATGCTACATTTTTGCAGTTTAACCACTTCTAGAGACAGCAAATTAGGTTTTCTTCCATTTGTATGCGGTCTGTCCCTCTGCGGACTGATGGAGTCCAGACTCTTTGAGGATGATTGTAGACCTGCTTCTGCCTCAGTTATCAAAAATGTTCTGTTCCTTTGATGAAACAGAACATCCATCCGGATTGTCACCATATTGATAGAAAACTCCTGTCTGCAGATTCACCTTCAAAGCAATTAAAAATGACACCTTCTCTAATGAAAGGGCATTATTTTTGTAACTCTTGTTCTGGAGTTTACAATGACCTGAGTTTCTCAATTAGGTAAAGGAATACACATTTGGACCTTTAGAGTCTCGTGAAAAGAAGTCCGGCTTTCATCAGAGAGAAATATAAAGTGCAGTCCATCTTTTTTTGTTGCAGTTAAAAGAACTGATTTATAAAAAGACACATAACCTTTTTCTATCACATTTTGACATTAAATCAGCCTAAACCTTTCCTGTTTTAAGTCAGTTAGGATAACTAAAATTATTTATATTTGCTAAATGTCAGAATAATGAGAGAAATTATTTTGTTTTACATTATTTTTTAAATTACTTTCTTCAAAGTCAGAAATTTCCATACATTTCCTTAGTATTTGGTATCATTGCCTTTAAACTGTCTGACTTGGCTCAAATG
The DNA here is from genome assembly GCA_018398805.1 of Hirundichthys speculiger. NCBI lineage: Eukaryota > Metazoa > Chordata > Actinopteri > Beloniformes > Exocoetidae > Hirundichthys > Hirundichthys speculiger. The sequence continues at coordinate 965,656 of JAGFBZ010000163.1, forward strand.
TTTTGGGTTTCCTTCCACAAGCTTCTCACATTATTTGCTGGAACTTTGGTCCATTCTTCCTGACAGAACTGGTGGAACTGAGTCAGGTTTGGAGGCCATCTTGCTTCCACACGCCTTTTCAACTCCATCAGGACTCTGTGATGCCCACTCCAAAACATTGACTTGTTGTCCTTAACCATGTTTAACTACTTTAGCGGTATGCTTAGGGTCAGGCTCTTATGAAAGACTCATTTTAGCCCAAGCTTTAACTTCCTGGTTGATGTCTGGAGATGTTGCTTCAATATTTCTACATTAAGTTCTTTCCTCGTGATTCCATCTAATTTTTGAAGTCCCTCCTGCAGCAACAACACCCCCCCCCCCACCCTCCCCTCACCCCACACACAACATGATGCTGCCACCTCCGTACCTCACAGCTGTGATGGTGTTCTCAGGCTTGCAGGGTTCCCCCTTTTTCCTCCAAATGTAACGATGGTCATTATGGTAAAAGGGTTCAATTTTAGTTTCAATACACCAGATGTGTCTCTTCAAAAATTAAAGTCTTCATGCCATGTGTGCATTTACAAACTTTAATCTGACTTTTTATGTTGCTTTTGGAGTAATAGCTTCTTTCTGGCTGAGAGGCCTTTCACTCCATGTTGTACGGATTTCATTTCACTCAATGTGTTTTGCTGGGTTGATATGCACATTTTGCATCAAAGCACGTTGCATCTCTGGGACACAGAACTTGTCTCCTTCCTGAGCGGTGTTATGGCTGGACATTCCCATGGTGTTAATACTTGTGTATTATTGTTTGAACAGATGAACGTGGCACCTTCAGGCATTTGGAAATTGTACCCAAGGATGAACCAGACTGGTGGAGGTCCACAGTTCTCTTGCTGATATCTTGGCTGATTTCTTTTGATTTTTCCCATGATGTCACACAAGGAGGCAGCATGTTTGAGTTGTGCTATAAAATACATCCTACAGGTGAGATTCTAATTAACTTAAATATTGTCAGTTAGCTTATCAGAAGCTTCCAGAGACATGACATCATCATCTGGGCTTTCCCACATCATTTAAAGGCAGAGTAGTCTTGGTGTGTGTAAACTTCTGACTTTAGAAGAAAGTAATAAGTTCTCTCTCTCTCATTATTCTAGTATTAAGCAAATCAAAATAATCTTGGTAATTATCAACTGTTCTAAAACAGGAAAAGTCTGATTTAATGTCAGTGAGAAAATAAAATCTGAATTTTTATACAGTGCATGTAACCTTCTGGTGTCAGCTGTGTAGGTTGAATCAAAAATACTACAACTGATGCAGAGAAATCACAATAAAGCTTTGTTTTATAAAATCTGAAAATTAGAAGGAGAAAGTCACATTCCTCTTTTGGTGAGATGAGGTAGAAAGAGCGAGATAGAAGATAAATGTTTGAGACTTTAATGTTTTCCTCATCTGTTCTAAGGCAAAATGGCTTGACATGATCAGTGAATTAAAATAATATTGATAATATGTTTTTAAAAAGGCTAAAAATGAGTAAGAATAAGCCAGAAAAGAAGATGATGAAAAAACTTCAAGTGGGAAAAAAATAAAGCAGAAATAGGTCAGAGATCTCTAAATATATCTGAGACTCTTTAATTTAGCTCTGCTGCTAAAATGAGACGGTATCAAATATAAAAACAGGGAGGTAAATTATTTTTAGGCTTGTTTTATGTACTACTTTATGACTAATTAGCTGGGATTCATGAGGCTGCATGTTAAATAAGGATTACTCATTTAGAATAGAGTCATTTCTATGAATTATCTTCCTATCTGCAGCTCTGATTTTTTTTTTTTAAAGGAGCTTGTATCCGTCCAGTCATTACAGGATCTGGCAGAGAGCTTTGTTTTGTTGCCTCATACATACAAAGGCTATTTAGAGAACGATTGACCCTTTCAGAGGCCAAGAAAAACCTGTTCTTACTTAAGACGCATTCACACACGCTGATCAATGTGACGGCGACTGGGTCGTAACCCCGGTCAGCCAGAGACGTCGGAGTCATAAAGGTCGACGCGCACGCAGATACATTCTGTCAGATTTGCGTTTCATGTTTCAGATGCCTTAAATCTGAGAGAGGGCAGAATTTCAAAAACCTTTTAGGATCCCGGTTTCAGACACGACAAACGATCCAGATCTGGCTGGATTGTTTGCTGGTATAATGTCACTCTTAATGTCATGGAGAGACCTTATCTGGGTCACAGGGGGTCACAGCTCTCCTGTAAGGTCTGACAGCGGAAAAAACAGTCTTTGATCTTTAAAACTGTCACCACACGGATATATGGAAGTTCTAATACATACACAACGCTTTATAATTAATAGAACATTTTGCTAATGCATTGATTTTTTTTTTTGGGCGGTGGCTGTTTCTGATAAATCTTTGATCATCCCGGAGCATTTTGTCTGACTCTATAGACAGATATGGAATATGCTTCTTTTCAGCTGTATACATCTAGACTTACCTTTCATGTTGCACGGGAAGCAGGGGTCGGGTTACGCCATCAGTGTGAGAGAACATAAAGCACATTGTGGTAGATTTTGTGCTGGTGGGAAGAGGAGAAACAAATTGGTTTCTTAAAAAAAAGATCCTGTTTCCACACCTGGTGAAACGTTGGTGTGTGCACTTCAGTCTTTTGTTACATGTTAAATTAAAGTCTATAAATGACTGAAGTGGTCTAGTTCAGTTATGTTAAAATGGCACAAAGGAACTTTTGCATCTTTTAGCTTAGGGGGTTTCCCTACACGGTTTGTGATTGTGTCACCACAACCGCACTGCATGAGCTTCATGTTTTGTTCTGTACATCAGCAGTAGAGTGGATGTACGTTGCTCTTTATAGTTTTGTTCCATTTGTCTTTTGTTGCATAAATGGGATGCTGTTGTGTGTAACAGTGTTTCACAAGGCCGTAACAGAAATGAAAGACACAATGGCATAACTCCTCACCTGTTCCACGGACGTCTGCTCAGTGACCGTGCTGCAGAGCTTGACGGCTTGAAGATTTGTAAGTGTTTGTGAATTAGATGCGCAGCTCCTGAACTGCTCGGTTGTATGTGAACTCACAATGCACACAAGATGAGAAAACACGGTGGGTGTCTCAGCGGAGGGGGCAAATTCGGGATTACTGGCCTGCTCTTTCCTCGGGATCTTGTTTGGATCCAAACCATTCAAAAGCTCAGTCTTCTCCAGATAACGCTGGATATGAATAATGCTGACAACGCGACGCAGTACAATGTTTGTTCATTCACCCATTTTCTTTCTATGGTCTTTGATTCTTGATTCTTCTGAGAATACCATTTGCATTGTGGGGAATGGTGACCATTATGGTTGTTACAGAAGTGGATAGTAAATAAGTTGGGAGAAGAGGAGTCATCCATCCATCCATGACTCAATCATCCATACCTTCTCATTCCTGTGCAGGGTCTCGGGGATCTGGCAGAGCGTATCTCAGCCATCTTCTGAAAGGCAGGGCTACAGCCCGGACAGGAAGAGGAGTCGTACGAAACCAGGAAATGAAGAAAACAGAGAGAGAAAACTGGAGAGTATCAAACTGGTTTGCCATGATGGATGATAGAATTACATCATCAATATGTACCGACAGTAAGCAAACAACACGTGAAGATAAACCCCTCAGTTGTTGCTTTTATGTGAGCCGAAAAATGCTTTTAAAAAGAAGTGATGAAAGAGAAGAATGTGGTGCTGGTCAATGGTTCAGAAGAAGAAGCCAACTTATTTTTCTTTGTAATGGTGCTAGGGCCACATACATTTATACATCTTTTCAAGTAGCATTTTAATTGGCCATTATGTAGACGGAGTCGTAGGACTTCTAAACTGTCAGAAAATCATATCATCAGGTAGTCTTTGGTGCAAGACCAGCGCATGATGCCGTCAAACCGCTCCCATCATGGGATGTAGGACAGCCGATTTTCTCAAAGGACAAATTTTATCCTCGCTATTTAACAACAGTGATCAGGCCCAGGTCTCGTTTGTAAAATTGGTCTCAATGGGACTAATCCGGTTAAATAAAGGTGAAGAAAATAATAAAAAGTGTCTGGGGTCCTTTGGGTGCACAAGTAAGCCAGGTGTTTTACTGCAGTTCTGCCCACATGCACGACTTCACCGGCACTAAACTGTGTAGCTACAGTCTGATTGCCTCGCGCTTGTGTAGACACCTGAAAAGTTACTTTTTTTTCATCAGTGCTGATGGGATGGATTTTTTTTCTTTTTTTTTTTGAGGGGGGGGGGGGGGGTTTGGCAACCGCAGGGATGGGAGACTACAAGAGCCTGGTGACAGCTTCTCCAAAAAGTTTAATTAAATTAAATTTAAACTGGTATTTAACTTAGAAAATTTTAACCATAACAGTATATCCAATTCCTACAACAAAAAGCCAAATAAGACATAAACATAAGCAGACAAAGCAACATGTAGCTCTGTACCACTGATAAACAGAACCAGACATGTAGCTACCAACATGGCGGCTTTCCCCAGAAGGGAATGCAGAAAAGACACCATCTAAAACCCTCTGAACTATAATAGCAAAGGTTAATACTACTTTCCCCTGATTTAAAATGAGTAGATTTTATAAATAAAGGCTCAAGTCCATGCCATAGATAGTGACATCCTGTATGTGCAGCAGCTCAGTAACTTTCATCTCTTAAATGTCATTAAATTCTTCTCTGCAGCAGCAAGAGTGAAGCTCTCAGGAGCCTTTGTCCACTGTACCGGAGAGACGAGAGGATTGGTGGGGGGGCTTCTCGTGTAAGCCAATAGGCAGGGAGCAATGCTGATGTCGTCTGACTGTGACCGCCGTGGAGCACCACAGCTCACCGCGCCTCGCTGACAGGACTGCGATGCGGTGACACTGCGTAAAGTTAGACCGAGCTCTCCGAGCGCGCCTCTCCGATGCAGCCAGTATCTGGGGTTTAAAATTCCAGATTCACACAAATCAGGGTTCAGCTTTGCGGGACACTGGTGCACCTTCTCTGGACTTTGCATCTAATGCGGACGAGGCGCAGCGTGAGTCGCTTTTCTCGCATCAGGAGTACTGGTTCTGGATACACGGGTTTCCTGCGCCTGAACATTTTGGAGGTGAGTGGATCGGTTAGGTTTGAGTTGTTTAATTATCTGTAGTTGTTAGAGCATTTTTTAAAAAAAAAAAAAAATCATACAATGGGGTTCTTCTCTGTTTGTCGGATTTCTGTTGTCCGGATGTTTTACTATTTGAAATGGCACCAAATTGCGCAGAGAAAATGCGGTAAATTGGACTTGAAAAACAAGTCATCTTCCAACAAGTAATTTCTACCCACAAATCAAAACCTGAACAAGAAACTTACTACTTCTGCCAGTCACAAAAGCAAGCGTCACTGCTCTCTTAATGTCGTACTTTGCGCTTTTACGCAGCACGTCTCCAAGGAGAGACGTCTTCTCTTTTTGCGCGCTCGTTGACAGAGTAACTTCATATCTCTAGCGCTGAGAAAACTTGGTCGGATGTGGAGAAGTGTGGGCTCCCAGGAGCCTCCAGCTGTATGGACTCAGCTGTCGCCTGTCACTAAGGTGACAACTGGTCTGTGCTCCGTGAGCGATGCCTGTCCGCCAGCGCAGCTCCGCGGCTGTCAGGAGGGCTGTTGAGTGAGAGTGAATTTGGTCGCGCAGAGCAAATTCTGCGTGAGTTCCTCTTACTTTCTCAAGTTCTAACCACGATGGATGAAGCGAGACAGATCTGAGAAGTGGATGGCAAGAAAGCCCTTTTGAAAAGGTTATTTTTCACCAGAATGCTCATCCGTCGGTGTTGGGTGTTTTAATAAAGTGTTTAGGTGCCTGAGTGAATTAATCTCTCCGTGTGGACCTTTCATGGAGATAAACATGCAATAAAGTGTTTCCTTTGGGCAGAAGTGTCATACATTCAAAGTTCAGACATTTACATCCTCATCTATGGAAAGTGCTAAACCTACACAGGAGGGTAGTTACTATTATATATACCCAAGGCCATCTAAATATTTTTTTTTCCCCACTGGACCACATGAAAGAGCACCATAAGTCATTAAAATCCTCTATGCCATTTTGTGGGCTGAAAGAATGACAGAGTCACTTGGTTCAGTGCAAGCTGACCTTAAATCTGTCGAGATGAGCACAAGTGATAAAAGCAGAGTCCTGATGATCCCTGGATGGTTCAGTTAGGTGAGAGGACATAACAGGAAATGGAATGGTCTTTATTTTTGATACATTAAATATGCTGTAGGGGTGATTGCAAGTGAATGGTCATTTAAAATGTAAGCTTTAGAGCACTTTGACAGCACAAAGGGGGACTCTTAACTTCAGGCGCTGCTCAGTGTCAGCACTGCCACTTCAGGATCCTGAGGCTCTGCAAGTCAGAGTCCTGCACCAGAAGCTATTTTAAAAGCATTGCCCACTCCCATGGGAGATTACAGCACTTCATCTGTTTTTTTTTTCTTTTTTTGTGGAAATACTAGTCAGCAGAGACATATACCATACTGTGAGTGAATCTGATTTTGAGTGAGAGTGGGTGAGTGCAGCTGGCAAAAGACACCAGGGAGACAGAGCACAGGACAAAGGTGGTGGTGTCACCTAGTGGTCAGATTACAAGATGACAGCTTTACCACCTACGGATGACAGAATTCATCCAAGCAAGTTTGCGTCAAAGTGAGTTAAGTCATCATTTGTCACTTGAAGTGCAGCCAATAGTTGACTTTAGCAGACCTGCATCTGCAATCCAGCGTTTGATTTAAGCTCCCCGATCTGGAACGATTTACTGTCATCAGATGCGCTGTGAAGCCGCTGCATTCCGGGTTTCATGCTTAACAACTGCAGGCAGTAATGTTGAGATGATCAAGCAGAAAAAGACACGTGCTGGCGGAGAAACGAGAGCTGAACTGAGACTTACACAGTGATCTGCTGCAGGTGAGAATTTTCTCAGGAAGTGATGTTATTAATAAATTCCCAAGTGTTGTTTTTGGAGCCCTTCGATGTGTCACAGAGTGCTTGTTCACGTCTCATTTCCAAAAGGCTTGATATGAATCTAAAGTTATTTTTAATAAGATCAAAAGACATTTCAAGTGCAAACACGAGAGGGAAATAAAATAGCTGGCCTTGGTAGCATTTTTCCAGGGAAAATAGCACAAACGGTCCTGAATTTTCCCAGCCAACTTGATGTTTACAAGTCCCTGCTTAATAAAAGTGAAGGTTTATTTCAGCTCCAATGTGTATTGTTAAATACTGGTGATTTTATAAGACATGTTTGCATTTTCTATGAGCACCTTTCTATAAAAGAAGCTATCTGTCTAACATTAGTATACGTAACGATGGTGGATACAGATGGTGACAAAGTGTTTGGCTATGTGTGTATAAGTGTTGGACAGTGTATATGCTCGGGGCAGACACCCATCTGGGTGTGAATGGGCAGAATGTAAGGCCCAGTGCCAGTGTGTATGTTTCCCAGTGTTGATTTAAAAGCCCGGTACCAATGAAATGTACACAGAGGCCTGTTTGTGCAAAGTTAGAATGAATCACCTTGGGCCCATGTAAATCGCCTGCAAGCCAAACACTCTGGCAGCCTTTTATCCCCAGACGTGGTCCAGGTCACCGCAGCGGGGCTAAAAGCGGCGCGGGACGGGACTGAGTGTTGTGAGGAGCTGTCAGAGGAGGCCCGTCCTTCATGGTTCTGGACGGGGACTTGTGGCGTGGAGTCGAGTTGCCACAGACAAACTCCAGAAAAGCGGAGTCCGCTGACTGTAAACTGTTTGTGGTATGGCTAGCAGGAGACTGGATGAAATATGACTTGTTTAAACGCCGGTGGTCCCTGAAGTTGTCGTCGCTGCGCTTGGCTGAAAGGACTGCGGCTGAGATGGTCAAATTCAGGGCACCGTAACAGTGCAGTTGGACAAAGGTGTCTGTTGGAGGGATTCTGGCTTTTAGCTTCCCCCTTCTGCAGCTTTCAAATGGAATCATACATGAGAGTCAGCGGGATCTGCCTGGAGCGGGCACACATTGGATCCACATGCTAAGCATTATTCTAAAGTGATTAAAGGTAGTTAGTGATTTAGCGCTCCCAGGCACAACTCTGTTTATTAGGAGCTGCAGGATGATGTTAGAGGAAAACGGGTTTGGCTCAGACACCGGGGTTTAATGCCCCAGCAGATCTGGTAACCGCACAGCATAATTGCGGGACCAAACATCAGACCACCGCGATGATGAAAGTCCTGCTCGACACACATGTTTCGTTATCACTGCCATGTACAGGCATGACGCTCAGCTCTGGATGCATGCTCCATAATAACCACGGTGCGCTGCAGTGAAGCTGCTTATTACCAACATGCCTGTTTCAGATAAAGGGGAATAACGGTCATAAAAATACGACGGCTGCTACAGAGATTTTGGAAAGTTCATCTGACCCAGCCTTACTTAGACAGGAGTGTGTTTTCCCTCTGTCCTCCCTATAGGGATCCATCCAAGCAGTGGCAGCATCACAGGGCTAGAAGCAAAAGAAAACATATAACGCTGATAAAGTCATTAAAAAGCCCTGCTCATTTCCCTAGCATCCAACAGGGGATTCAGCTAAAGCTTTCCGGACCCCCCCCCCCCTCAATCGCCTTCCTGTGGCTCTCGTTCCTCCTGTTTGCGTTATCACTGGGGTGGAGTCAGTCAGCATGGATGATATGGAAAAGGTCAGCCGGGTTTAAAAAAGAGCCATGCGGGCCGGGGGAGTTTCAGGCTGACAACAGAGCTATTTCCTGAGATTTCTGAGAAAGGTTACAGTAACAGAGGGGGCAGTGGCTGAATGTCTCCCAGGATATTTGTCTCAGAATCTTTTTACATTATAGTCCAGCCATTGTTTACTACGGCATTAATGAGGCTTTGAAACAAACATGCACTGTGATTTTAATTAGTGACCCAAAGTATTCATGAAAATAGATGACGTTTAACAGAGGGGAAAAAGACATAATAAAATAAAATACATTGTCCGCTCCTGGATCTCTTTGGGTGCACTCACACAGACGGTCCGTACCATGCCCGAGCATGACTGACCTTTAAAGTCTGGTTCATTTGGATAGTGAGAGTGGTCCGTTCCATCCTAAAGCACAGCACAGTTCACTGGGTTTGGCACAGTTGGAAGAGCTACAGATGCACATCTGCAGGGAGGAGGGCGCATGCACACTTGCATGACGTGTTGATGTGATAGTTTCTCGTGATAATCATTTAACAACGTCGCGATTCTTTTAGTAAACGAATGGATGATTAAATGTAACGATGTGTATAAGCAGCAACTGTGTTCAAGTATGATGGAGACTGGTGTGATACGGATGGGGGTTTCAACTTGGCTGGTGTGAGCACGCCCTTATTGAACTATTTAAAGAGGTCTTTCTTTTGTCTTTATTTTTTGAGATGTGAAAATGGGTCACAGTGTCAAGTATGTGTACACAGATGCTTTAGCCCCACTATCACGCCAGATCACAATCCCCAAACCACTACTGAGGGGTCCGAGCATCATGTAAGAACAGCCCAACCACTGTGTAGTGTTAAAACATGAGCTAGAACACGTTTTACACTTATACACTAGGTATGCCGCGATTTTTGAAAAAAATTATTTTAAATCGATTTTTTAAAATAAGATTCGAATTGATTTAATTAAGCCATGAATCGCGATGTGGCCAGCAGAGGGCGCACTTGAGTTAAACTATGTTCTTGTTCAATGTCACTATATGCGACGCTACGTGTGAAGTGCTACGTGACACGTAGCGCCACTCCAACTAAGGAAGGCGGGGTATATGCAGATTAAAAAGTGCAGCAGTAAGAGAAAAAACGCATGAGTCATGGTGGGGGTCCAATGTTTGTTCAGACAAAAGAAAATAGTTTTTGCCTGGCTTATTACTTTAGGAATTGTAAAAAGAAATGCAGTATTGATTTGGAAAGAGTGTCAGAAAAGACCAGTTTTGCTAGGTTTGTATAATGTCTTAGTTTATGCCTGGCTTACAGTAGAATTGATTTGTACTGTGATTGTACTGATTTATGATTCAAAAAACAAAATGGGATTTGACGCAAGATTATATCGTGAACGTGGACCTTGAATCGTGATTCGAATTGTATCGTGAGTTGAGTAAATCGTGGCATGCCTAGTACACACTGTTTGTTCTGGCTCCTTTTTTGGAATTCAGACTGATATTTATGACTAATTCAGTCATATAGCTACACTGTTTAACACTTGTGCTACTAGCTGTAACCGAACTCTGCCAGTAAACCAACGGACTGTGGCAGCTCATGCTAGTTTGATGTTATCTCTCCTAAGTCCAACCGTTACCCCTGTTTCTAATGCTGTAAAACCTGTTGAAAGACTTTCTACCCACGTGGATGTGTATTCACACCCATTTGGGTTACCAGACACGAAGACAGGTCCTTCCATTGAGTTTTTATGAAATCACTCTGCTAAAAAAGTTCACTTCGTGTTTGGTCTAAGCAGACTATTAGACGACTTTGGCCGAGGCATTACATTGGTTTTGCTCCAAACTTATTGCATAAGGATTTTCATGTTATTAGTGTGTATTACTGAACATAATAATGTTAGTGTTTGGGATAGATACTGATAACCAATCATATTAAAACCAGAAACCAAATCTTGAATAATAACATTTTGGACAGTTTGAACATAAAGTACACAAAAGACTTGGCTCGAAGTTTCCATTTAGTGGTTTGATTGATTTCTATTCCTCCGTATGTTTAAGCCTGTCTAACAAAACCACAAGCTAATGAATGTGCCTCAATTAAACTCGCTCTGCTCTGACTGGTAGCTTCAATGGCCTGGACCGCCACCACCAACTGAACCAGCTGAAATTAACATTTCCAGAAGACATTTATTTGATCCAAAGATGGTGTTCAACCCTGAGTGCGAGATGAGCCATCAACTTTTTCCATCCTTTTCATGCTCTAAAATACCTATAAATAAATCTACAAAGATTTATATATGGTGATTTGTTGTGTGTGTATAAACAATTTAAATATCAAATCTGATTACATGAAGCTTTTAACAAAAAGCAAAAATACTTGCAAGGCAGAAATTTTAGAATATTAATCCTCAACAATTTTTTCTTCAAAGTAATTTCCAAAAAATTGGGACAATATGGGACAATTGGTTCAGGAAGAAAGTAAAAAAGAGCAGAGAGGCTAAATTGGTCCATAAAGTGTCCAGACCTGTTGTCTGGTGAACTTGTGGTAAATTATGACAGAAATTTTGACAAAGGGAGCTTCATACTGCTGAGCACTGAAAAATATCATATTAAGTGCGAGTCTTCTCATTCCTCGCCATTGTGGAATTATAATTATAATTACTCATATTTGATTCTTAATTTGCTTTAATTTTTCAATTACATCTTTGTTGTGGTACTAACATTAAAATCTGTATAATGTATCCTTCTTTTGTACTGACTGTGAGTTTTAATAAAGAATTGTCTTTTGTATCAGCTACCTTGTAATCCTCTGTACTCCGCTGAAACAAATTTGATGTATTTTTATGAGATGGAAACAGTGGAACATCACGGTGCGTTTGAGCACACAGATGCGTTAATATTGACGAAGGCCAACTGAGGACAGCAGGCCGAGGCCCTCAGTGAGCTCGCTGGGCTGACACAGAAACGGTTCGTTTGGCCACAAGAACCCGATGGCAGCTCCTGGTGAGGGGTCAGTTCAAAGAGACGGGCTTTTGTTTGCTGTGCTCGCACTGTCTTCCTGTTAGGGGCTGGGCTCCCAAAGAAAACAAGAGCATTGGTTCAACAGATGTGCGCATCTGTGCAGACAAACGCACACTTTTGACAATTCAGGGTGCAGATCTCATTGAAAGGGTTATTATGTATTTTTTTTTAAATCAGGCCAAATTCATCATCGCTTTGTCTTGTTCCAATGACTGAAAATGGTTTGATGTCATTAGTGAGCGCGGCATTAGCAGTTCCAAAAACAACACAGTGACGCTGGTAGAAACAGACATGTTGCATGCGTGGTTTCTAAGAATAAACTCTTCTCTGGGGAACTGCTATCCGTAATCTGGAGGGTGATAAGGCAGCCGGTTGTGTACCTTTTTCCATTCCATACATACATGGTGCCAACGGAGGCATGCACTATGATGCCTGGTTTGTATATCTGATAAACTGACAGACCTCCTGGCACGGTCGGGGGTGGGCTTAGACTAGACCTCAGTACATAAAAATAAAGCTGCACATACTGCAACATGTCACGCTATCAACCCTTTTACACTCGCGCTGGAATTCACTAGGGAAATCAAAACTGGTGAGCTTGCTTTGATGATGCATGAGGTTCGCATTCGTTTCGTCACAGCAGGTGTCACCTCATGGGTTCAGACTGACCTGAAGGGCATTTGTGGCAAGACCAAAATTTATTTTCAAGTGCATTTATTTTATTTACCCCTATTAGTCAGGTAGATAGGTGGATCCGTTTAAAAGTCCATGTCCACGTTCCGTCCTCACCTTTCTCATTTATTCTTACCGTCCAGGGAGTGGCAATAAAACATATGCTGTTGGTTATTTGAAAAGGGGAACGGTAAAGACACTGAACAGAGTTTGTTTGTTAAACCATGAGCCTTCAGGCTTAAATGAATGTCGAGACAGTTCATTTCATGGAACAGTTTGGGAGAAAATGTTTAGAAAAGACCTGGTACTTTCAAATAACACTTCAGTGTTATTAACATATTCGGTTCTGTTTATCTGCATACCACCAGTTCACAAGAAAAGTCCCTTCAGGGCACTTAACAGAGAAAACAGACAAGTTAAATTTAAGTGCATGATTATAACCAGCTCAATACAATTAAACTTCCCAGTATAACAGCATTTCATAAAATGCAAACTACACAATGACCATGCAGAAGACTTCCAGCAGAACCAGACTAGAGAAGAGCAGACACTGTGCCTTGACTGGTTGGGGGCTGATGGTGACAGCAGAGATACCAGCAAACAGAAAAACAGGGAGTCTGGAAGACCTGCTATGGAACAGGCGGGAAAAAAAGGACAAAGTAAGACAGCAATAATGGCATATGTGTCTGTTAAGCCTAATCTTAACAGGAGAGAACGTATCTGTCTACTGAACCCAAAAAGGGAGCTGGTTCCATTTTTGCACAGTATTTAAAGCAAAAGCTTGAAAAGCATCCATCGGTGGCATCAGTGTGGCAAACAGATATCCACGCCAATGTTTCCCTCCAAAAGTGAAGGACATCCAAGCACGCAGACCTCTTGGACTTGTTTAGGCATGCAAATACGTTCAACTTATATAACAAGTCAAAATGGCTCTCCTTAGCCAGGTCTGAATGTTTTAATGTGAGTCACATTAGAAGGTGAAAGGGTCAACAACATCAGAGCAACAGGGAGCCTTACAGGGGAGATCGTTGGGCCTCTCCTTTGCTCTTTCTGCTGTTTTATTACCACCTTAATGACTTAAATTGTGTCCAATTAAGCAGAGCTGGAAAGAAGCATCCCTGCTTGGAGTTGTCAGAGTTTCCTCTGTGCTGTGGCACTGGAGCATGTGTTTAATTAGAATGCTCTAAGAAGACTGTAACAGAGCGTTACTTCAGGAATGTTAATCATTAGTGGGATCCTGACTGAGCAGCTCCTAACTGTTTCAGAGCATTGTTGGATTCCACGGTTTGCCTTTTGAAGCCACGGGGCTCAGGAAAATGCTTCCACATGTGGGAATTCTCAAGCTTTTCTTCTTCGGTTTTTCTTTTTTTTCTTTCTGTGTTTTCTCCTTATACAAATAATGTGCCCGTAGCGCTGACACCCAAGCATTGCTTGTGATGTTGTGGCAGCGTCGTTCATGTGTCTATCCGAGCCTGAGGTTGGACGCACAGGAAATAGTTTTGTTGAAGGACAGAATGACTGAAGTTGAGGTGAATAACTGAGAAATGCGTGAAGTGTGAGGTTTAAGTGTTGTGTGAGTTCAGCTCTTTAAAGTATGAGGTCATGAACTAAAAATGCTTTAGCAAGAATTCAAAATATCAAACCTTGTCACACACCATGAAAAACATGAGAGCTTCCACGATAGTCAGGGAAGTATTAAATGGATTTCACATTTTCTTTGAAGCGGAGCTGTGTGAGGTACGTATGAGTGGTTAGCTGCTAACCTGCTGTAGACGCGGGTCACAACGTTCTCAGTCTGGAGAATCTAGGAGACTTAAAGGGGTGAGTTTTACCACCTAAAACAACTCCAACTTCATAAATTTCATAGCAGCTCAAAGGAACGCGGTCTTTCACACCATATCATTTTACACCAGACACCTATTTACTTTGTCACTATGGCAGTTTTTGAAATCACACACTATACCATTAATGGATAACGACTTTGCTGAACTGTAGTATTGCAGGAAGTAACTAACTGTACAACCTGCAGCTTAAGAGGAAATACTCAATATGCTATTGACCAGTCTATAAGCTGTTTCTTTATTCCAAATTCAGCAAGTTTGGACTTGCGTGTTTAGTGGTTCAGACTTGGGACTCGGGAGATCGTACTTTGGAGGATAGGAGGACGTAGTTTGTTCCTTTCTGCTTTTGGAACAGGAGTGTACTTGGTCACAGCTCAGCTAGCTGTGAGGACTGAAAACATCTACAGTTTAACTGAACATAAAAAATAAAAAAAATAACTCTGAAAATGAATAAGACTGATAACGGACCATGGACTCTGATGGCAAAAGCATGTAGGCAAACAGTGACTCTAGCTTGACTCTGGTTTGATGATGAACAAAACTTGAGCAACTCATAGAGTCAGAACCAACAGGTGGAAGCTGGGGAGGAGAACATCAGTGAGATTGCTGTGTGGGAGACATCAGGAGGCATTTAAGAGAAGAGTACCTCTTATTCCTTAAATAAACCAACCAATGAGATGAAGTCACTGGAATAAACCACGCAGAGGAGTGAAAGTGGGTTCCAAGTGCTGTTCGAGATGGCTGCCTGAGCCAGCTCCAGTGGTCACCTTGTTACCTCTTTTCTCCTACTTTAAGCTTTCTTCTTTGCTATTTTCATTAGTAAAATATTGACTTTATTTTTTTTCGCTTGTTGATGTGGGTCTACACAAGTCTCCACTGAATACATCCTTGATAAAAATGGGTGGACCAAGAACAAGAACACATCCGGGGATTTCAGCTGTACTTGACAGATGCAGACTTTAACCTGCGCCTGATGATGTTTTACAAGTACACAAGAACATACAAGTACCGAAAAGTACACATATTGAGAGACATCACATGTTGCATTCTGTATCCCATGATGCAATGGACCATTACAGCAGGAGTTGGTCACAGCAGTCATGTGACTGTCTTGCAGTTCTGCCTCAGCATAATTTCTCTTGTGGCTACATACTAACAACCACCACTGTAGCGGCATGCAGCACATGCTTCATACTGCATTAAATGTGCGGTATGTAGTATGTTTCAAACATGGCCTGCATTTTCTTCACACCGTTAATCAAAATAAACCACGTTATGCAGATCCTGTCTGTTTACCTGTCAAATGGCAAAAGCGAAGTGGTATTAAATCCAAAGTTTAGCAGTGGATTAGATGTTTTGTGTGGCGAAAGTTTGCTCCTTTTTGGCCTTTATCCTTAATGGATGTTACTTTAGCTCTCAACCAGAATGTGTCCCTGATTCTCCAAACTGAGAGACTGCTGCAGGTAAGACGCCAACTACTCACAAGTACTTCACCCAACCCCACTTCGAAATCATATACAGTGGTACCTCTACTTACGAAATTAATTGGTTCTGGAAGTAGTTTCGTAACCTGAAAATTTCGTAAGAAGAGACGCGTTTTCCATGTAAATGCCCTAAATTACCCCAGCCCAAGCCCCCCAAAATTCAAACATACATTTTTTATAAATTATAAATAATACATGAAATGACACAAAAACCTGTAAGAAATACATGTTAGAACTAGAAAAGCACTCAGAGCGCAGACCTCCACTAAGCGCAACAATTATCGAAAATTTGAAAGTGATCCAGAATCCAGGATTTCTTCCGGATCACACCCAAAATGAAATCAGTTCTTCCTTTTCACATTTCTGACAACTCCTGAAAATTTCATTAAAATTCATCCATAACTTTTAGAGTTATCTTGAACACAGACAGACAGACAGACAAACAGACAGATAAACGCCGGCAAAAACATAACTTCCTTGGCAGAGTTAAAAATTGTTCGTTTACCTTGGTTGCTGGGTTATTCTCATACAGACAAGGGGCCCTCCTTGCCAATGGGATGCCAGGAAGATCTGAAGCAATAACCAATGGCAGAGCAGCTCGGACGCACCGCTTTCAAACCGAAATACAGAGCCGACAGCTATGTTTGCGTTCGGTAAACTCTGGGAGCTGCGAGTAGCAGCGCTACTGTATTTTTGCCTTTCGTATCCTGAAATTTCTTTCATAACAAGAGGCAATATTTTCCCGTTGAGACGTTTCGTAACCTGAAAATTTCGTATGTAGAGACGTTCGTAAGTAGAGGTACCACTGTATATATATATTTTTTATTCTTGGTTGGTTGTTGAGCTGGTTGAGCACTGAGCACAATAGTTTGAGATGCTAAGATATTAATGGGGTTGTTGTGTACTTTTATGTCCATATATCTCCGTTTGTCCATCAAGACCACACATGACAGGCTTTGCCCTTTGCTGATCCAGTGCTTTTGTTAGTGCAAGTGTGTAGTGTAAGGGCAGCCCATTCATCCTCTGCCTGCTTTGTGTGTAGACAGCCACAGGCTTTTGTTGAGTTATAGCATCCTCAAATAAAGGGGCTTCCTCCCTTTAACAGCCCCAAGAGCTCTGTCGCTCCACTCCCCATTGTTCTCAATGAGGTTTGGCTTTTACAACTAGAGGAGAGGGTGTCAATCGAGGGTGAAATATGACCCATCCCCATCAAACATCTAAAATGTTTGCAAAAGCAGTTACACGGTAGTGTACGTATGATAAAGTGAAGAACAAAACAGATTCTTAGCAGTGGAGTTTGTTCAGATGTTGCCTCTGTTGTACTTGACAGGCCAGGATTTCAGCCAATAAAATGAAACTGAAATAAATGGACAGATACCCGCTGGGTTTCATTCCTAAATAAAGCCAAGAGCATTCAAACTTGCACCAAGTTCTTTGCTTCGGAAGTATTGTGTTGTTGGTTTCGTTCAGTGGCATTACTAACGTTAATCTAATAATTAAACCGAGACAGCCTGGTTCAGAGACAGACAAAGTTAACTTTGTGGCCTTCTCTGTTTTTATTGGGTTAGTTCGTAAATTAGATTTTCAGTCAGGGTGGTGAAGCTCACATGTAACTACATCTCATTACAGGTTCAGTCTGATAAATCTAAAACTCTGTTTTTCATTTGAATGTTTACCTCTTTTGCAAAACCCTTTTCCTTTCAGGTCATTGCCAAATAAGTAGCTACTTCTCTCTTCTCTGTAATTTTTTTTCTTTTTTTTTTTTTACAAATGTCTCATGTCAAAAACTCAACTTAGATCTATCGTTTGCCCTCAGCTGCCTTCATTGTGTCTGAGTGGACCAGTAAAATGGGGTTATGTGAAGGTTATGGGGCTAACAAGCCCACAGTCTGACCTGAGTTTGTCAGCGCCAATCTAGCTAAGTCAATATCAATGCGCTGACTGCTCCACCAGTTGACCTTTTCCTCCCTCTTTCAAGGCGTAAAAGGGGATTGTTGTTACAGTAGGGTGATAGGCTTTTATTGGCCTTTATAACTGAAGCTTTTGTTGGGCTTGTGTCCTGCTAATACCCGTTGGGAAGTCATTTAAACCTTGAGAATGCCTACCTCTCATAAGGTTGCTCACACACCAGTGAGAGCTGTTCTCAACAATGGTCGGTGGTTACGTTAAGTTACAGTGACCTTCCCTTTTCCCCCTTTTGGAAACCTATTTTATGACATGTCTGATGTGCCAAACCTCACAAAGTTAAACTGATGATATTGGGTTTTTCTTCATGCTTATATCAGTAGGATATAATGGACGACTGTGATGTAGCATTCACTGGATGCTTGTTTTATGAGTTGTCGTCTTCAAGGACGTGTTTGGACCGGAAAAGAATGCAGCTTTATCATTGGGTGTTGGTTCTGACTATGATCATCAACGGTCTTGTGACTGTCAGGGCATGCTGGTCACGGACCTCCTCGCTGTCAACACAGGTCATCGTTTTTCTCCTCTTCTTCTTTTTACAGCGGTGAGAAGGTGCAGACCAGGTGTGAGATGCTGTTCAGGTCATTGTGGATATGACAGGGGAATGGGGCAGTAAAGCCCAGAGGCCATAGATTTACGGGTCATCTGGTGCTCTCTGAGGTCACAGGTCAGGGATGCATGACTAGTCCAACTTTATATTATTCAGCTATCTGAGGCGAACCTTGAACCGTGCAGCCAGCCATTTCTAACTATAGAGTGGCATGACCACAGAGGGGTGTGCATTGCATTGTCATTCTGACGCCGGTTCCTGTTCGAGTCTATAGATATACATAGATGCAATTTAGGAAGATGTCCATCCCTCAGTTCACCGTCAAAGCCCCAAACATTGCAACGCCTCAAGATGTCAAAATAACAACTCTGCCATCATATTAGCTCTAGTTGCTGCTCTGCAACTTTTGTTCAGATCAGCTGGCCACTTTAGCTTTGCATTTCATGAGTCTTGCCTTTGGGGGGGGATGCATTGTGTTCATCTTCCTCTCAAAGACTTGCTAATGGAGCGGGGTGCTGAGTCTTTTGGATCAGCACAATGACCTCAAGTTTGCTATGAAAGGGCGCCACTCCTCCCTGGCCTTGGCTGCTACAATGGCTTTGTCTGCACGGCCCACACGGCTCTGCAGAGCCCTCTGTTAATGCCCACTTTTCAACAATTTTCTCAGACTGATTCTTCTGTTTGAGGTGAAGGACAGCTTGTAAAGGGACTATCTACAAGTGTAAGCTGCAGGTTCCTTTTTTTTTTTTTTTTTGTTTAAACGACAATTATCACCCACGCTGTGATTTTTCTTGCAGTTCACGGTGTGGATGTGAGGTATGTGGGTGGGTGGACGGACGGAAAAAATGGGCGCTCGGTCAGAAGTTCTCTCTAGCCGATCGTCTAGTAATTCGGCTGACTTCTGTTTAACGTGTAAAACGGCTCAATAAAAAGAGAGAATCAGGTCCTCACGTCACATCCTCAAAAATATAAGAGGATTTTTCCAGAATCGCTTCCTCTATAAACATGTTAGCATCAGTATTTCTGACACACGGTAACACTGACATTGCAACGACACAGACATTAAATGGTAGGATTTGACCCAAGCTGCTCACTTTTCTCGTAGGAGGCGACGAGAGGCGACTTGCGGTCCGACACTCCCGAGGAGGTGAAGGAGAGGCCGAGGTCAACTGCAACGGAGTTTTACTGGATGGGCAGATACACCCATTTTATAGAACATGTCGATAATTCAGACAAACAGAAAGGATATTAGTTGTAAAAACCTTTTATTAGCAGTGAAACAATGATCTCTGTTTAGGGTGTTTTCTCAGTTTACTTGGTGACAGCATGTTTAGCTAGTAAAAAAAAAAAAAGTTGCCCCGAGACACTGCGGGCACTAGGAAGCAATTTTGCTTTGGTTTTTTGCAACTCGGTGATTTTTAGCACAAAAGAAAAAGAAAGACAAACCACCAGATAAACCAAAGTCTGACTCTAATGTTCATTGTTGATGGGGAGGGAGGGCGAAGAACGTCATGTGAAAGCCGTTGTGGACACGGGGCGGTTAGTGCGGTAAAACGAGCCCTTCCATCACTGCTGTGCAACTTTGAAGCGCAGTTCCTGTGAGCTCCGCCGGTGGTTCTCATTTGCGAGCATGTGTTTGAAGTACGAGGGGAGGGTCGCTGACGCAGAGACGCCTTGGCCTGCCGTGACTGGCTGCTCTGAGGTTAAGGGGCCGGCCTGAGGTTGCGGGGGGGGGAGGGAGGTGTGGCGGCCGGGAGAGACAAGGGTGGGATGGCCATCTGGTTGGGTTCTTCGTGGACACGCACGCGCACACCTCTCTCAAGCACTCTCTCCCATGTACTCAGACATCTCTGGGACTTCTTCCACTCTTAGCTCTGATATGAGCCGTTCTTGTGCTGACAGCTGTGGTGGAGAAGGCTCACTGCTGCTGTCCTGGATTTAGAGCTCTTAGGATCCCGCGTAGATATGGACCCCAGAGGCTGGAGAAGAAACTAGGACTGGATATAGTGGTGATAAGATCCCTGCTCTCCTCAGGAGAGTTGGCCTAAACTGAGGTAAGAGCAGCAGGGGAAGTGCCTGAAGATGCAAACTGCTTTCTCAGAGGAGTCTGCTTTAAAGCATCCATCATAAGTCATCTTTACATTTACCAGTTTCATGAGGTGTGATGCCTATTTGTAATATCTTTGATTATTTATCTTAATGTGAAGATGGTTAAATTACGAATCTGTAGTCATATGTTAGCATGATCCAGAAAGCGCTCTGCAAATCACAACTTCAGATGGGCAGTTTCCCACCTTTGCTGAAGTCAGTGCCTGCGTTAAGAAGCATCAGCGTTTGAAGAGTTAACTTTGAAGAGGTGACTGTGTTTGATGCGGTTCTGGTGTGTTGAGTCTGGTCAGCGTATGCAGGTGGTCTCACTATTGTAGATCTTTGCAGCGACATCACTCCCATCCATTTGGTCTTGGAAAAACGCTCCCCCAGGCATGAAAGGAGGCCAGACTTCAGCCCTGGATATATAGGGCTTCTGTCATCTATCTGCTGCATGTCCAGTTTCTTTTTTTTTTTTTCCTTTTCCACTGACTGGATTGCCATCTTACTCAAGGAGAAATGCTATGAATGAACATCTCAGTGCTGTTTTTCACTTCTTGGTTTTACAAGGCTCAGTTGGTTTACTCATTTTCAGGAATAAGGATTATTTATTTACAAGTTTAAGATTTAACGAGGATTTGCTTAGACACACGAGAGGCTTCTGGTCCACACAAGGATGGAATTGTTCAACAAATCTGTCTGCGCTGCAGTTTAAATAAATTGGTTGTTTCTTTTTATTTTTTTATTTTTACAAGTTACAACAAATTGGGAGCCAAAAGCTGACACAATCTCCTTTTTAAAAATATTCGCAAATGCACAAAAAGCAATAATGTTGTCCATATATTTCTCTCTTGTCTGACATAAAGAAAACAAACTCATCTGTCTGAGTTCAGGCCCACGGGCTCAAGGAGAGACAGAAGAACAGAAATTCTTGTTTTTTTCTCTCAAACAAGAGTCTATCCAGCATCGCTGAGCTAGTGGAGGCCAAGTTAAACACGCCGGCCAGTCCAAACTGACAGAGAGCACTGTGTTGGGTTGTGTGCGTGTCCATCATCAACTTCCTACAAGCACATAGACAGTAATTCAGCCCAGAAGCTGCTTATTTTTCCTGTGCACTCTCTCAAGGGTTGTTAATCCAAAGCTCCAACGTCTGGGTTTTAGGGGACGCTGGTTTAAGTGTGGCTAGATACTTTTTAAAAAACAGTCCATTGTTGGTTGTATTTATTAGTCATTTGCAGCATGAGATCCTGTAAGAGCTTTGTGTTCCAGAAAGTGATAAATAGCGTGCCCCCTATAGTTAACACATGCTGTCACGTACAGTCAGACGGCGCTCAATCGAGGGCGAATAAGTGGTTATTTTGTTCTGTAATGAATCATGTTTGCACCCACTCGTTCACCGAGGTCCTGGTGTATAAATCTTCCAGGAATATAAGCTCCACTGTGAAACTTTAAATAGAACACAAGGGTCTTTACAAATTTCAAATAACTGCTTTTCAGATCCGCATTGACCGAAAACTCTCAAAGCAAGGACCTGTGTGAGCTTTCATCCTTCGCCTGGCCTGACTTTTAACTTCCTCTTCTTTTGTTAAACATGACGTTAACTATTTCATACATGTTAGTCACCCCATTTTAGCCCCGGTCCGATCGCACCCCCGCCGCCCTCTAGCCCCTTGTGGGAAGATCAGTCAGATATGCAGGCCTGCAGCTCCCAAAGCCATGTTAACAAGCACCTTTACAAAAGAGTGAGGGGCTGTTAAACATTCGGGACTGCAGGGGTCTGGAAAGTGTGGGAGGAGGGCAGAGGAGGGGAAGAGGGGGTGAAGAGGGGGGAATTTCAAAAGTAATTTCACAAACCATAGATCCATTGTTAGAAACAAAAGTCTAAGAAGCCGTAACAAGTGATGAGTCAGTGCAATTATGGGTAAGCTAGCTGGCTCGTGCTTCTGTCATTCACGGTGTGAAGGAAGCTTTCTCTGCAAAGTGAGAGGAAACGAACGGCAAGACATCAAAAGTGAAAATTAGCTTGTGAGCAGATGTGGTGGTGGAGGTGGGGGGGGGATGCTCCATGCATCCTGTGTTGCGTTTGAGGGCCTGGCTAAAGTTCAAGCCTGACATTCCTGTGAGTCAGGTTTGGCTGTGGGAGACATCCTTGCCGATACTCAGCCAACACGTGAAAGCAAACAGTCTTTCCAGCAAACGTAGCGCATGGCTGATTCGTTGCCTGATAAAAATCCGAAGCTGGGAAGTCTCTTGGCTCCTGACTGAACCTGCCTGCCGTTAGCCATCTCCCGCGTGAAACCCAAGCCGCTCTGAGACAAGGGCACATTTTTGCAGGTTATTTTGGTCTCATTTGCAAGTCAATGGATGCGACTGGAACAACAGAGTGTCTCATTTCCTCGCCCGGTGTTCTCATCTGAAGACAGGTTTTCTGGGGTCGAGGGCGTCAACTGTCATGTACGAGGAAATGGATTCTCTCACAAAAGCACCGTTGTTGAAAACATCAGAAGCATTTTAATGGGACATGTCATAATCTAATCTGCCGGCCCAGATGCTCTGTGGCACGATGGAGCTACAGATGAATCGTAGACCACCATTATCCATCACACTTAAAGCTGAGCGGGCAAACTGGGGTGGACATGCCAGTCATTGACAGTGGCTGCCTTGTCCTTGAAGAAATTGACTAGATATGAATAGCCCAAAGCTGCTTGGACCGTCTTGAGTGTGTCAGGGCCGTTGGGTTGGCAGAGAACAGCCTGCATCCATGTGTGCATTCCCTCCTAAAGCAGAGGACCTGCACGCTCCCAGCCAGCCACACATATATCACTCCAGGAGAGAGAGCGTGGATTTTCAGACCCTTTTACTGTGTTCAAAGGCTGCGTTTGAGTGTGTCTGGTTTTCTCAGCTGTCTCTCTGCGGCCCTCTGTGCCCTAGCTGGACCATGGGGGGTGGGAGCTTGGGGGCCAGGTTGCTGGATGCTGGCTGAGCTCCCGTTTGATCTCAGCGAGAGCTCTTGGTGTGTGAGAAGTGACCACAACTGGACACACATTCATCATCTCGGTGTTTACTTGGTGCTACAAACCTGAGCTAGCTGAGTCGCTGCATTGACTCGCTCCATTTTCATTGTGTCACAATTTAACCTGGTTAATTAATCTTGCTTTTTAGCAATTTGAACAGAACACGTTTTCTGCTTTAATTACTTCTGTTCTCCAGCTGTTATTACACTATGTTTTAAACTTCAAAGTTACTAGATTATTGGAGCTTGTGACAGCGGTGAGGCCAACAGTTTCTCACAACGGTCACCTTAAATATAAAGTTAATGTCCTTGTGCAGCCTTGCTTCATTAGAGACATTTATGCCTTTGGAAAGGCTTTAACCCAGTGGTTCTCCAACTTTTAATACTGCGTACCACCTGAGAAACTATTCAGCTCTCTGAGTACCACTATGAAGACCAATTTTAAAATATAGCCATATATGCCTTCTAAATTAGCTTTAAACACACAGGAGAGATGTTTATTCCTTATTGTAGTTATTTATTGTTACCTGAATTTCATTTGAAACGTATTTATTATGCAGTGTATGTTTCCGATTTAAAAAAAGGGAAAATGTGAAAATGTCCTGACACTCCCCCACGTACCACCAGTGGTACACGTACCACAGTTTGCGCACCACTGCTTTAACCAAAAATATCAAAGGGATACATGCAACAGCGCTCTTTTTAACGTGATTTCACGGATCTAGCCATAGCGGTCAGTTTTAGGGGGTGGAGTCAGCCACTTGACTGGACTCCGCCTTCCTCTTCTGAGGGGTGTGCGTCTTTTTAAATCGGCGTTAAAGCTTTGGGACGGCTACTTCTGAGGTAAATGCGTCATTATGTGGAGCTGGGTGGAGGAAAAGGTAGTGTAGCTGGATGTTTCGACTCTCATCTGGGCCTGTGATGTCAGAATCCTGCAAATCTGAACAGTTCACAAAAATTACATATTTTCAGAGTCAGGCGGCCCAAGAAGTAAGTGGCTAGTATTATCTTTTTTTTTTTTCAGGTCTCCTTTTAGTGTCTGTGGATTCATAGAAATGTATCGGCAACTGCAGCCACCACACCTGGAGGGCAGCCCCACTCTTCCACTCTTTGATCTCCCTGCTATATTTATTTATTTATCTAACTTTTTTTTTTTTTTGAGCCTGTTGGTGCTTTGTCATTATTGGTCAGCCCTGACCCCCCCTTTACAACTACATCACCTGTCTGGCATGGCTTTGTTCACCTCAGAGATAAAAAGAATGATCAGACACTCACTGCGGCAGGTTGGAAAACAAACGGGTCAGAGAAGAAGGGGAGATGAAGGGAGAGAGCGGGCTTGTGGTCATTCCCCATATGGTGGACCTGTCCTCAGCCGAGGCCTGTGTTTACACAGACCTCCGGCCCAACTGATCAAGCCTCAGATCCCATGTGTCAGCCCCCCTCTCGGGACTCATCTCAGCAGCATCTCAGCAGAGTAAAACACAAATGATGTGGAAAAAAAGAAGATTCTGATGCTAAAAAACGGTTAAGGAATGTTCCCGGTGGGCGTACGTGAGCACGTCTGAGTTCAGTGTGCGCGTTCATGAAAAGCCTACTGTTTATTGTCACTGTAATGAGATTGGACATCACCTCATGAAGCTTTGGGGAATTTCCTAATGGTTTTCTGCATCCACAAAAGCCACATGAGGAGGGAGCACGTTAAGCTGCCACCACAATAGCAGTGAAAGGGTGTAGTTCTTTTTATGGGTGTCTTTATGTAGTAAGACTCATCACTGGAAGAACAGCTTACTCAGATGCCATAATTGGGTTTCGGAAGGGACTGCGAGCCTCATGAAAGAGGCAGTGATGGTTTTATTCAGCTGGTGGTTAACATTAACTGGAATGGCACTGACACGACAGAAACGCATTAAGCGGGGCGGTGGCAGCATTATGCAGACGAGGCTCTCGCTTGATAAAAACTTGATTTTTCTCGTCTTTCAGTCCTTTTTCCTGTCTTTTCTCCCATTCCCCTTTCTTTCCTTGGCTCATCCTTCTACTTTTTTTCCTTTGTCTGTCCAGTAAAAAAAAGAGTCTGATGAGTGCAGCAGGGCCAGCGGCTGGCTTCCAGGGTGGGGCACGCCAGCGAGACTTTACGATGGAGCAGAAAGTCAGCAAGTTAACTTCTGGCTTCCAGCGCAGCTCCACGTCTGACGACGACTCGGGCTGCGCGCTGGAGGAGTACGCCTGGGTACCACCTGGCCTCCGACCCGAGCAGGTAAGAGGAGCATCGCCGACAAGGGGGTATTGTTCGTGTCGTTTAAAATTCACAATCGTGTCTCTGAGTTGTGCTTGCACACCCCCCCCCCCCCCCCCCCCCCATCTATTACAAAGAAGCGTTACAACATGACACCATTCTCCATAACTGTGGAATCCATTTCATCACTTCACAAATCATTTCTTCCCCCAGATCATCACAGTGAGTGATGGTGTGGATCCCCTGACAGAGAATAAAAGCAGCCCTGGCCTGATTTTAACTCGCTTCTAACCCATTTTCCTGGCCCAGATAAACGCTATTCAGTACGTCCACCGTGTCTCTAGAAAACAGCACCTATGGGACAGAAACTTATTTTGTAAGACCTGCTTGGTGTTTCTTTTTTTTTTTTTTTTAAAGCAGACTTGTCAGGCTGCACCAAGCAGCCGTTTACAGGCAGGATGTGCATACTTTTATTTACACATTGCGGTATGGCAAAAATCTGCTTGCGATTATGGGAGATGTGTTTGAAGGAGGACCTGGTGGGTCGAGCCTGCAGCTCCCGGCAGCATCAGGATTTAAGGGGCCGTCTTTTAACAAGGGCTGTTTGTTGTATCCACAGGGCAGCCAATGTGATGTGGCACTTCACCAGAATTTGCTGCATTTTTCCTCTTCTCTCTTCATCGCTCTCCATTTTCCTGACAAGTTTCTCTAGCGCTCAGATTCTCCCCTCCGTCCCGCTCTGCTCGTTAAACAGCACACATGGAAGCAATGAGTGGGCGATGGGCGAGGGAAGATGGGAAATCGACGGCAGAGACTCCAAAAAAGCCTAAACATGCATGGCCTTTTGTTTCGAGAAATGCAAAGGTCAACTGTAATGCCTTTACTGCCGACAATTCCCGAAACGAGCCGTACATTAGGGGCCATCATTACAGTGGAGAAACACATAGCCCCCCCCCTCCGTCCCCCCGCCCCTAAGGAGCTGGACGACAGGTTAATAGCAGCACGAAGATGTGCATAATTTACGGCGACGGTGGTGCTGGATTGACCCCATCCCCAGACGCTCAAAGCTGCAGGAAGTCCCCCAACACATAAGACAGGCACATCCCACCTCTTTATCTGGCTGAATGTAATAGCCGCTCCCTCATAAAGTTTAGATGTCAGTGGCCGGTCCAAAGGGTCATGGTGCCACCGTGACACGCCGCTTTGTCCCGTCTCTATAGAGACAAGCATATGACTGAAGATTACAACTGTTAAACTGATTTGACCTGTTGACCTGTTTTGGTTGGTTAAGTTTAGAACTAATGAAGAAAAAAAAATAAAAAACTGGGGAAGGAAAAGCAAAGCGCGATTCCTCTAGTCTGTCTTCAATACATTTTTACACAGAGGTGTAATTAAATAGTTAGCTTTCCAGTTCCAAGGGGAAAAAAAGGGGGGGGAATGTGTAAATATTGGACCGTTCTGTTCGCAGCTATTAAGCTGGTTTAATTTGAGCAAGTTTTGGGCCGGAGTGGAAGGTGAACTACACGACAGGGAAATTTCTAATATTAAAAGTTATAGAGTAATAATGTTTCCTGTTAAAGCCTCTTTAACATAATTCTGGATCAGATTGAGCACTTTCACTTCAATTATTGAGAAAATTTAGCGGTTCAAGTGTTACTCAACATGTTTTATACCCCGGTTATTTTCCATGTTCTTATGTGAACAGATTTGTATTCACAGTGATTTTTATTTGAGCCCCGCGGTTGAAAATGGGTCAAATTAGTGATGCAAGTGCAATTTTTTTTTTAAAAATTATTATCCTTTTAAAATAGACATTTTTAATTGCTACTTTCTTTAATGGAGAAAAAAGGCAAATTTGGTATATCTGCATTAATGGATTGGGGGAGGGGGGAGAAATCCTCTACCAACTTTCACAGCAGGACACTAAGGGACAAAATTTAAAAAATTAAATAATGTAAAAACTGGCTCAGGGTTTGTACATTTCCAGTTAATTTTTTCTAAATCTGAAAAATAAAAATAAAAAATATCTGGGGGAAATTGGAAAAAAAATAAATGAATAAATAATAGACAAATAGCAAATAAAAAAAAAACATGATTGAACTGATACAGAATTACAATTATGTTCCCTGAAATTTCAAAAAGATGTTAAAATTGCACGCTTTGGTTGGATTTCAGCTGTAACCACGGTGCTGTCATTTGTCCAGGTGCAGCTGTATTTTTCCTGTCTGCCTGAGGATAAGATACCGTATGTCAACAGTCCGGGGGAGAAGTTCAGAATCAAACAGCTCCTCTACCAACTGCCACCACATGATAATGAGGTGAGAATGTTTTGTGTGCATGTGTGCAAGTACAATGGCACTCATCCCAGGAGGTCCTCTCATTTATCCCACAGCTGCAGGGAAAAAAACTGAAAAAAAAAAAAAAAAATCCACTCTACATTTTGTTTAAGTAGCTGCACCTCTTCCTGCCCACTCATCGTGTTGGTTGAAGCGTCACATGCCATTCTCTGATGTGAGTCCTTGGCATTCACGTTGACACCACACCAGGGGATTTGTGCTCCACAATCTTGTGGACATGGAGTGTGGGCACAATGTGACTTCTGACTTGATGATTTTATGATGTTTGCTAGAAGCCCCCACCAGCAGGATTCTTGTCATAGCAGCGGTTTTTACGAGGACCGCTCAGCGGGAGAGAGGGACGCCGGCTGAAAGAGACTTTATGTGATGCCACCACCGCAGTGGCACCACAGCTCGACTTGGCCATCTCTCTTCTTTTGTTGCCCGTCCTCCCGATTTCACTCCAAACACGGGCCTTGTTTGTGTAAACGTCTGCTTTCCCTCTTGTTAAGGCTTTGGGAAACATCAGAAAGGTCTGTTGTAAAAAACGGGCTTCTAAAATCAGGGACTGTGGGTGGAGATTTGTTGCAGGGTGTCGGAAGGGCAAGCTGGGGTCAAGAGTTGCTTTTGTTCTGGTATGCACTCTGCCCTCTGTCATACTTAAGTTTATAACTTTCCAGTTCCCAACTAGACTGCAACGGGAATGTTCAACGGGCGTCATATCGTGAAGTTACACAATTTATCTCTTACTGGCACTAAAACTCAAGTATCTTCCCTTTTTTTTTTTGCACAGGTCCGATTATAAAAATCGCGCATGTCCATAACTCATTTGCTCTTTTTTTCAGGTTCGTTACTGCCACTCACTTAGTGAGGAGGAGAAGAAGGAGCTCCACATGTTCAGTGTCCAGAGGAAGAAGGAAGCACTGGGGAGGGGGACAGTCAAACTGCTGCCCCGCAATCTTCTCAACAGCATTTGTGAGCTTGTAAGTTATACGGGTCATTCATGAAATGTGAAGGTGATATTGAGATGATTTAGGATCAAGAACCTTGTTCACTTTCTTTGAAAATGCAGACTCCTTTATCTCCAGTATTGTACTAATATCTGGCTAATATTGATCCACTTTTAAACTCCAAATGCATTCTGGGTGGGCTCGATGGCGCTTGCTAAAAATAAAATAGAAATTCCTTCACATTAAATTGAATCTGATACTTTAACATGAAAAACCCATTTGTGTCACCTTACAAAGAAAAAAAAAAAAGCCCAAAGGGCAAGCCTAAATAAAGATCCCAACATGAGACGTGCTACTTAAGAGATCACTCACCGACATTCAGAAGTTGCAGTCATGCACACTAAAAGCCACATACAGTGGATCTAAAAAAAAAAAAGTATACACACAAGCTTATACAAAAGCAGGTTTATAAAGACAGAAATGACACAAATGTCAGACTTTTTGCACCTTTAATTCAACATGCTAACAAACAGAAATCCAGAGAAAAATAAATATTTGTTTAGCTTGATTGCATAAACCTGTAACCAGAAATTCCTGCAGTTCCTTCAGTGCTGCTGCAAGCGACTTCATAGTCTCCCTGATGAGTTTTCTCCTCATCCACTCATCAGTTTTGGAGCGTCGTCCTGATCTTTGCAGCGTCTCTGTGGTGCCACATCGTATCTACCTACTGATGGTAGTTTTGAGAGTCTTCCATGGTGCATTCATTCATGTCCCTCTCCTGATCACCAGGTGTAATTGTTAACTACGAGTTTCTTTGGAAACTCTTTGCAGCCCGTGGCTCTCCAGAACGCAGCCTTTAATATTCAAGAAAATGATCATTTTTATATGGTTTAAATAAAATCACTTTAATCGATGCCAATGACTGGTCAACTCTGAGGACCAGCCATTCCCAAACTTCAGAATACCAAGGCCCAATTTGAAATGTGAAGAAAAATCTCTGCAGCAGCCCACTGAAACCTTTAATCACAACTGTGATCAACATACAGGACAAGGACCTATGACCCGATATTAATGTAAGGGGTCAACAAATAAGGTGACACTTGTCATATTAAGTTGACAGTAGAATAACACTTAACTGGTTTGTTTTATTACTTCTTAATGATCGAGGATTTAAAACACATTTGTTTAATTTTAATAACCTCTCACGGCCCACCTGCAGTCCCACCACGGCCCAGCAGGGGGCCGCGGCCCACACTTTGGGAATCACTGCTGAGGACAGTTAGAACCCCCATTCTGAAAAGGGTATGCAGGTTTATGCAATCAGGCTGTTGCAGCTTTATTTCTTTCTTTAAACTTAAAATCACTGAGTTTTGACATCCTCGTGCAACGCCAAACTCACAGATGAGACACACATTTACCTCATATGATACACTTTCTGGTGAAAAGTCTGCGTTTTTATCGTGAGCGTCTGGGACTTGAAGCCTAATCTGTGTCCATTTGTGCAATTGTGTGGCTAATGTGCAATTTCAGAGTACTGTATTCAGCCAATGATGTCTGTTGATCACAGTGTGGTGAAACCATCAACGGCGGGGAAATGGCAGTGTTCGCCTCGAGGGCGAGTCCT
This sequence comes from Hirundichthys speculiger, assembly GCA_018398805.1. Classification (NCBI taxonomy): domain Eukaryota; kingdom Metazoa; phylum Chordata; class Actinopteri; order Beloniformes; family Exocoetidae; genus Hirundichthys; species Hirundichthys speculiger. The sequence goes on from JAGFBZ010000163.1 coordinate 996,118, forward strand.
GCGATGTGCTGGCACCCAGCGTGCTTCGCCTGCTGTACGTGTCGTGAGCTTCTGGTGGATTTGATCTACTTTTTCCATGATGGAAAAATCCACTGTGGAAGGCACCACGCTGAGCTCCTCAAACCGCGCTGCTCAGCCTGTGATGAGGTAAAAACCACGAGAGGGGAAATGCTGGGAGAAAACAATATAGAGAAGGAATAATGTCAGATGTCTGCGGCCTTTTAGAATTCCTCTGGAATAGCACTAACATTTATCTTCACCGTCTTGAATGAATCCAAATGGACGACTCATCCAGTATACATGTTTTTTTTTGTTTTTTTTTTTACAGATTATCTTTGCTGATGAGTGCACAGAGGCAGAGGGTCGCCATTGGCACATGAAGCACTTCTCCTGTTTTGAATGTGAAACAGTTCTGGGGGGGCAGCGGTACATCATGAAGGACGGCAGACCATACTGTTGTGGCTGCTTCGAGTCTCTCTATGCAGAATATTGTGAAGCCTGCGGAGAACACATCGGTAAGATGACGCTTTTCTAGAGTTAAGACACTTTTCGTGATTGCCTAATCATTTTGCACACGCTTAGTAGGGCTGTAGCGATACACTAATCCCGCGATACGATACGATATCTTCATTTTCAGAAAGATTTTAAAGGGACAAAGTGATTTTGGTGAAATCTTGTGAGTGTTCCAATGACTTTGTTTGAATTAACTGAACTGAAAGCATCAATTACACATTATATGGCTGACAGGCAGCTTCCAAATGCTGGACAAAATGAATAAAAGATTTGTTGAGAAAAATAGTTTCAATTATTTAAACAGTGGAAATTGTTGCTTGCAAGCTTTTAAAGGTGGGACACGGGGGTTTTAAAAGACGCTTAGAATATCGATACCCGCGGCTGAAAAATCAATACTCTCTGGGGGAATAAAATATCGATATACAGTGATCCCTTGCCAATTCGCGCTTTACGTTCCGCAGTTTTAGTTATTCGTGGATTTTTCAGAAATATATATCATAAAAAAATCAAGAAAAAATTGCGGAAACATCAAAGGATGTTGTGCGCATTCTCTCACAGCAAAGAAATGTTGTGAACCAGCCTGATCCCTTTAGGAAGGTAGCCTTATGGGTAATGGTGTGGCCTTATGGATAATGGAGTTTGTGTGTCTTAGGACGGAAGAACGAAAACAGAGTTAGGTGAAAAGTGGAGTGAGCATCAACAGCAGCCCAGCGTGTATAGATTTGCATTCTCTGTTAACTGACAGGTACCGAAAAATACAACCTGTGTGATGTTACAAGTTCCTGCAGTGCCAGAATAAAGTGCCTGTTCCATGCAGAGAAAAACAGACTTTTTCTTTTGTTGTTAGCATGTTAGCCGCTAATTACGAGCCAAAAATAGCACAATACCAGCGGTTTCTTTACTACGGTTTGGAGACCAGAGGCTGTGAAGATAACAGAAAGACCACTGTTGAGCCTTTGTCTTGTTTCGCTGCAGTGCCTCACTACTTTTTGCAGACCATGTAAACTTATTATTTAGGCTCGGGGTGCTCCGGCTCCCGTTCGTGGATTTTGTTTTTCGCGGGGGGGGGGCGCTGGTCCCCATTAACCGTGAAAAATAAGGGATCACTGTATATCGTAGAATCGATAAAATCGTTCAGCTCTAACGCTTAGTGTCTCAATGTCTCCCTTCCAGGCGTTGATCATGCTCAGATGACCTACGACGGGCTTCACTGGCATGCCACCGAGAGTTGTTTCAGCTGTTCACACTGCAAGAGCTCTACTTGGTTGCCCCTTCCTGCCATACCGCGGTCGCATTTACTGCTCCAAGGCTTGCACTCTGGGGGAAGACGTGCACGCCTCAGACTCTTCTGACTCCGCCTTCCAGTCGGCACGCTCCCGTGAGTCTCGCTGCAGCGTCCGCTTGGGCAAGAGCAGTCGCTCGGCCGACCAATGCCGACAGTCGCTCCTCTTCTCGCCATCCGTCAACTATAAGCTCCCAGGTTTTAGCGGAAACGCCGAAGACACCCTGACCAACAAGGTCAGCCACATCAACTTGTCAGATGAGCATTTTTGGAAGGGGCGCGGTGAGGAGACTGAGGCGCCTGAGGATCAGGAGGAGGAGTGGGCCGAGCATGAAGACTATATGACTCAGCTGCTTTTAAAGTTTGGCGATCACGGGGTCTTTCAGCAGGCCAGTGACTCTAGACCCACTGATTTCTGGATAGCTGAAAAGGATACCAAGTCAAAGCAGGAGTCGTCAAAAACAGGAAGTGGCGGAAGAGGAGAGAGAGGAGGCCTGGTCAGTAAGAAGTACCAGGCCGACATGTATTGGACGCAGTCGCAGGATGGGCTCGGGGACTCCGCCTATGGGAGCCACCCAGGCCCGGCGAGCAGCAGAAAGATCCAGGAACTTGATTTGGATCATGGGGCGGAACGGGGTTTCCACGGAGAGGAGCCACGATGGTACAATGACTCTTTGGAGTGTATCACAGATGAATTCAAGAAAACAGATCAGAGTGTCCGTGACTCCATGGAGTCACTTGCTCTCTCCAATATTACTGGTGAGTAGAAAGAACATGACACTACAGATTTTAAAGAAAAAAAACATGCTGCAGTTTGAGTTCACATGTAAAAATGTTGTAATTGTTTCCTCTCATCTCCAGGGACCTCGGTATGTGGTGATTACGTAACTAGACCTCAGGTATATTCCCTACAGGGACTCAACGACTTTGAGCCCGAGGACTGTGATAAAACCAGCAATATGGGAACGCTAAACTCTTCCATGTTACATAGAAGTGCAAATTCCCTAAAGAGTCTTGAGCAGGAGGAAGAGGTGGAAGAGAATGTCCCAGAAGAGGAGGAAGTGCCCCTGCAGGACAGGCCCAAACCTCATGTCCCGGCCATCAGGAGGAGTCGTTCCCAATCTAGACCGCAAGCAAGTCAAATTCTCTGACGATGTGGTGGACAATGGCCACTATGGCGATCTCCCATTACGGCAGCCTCCTATGAGTGAACGGACTCGTCGGAAAGTGTACCACTTCGAGGAGCAGAGCCAGAACCTCCAATCTGGTCACCATCATCACCATCACAGGAGGCGTCGCAGCCGCAAATCTCGCTCTGACAATGCTCTTAATCTGCTGCCCAAGGAGAGAGCACAAATGTGCAACAAAGTAGCTCATAGAGGAAGTGCCCTCGGACCTAAGGGGCACCAGTCCTTCCATTGTCACCCCAGTCCCGCGTCCATGCCAGACTACAGGGTCCAGGGCCCACCAATGGGGAGATTTCTGGGGTTATATGGTGACGATGATGACGACTGGTGTTCCACGTGTTCTTCTTCCTCATCCGATTCGGAGGAAGAGGGTTTTTTCCTGGGTCAGCCCATCCCTCAGCCCAGGCCCCGCAGACACTACTACACCGATGACTTGGCCACCTCTCTGTCCCCTACTCTGTACGACCAATGGACCAAATCCAAAAAGAAAAAAGGCCACAAAGGGAAAAACTGTATCATTTCATAAGCCTTACTCTTCTGAATTTTTGCGTAACGCAGCCAGTCGCATTTGTCTTTGGTTTACGGTGTAAATTGCAATAACAGTTTGCTTGCTATTAAATGCTTTGCGGCACTCAGTTTACCAAGGTGGTTGTGTGAGACACAAGTCATGTACTTGTGGCATTACAAACTGCCAGAAAGATATTACAGAGTAACATATTTATGAAACATGATCTGAACTGTTATTATTTAACACTGCGGGCATGGTGTATATACTGTAGAATGAGAAGAAAGGAAACTAAGATGGATATTTTTCTACCCTTGACATGCTTTGTACCGAAATGGCATTAACATTAAACTATTGACGGATGGTACAGGGCCCTTTTATATGGGTGCTAGAACTTAAATGACAAAATGCTTGTGACCAAACTTATTCAAATGTGTTTGCTTCTAGGCTTGTGTGGCTAACAGAAAAGCACTGTGTGTTTGTTACATTGCTTTATTCAGCGGTGCATTTGGGTCATGGTGTTGTAAGCAAATCAATATAATCTGTATAAATGTACAAACTGGAATATAAGGCCAAGATAGGGGATATATATATCATGATCTGTTTGGTTTTTTTTTCCCCTTATCACAAATATATTAAATTGATGTACTGGAAAAAAAAAAAGTTTTGTTTATTTAAGGAATTGACATTTGCTTATACAAAAGGTAATCTGAGAATCTCGAAGATAAAAACATCACAAGCAGCTCAATTTCATCTGACGCTGGTTAACACTGGTTTCAGAACACAATCTTACAATTGTGCAAACTGCACTTGCAGTTAAAGAAGAAATAAAAATCAACTTCAGCAAATGTTCGAATCGTTAACCTCCATGACTCCCTCGCGATTCGTTTGCCAGTGCTCTGATCAGAGACGGTTTACGGTAAAAATCAGTCAAGCCTCTGACTGGTTAAACAATCATTCAACTTACATCAATTCAAGGTGTCACTCAAATATATATATATCAGTTATATAGATATATATTATAGATATTTCACTATAAAAACACTAATTTCACCAGCTTCAAACGAAGTTCAAAACAACCCTGTGTCTATTATTAGATGGTAAGAAGCGCAAACTTTGGTGAGGGATTAAAACAAAGTGAACTGGAGCAGGTATAAGCGATACCGGAACATGTGTTCCCAGCTGAATGACATATAATGTTAGCGCAGGCGGGAATCAACCTCTGCTTCCACTGAAGTGGATCAGTGGTCAAATGGCAACATGAGAAAATAGACGTGTTAGAAACAGAGGCCGTGAACTCTCCTACTTCAGTGTCTGGTGACAGAACGTTGCGAAACATTTGATCGTTGACTTGTGTGGACTCAGGACGAGCTCGCGGCAGCTGGAAAGAGATGCTTGTGGAAATACTTTTTTTTTAAAGATTTTTTTTGGCACTAGTGGCCTTTATTGATAGTGGAGAGACAGGAAAGGTTGCAGAGAGAACGGGGAAGACACGCGGCAAAGGGCCGGCAAGCTGGGAGTCGAACTCGCGACCAGCCACACGAGGACTGTAGCATCTGTACATGGGCCGCCTGCCCTAACCACTGCGCTACCGGGGCGGCCCACTTGTGGAAATACTTTTGTTCGATCGCCCCAAGAGCTAAGATTAATTTCCATTTTGCTGCGATCATAAATTCTGTTCTCACTCAAAACTCCTTCAATTGAATGTTGTTTTCGTCCCGAATAAAAGCTGACGCTCCTTACTATCTAATACTCAACCGAGGATTGTTTCAACTCTGGAATGTTCCTTTAATTCCTGTCTTTTCTTAATACATTTGTGATCATTTTGTCAATAAACTATTATAACCACATGTATTTGACTAAAGAACCCAATAATGCACCATCATATGGAAAACATCTTGGGATAAATGGTTAAATTAAGTCCACTCTGAGCTTCAGTCATTTCAGAAAACACAGCAGTCCTTACTGTCACCTTAGAGTTCTGCAACGTGCGGATTATGCCGACGCGTCTGGCTGCTCTAATATCTCATCCAGCTCTGTAACGAAGTTCCTCAGGGCATCGAGGCATCGCTCTTTGATTTCCAACAGGTTCTTATCCAGCGGAGCTTGCAGGACAGTGTCCAAACTGGGCTCCTTGGCCACCAGCATCTTCACCACTGTGCGAAACGTCTCGCAGTCCTGCCTGTAATGCTGTACAATGAAACAGTCGTATCAGCAACGGCAATATTGAAAAAAATGACATACACAGTGTAGGAAAAAAAAGAAAAGAAATTAAGATGCATTGTCCTTGCAACACAGTCTTCAGTTATTTCCTTCAAACAGAAGTCATTTTGGATGAAATGGCAACAAGTGATTTTTACGATTCATGGGAAATTCGGTTTATAGATTTATTTATAGGTTTATGGGGTTATTGCACCACAGAGCAAAAAACTTTAAGTGGCCTCACATGTAAGTATCAGACAGACATTTTCACTCTCCGGACTGACGCTCGTCTCAACTGCAAACTTAACGAACACCAGTTCTGGTTTACTGACGTGTTCCATGAAACAGGTGTGTGAATGAGGCTACATGAGCCCAGCCGAGGGCGCGCCTGCCCAATGAGGACAAAGGACACAAGGTGTCAGGGGGTATTAATGGCGGTGAGGCATTCTTTCACACAACTTTGTGACAAGCTTTCACATCCCTCTCAGATTTTACTGCTGACCCAGGAACGGCTGTTAAGGTCTTTATTGGAGTTCCAGGTGCAAGCTCGCAACATCTTTATCACCTGGGGATGAAAAGCTAAATGAGGGGCTCTTCTTGAAGCTGTGAGAGGTTTAAGGCTGCACCAGCAGGTCAAGGAGCAGTATGGGACATCAGAGCCTCAATCACCACCACCCTCTAGTTAGACGTAGGGTGCTTTTCTTGGGCTTAAAAAGGGCAACACTGCACCAAGGAAGCTCACAGACAAGCGTATGCACATATATATAGACCTAGACACAACTACTTTCTAAAATTTCTAACTTACCATGCCCCCCGCCCCCTTGGTTTTGGATAGATTGATAAAGATATTGAAGAAAAGCAAAGAAAAAAAAAATATGGACAACCTATCAACTTCTGTAATTTTGAAGGTTAAAAAGCTGACTGTCCATGCTTAAACGAGTTAACCTGACCTTCTGTTTAAGTCATATTCCAGTGACTGATCTGCTGGGCTCAATGCTATGCAACAATTTGCGTTATATAAAAAAAATAAAAATAAATAAAAAAAAAGAAAAAACGTCTATCTTGTGACTTTAACTATTTAAGAATCTGATAAAAAGGTATTTAGCAAGACAAAGTCTTTGCAACTATAGGATTTACTTAAGTAAATCTGACTGTAAGTGTGAGAGACTTTTAAACACAAAGTCAGTCAAAATCTGAGCGGCATCTAAATACACAATAAGGTCAAAGGAACAAAAACAATGTGACGTTTCATCGAGAACAATAAGGATGGAAACTGTTCACCACATGGAAAGGTTCTAAAATTAAAAATAATAATAACAAAAAATAAAAAGAATAAATAGGTGACTAGGAGTATCTGAGGGATGTGTGTGTGTGTTAGACTGAAATCATACACCACATAGACTGAGATTGTCACAAAAAGCACATCGATTCATCTTTGGGCCCTAACCACCTTTTTTGGGGGAAATAAATTTCAAAATTTCTCTGCATTTCATGCTTTTGGAAGATACGAAAACCTCCGATTTAAAAAAAAAAAAAAAAAACCTAACACAAAACTCCTAGACATTCGAAAGGCTCAGATTTAGCGTGAGGGTATGGACAAAACTGGGAAGAATGTCGACGTCTTGAACCTCACAAGAAATTCCTTGCGACAATTTGGCAAGAAAAGGATCAACATTGACAGCGAGTGGTGATCATGTCTACTCTGTCTGGAATAGCTGGAGGAAACTGCTACTGCAGAAAGGTCCAGGTCTGTGAAGCCTCAGAAGAACACAAGTTCTGCCCTCATAGTCCCCCAGGAGGCGGGAAGCACCGTGGCTCCAGTTTTAGAGCAGCGGTGGCAAGACCTCAAGTCCCACAGAAGGACTTGCAGCGCAGCTTCCCACTCGGCTGGGTTGATAACGAACTCATCCAAAGGTTGTGTGCTCGTTCAAAGACTTGTATCTCGCCATGTCTTGTTCTTTCTAGAAGTATTTATTTAAAAAAGGCTTACTGCTGTCAAATTAAATGTGTTTTCCACTTATAGTCTGACCCTTTCCTCATACGTGCTTCAAATCCCTTCTAAAACCCACTAAACTGTTTACGCGCTGTCTCTGCGGGCGAAAATAATATCAATGTACGACTCAACTCCTGCTGGTAGACTCTTATTTAGAGATCCTAGCAGCCTCTGTGGCATTTTCGTGTCTGACTTCATGTGAAGCTCGTGCCTAAGGGATGTCAGTGGTACAGCACTATAAGGTGTTTACTGGTTTCATGTCTCATGCCCAGTTAGCCTGGTCAGTTATACCCATTCACCTCATACAAATTCTCTTGTGGGAATCTGAGATTTTTCTCTTGCCCCCCTTTTTTCTCTTTTCTTTCTGTATGTTTGCAGGCCAGAGTTTCCTGAGTTTCATGCTGACTTGCAGTTCCATCCTCTGTCCATCCCAGCGTTTACCTCCACCTGTGTGTGTAGATGTGTTCGGGGTGCCGGCTGGCGTGGTGACCAACGACCTAGTCCTCTGACCATCTCACCTCAGTGCTGCTACCTGCATCTGTTTATGTTTATGTAGTCATTATATTCAGTCATTTGTGTGCTCTCCTCTCTCTGTCCTGTCTCCCCTCTATTTTTCCTCTCTTAACCCGGCCGGCCTTCAGCAGGAAGGTCCCCCCATATGAGCCAGGTCCTGCTCTCTTAAAGGGGAGTTTTTCCTTGCCACTGTTTGGCTTAAAGGCTTTTTTAGTAGGAGTTTTTTACTTGCCATTATCCTTGTTTAGGATTTAATTTTATAATTTTAGCTAATGATATTTGCTCGGGGGTCATGCTCTGGGTCTCTGTAAAGCGCCTAGAGACAATTAGGACAATTAGTACCGCTACTCTGAAATCAAAGTCTATGCCGAAGAAGCCAGACTAACTCTTTATATTAAAGAGGAAAAGAGTTAGGATGAGTGGCCGGGCTAATGCCCAATGGCTTCCTTCAATTTCTATTCAAACTTGGCGAGAGACAATTAGTGATCTCCATTTCAAATTCTTCTTAATAATACTCGAAGTTCAACAATTTCAAAGCAGGGTAAACTATCTTTTATGATATATTTCACTTTATAATACAAAACCCTTCCATCACTGCATTGCAACAGAAACTGTACGCACACCAAAACATGTTCTGGGAAAGGCCAGTCAAGTGAGCTCTGACAGAAATATCCCAGACTGTGGGGGATGTTTGGACATACGCAGATGCTTTATTGTCTGTGGACCTTGTCAAGCAAATCTGTGGCCCCACGTAATGACAGTCTTCAGTATGACCACAAGGAAGTGGGACACTTGCGACACGTGTGGCCAGCACAGCTCGGGGTCAGCTTCATTCAGAACTGTACGTCTCTGTTCTCCTGCAGCACGAGCTGCTCGGAAACGTTTGGATCAAGTCGTTTTGATTTTATGCAGCTGAACCTTCAGGAGGCTTTCACACCGCTGCGTTTAAAAAGCGGGTTTCTTCTTTAACGTTTTCATAAAAGAAGCTTTGTCTAAAAGAAGAAAACCTAAAAACCCACTTTATTCAGGTTTTAGAGTGCAACGGGGACACAAACATGTGGTTCATGTCCCACAAACCAACATTCCCCCTAATCACTTTGGGGCTGATTATGTTTGCCATCTTTCTAAACAATACATTCCTAAGCTTTTCGCAACCTACAGTCTTTGTGGACACCGATTACATTTTCACTTCATTATGTTCCATTTACACGGTTTTACACAATTGAAAGCTTCAAAATAAGCTAGGAAAAAAAATCCTTAAATGAACTATGACCTCAAGAGTTTTTCGTGGATGAAAAAAAAAAAGAAAAACAAACTGAGTTGTTGTTCAACAGTGGATATGATACGTGTAAATTTGTGAGATGAAGAGGATCAGTTTGCATTTATTAGTGTTGTGACTTTTTTGTGGAATTACTTATTAGATTTTCTTTCTTTCTATTTTTGCATGTCACTGCAAAAAAAGAAAAAAAAAGAAACAGGAAGCGTGGATCTGACTTGAGCATGCTCTTAAAGTTGTGAGAAACAGATGCAGCGAGGCTCTGCCCAACTTTTCTGCTTGGATTGGAAGCCATGAGCTGATCTTTACGGCTGATATCGTACTGTGGGCCCACACAGGACGGGCTGGAGCCTCATGAGGAACGCCAACACTAGGGGCCTTGAAGAGGAGCCTAAAAAAGTGGGCTTCTACCCAAATCGGATGTTTGCGGAGGTCCAGATTGTGAACATACCGACAGGACTGTAGACTGGAATACCAAGAGGGGGATGGGAGAGAAAGAAGAAAAAAAGAAAAATAGGGGTTTGAGTGAAATTATACATACAGGACTCACATGGACCTTCGGTGAGGCTGTGTTCGAATGAGCACTGAGGTAGGCAGGGGTCCTGCATAATAAGGCAAGCGGGGTAATGACTTGAGGGCTGGTACACATTAGGGGATATTAAAAGGGCCATTTTAATCACTCAAGCTGCAAACTGGACCTCTCAGTGGTGCGGCTAATAGCTGAAATGGATATGTTTCATTTGCACTGATTGAGATGATGAATGGACTTCACTTAAAACCATTCCCAGGCATTTAGTTACAGTTTGATAATGAAATAATTTTGTGTTTCTTAGTTTGTTATTTTACAAAATTTGTTCTGTGGTTCTGAGAACAATAAACATCTCTGCTGACCAACAGCTGTACTGTGAGGAAAAACAAAACAAAACAATAAAGACATATTTGTATAAAAGGCTTACATAGACCATGTGGCTAGAGGGAAGTAGGGTTCGCAAGCAGAAGCATCAACTGGAAGTTATCCTATTTTAAGATTTCCATTTAAAACCCCAAAAACAGCCACAAATAAGTACATTTAAACAAGCTGTCGGCCAAACAAGAATTAACTGTAAAAACTAGAAAGACTGTGGCAGAAATGTGTAGAAACTCCTAAGGCCTTGCAAACTCAGCCCATTTAGAAAAAGAAAAAAAAAGTAGTAATTGCATTTTTAGAAAGGTTAATTGTACGCCGACTCATTTGGAGCAGTTCTTTCAAGGATAAAAAGGTCTGTGGTCCGACTCTGCCCACCTCCTGATCTGCTGTGTCTGGTCGTCCACAACAGCGGCAGATCAATGCGTGTTTAACCGTGCCTGCGGCAGATGTTGCAGTAAAGACACAGTCGGGGTTTCTGCCGCTCACCGCGTCTGTGGAAGCAGCTGGAAATGGCAGCGTAAGAACTAATGCCAAGAGATGTACCACGCCGTGGGTGGGCCGCCTGAGTCCTGCAGGGCAATTCCTGCCCTGCTTTAACGGGAACAGATAAGTGGTACTGTACTGTAAAAGTGATGAAGGGGAGCAACTTAAAATAGCAGGCCGCAAGAGGCGTCGCAACCTGACGACTTTTCTGCTGACTCATCCTCCTTTTTTTTTTTTTTTGCAACAAGAAAAAAAAAAAATGTGTCGAAGATTATGAGCTGCAAGCCAAGGCATATTTGCACACCTTTTACTTTCAACTCATGAATCCATACCATACGGCCGATCTAAAGGGGGGGGAATGAATTCGTGACACACCAAAAGAAAAAAACAATGGAGAAGCCAGCACATGTAGAGCGGGGCCACCTCAGGGTTCGTTCTGGGAATATTTGGGCACTCATACAGGATTGGGGGGTTTTCCTTTGTGGTGACTATTTATTTATTTATTTTTTCTTCTTCAAATCAGTTAGGCAGATACAAGGTCTGGAGTTCAAATGCAGCACTTGCATTTGAAGGCTGTTGCTGGGAACCCACAACATGCACCCAGAGGAGCTCTCAATCAAGCCGGAGCCATTTTTGGGCCATCATTAAAGTACTCAAATAAACAAATCTGGAGAGAAGGAGGTGGCGGGAACGTTTAGAGGCAACAGTTTGGCACATTCGCTAGAGACGGAAAGAAAAAAGCATCTCAGACTTATTTCTGAGTGAATACAGAAGGTAAACGATGAGGTGCAAAAAGACAGTTAAAGTCAGAGAACGTGAAGACTCATCTCTTCAGAGACCTCCTCTGCTAACGACCCAACACTATCCGCTTGTACTCGCTGTCTGCACGCCGTCCATGCTGTACAACAGGCAGCGCTGAACGCTTGGACCAGTTTCTACCTGTACTGAAGCTGGAATGTTGTTCCTGGCTTGAAAATCAAGTAACTGTTAAATGACTAAATGCAAAAGCAGGATGGTGCTCTCAGCTTGTTGCCAGATTTCCCCGACTCATTTTTCAGATAGAAGAGTTTTGCTGATGTCTGGTCGTGAACATTTTACAAAGTAATATCAGTTATAAAAACAGTGGAAGTATACAGTTCGGGTTACTTGTGTTAAAGACATCAGCAACATGCCTGGACATAAAAGTTAGGTCATTTGTCGGAGCAAATCTTATTACCTTCTCGATTTCTACAGCTTTAGCTTTAATGGCCTCCAACCGACGAGCCTTAAAGTCGTCTTCTGGTGTCAGTTTTGCCTCCACGCTGGCGGCAGCCACAGCCGCAGCCGCCACCACCTCCTCCGACTCTGCCACAGATGCTGGAGCTTTTTCCTGGCAGGCCAAAGGTTAAAGGTTAGAGCCGAGGTCACCAGGTTTAGAAACTGGCTCCAGTTTCAAAGTGTTTCAAATAGAGCCAACTCTGCTTTCTTACAGGTGCCGAGCTCCTGTCTGCATGTGTTTCTTGTTGTGCAAAGGACAAAAGGAAACAGAATCGCAGTTCCAAACAGAGTAAATGTTTCCGAATGTCAGATCCTGACAGCCAATAATCAAAGTAAAGGGCCAGTCTTACAAATACTAATCAGTTAATTACACCTATTAGTAGGCATGCCACGATTCACTCAACTCACGATATAATTTGAATCACGATTTGAATTATTAATGTTATTTCGCGAAACCGAATGTAACTGTGACATAGCACGTCACACGTAGCCCGCTTATAGTGACGTTGAACAAGAACATAGTTTAACTAGTGCGCCCTCTGCTGGCCTGGAGGCCACATCATGATTCATGGCTTAATTAAATCGATTTGAATCGTATTTAAAAAATGTTTTTTTCAAAAATCGTGGCATGCCTATCTATTAGAGAAAAGTACAGTCAAATTGTGTTCTCTCATGTCTTCACATCCAAAAATATTCTGCATTGTTCTCATTATTGATGGCTGTTTCTTTTTTTTATACTTTATACTTTCCTTGCGTACCACAGAACTATCACATAATAGTGCTGCTGAAAAAGCTTGTGCACTTGTATAAAATGACCATGGGCATGCTGATCTGTACTTTAATATGAGAAGTCTTTTGTAATGAAAATATAAATATATGAGTAATATATTCGTTTTATGTCCATATTAATCCACAAGGAAGGACATTAAGAGCCAAGACCCCTCTGAATTTTGCAGTCCTCTTTGCTGCGAAGCATTTACGTGTGCAGATCTCGCAGGTTTTACCTTTGAAGAAGCTGAACTGTGAGGGGAGCCCTCCACGGAGCTGGAGGGAGTCTGGCTTGTCATCAAACTGGACTTATCTGGAGAGAGAGAGACAACATTTTACAAGTGCAGTTTTCAGAAAAGTATACGATCCCTCAGATTTTGGTGCTGGGTGCAAAGCTCTGACAAAAGGTCAGACAACTACAAAGAGAAGGTGATCCGAAATAAAAGGCAAGCGGGTGGCCGCAACGTTCTTTTAATTAACTCTCCTCTGTTTCAAAATAAAGCCCGGGGGAACAGCCTGGTGGGTCGTGGAGTGGAGCACATGCCACATTAACTGTAGTATCCTTTTTCCAATCTTGACAGGGGTGTTTGTTACGGTTTAATCTTAGTTTTCCTCTTGATTCCTCAGACCCGGTACTTAGAAGTTTAATTGTGTGTGAGACATTTAAAAAAAATTATAGAATGAAAGGAATAGAAAAAAAATAAAGAAAAACTGTAAAAGTTAAAGAAAATAAATGTCGAAATACACAGGCGAAAAAAAAAACATTTAAACTTATTTTCATTTCTTCATGAATATATTTATGTATGCAGAATATTTATTTTTTGCATGTATATAAATATTTTTTTTCTTTTGTATTTTCTTTGTTATAATGTCATTTAGCTTTCTAATTCTTCCATTCATTATTATTTAATTCTCTTTTTTCCCATTTGTCTTTAACTCAGGTTCAGTCACTGCCTTTTATTACTTCTTTAGCTCGGACCCATTCGGGTTTGAAACTCATTCAACTCCTTATTTCACCTTAATCATAGACCAAATTCTGTTTCTAAATACAAGCTGAGAAACAAGGGCGATAGCTGCAGAATCTTCACTCACTTTAAATCTACATTCTCCCACATTTCTGGCTGAAATTTAACTTAAACATGTCATAAACTCTGAACTGTGAATCCAGAATGCTCACTGCTCGTTTGTTTGCTGTATCCAGTTGTTGGAGGATGATACAGATAACATGCAACACCAGTGACCTGCGGTAAACCCAGTAACTAATGGGTAACGAGCCAGCGTCCTCACAGTGATGGTCGCAAGCCCAGATAAATGGGAGAAGGTTTGTGTCAGGAAGAGCGTCCAACATGAAACATGTACGCTGCCAGACAGCTCACATGGTTGAACAGGCAGCCCAGCTACAGCTACATGTGTCTCCTGTCTGTCTACCTGTCAATAAAAAGGCCACTAGGGGCACAAAATCTTAAACAAAGAAAAGAAAATACTGCAACGCCAAATAAAAATGCAGAACGAGATTATACACTGATCTTCTCTAAGAGAGAAGGAACCCTTGAAACGTGTTTCATATCTAAAGTACTCACATCTGAAAATATCTGACTGTCAATTATATTCTCAAATGTCCCTCCACTGCAGTTCAGACATGAACGGTTGGTCTTGACACGAGGCCCTGAGGTATCCCAGGTTGTTAAAACACGACCGAGGCTTTCAGGTCGTATACCGCTTTCAATGAACGAATGGTTGAATTAATAAATAAGGTCCATTCTTCTGTGTTTTGTCAAAGAGTTTTAAGAAACACTGAAAGCTGCTGATTAATGGGAAACTTTTCATCAGTGTTTGCAAGTAGAAATGTTGTTGTAGAAATAGTACATTTAAAAAAAAACAAAACTGCGAAAACAGAATATTTGATTTTTCAACGGGAGAAATTTAAAGAGTCACATTTCCTAATCAGGATATGGAACGGCTAAAGTACTGGACTGGTATAGCATTATAAGCTTATTTCTTTTATTTAACTGAGTGAATTAAACACTGCTTGGCTGAAAGATCAATAATCTGACCATTCGGAAACAGAGAAACATCTTTTTCGTGACCCCTGGACGTGTCTTCCAACATGGCTGCGTAAGGAGTTAGAAACTAATCACTAAAGCGTAATGGGAGGCTCTTTTTTACTGGGATTCCCTCTTTTTTTTTGTTGTTGTTGTTGTATGATGTAGATGAGAATAAACATGAAACATTAACGCTCTTTACCTTGTCACAGCTCAACTTCTGTATAGTTTGTGGTGATGTTATGACAGAAGTATCCTGATCCTGCTTCTACATTCCAGGTATGTCTGAGAATTTAATGTCTACTTTCATCCTCAAATTAGCAGTATAGCTTGTAGCTACTGACTGAAATGAGGTTTTGTAAAAGCTAATCCATTCAAGTCATTAGCGCAGCACATCTGAAGTTTTAAAGCTAATAAAAGTCAGAACAGAAAGTATGTAAAATAACAGACCCAAAGTGATTCTGGAGACATCGTTAAGTTAGCGTATTTACTACTTTCTCACAAAGGGAAAGGTCAGATTCTGAATCCGAAGCCAAACCCAATAAACCGAGGGTATCTTTTTTCCCAGCCTTTAAAAGCGTGTGCGAGGTGTTGGTGTAATTAACGTCCTAACATGTTACAGCACACCATGACCCCTCACATTACACACCTACTCCAGAAACAGATGCCTCACCTCCAACGGCTTAATTCCTTTAGTCACTTTAATTATACATATGCCTTTCTGAAAAGGGAAAACCATTTACACCATTGTCATTACAGTGGGTGTAACGTCTGCGCAGACAATTCATTAAGATAAAAGTACATCATCAATTCTTCCAGAGCACTCCCACCAAGTCTGAATTCTTAGTTGTTTTGTGTTGTGGCCAATCAGTGAGCCTCAGGTGGTTCAAAGCTGCGCTTCGTCATAAATCCCCCTCAGAGACAGAAAACAGGAGAGTTTATGATGGACTTTCACGACGCATTTTTCAGGGTGTTGGGAATGTACTCTGCTGTCAATGAAAGACGAAGCTACCAGAGACATATTTCAGTTGAAACTGCCACCGTCAGTCTGCTCCTTCGGCTGATCTCACTTCAGGGTTGTGAGTGAAGCTATATCGAAGCCACAGACGATGTGATACTTACGCTTTTGCACGTAGCCCTTTTCTCTGTCGGGAGAAAAGCTCCTGCTAGTGTTTGACCCAGAGCGGATGGTCAAAGAGGAGGACTCCCCCCTCCTTCCAGGGGAGCGGTCCCGTGTGATTACTAAAGACTTTGAGCCCCTGTAGTCTTCTACGTCGTCCCTGTGGAAATAATAAGCTGAGTCATCGAAAATGAAAGACCAGGTCCCTTACGGCAGAGTAATCAAGCCTAACTGATGAATCGTATTCACTTTATGAGCATGAGCATTGAACACACTGGAAATATTATCCATCTGTTTCATTATGTTTCATACAGCCTTCACGCACGCTACATATACACGGACATGTGACCACATTTGAAATCGTTTCTCTCATTACAGTTTTAGGTGGACATAAGTAAGGACATGAGTACATTATGTTTATTTATATCTGTTAATTCATTGCAAGGTTGTGTCAACACACCTCTGTGGTATGTAGCAGATCTACCTTTTATCCTGTTTATTTTACAACCACAAGACAGTTATCGTCTACAACAGTGGTCCCCAACCCCCGGGCCACGGACCGGTACCGGGCCGCGCAAGAAAAAATTAGTTTTTTAAGTTAAGACTGAACGAGCTTTTATTTTGAAAAAAACTTTTATTTTGAAAAATGACCGGATTCTCTCGGTTACATGTCGGTCACTTGAGCGCCAAAATTTAATTCCAACTAGCAAAATAAGTAAGAAACAGACGCCTTTGGCAAGTTTCCGTGTGAAGGGGAAAATGCACAGAGAAGAGAAAGAAGAACAGCCTACGACTTCCAAGAAAAAAGCTTTTAACAGACAATACCAGGAGTCCCACTGAAATATGGATTTATCACGACAGGTGATTCCCACCTAACGAGGAAGTCCCCCCCGTCCTGTCCCGTCCGTGGTAAAATTGTCAAGCGTCGACCAGTCCGCAGTTACAAAATGATTGAGGACCAATGATCTACAAGACAGACCTTTTTTATGGAACCAGCTACCATTTTGGGCTAAGGAGGCTGACACCACCTCCATCTTTAAAACTAAATTGAAAACATTTCTGTTTAGTAAAGCCTACAGTTAGTCTAAACTATAGTGTGTAGGGGCTATTAATTATAGCCATAGTTGTAGGAGCTAAGACTAGAGTAGGCTCGTCTTAATCACAGTTTCATCATAGTTATGCTGCTATAGGCCGACGCTGCAGGGGGACGCCAACATGATCTGCTGAGTGGTGTCTCTACTGCTCTTCCCCTTCCCTGGAAGGAGTTGGGAGGAATTGGGAGCACCTTGTTGCTGTAGCTATGCTCCATATTCTTTGCTTTCCTGTGGTTTCTTGTGCTGCTTTGCCCCCCTTTTTTTTTTCCTCGTGTATTTGAAGGCCAGAGTTTCCTGGGCTGCATGCTGACTGCAGTTCCATCCTTTGGCCATCCCGGGGTTTGCCTCCGCTTGTGTGTGTAGATGTGTTCGGGGTGCCGACTGGCGTGGTGATCAGCGACCTAGTTCTCTGGCCATCTCATCCCAGTGCTGCTACCTCCATCTGTTTATGTTTACGTTTATATGGTCATTATATTCAGTCATTTGTGTGCTCTCCTCTCTCTATCTCACCTCTCTTTTACTGTCTTTACCCAGCTGGCCTTCAGCAGGAAGGTCCCCCCATATGAGTCAGCTCCTGCTCAAGGTTTCTTCCTCTTAAAGTGGAGTTTTCCTCGCCACTGTTTGGCTTAAAAGTTTTTTTCTCCCTCTGTCAGAGTTTTTTACTTGCAATTATCCTTGATTTGGATTTAATATTATAATCTTAGTTAATTATATTTGCTCGGGGGTCATGCTCTGAGTCTCTGTCAAGCGCTAGAGACAACTTGACATTGTAACAGACGCTATACGAATAAAATTGAATTGAATTGAATTGAATTGACAGCTGGAGGTAGTCAGGTCCTATGAAGTACTATGACACATGTTAGTCTTCTGAGCTGGAACAATGGACATCCCCTAAAATCCTCATAATAAAGTACATATATGTATATCATTCCGTGTATCCCCTGGGTCCCACCAGGGCTGGAAGAACCACAGTCCAGCTTTGCAGCAGTTTTGCTTCGTTTTCGATGTAACTTCAGGTCCCACCAGGAGCGTCTCAGAAATGGACCACTTCCAAGCACTGCTGGTTTTGGTTGGATTTGTGAGATCGCACATTTACCCAAATGTCATGAGATCACACGAGAATTATCCCGTAATCATCTTATTTTTCTCGTCCTGTCAGCTATAATATGCACATAAAGTCAGACGTCCTTCTTGACTTCTGAAATGAACCTCGCCCTCTTTATGTGGTTGATGTCTGGTAAACATGAGACCCTCTGAATTGTTCAGCCATGGCCTCCATGGGTTATCGTAATGTCATTTTGCCTCAACGAAGCAGCGAATCAGAATCGGCGCAGTCAGAGTTGCTTCTGGTGGGACCACTCTTACTGGCAAAAATAGCTACAATTCATAGTAGCTGACAGCATATCGATTCTACAGCACATCCATCTTCCATAACCCAGAACCCTAGGGTTAGTCTTTTTTTTTTTTTAATAAGAATTTGTGATCAAGGTTGACAACTGAAGGAAGACCTGTTGCTGTTGCCGATGAAATACATGAGGTATAACATAGTGAGAATAAACTCAGATTGGACACTTTCTCTTGGTGCAGTTTAAGAGATGAATACAGCATAATTGGTGTTTGAATGTGAATCACTTGCTTTTATTCAATGCCATTTAAAAAAAAACCGAGGGTATCCTAATGCCCATTACTCACGTATAGATTAAGAAAAAAATAAAATGATAATTTTCCTTTTAAAGCCCACTTGTGAACAGTGCACTTTGTTAAATATATATATATATATATATATATATATATATATATATATATGTGTGTGTATATATGTAGATATATAATATATATATATATATATATATATAATATATATACATATCTATACATATATACATATACATATATATATATATACATATATATATATATATATATATATATATATATATATATATATATTATATATATATACATGTATAAACACACACACAGTAAAGTCTGAAATTATTCATACCCCTTGAAAATTTTGACTTAAAGTTACTTTTATTCAACCAGCAAGTTTTTTTTTTCTTGATTGGAAATGACACAGGTGTCTCCCAGAAGGTAATAGGATGACGTACAAGAGGTATCACTATGGAAAAAAAAATCATTTCCAGCTTATATTTACATTTGAACAGAAAGTGCCAAACTGTCTCAGTCAACGGGTGAAAAACAGCAGCTCTCTGCACTTGGATGGTGGACAGTCATGGCTAAAACATCAATAATATCACTAAGGACCTGACGGCTATGCATTATGGCTGCTCACAAGTCAGGAAAGGGCTATAAGGCCATATCTAAATGTTTTCTAGTTCCAGTCGCTTCGGTGCAAAGTATTATTAAAAAAAAAAAACAGATGTTTAGTGCTGTGGAAAATCTCAGAGGACGTAGAAGCCAAAAGTGACACCTGTGATGGCCAGAGTGCTGAGAAAGAATCCAAGTATCCCCATCAACGCCATCCTGGTGAATCTGGGCTCTGCTGGTGGCAATGTGTCAAGGCAGACCGTAAAGAGACTCTACATACTGCTGGGTTCCATGGACGCAGACCAAGGAGGACGCCACTTCTCTAGATAAGGCACACAAAAGCCTGCTTGGCCTTTGCAAATGCTCATCTGAACAAAGAAGATTTTTTTGGGGTCTTTTTTATGGTCAGATGAAACAAAAATTGAATTGTTTGTCCACAAGGATGTATCCTCCTTCATAAAAAAGGAGAAGCCTTCAATCTTAAGAACATCAAACCCCTTTGGGGGTGTTTTTTAAGGACCAGGGAACCTAATCACAGTAAATGGCAGCATGAAAAATGAGCAATACATTAAGATTCTCAACAACATCATCAGGCAGTCTGCAGAGAAACTTAGCCTTGGGCACAAGTGGACATTCAGTACCACAACGACCCAAAACACACAGCAAAAGTGGTGAAGAAATGGTTGGAGGACAATAACATTGATGTTTAGAGTCTTGATTTGAATCCAACTAAAAATCTGTGGAGGGAGCTGAAGCTCAGCGTGATGGCAAGGACACCCTCCAACTTGAAAGTGTTGGAGCTCATCGCTAAAGATGAATGAGCAAAAATACCAGTGGAGATGTGCAAAAAGCTGGTGAGCAATTATAGGAAGCGTTTGATTGCTGTAACAGCCAATCAAGTCTTCTCTATTGATTATTGGGAAGGGAAGGAATAATTCTGGACCTGCCACTTTTTGTTCAAATTTAAATAATAATAATAAAAAAAAAAAACCTGGATGTGAGGGGACTGACTGGACTTTTCTACCCAGCACTAACCTCTGAGGAGGGCCCTGTCCTCGACTTCTTTTGCGGAAATGTTGACCTCTGTTGCTGCTCCTGAAAAAGGAAAAAGAACAAGGAAAAAAAGAGGAAAAACATCAAAAAGGGTTAGAAAGAAAATGAGTCGAATCTGTTCTGTGCACATCGAAACTTTTTTTTTTCTAATGGTTAAAAAAGAAAGTGGTAAAAAGAGACAAGAGGCACAAAAAAGAACACAAAAGATGTAAAAAGAAATGAGTGGTAGGCTTTGGCACACTGATCAATTTGTGGATCAGAGGACATCTTCCACTCAGCCAAAAGAAAGATCGGCCCATTTCTTAGATAAGAAATGGGCGTATAGACGTATAGCATCTAATACAATACAAATTGTCTCTTTGTGCTTTTCAGAGACACAAAGCATGACCCCTGAGCAAATATTATTAAATATCAAAAAGTAAAGTCCTGCTCTCCCTCTGATCTATA
The DNA here is from genome assembly GCA_018398805.1 of Hirundichthys speculiger. Taxonomy (NCBI): domain Eukaryota; kingdom Metazoa; phylum Chordata; class Actinopteri; order Beloniformes; family Exocoetidae; genus Hirundichthys; species Hirundichthys speculiger. The sequence continues at coordinate 1,017,031 of JAGFBZ010000163.1, forward strand.
TTTGGTTAAATGCAGAAACTAGACTAAACCCAAGTATGAAACTGAAGTTAACAAAAATGGCCACAAAATGTATTCTTTCACCATGTAGTGGTAATTTATGAGCATTTCTTTTCTTTTTTTTAGCCAAATCTAATAGCCCAGCACAACTTCTAAAACCTCTGGGCTTATTGAACTTTGATGTGATATTTTTCCGAGCTCAAAGCTTGTGTCTGAACAACATTCTTTAGATCCGGAGGTATTAAACAATCCAAAGGCACCTGGCTGTCGTGACCTCTGGTTGAACTCAAGACACATCTTGCACAAAAAGCAGGTCTTACAAGGCCTCATACTTTTACGACTCATGGTCTGTTTGAAGTAGTTACAACTTTGCCTGCCATTTGCCACACAATAAATTACCTTTCATGAGGTAAAACCATGTTTCTGAATAAATTGGGAATCTGTGTAAAATGTAAAAGATGCACTAATTAAAAAAAAAAAATGCTTTCATTTCAATCTTTCTCTGTAATTATTTCTAAATGTTTTGAAGACAATTTTTTTTCTTTGTTGTTATTGTTTGTTTTTTTTAATGCATCATCTCATTTTAGTTTCATGACTTGACTCCATGACCAGGATGAAAACAGCACAGCCGGAAAAGCTGTGTAAAGCTGAAGAAAAGAAAAGAAAAACTCCCAGTGGAACATTTAGTACCTAAGTGGTTAATCTGCAACGTATCAGTAATGTAAATGGGACTATAAAGATCATCTCAAAGAGGCTTTGATCATTTAAGATGTGGAGGAATTCAGCAGTTTGCAAAAATCTGTGTGGGCAAACAGTTCCCCTAATTCAGACGTTCATCATCAAAAGAGCATAATACTATTGAAATATAATCCAGATTAATCTCTGAACACAAGACTGTAAACTAAAACTGAATGCTTGTGGTATTTGGGCCCTCAGGCAGTAGTTACTTAAACGTAAACTATTTAAACTTATCCCGATAAAAAACAGGATGAGCAACACTTCTGAAACCTCCGCCAGTTTATTTATTTATTTTTCTTTTAATTCTAGATGCCGTGTCCTCCAGGTTACAGCTTGTTACTATCAGTATAATCATTTGTGCACGTGGCATGAGAAACCTGCCCATCTGTAAAGACACTGTAAATGTTGGGTTATATGTAAAGTCTACGGAGCAACGTAAAGCACGCTGCTATCCAGCTAATACGCTCATCGGGGAAGACCCTGCTTATTTCAGCAAGACAACGTTAAACCACCTGCAGTTGACTTACCTTTAAGCGAATGAAATTCAAAAGAATTAGAAATAATTAGAATTGGAAAATAATTCACTGTCAAAACTACATCAAATGAGCTCTACAGTTCTCAAATCCTGTAGGGAATAACTTAGAAAATTATATATGGGCTAAAGTTGTATAACACCTTTTTTAAACTTGTTTCAATTCTTCAAAGTGTTTTAAATATTGATACATTTATTCAAAAACATATATAGACCTTATTATTTAATACAACCCCACCCAAAAAAGTCACCACCTGCATTTGTGAAAGTTTTCATTCCAGTTAACTAATAAAACTGGTAAGAGCCTCCAACAGGAAAAGTTGTCATGATTCATGTCTTTCAGCCGATGGCAAGTTAATTAACTAACCCACGCAGTAAGAAGCTTCTCATTTCCTAAAAAACCATGTCACATCCTGTGGTTGTGGGAAAAAGAAAAAAAAATGTTACTCGGTCCCAAAAGAGGAAAACTACTGAACTCCATCTAGCAGCCAAAACAATTAAGGGGATTGTTGAAACAACTTAGATTTGGAGAAGAACTGACCAATACTTTGTTAAAACCTACAGGAATAGCACTGAAGAAGAAATGTGGGTAACAAAAAACTTGAATCCGTGATCAGAGATCACTTAAACATTTGGACATATACAGCTCTATTTTCCAAGGCATAAAAATTGGGTTCTAGACCAATGGGGAGGTAAAAAAGAGAAGGTTGTGTGGTGTGATGAGTCTGGATTCTAGACTGTTCCAGAGTCATGGGCAGATCAGGGTACAAAGAGTAGTAAATGAAATGATTAACCCATCATGCTCTCTGCTTGGATGCAAACCTGTGGCGGCAGGATGATGATCTGGGGTTGCTTCGTTTGATCAGGTTGATGTTCAGCTGTGTTATTTTCCTAAAAAGTGAAGTCAGCTGACCTAAATATACTGAATTAGGTTGTTTTTTTTAACCACTTTTTTTTCCTTCGCTGATGGTGTTACATATTCCAAGATGATGATTCCCAAAGATTCCTTAGGCTCACATTTTAAAAGGGTGGTTTTAAACAGCACGAGGCATCATTTTCACATATGGACTGGCCACTACAAAGTCCAGACCGTAACTCGTTTAGAATCTTAAGGATGTGCTGAGTAAGTGGTCTGTCTCTCCCATAATGAATACAAAATCTTGGTAAACAGGATTTTTTTTTTTTTTATGCACTGGGCAGCATAAGGTATGTAGCCACCAACGAACTTATCGGGACAATATAGGGGGTCCATGTCTTGCCAGAGGTCTCTTTGACATGTGGGAGGGTTGAGGATCAAAAGACTAATCCATGTAGATGACAACCTATTGCTGCTAGCTGATCCAAGAAGTGATGAAAAGGTCTAAAATGAGTTGGGAGGCATCAAATTTGAAATCTACCGAAACTAGAATTTTAAACGTATATCATGTAAACTTTCCTTTAAAAAGAAGAGAAATATGTTATGCGGACTATTTGAGATATGTGTGTGGGTGTCTGAAGAGGGAGTGGTCCAGCTGTTTTTCCTCTCAGGGTGGGGTGAGGACCAGGGGTGGGGGTGTCTGACTGAGTGAGTAGACACTAGTGCCCTTTGTCCCCTTCTTTAGCCTGGTATGATTCTTGGAGGGGGGGCCTGAGCCTGTAAGCTGTTGGCATGTAAAAGCAGCAGGCAAAAGAAGAGCATCTGTTGATGTTCTAACTGCTGGACTTTCCGGCTACAAACAGGCTTTAAGTTTAAATCACATATTTCTTTAGGAAGTGAAAATTGATTCTTCTATATACCTTTTGCCTATTTCCAAAGTTAAACTTCTCTGCAACATCAACATTTTCTAATACCAAGTGTTTTACTTTCCATTATTAGTTGAATGCCAAGCCTATAATTAATAAAATAAATAAATTAACATAAGGTAATTGTGTATTTGTGAATATATTTCAAAAAATATTACAGGCAAATATTGAAACACTGTACAGGTCAGTTCTCCATTGACAGATATAATTCTTCTTTAAAAAAAAACAGAACTCTGTCGACATCTAGTGGTCAATTTGATGAACTGCTGTTAAATAAATATTTACTATTAATGTATAATAGTTTACCAATAATTAGTGAGTTATGGTGAGGCAATTGTATAACACTTAACAAAGCCCTTTGACTGAACAATCGGACAGAGGACAAGAGAAAATTTAATCTCCATTGTATACAGCAGAGATGGTCAGGTACTCACAGCAGCGTACAAGGCAACCGTTGTCAAGACAATGAATTAAGGAAACGCAGTCATTTTAACTACTCGTTATCAACATCTGAGCCTTGAGCTACATTCTTCTCAGCCGGCCTCAGAAAAACCCCGCCATGGCGCCTGAGTCCAGGACTAGATATTCTACCGTCATGGCTGAAAGTTTTGGCACCCTTGCACATAAAGACCAAACATCCCCAAATGTCTGTAAAAATAAGTTGAAATTGACAAAAGTATTTGGTATCTCAAATTTTTTATTAAATGAATAACACAGAAACTTTGTTTTTTTTTAATCATAACTTAATATTTCATTTTGAATAATATATTACACAGAAATTGCTATGGCAAAAGTATTGACAGCTTGAATTCAATATTTGGTAGCACATCCTTTGGAGAAAAACACTGCTGTCAAACGCTTCCTATAGGTTTCAGTGAGATGCCTCCACCTCTCTACGGGCAGTTTGGCCAACTCTTCTTTTTCAAACTGCTCCAGTTGACCCAGATTAGAAGGGTTCCTTCTTCCAACTGCCATTTTCAGATCCCTCCATAGGTGTTCAATGGGACTGAGATCTGGACTCATTGCTGGCCACTTTAGAACAGTCCAGCGTTTTCTGTTGAACCATTCCTGGGTGCTTTTTGATGTGTGTTTTGGGTCGTTGTCCTGCTGGAACACCCATGATGTTCGACAAAGACCCAGCTTCATGACGCTTGGTGAAACATTTCTCTCCACAATACCCTGGTAATCAGCAGATGTCATAATGCCACGCACACATTCAAGGCACCCAGTACCAGAGGGTGCAAAACAACCCCAAAACATCAGTGAACCTCCTCCATGTTTGACTGTAGGGAGGCTGTTCTTTTGCTTGAAGGCTTCATTTCTTTTCCTGTAAACACAGAGTTTATGTGATTTACCAAAAAGCTCTGATTTGGTCTCATCTGTCCACAGGACATTTTCCCAGAAGGATTTTGGCTTGTTCAGGTGTGTTTTGGCAAACTCTAGCCGGGCTTTCTTGTGTCTGTCTTTCAGTAGAGGCTTCCTTCTGGGTCTCCTACCATAGAGCCCTCTTTCATTGAGCTGGCGACGGATGGTACGCATTGAAATAATTGTACCTTGTGTCTGAAGGTCAGCTTGAATCTGTTTAGCAGTTGTCCAAGGTTCTTCTGCCACCATTCGAACAATCCTTCGCTGCATCCTTTCGTCCATAATTCTCTTGCGGCCACTTCTTGGAAGGTTGGCTACCGTACCATGAGCCTTAAACTTCTTTATAACATTTCACACAGTGGATACAGGAACATGAAGGTCTCTGGAGATGGACTTGTAGCCTTGAGATTGTCTATGCTTTGCTACAATCTTTTCTTTGACTTCCTCAGACAATTCTCTGCTTTTCTTTCTTTTGTCCATGCTCAGTACGGTTATGCAGTGACTCACAACAGTAGAATGAGGGGGTTGCTCCTTTAAAACTGGCTGGATGAGTGATTACTAGATTGCTGACACCTGTAAACTCACCACAGGTGAGTTCAAGGTGAATGACCTGCTTGAAATTTATTTACTCTTTGTAAATCAAAAAGGGTGTCAAAACTTTTGTCACAGCAATTTCTGTGTAATCTATTATTTAAAATTTAATATTAAATTCTGATTAAAAAACAAAGTTCCTGTACTATTAATAGTTTAATAAAGAATACTTTCGTCAATTTCAACTTATTTTGCAGACATTTGGAGTTGTTGGGTCTTTATGTGCAAGGGTGCCAAAACTTTCAGCCATAACAGTATATGAGATACTAAGAAACAGGTCATAGTGACCTGATGCAATTTTCAACCAACAACTGCACAATAAAATAACTGCAGATCTTTGAATCCAAAGGAAGATCAAACAACATAACTAAACTGAAAAAAGTTTTGAAAAAATAATTGGTCTATTACCGTGAGCTTAACTGATGCCTCAAATCATCCCTGCCATAAGACTGTTGGGAATATGGACCCTCCTGCAAAAGAAAAGAAAATACAAAGAGAAATAATGTGCGTCATCCCATCACCGTTCAACATGACCCGACTTGTTAAAAAACAAAACCAAACAGGGCCAGATCATATTTATAAATGATAAATGAAGCATGTGGGGATGTCTTACGAGTCGCTGAGGTGAGGAATTTCGGCGGAAACTGCTGTAGTTGGGCTTGTCATCAAAGTATCGGCGATCATTGGGCGGATAACCGTCTTCAACAGGATATCCTCTTGGATCCTGGTAACTCCGAGGGCCCCCGTACCATTGGTCGTCATTAAATCCTCTCTCAAATTCCAGATCCGGACGTGGCACAGAGCTCCTCTTTTCAACAATATTGACAACACGATGAACTGTCACCTGAAATTTCAGTTCAATGGCCTTAGCAAAACCCTGAGTAAGGAACACTTCCAATTAAATGTTCAAAGTACCAGTGTGATGACAATCACACGCAACAGTCAGTGCATTTACATGGACAGCGAAGGTCCAATATTATCCCAATTTAGACAATACGCTGAATATGAAAACATTCATTTCAACAATACTAACATTCAAACTAAACAATAATCCTACTAAATCCTAATCCCAATACTCAACTCAATTCTTAACAAGTTAAGACTTTAAATGCAATATAACATCTTGCGGAGGTCTTTGTGGCATTTTAGAAAAAAATATATTTCACACCTTAGTAGTTGTGAAACATCTGAGGTCAACCATGAGTGCAAAACAAAAAAAATATGATGAAAATAAAAGAATAAGACTGCAGATGTAATTGGAAACGAGAAGGTGAAAAGAGTTGTATCCATGGAAGAGGAGCTCCACTATTCAGGAGGGACTCGGAGAAGAGTCCCTGTTCCTCCATACGGAGAGGGACCAGCTGGGGTGGTACCATAGTTATTCAAAGCTACTCACAACTTTTAGTTTACCAGCATTCTGATACCGGTGTTGGCTCTCACCTTTCTTGAATCCAGATGTGCAAAATGGTCTTCATACGCATCTCTGATTGATCTTGAACCACGCTGAAATGCCACTGCAAAAGCAAAACAGAGAAACAGGATCATCTAATTTGCTCAGAGGTCAATAAACTGACAACTTTTGAGCATGTATAAAATCTCCAAAATAAAAAAAATAAAAAAAATACTGTCAACACATTTGACAAGAGATGAAAAAGTTCATAGTTCATAGTAGTAGAAAGTTAGTAGAAACATTAAGTGGAGAACATTAAGGTAAATTCTATGAGAAGTTAAAATAAAGGCCAGGTTCATTTTAAACATTGCTGTGATGCATAAACCGTGTGACTGCCTCCCTCGGGCAGCAGTGGAGTATGTTTCACCTCTCTGAGTGAGCAGCTTAAGCAGAAAAAAAAAATAGCCATTTAAACATCTAAACCAGTGATTCCGAAAATGTGGGCCGTGGGCCGTCTTGGTACTGCAGGTGGGCCGTGAGAGGTCATTAAAATTAAAAAAATATGTTTTAAATCCCCGATTTAAAAAAATTACTGCAAAATATTTATTACATGATTTAAAAAATATTTAGAAATAATAAAACAAACCAAATAAGTGTTATTCTACTGTCAACTTAACTTAATATACAAGTGTCACCGTATTTGTTGGACCTTACATTAATATTGGAATGAAGCTTTAAGTCTTGTATGTTGATCACAGTTGTGATTAAAGGTTTGGGTGGGCCGCGGAGATTTTTCACATTTCAAATTGGGCCTTGGTATTCTGAAGTTTGGGAATGGCTGATCTAAACTAATGAAATGATGCCTCAGCTCAAAGCATCAGGCTTCCTCTCCAACTCACCGCAGCCTGAAGAGCTGAAGATTGGAGTAATCATCTTTAAAAGCTTAAACTGTGGCACTAATATTTGTTCAAGCTTCCTCTAACTCTGGTGCAGAGCTGCTGCCAGAGTGCAGGGCCACTTGACCACTGGCAGCGAGTAGCTCCCTGAAGATGTCTCCAGCTGTGGTACTGTCAGTTCTCAAAGGCATGAATTTGGGACAAGCATCATTTCTAGTAGCCCCCCCACCCCACCCCAACATGGTCCAGACCTGTTACCCTTTGAAACGTTTGCTGCGGGGGCATGGGGGGCAAAGAAAATGAGAAAAAGGCCTTGAATTGTTATGCAAAATCGAAATGCTCTTCCAAGCGGAATGGGAGTCATTTAATTTTGCGAACTACAAAATCAAAGCATTCCTGGTTCCCATAAGTTTACATTATTACCAAAGGGACATATCGTGTAACACATTGGCAACTATCTCTCTATTCCAGAGTTTTGCATTCATGCTTAAAAAATAAACAATGTATTATTGCCTTGTTTTCAATTAAATATGGCGTTTTAGACATTTGCATTGTATTTGCATTTCAGTCAGCAAAGGAACTTGATTTAGAAACTGGTTTAATAGCTGAGATCTCCGAAAGAAAAAAAAAACATGCAGAAGACCATTGTTTTCAACTTACTGCTGCAGGGCTGGTTGTGGTTCCTTGTTTTTGTTCACAGTAACTCAGTCAAGAATGATGAACCTATAAGGAAAGGGAAAAGGGTTAAACATTGCTCTCATATCAGTCCAACATGACTAACCAAACATACACATTCAGATACATCACCACAATTTTCCTATCATTAACAATCACTGTCTCGTGCGGTGCATTTATCCGTGCAGTGTATTCAAATATTTCAAATGGGGTTTTTACTTTTTTTTTTTTCGCCAACAGGATCCAAACTGTACTCTACTGGCGTTTAGTAAAAGTCTATTGTTGTCATAAAGTGTAGCTTCACGGTGCAGTGAAGCTTTGCTTCCCTTTTCTGTTGAAATCAAGACCAGAGCAGGTCTGCAGCCTCTGAGCTGAGACAAGCTGCATCCAAGCATCCGAGGAAGGACGAGGAATGTAAACAGTCAGCTCTGGTTAACTATGCGAAGCTTCTGTTGCCTTTATGAGAAAGTCTTGGTGGTGTTTAACAGAACCTGTAGAAGAATAACCGAGAAAAATGGACGAGCATTGTTGTTGTTGTTAGCAGAGCACACGACGAAAAACTCACCAAATGACGATTTCAATGCCTCTTTCCTCAGAATGGGGGTTACATATTCATCCTAACGAGTGACATGGATACGTAAAGGCAATACTGCTTTTGATTAATATTTCCCTTAGCGTAGAAAGGGAAATAAAAAGTAAACAGTGCAGATACAGCAGCAAATACTTCTCATGCTGCGGTCGCTCTTCTTCCCCTTCTTCTTCTTCGTGTTTTTTATTTAACGCAGTCTGCATCGCGAGAGAAGCACTACTGCCCTCTTCTGGAGCTGCCTCATTACTACAGTGTCCAGTCAGTCCATATTCTTTTCCTTTTAGCTGTTCTCTTCAGGGGTCGCCACAGTAAATTGTCTGTCTAGTGTCTCCACCTAACCCTATCTTCCGTACATGTCCAAACCATCTCAGCCTAGTTTGTCTGACTTTCTCTCCAAAACATCTAACATGTGCTGCCCCTCTGAGGTACTCATTCCTGATCCTATCCATCCTCATCACTCCCAAAGAGAACCTCAACATTTTAACCACCGCTACCTCCAACTTTGCCTCCGGTCTTTTCCTCAGTGTGACAGCCAGCCATACTAAATTGTGGGTCTCGCCACCACCTTTTCTTTCATTCTTGCTGATCCTCTTTTATCGCACATTACACCTGACACTTTTCTTCACCCATTCCTACCTGCTTGCAAATGCTTTTTATGTCTTTTCCACATTCTCCGTTGCTCTGGACTGTTGACCCTATAAGTACTTAAACCCTCCACCCTCTTTATTTCTGCTTCCTGTAACCTCACTGTTCCACTTGGGTCCCACTCAATCACACACATATATCCTGTCTTGCTGCAGCTAACCTTCATTCCTCTCCTTTCCAGAACATACTTCCACCTCTCCAGAGGTCGACAGGCAGATCGGTGCTGGTACAAACTCTGTACCGGTCTGTTGTGGTGAAGAGACCCAAAAGGCAAAACTCTCTATTTACCAATTGGTCTTTGTTCCTATGCTCCTCCACGGTCATGAACTGTGGCTAGTAACTGAAAGAATGAGAATGCAGATACAAGCAGCTGAAATGAGTTTCCTCAACATGGTGAGTGGACTAACCCTTAGAGATGTAAGGTTCATCCATCCAGGAGAGAGTCAGAGTAGAGATGCTGCTCCTTCACATTGACAGGAGCTAGTTGAGGTGACTGGGACATCTGGTTAGGATGGGGAGGTGTTTCAGGCATGTCCAACCAGGAGAAGGCCACGAGGCAGACCCAGGACACGCTGGAGAGACTACATCTCTGGCTGGCCTGGAAACACCTTGGTGGTCTACGAGAAGAGCTGGAGGAGGTGGCTGGAGAGAAGGAGGTCTGGGCCCTTCTGCTTAAGCTGCTGCCGCTGCCATCCGAATTCTGCCTTCCACCTCTCTAGATTTTCCTCCATCTTCTCCCTGCTTTCACGACAGATCACAATGTCATCTTTGAACATCCTAGTCCATGGAGATTCTCGTCTATCCTCATCAGCCTGTTACTTCACTACTCAGTGAAGTAAAATTATACCTGTCAGTGTTCTATTTTATCTTATACATTACATGCATAACTATTACAAAAACAAAGGAAAAAAAACGTCTCTCCCGATATTTTGGGCTAACATCGACTCGGCCATGTTAGCATGGCATGTATCACCAACAGTAGACTGCACAGAGTATTTCATTCTAAGTGCGCCCCCTTGTGACTGACTGCAGTAGCTACAGGTTATAAGTCCCGCAAAAAAGTTACACTAAAACCTCAAGATACTCATAAAATATAGTTTTATAGTTACTTTGGGTGGTTATTATCACTTTAATCTATGTCCAAGAGTCAATTTCTCCAGAAAGATCGCTCTTTATTCGTTATTTGACACTACGAACAGACTTTGACCTCCTCAAGCTTTTATTTTGGTACTTCCGGTTATCAGCAGCTTGAATTTGCATGTTAGCTAAATATTTAGTTTCATTCAGAACATTTTGATTTAGATTTAACATTTAGATTTAGGTTAAATATTTAGATTCAACATTTAGATGTAACATTTAGATTTAGATTTAACATTTAGATTTAACTTTTAGATTTAGATTTAACATTTAGATTAAATATTTAGGTTACTCATTGAAATTTAGATTTAACATTTAGGCATAACATTTAGATTTAACTTTTATATTTAGATTTAACTTTTAGATTAAACATTTATATTTAGATTTAAATATTGACTAAATTTTAAAAGTTAACAAATATTGTGTTAAATGTGCTAAAAAAGTGACTTTCAAAAATCCACACCACTTTTTAAAACATGATTTGAAGCTAAATGTGACAAAATGTTGCTGTTATTTTTAGCATGACCAACTTTACAAACAGCGCCCCATAGCCTGTCCATCACTACAGCAAACAGAAAGGGGCTCAAAGCTGCTCCTTGATGCAGTCCCACCTCCACCTGTAACTTCTCCGTCCCACCTACAGCACACCTCACCATTCTCTTACAGCTCTCTTACATGTCCTGCACCACTCTAACATATAGAGCAAATATTGCATCTGTAAGGTGTCCAGTCAGTCTGATAAAGTTTATTTCCTTCTCACATAAATAACCAACTGAGGAATTTTTCCAAACACAATTGTGGGACTATTATTTTTTCCATTAACTTGTTGGAGGAACAATAATTATCATTTTGTTATATATTTATTATTACATTATATATATTTTTTTAATTTTTGTATTACTATCGGCAGGGGCGCCGCTAGGGATTTTGGGCCCCATGAAAAGAATCTTTACCGGGCCCCCCAACACAGAGGCGAAATTTGTTGATGCTATTTTTGATCATCATTAGGGGCCTCTCTGGGCCCCCCTCAATCATGGGCCCCTATAATCCATATCCTTTACCCCCCCCCCCCCCCCCCCCCTTTTCGGCGCCCCAGACTATCGGTCTCTTCCAACATCCCCACTTTCCAGTGAAGCAGTGCAGGAAGTGAGTAAAATTAAAATTCCTCGACTGACCACTAGGGGCTGGCTCTAAAACGGAGCAAGCCCCGCCCCCCATTAACTCCCACATTAAAAAAACAACTTTGCAGCAGAAATAAACATACTTTCAGCCTGGTAAAAAAAAAAAAAAAAAAAAAATGGATTAGACATCTATAGGTATATTTTACATCCATGACAACTATAGAAGGGTTGCATTTTTTTGTACCACATCTGATACACATTATATACAGTAAGAAAATCGATGACATAGCCAATGCCCAGCTGGGACCATTTCACCTGCTTCGAGCATAGTATTTATATATACATATGTGTGTGTGATCAAATCAAACTGAGTTAAAAAAAAAAAAATCTATTCAGTTTCCAACTTGTGAGAGCATTTGTGCCAAGTTGCTTTTCCGTTTATTACTTCAGCATTCTGAATGTTTTAGTCATTCTTGTGGCATTAATGTGAAGTTCTACAGTAATCACGGTGGCTAAATTGATCTCAGAAATTATTAAATCAGTTAACCAGTTTCTCTTAAGTATTTGTCGGGGTAAAATATTTTATATAGTCCTAGTAATAATTTTACTTCCTTGTTAGGGCCTGCCTCTTTGCGCCTAACAACGCTGTGAATTCTACAAAGAGCCCCTCATCAATGCTTCTGTCACGTTTTGTGATTACATTAACAGTGATTGGCTCCGGCCATGTCACGTGACCACCATTCGACCGGAGTTTCTACGACAGCTGAGAAGCTGGTCAATGCGTTTTTGTTTTTTTCTTTTTACTTGTAAAGAAAAATTTCAGCTAATTTGAGGGCATTTCTTTCGTAAAATGGGAGATAAAAAGAGTCCCACAAGGTAAAACTTTCGCTGGTATGTTCTATCGAAATATTGAACGGTCCACTTGTGAACAGAAAGCCCCGTGAATGGATGAAACTGTCAGTGAAGCGTTCATGGCGGCAGGCTGCTGGTGTAATATGGGGAAACTGACGGGCTCCCTGCGCTTCACTGACGGCTTTTTGAGTAGAAAGCGATTTCCCAGTTGTCATTTTCATTCCGACCGCGACTGTACATCGAACAGGTAGTTCTTAAAAATGTAATTTTAATTGTCAAGTTGCAGCTATCCGTCTGTTTTTGTTGTCGTTTGAAGGCCAAAGCGGCAATCTAAGCCCTTCTCCGACGATCGGTACTGGGACTGCAGCGTGTGCACGTTCAGGAACGGCGCCGAGGCGTTTAAGTGCATGATGTGTGATGTCAGAAAGGGGACGTCAACTCGGTAAGTGGAACTTAACCTCTTTTTAAAACGGGAGATACGTACAGTGAATGGCGTTATCAGTCTGAAAGCGCTGGCAGGCGGTCTTTTTCCTGTTAAGGTACTCGTGCATTCACAGTTTTCACGGAACTATTAACACGAGGTTCGCAGTGATTCTGTAAAACACGGGAGGTCCACGAAAGCAGCTGAAAACATCACTTTTTCAACATAAAGCTCTAATCACAAAAAAAGTTGGGATGCTTTCACAGAATGCTATTATTTACAAATCTAGTAAGCCTCGTGTTTTATTAACAGCAGAGCATAGAAAACACATAAACATGAGACATTTTTACATTTTATGGAAAAAATTATTAGTTAGTTTTGAATTTCAGGGCAACAGCGGCACATCTTTAAAAAAAAAAGTTGGGACATGTGCGACAAAAGGGTGGAAAAGCAAGTGATACTAAAAAAATAAATTCCAATGCATTTTGCATGAAAGAAGACTAGGGCTGATATCTTTAAAATGTTTCAATACCAATACCAATGTAATAAAGGAAACTACATTATCTGGGAGAAATGAGTACAAAAGTTAAATGACACTTATTTGTTATATATTACAGCTATGGTACTACAGTGATCCCTTATTTTTCGCGGTTAATGGGGACCGGTGTCCCCCAGCAAAAATCAAAATCCGTGAACTGGAGCCGGAGCCCCCCGAGCCTCAATAATGTGTTTAAAATACATTTAAAACCCCCAAAAAAGTAGCGAGGCACTGCAGCGAAACAAGACAAAGGCTCAACTGTGGTCTTTCTGTTACCTTCACAGCCTCTGGTCTGGTCTCTGGTCTGATCTAACCCGTAGTAAACAAATTGGTATTGTGCTGTTTTTGGCTCGTTATTAGCAGCTAACACGCTAACAACAACAAAACAAAAAGTCTGTTTTTCTCTGCATGGAACGAGCACTTTATTCTGGCACTGCAGGAACTTGTAACATCACACAGGTTGTATTGTTGGGCTCCTGTCGGTTAACAGAGAATGTAAATCTATACACGCTGGGCTGCTGTTTAAGCTCACTCATCTTTTCATCTAACCCCGTTTTCTTCTGCCGTCCCACGACACACACACTACATTACCCATAAGGCAACATTCTTAAAGGGGCCGGGCTGGCTCGCAACATTTCTTCACTGTGAGAGAACGCGCACAACATCCCGTGATGTTTCTGCGATTTCTTTTTTTCTTTTTTAAAATTATATTATATACTTCTGAAAAATCCGCGAATAACTTAAACCGCGGAACTTCAACTGCGAATTGGGATCACTGTATTTGTTTTAGATGGGGCTACCCGATTTCTGTAGAATATAATGTGTCAGGGGCAGAACTCACTTTTCTGTGGCTTTGCAGACCTGCATCTTCCTGCGTTGTGGCTTCCTCCAGTTAGTCCAGACCAAGTAGACAGGACCGCCACTCATTTGACATGTAGAATATAGATATGATGCAAGGACAATGATTGGTTAGATCTTTTTCTGAGGCATTTTTTGTTAAATTATCTGAAGTTCTCAGAACACACCATTAAACGATTTAAATGCTCTCACTTTAAAACAAAAAAATACTAACATTAGCTGCTTGCATACTGGCATTTCTTTGTGGAATATTTCTACCTTTTCCTGGTCTGGGTTTGTGTATGCAACAGCCAGTTTCCAGAAAGGCAAAAATTCAGATAACTCCTTTTTTATTTTATTTTATTTTTCAACCTTACCGGGTGGAGATAAAGGGGTGGAAAAAGAGGAGAGGGTTTTCTTTGTAAGGAACATGCCCCCGTTCTGTAACTGAGTGCGATGTCGGAGAATTTCTAGTGACTTCCTGGTTACGTGTTACCTGCCCGACACCGTGACGGGGACGTGGAAGAAAGCAGAGCACACACATTTAGTGTTTTTTTTTTTCTTCACTCACTTTAAATGATTAATGGTTGAATTGAGGAGACCCAGAATTAAAAGAACTCCTGTGTCTTCAAACGGAAGATGAAATCAATTGCTACATCACAGTTTTAGAACGACTGAAACAGTTGAATGAACGCCGATATGACCACACATTCATTCAGGTCAGATTATGAGCTAATTAAAATGGTCTTTTGGGGACCAGGATATACTGAATGATCAGGTTTGTCCTTCAGCAGCTCTTTTTCTTCCCTGATGACATGAATACGTTTCAGGATGACAATGCACAGATTCTTCAAGATGTCATTGTGAATGAATGAGAGCATGAGTCATCATTTTCACATATGACTTGACCACCACAGAGGCCAGACCTTAACCCCATTAAAGATCACTGGCGTGCGCAGGAAAACACTTTTACGCAGCAGAAATAGATGTAATATGACATTGTGCAAGCTTTTTGAAGGAGTGCCATAAGATAAAGGTGGTCCACCAGATTGTTCTTTTTTTCTTTTAGTTTTTGCGTTATATGACAGAGAGAAAAACTTCAGCTCCAGTTTAAACCAGTTAAAATCAGGGTTTTCTCTTGTTCATTTGTTTCAGATCACTGCAATAAAATAATTTGGTGCTGCAGCTAATCAGTGGAAGTAAATCCAAGTAGAAAAATCGAACCTAATTTGATAGAGCAAACTGTAGAAGTCCTCTGTAAAGCTGATCATAAATGAACCCACCGTCACTGGGCCTGTCTGCTCTTTAACGTGGCTGCAGTTGTTCGGACCTGTGCCGAGTCAGATAGTCAGATTGCAGTCACAGAAGGGTATTTCAGACAACATGTTAACATGTTCTGCTGTTGTCTAATTAAATAAGAAGTGTGCGTTGGGGCGGTCTGGGATGGCCTTTTAAGATCTTAAATTGTTAAAATTACCAGAAAGTGCTGCAGAACTATTCTTAGCTTTGTGTTTCCCATATTGAAATAAAAAAGATTTTATTAATCCCAGAAGGGAAATTCAACATTGTAGTAAGGTTTTTCTTTCCAACAATAAATGACAGCAATAATAATCAACAGCAATAATTTATTATTATTTATAGCAATATTTGCGTGGTCATACTCAGAGATGCGTGACAGCTGTCTTAATTGCATGATAAAAAAGTACAGTTAGGTGAAGGTTTATCATTAGGTGGTTCACTGTTATCACAGTCCAGCCATAAATCGTTGCTTCCTAAAGGTCATAGTGTTTAACTTGACTTATAGGTTGATCATTCAGGACTTTTCCTTGCATGTCCTCTATAATTTTGTAGGAATTTTGCTTCCTTTTGGAAAAAAATTAAAGTAAAGAAAAGACTTTTGCACTTCCTAAACTCTGAAACAAGGAACTTGGACTCGTGCTCTGAACATGTCACTCTGCTCTTAAACTGAATTGCTTTTTGCTAATCATCTTATCAGCAGATTTCATTTCTACAAGCATTAAAAGAGCCCATATACGCTGATTTACATGTTTGTAATTATGTGTTTTGTGTCTACTCCAAAAGGTTTACATTCTGAAATGCTTTTCTCAGTGCATTCCTCTAGCGCCTCTGTCTGTTAAAACGCAGTGTTTCAACTTCTATTTAAGATCCTCTTATTGCTGCAGTCTGCTCTGAGTTGTCAAAAATGAGGTGTGAAAAAGCATCTGATTGCTTAAGTGTCTTTGAATTGTTTTGGCTCTGTGCAGTGCCAGTTTATTTGGTGCGTGATATTCTTGAAGCAGTGCATGATGGCAAGAAAGTCTTGTCCAACTTTCACTGGAGCTACAGCAGGCCAACATTTCACGTGACATTAAAACCTCCAGAGGGAAAGTAGCTGAAGCCAGGGCAAGTCAGGATATGCAGTTACTGTCCTCCAGCTGGGACCAGCTCTGTGATGACACGCCTCTAACCGATTGGCTCAGGGCATCGTTGACGCACGTGGCATATGATCCGGTTTTATTCTCAGAACTTCAGATCCAACGTAGCATGTGATTGTCTATCCCAGAGGGCATGTCATTGATTTAATCTGCTCTTTTTGGATATTCTAAAAAGATGAGCATCAGATACTACAGAGCGGCAGAAAAGCTATAAGAACTTTATTAAAAGTGACTTTGTTACCACCAAGAAAGAATAACTTTCAGGAAAGTCAGTAGTTCTTTGATGAAATGGACTGATATTGTAACAGTAATGTAAAAGTGTTGAGTTGATATTTCTGTGAGATCACTGTAGTGAGCTCACTAAAGTTGGTCAACTGTATTGGTCCTGACTACAGTCTCTCTTTTATACTCTGCATCTTGCATCACAGGCAGTTCTTCTGGACCAACAAGTCAGTTGGTTATGAGCGCATCTTTTGTTTCAGACAAGCCAAACTGGGACAGGCATGCTAGTTCAGGCATGAATAATGTCAGCTTTTACATGGTGATGTGGACAGAAATGGGATCTTGTGCAGTTTTCAGAGGGAAAAGCCTGATATGCTCTCTTGGTGTAATAGTTGAACAACATCCAAACTGACAAAAAGGGTTAGGGTTAGGGTTAGGGTTAAAGTAAAAATGTTAAAGTTGGTGGACAGGGACTGAATCTAAGTCTTAATGTAGTTTTTTATTTTTTGCAAAAATAAACACTACATATTAAAGGGACAGGTGAATCATAGAGGTGCTAGAACAGGTGAATACAACAATCACAGTTTGTCCAAGTTGACCTGATGTGGGACTCGACAGAATTATGTACTAACGACGGTTTATGTTGATGTGAAAGTACCGGGATGCAAGTTAGTTGCTGCTGAAGTTAACTAGACTCTTTTGAAACTGTTGGTTTCTTGGACTGTTGGTGGATAAAGGATGTTAGAGGAACATTTTGTAGTCCATAATTAATATGGGGCGGCAAGAAATTTAGAACCAGTTCTGTTTTCGGGGGAGGCAAGCTTGACTTTTGATTCTCCAGCGTTTCAGGGAAGAAGGAGCTTAAAGCAGAACAAAAGACTTATGTTCATGTTGAAATAATGGTTTCATTGTCATTTAAAGGAGTGTTTGCTTACATTTCTGAAGCGTTGTCTTGCTGCAGTGGTCATCCATGCCCACTATCGGCAGAAAACCAGACAAAGTAACTTCCTGCTCCATCCTGGCCAGACAACTGCGCATCACTTAATGTACTTTGTCATACATTGAGAATGATGAAACGAACTTGCAGACGTCACAGCTGGGACAACTAAGATGCTCAAGGGAATAATAGCGTTAGAAATTGAGAGTGACCGAGGCTGAGACCAAACAAAAGTGCATTTAAGACGTTTTAAAAGCAACTTTACCTCCACTGCCTGTAGGGAGACCTGGGCCCCGATCGTACACTTCCCCTTACCCATTAACGCTAGCCGCTACCCGCAAATTGCGGGTATAGGAAACCTACGCTAACCGCTAATACAATTTTCCGCTCGCTAAAGCTGGTACCCATTATGCCGACTCTCTTACTCACTTTGTAGGTGTGGCAATGGGCGTGTCTTTTCCATTTCCGTAAACTTGATATGTTGCTTCACATGCAATTTAACTTGTAATCAAAGGACCTGTATATCAAATGGACCTGATCCAGCATAACAATTTTTATTTTTTAATTTGTCTTTTAATCCAATAACCTTTTGCAGACATCACAGTGGACTTGAATAGATATGAAAACTGGTACTCTCTTCACAGAATAAATTTTAAATTAAAGCTTGACCTCAAGAACTGGAGTGAAATCAAGTTATGCGACACCTCAAGATATACATCCACATTAGCAATGTCTCAGATTCAGGGGCTGCGTTCTTCGAAGGACTCGGTCTGTTAAAGGCATGTCCCCTGAAAATCAGAAGCCAACTATTGATAAAATTGACAGATAACCCACCAAGGCAGCATACTCGGCCCGAGAAAACAAGGTAGACCACATTGAGAGGAGTATTTGAAATGGTACAGCCTGCCCTGTGTCATGGTGCTGTTGACGCAGTCAGCTTTCAGGTTCATCTGCTGCCCCTCAGTTGGGACGTAGCTGTTCAATCATGTCAGCTGTTTGGTAACTGGATGGAGTGTGTCTACAGTTTCAGTGACATGGATGTAACTGCAAGGCTAATATTTATTTATCTTTTCTTTTTTTTTCTCCCCACAGAAAGCCACGGCCTGTTTCTCAGCTAGTCGCACAGCAAGTTAATCAGCAGTTTGCATCACCAACACATCCCAAAAAAGAGAAGAAAGAAAAATCAGAGAAAGACAAAAGTGACAAAGAGCCAACACTGAAAAAGAAAAGCCACAAAAAGATGAGGTAATGATTTTTATTCTTGTTTATTCTTACTTCTGTAATGTTTAATATCCTCTGAGTAGTATTTACAACCCGGTTTGTGTTTCTCTCCTCACCAGACCCAGGTTAAAAAATGTAGACCGGAGCAGTGCTCAGCATCTGGAGGTCACAGTTGGAGACTTGACTGTAATTATCACAGACTTTAAAGAGAAAGCCAAACCCACATCCACGTCAGCAGGCGCTGCTGCGGCGGAGCAGCACAGTCAGAGCGGCTCGAGCTCCGATAACACTGAACGAGGGGTCTCCAGGAGCTCGTCGCCCCGCGGGGAAGGCTCGCCGGTTAATGGAGAGACTCACTGATCCTCACACTCCAGTCAGCACAGCACACTCTTCTGCACTCTCAGCCTCCGCCGGAGATTAAACTTCAAGATGCACATTTTTTATTAATATTTCAAATGGCAATATAATAGCTTTTACTTCTATTCGGGGTAGCATTTTCCACTGCCTTCCCGTCTTCAAGAATTAAGGAGTCGAGATGCACTTTTTGTTGTGCTAAATTCAAAGAACTGTTGCAGCAAACTCTATCAGGATGAACTGAAGGTGGAGCGATAGCATTAAACCGGTGGGACTGACCACACGCAGAGGCAACTTGCTCTCGAACACGTTTTTAAAGCATTATGTCATGTTCCAGTCGTCGTTGGTACACAGAAACGCATTATGGAAGAAATGTCGAGATGTCGTCTCAGAATTGTAGTTTATTTTTTACATTTTGTTATTTGCACTTAATGGCATCCTTTGTTTACGAAAACTGTTTGAGCATTATTTCTGTTTTGTCATTATAACACTGTCGGTTACTGGACTTTTTCCCTCCTTGATTTTGTGCCACTGGATGCATTAACTTACCGTCTAACATTTGAGTACAAATATTGAACAGTTTTACTAAACAAGCTTTGCCTTCTCCTGGTAGAGTTAAGCATGATTAGATCTATAGAATGGTTTATATTGATAAATTGTACTGAATAAAATAAACTGTAGAGACTTGGATATTTTTTTTTATATATGCACATTTTAAAATCACATTTATTTCTCTGCTCTGTATAAATACTCCCTTTAAGTGTACGCTCCATTTTACATAATTACTTGACTTGACAAAAGGTACTGAATAGTTCCTCTGAACTCGGGTCAATGAGATCATGCTGTCAGAAATAACTTTCTATATAATGACTGGCAGTGTGTTGCCATCATCTTCTGTGCCAAAAGAGAAATAAATGTGGGTAAATAAAAAGGGTTTTGGAAACCCTGTCAGAATTTTGTCATTCTAAAAAAGAAAAAAAGAAGAAAAACAACAACTAGTCTTTAGAATGAATAAAATTAAGACAATATTTTATTTAAGATTATATTTAAATTGGTTTAGCAACCTTCGCTAAATGTTTAGCTTGTTTTTGATGCCACATATTACAGGATGTACAGCGTGTACAGAGTAGTAAACGGTGTGTACCGTATCCTGACCTGGTGGTTGCCGTCAGTATGTTGTATCCCATCATAAACGTGTTACAGACCAACTGAAAACTGATCATGTGACTGCTATGACAGGTTTCTGTTATAGTTGCATCATGGAATTTATTTTTTGTGTGAGGTAGCCTGTCAGATGCACCCTGGGAAATTTTGCAGAAGTTGCAAACGATGTGCTTTTTGCATACTTGTGGGACTGTCCTTTTCATCATGAGGCGTTTTTAAACTGTGATGTTTGCTTCCAGAATTTTAATTGTGTTTAGCTGAATCCATACTTTCCTGAAGAAATTAAATATCCCCCCTGTGACTGCAGCATGAGCCCAAAGCATGATCAAGCCACTTCCATGCTTAATTTTCAGATATTATTTTCATGCAGTTTCACACTTTTAATCTGACTTTCTTTAACTTTAGGAATTGACAGTAAATAAAGATTAGTTGAAATCAATTGAAGTATAATGGATTACAGTTAAGTGGATTATGTTTAGACTTTTAAATTGGACTGAATTTAGTCTGTTTATGGGTAAAGTCTCTTGAGATGACCTTTGTTGTGAATGGACACAATACAAATAACTCTAAATGTATTTATAGACATTTATTTGACCAGGGAGAAAAATCTAAAGAGTCCCCTGGAAGGCAGCAGCGAAGAGCAGCAGTAATTACAAAACACAGACGACAACAACAACAACACAGCAAAACATCAACACAATCATTAAAGAGTGCCAACACTGAGGTCTAAAATTACGACTTATTTTAGACATTAAAAGTTTTCAAGAGTCATAATAAACATGGGAAGCAATGATCTATCATAGCATCTGCAGCCAGATATAGATGCATTTAAAATATTTCAAATGTGCTTAAATTCATGTATTGAGGCCAGATTCTTGAGGTTCATATGGGTTTGGGGCTGATTACCCCCTCAATCTCAGTTTGAACTTTGGAGACCATCAAAAGTAATCAGGTCTTGTGCGCAACAACAATAAGTAAAGAACATAGATAATAGAATGCATTCCAGTGCCTAAATAAACTGAAGTGAATTGAACTGTATTAAGTACTGTTGAGCTAATTCTTATTGAAAGTATGTTGTACTAAAACAGGTGCCCTTCCTAGTTTTCTCAAAGGGTTTATGTCGTTCTCCAGACCTTAAATCGAGCTTCACTTTTTTCATTAACTCCTCTGTCTTTACTACAGTGCTGTGGAAGTATTTCCTCCTTTACAGATTTCTTCTGTTTTTGGCTTTTAGTCACACTTACCTGTTTGAGATCAAACTAATTTCAACACCAGACAAAGATGTCCTGAGTAAATACAAAATGCAGTTTTCAAATGATGATTTCAGTTTTTAAGGGGTAAAAGCTATCCAAACCAACCTGGCCCTATACTGTATGTAGAAGTAATAGCCCCCTAAACCCAATAACTGGTTGTGTCATTCTTGGTAGCAACAACTGTAATCAAGTGATTGCGATATTTCACAATGAGTCTTTCACATTGCTGTCGAGGAATCTTGGCTCACTCTTTTGCAGAATTGTTTTAATTCCAGTAAATCATAATGGCCTGTTTAAGGTCAACTGAATTTCAGTCAAGACTTTGACAAGGCCATGCCAAATTTCTGATTTTTTTATTTATTTATTTTTGTTTTGAGTCATTCAGAGGTGGACTTGCTGGTATGCGATGGATCAAGTGCGCTTGAGGTTAAGGTCACAAATCGATGGTCAGACATTCCCCTTTAGGATTTTCTGCTAGACGGCAGAGTTCATGGCTCCAAACGACAAGTCGTCCAAGTCCTGAAGCAGCAAAGCAGCTCCAGACCATCATACTGCTACTACGTTTGACTATTGGTGTGACGTTTTTTTTCTGAAATAATGTGTTAATTTTACATCAGGCTTGATGGGACGCAGACCTTCGAAAGAGTTCCACGTTTGTCTTCTCAGTCCACAGAATATTTTTCCTAAGGTCTTGGGGATCATCGAGATGTCTTTTGGGAAATGTGAGAAGGCTCTTTGTGCTCAGTGGTTTTCACCTGAGATCTCTTCCTTATTATTGAATCATGAATGCTGACCTTAACTGGGGGACGTGAGGCCTGCAGTGCTTTAGATATCGAGGGTTCTTTTGTGACCTCTTGGATATGTTGTCGGTGGGATGCTTCACCACTGTTCCATGTTCTCACCATAATGATTCACTGTGGTTCACTGGAGTCCCAAAGCTTCAGAAATGGCTTTGCAACCGTTCCCAGTGATAGACGTCAATCAATTTGTTTCCCATCTGTTTCTTTAGATCAAGGCCTGATGTGTCCTTTCGACCACTTCATGTCGTCAGACAGGTTCTATTCAAGGGATTTCTTTATTCTACACGTCTGGCAGTAGTCAGGCCCAAATGCGGCCAGTGGAACTGAACTGGAAAGTTGGATAGTTTTTTTTCCCTTAATAAATTATATCATAATTTAAAAATGACTTTTTGTATAACCTCAATTCTAAAAATGTTGGGATGCTGCGTGAAATGTAAATAAAAACAATGCAATCATATCCAAATCTCAAATCCATATTTTATTCCCAATAGAACAAATAGAACATTTCAGACATTGAAGCAGACATTTCATCATTTCAGGGAAAATATTTAACTCATTTTGACTTTTTAAATTGTGTTTTCCAGCCTTTTGTTACCCTTGTTTTGCTTTGAGATGTGTTGCTGCCATTAAACAAATGGAGGA
Organism: Hirundichthys speculiger; assembly: GCA_018398805.1. Lineage (NCBI taxonomy): Eukaryota > Metazoa > Chordata > Actinopteri > Beloniformes > Exocoetidae > Hirundichthys > Hirundichthys speculiger. The sequence continues at coordinate 1,040,165 of JAGFBZ010000163.1, forward strand.
GCGGCAAAAACATTACTTCCTTGGCGGAGGCAACAATAAGGTTATTCATAAAACAACTTTTTATTGTACAATTATTATAGACAAACTCACACAGAGATAACATGTATTGTTAAACATTTTAATGATTTTATATTTTTTAGCAAGTATGGTACCATACTTAAGGTACATGTATGTGCCAGATTTCCATGTTATTGAAGATCAAGGTTTATTAACGTTTTATGCAGCATCCCAACTTTTTTTGGAATTGGTGTTTTATTTAGTCAGGTTATCGTTGTCTGATTTTAAAATCTGCTTGCAGATCTGAAACATGCAAATGTAATTTTTAAAAAAAGTGTAATAGAAGAAACCTGTAAGGGGGCAAATACTGTACATCAGATGCTCTGCTTTGTGGGCTTAAGTCAGTTGAAGTTTTCAGAATGCTTACTGCAACTATAGATAGACTCACCAGGTGTTACAAAACTTTTGTAATACTGTACACAAAGACGCGTTTACAGTAGATATCCTGCACTGGCACACAGTCCTGCAGGTGGTTGATCCAACGGAACACGTGTAGTGGGTGGGGCGCAAAACTGTAAACACCAACTGTACTTCTCGGTTTCAAACACTGTAGCACTAGCAGGTAGCAGCTCTCTTGGAAATGAGCTGAGATCAATTAAAAATGATCGAATTTTAGCGCAGAATATCTGAAGCGAAAAATGCGATGCTATCTTCACGCATTTTTTCTCTGCACGGTTCTCACGTTCTTCTCACTGCTGTATCTGTTCAGCCAGTCAGCCTCCACACTGGAGGACGGGGACGAGTGGAACGTGAGACGCTACGGGGTACCCGGCGTGAGCGGTCACGACGCCGGGCACGTACTCAGGAAAACCCCGGGACTGGCAGGCCTCCGAGACCGCGAGGAGGACACACTGGACGGGTAACTTACCCAAGTTTTTTTTTTCTTCTCCCCACATTATGTTTAGTCAAAAAGTGAAGAGAATAGCGCTTGTTTAACTATGAGGTAGCCCCACAGCTGCCAAATGAAAGTTAGTTGACTTGCTTCTTTACCGTTTTTAAACTAGTTTGCCTAGTTATTACGCAATATTGACTTTTACAGTCAAAGCTTAAAACTGCTTGAATGTTAAACACTTTAATTTTGAACCTTTTCTATCCACAGTTGAGAGCGTCGACGTGTGTAAATGTGTACAAATTGCTTAAAATAAAAAAATGAAAATAGCCGCCACCTGTTTGGTTGCTAGGCAACTGTAAGGGTTATTGCTCTCTAATTCTGTGCCTCATTAACGTTATCTTTAGACTGGATTTAGAGGACGGCCACCTGTTAAATCCACTGCACTTAAATTAAAAGAAAAGTCTCTCAAAGTTCTGATGCTAACCCGGTTCCTTTAACGCTGAAGATCCCAAAGATGATGTTTTTATTCTGTCAGGTGTAAGTCACAGTCAGTTTCTAACTGGAACCCATGTTGGAGACAACCTGCTGATGTTTGTGGAGTGAGCTGCTTTTTGGAGCCACCTCTTAGGTATGAACTGCCTCTGTGAACCTGAAAGAATCTCACCAGTGATCATCTTTACATCTTTCTCTGACTTTCTAGATCCACACCAAGATGTTGTAGACAAGCTACATCTTCTGTGCTGATTTTTCACCTTTAAATCTCACTTCTTCCAGCGAGCCATTTTCACGTAATCTGTTAATTACGGCAATATCTTATCAACAGACTTATCTGTCCTCTCACCTAAATTACAGTAAGATAAATGGTATCGCAGCCTCATGAAGTCCTACCTTTCCTCACCCTAATCCCAGTAGTCGTATTTTGTGTTTTAATTAGTATATTTATGCTTCCCTTCCTCTGACATGCATGCAGAGAAATGATTGTGCACTGGCCTGCATAATGATTTCAGGAAAGTGGGACTAGTTCAATTCATTATTTCTGTACTTGAAAGCTGAAAGCAAAAAGCACTTGGAGGCAGCACAAAGTATGAGTTATAGTTGTCGCCTGCACCTCTCTCTAAATCTAATAATTCTTCCACACCTACAGGGCCGAGTGCCAGACTGTTCTTCTTTTCATGGTTTATTTTCCTGCCCTTCCCGGTGTATTCATGTTTGTTGTAAAAAATGAGAGGTTGCTTTCACTGATGTATTTGACTGTGTCTTGGCTCTTAGTGAGAGGTCACCCTCTGTTGCCAAGAGACATAATGAGGAGAGAAGTCACCTGGCTGTGGTGGCCTGCGGCCCCAGGCTAGAGGAGACTCTCACCATGCTGAAGTCGGCCATTCTCTTCAGCAAAAAGCACCTGCACTTCTACATCTTTGCCGAGGATGAGCTACAGGACAGCTTCAGAGAGGCTGTAAGTGTCCAACGGCATGTAGTCGTTTGCTAGTGTTCACCACTAATTTGTTACGACTAATATCAGTGGTTTGTCATCAGGCATGCACAACACTCATTTAACTCAAAACTTGTCATACATGTCATTCGCTACGCTTGTTGACATCCTATTTGCTCAGTTAATTTTTTAAATTTTTTAATGAAGTTCATGTAACTTTTTACAAACAACAAAAACAAATGGTTAAACTGCACATACTTTGATTATTGAGGCCCATTTTTTTCTATTTGCATTTCTTCAAGCTTACATTATGGCCCAGAAACATCCAGAAAAAGTTCACCTTCAGCATCTACCCAATCACATTTCCAGAGGAGAACTCGAAAGAGTGGAAGAAGCTCTTCAAACCTTGTGCCTCTCAGAGGCTCTTCCTGCCGGTAAGCCAAGAGTTATTCTTTCATACAGCATGCAACAATTCCTCCTGTATTATTTAGAAAATGTCCTAATCATAATTGTCTCTGTTTTCCCAGCTGATCCTAAAGGAGGTGGACTCTTTGCTCTACGTAGATACAGATATTCTTTTTTTGAGGCCTGTAGAGGACATCTGGGCCCTGCTTTCTCAGTTTAATTCAAGCCACTTGGCGGCCATGGCTCCAGAACACGAGGAGCCACGGATCGGCTGGTATAACCGATTTGCACGGCACCCTTACCATGGCGAGACTGGCATTAACTCAGGGGTAATGCTCATGAACATGACACGACTCAGGGAAACATTTTTCAAGGTAAAGGTCCTTAACATATACAATATCTACCTTTTAATATACAGCACATGCTTACATATTTAGTTTTTTAAAGCAACATTGATGTGAAATGTGAAATTTAAATGATTTGCAGTGCCACATATAGCACTCATACTTATTGAAATGTCAAGAGATGAATATAGTTTGACAGGAGTGAAAGGATTCAGGTTCGTTTACAGCGTTACCACTTCTGACCAGTTGAGGGCACTCTTGTAATTCCTTTCTTCATGATCCCAGTGAGCCAATGTGGAGGCAGTTTCTTCTGGATTAATGTTGAATGCTTCCCAAATAATTAAGTCACCAGAAAAACAGACTCACGGTTTCTTGATCTAAAATGACACAAATACTTTCTGGTCACTGTATTTTTCTCCCTCCAGAATGACATGACATCTGTTGCACTGCAGTGGGAAGAAATTCTGATGCCTCTTCTGCAGAAGTATAAACTCAATATCACCTGGGGTGACCAGGACCTTCTTAATATCATATTTCATCACAATCCAGGTAGTTGCTACCACATGCACTTCATTATATTTTGCCTGTGATCAGGATGCAAACAAGGCTTTTCCAAATCATTTGACATTTTAAACATTTATTATTAAATGGAAAAAAAAACTAGGCAATGGATTTTTATTAAAAAAAAAAAAAAAGAAACAATTATATCCAGTTCTTGAAACCCAAATCACAGCTCTTCATCCCTTTCTATTACAGAAAGCCTATACGTTTTCCCCTGCCAGTGGAACTACCGGCCAGACCACTGTATGTATGGGAGCAATTGTCACCAGGCTGAACAAGAAGGTGTCTTCATTCTCCATGGTAACAGAGGAGTTTATCACAATGACAAGCAGCCGGCATTTCAAGCTGTCTACAAGGCCATTCAAAAGGTAGAAACAGACTTTCACCTGTCAGTGACTCGTTGAGGCCACGTCACAAAGAAAAGTAAAGCGATTATGGAGTTGTTTTTATTGCTAATGTATTTCTGTCTGGTTATCAAAGGAATTCAATATGTTTGTTCTACTTTTTTCTCATGGGGATTCAGGTACAGCTGATGGGAAATTTAATGCACCGAAGTGAAGTGAGGAGCAATCATTTAATGGCATCCTCTCCAATACTTCTGCTTAGTTAGACTGCATTATTTGGACAAATGTTTGTCAGTCATTACCTTATCAATAGGCACCACTCCAAGACACTGCTTTTTTCCTTATAGATGCTTCCGTTCCTGAATGCTTAATCAATAGTCTGTTAAACATTTCTCCTGAAATGCTCATATCAGCCCTGCCTGGCAGCTATGCTAGCCACACATGTATTACACTGCGAGAATCCTCTCTGTACACTTACAGAAAAAATATATTTCCAAATTTACTCCACTCTAACATGTTTTTCAGTTAAAAGGCCTTGGACAAAGAGAGAGATAAGGCCATAGTCAACCTCATTCTGGTTTTCCAGAGATGGAAAGAACTATTTGCAGGATTCATGTTGGGTTACTCTTACGGTTTTCACTCAGTTTTGGATGGAGATTCTGCTGTGCCAGTGGAACACCCTCTGAAGTTTTATAGCATTATATGTTTAGCAGATTTGACCACTAAAGATGTGATACAACTACATCTACACCAGTGTTTGAAGGTCAACTCAGGTCTTAATGGATTTAGGCAACCTTTCAAACTTTTCTGTGGAAACTTTAGACCAGGTCACAAGAGGTCAGGGCACTGATTATTGGAAGGGAAACTTTTAAAAAGATCCAAGTAAGTGGCTACTGTTTGTAATTGCTTGACAGCTTTAATTTAAAGTTTCAGGGCATAATGTTGGCTATATTTAAGTCATCAGTGACCAGGCAAATTGGCCTGAGAGCTCTCCTTTTATTCTGATAGTGGCTCTTTTTCGATCTGCTCTTGTTGATTTCAGGGAACTGGTCACCATGCAGGCAGCAATTGGGGGGAGCAGGAAAAGCTTCATTAGCTGGTCTCCATCCATTACCACCACAGGGCCTTTCCCGGCCACTATCAGTGCAGACAATGTTTTCAGCCATTAAGTAAACGAGCAGGCTTCATTACAGGGCACTCGGCTTTCATAGCTCCATCAGTCTTTCCAGCAAAACGGTTACACACAGCTCATACCCAACTCACCTGATTTTAGGAGGTAAAAATGTACTGATAATCGTCATTGGCGGGCACAGTGCACGGCAATTATCTTAATAGAACTGAGGGCCCAAAAACATTCCAGCTTTGTTTTTTAAGGTGCAGTTTGCAGAAGATTTTTTTTATCAGCCCCCCCCCCCCTCCCCTTCAGCTCCCTCGGTCCCCTCCCACTTTGTTCCCACTGACTCCTCTGAGAACAGCATCCTAAAGCCTGGAGCAGGCAGTTCTGGAGGAAACTCTTGATTTCCATCCCACCAAGAGCTCCTTAGTCAGCCCTGCTCCCAAGGCGGGCTCTTTCTGCCAGCAGAGAAGCTTGCAATAAAGGCCACTACCATTACCCAGCCAAGCCCACTGAAGAGTTGTAAAATTTTTAGTGCTAATGCTAGTTTGAGACATCATGATGGCTGTGTAGACCATGCAACAGCCACATCCACATAAAAATCAATAGGAGGCTGTTAATGGTGCTTTATTGCCTGCTGCAATATATGAAAGATAATAAAGAAACTGTGCTTTGAGGAACCTAATGGTTTGCCAAACTTCAGTCAAATCAGATGCCGTAAAATGGTGATTCCTTTTATTTACTAGAGCAATAAAAGACTGCTGTGCCTCAATATAACATTGAAAGGCCTGCATCTTTATTTTCATGATGAATGTGACAAGATCCTTGTCTGCTATTAACTGGCTGGAGAGCAAGTTTTTTTTTTTTTCCTTTGGGGTTTACTTGGTGACACAAAGACATACAGCAAAGAAGCATATTGGAAACGCTGCAGCTGTAGCTTTTTCTACTGCCGTCACACCTCACTAATCCCGTTTGTGTGTACTTGTAATAGATATTCATCATCCAAGCACACGCCGAATTGGCAGATGTAAATCAGATGGAGAGTGTTATTGTCTTGAACTGACAGTGATGCATGCGATTTGAATTTCCCATTGTGGTTATCATATTTTGTGGAAAAAACACATTTTTCATATTTACATCTAATGTTTTTAGCATGGATTGTAATTGCTAAAAGTGGACATGGCTACCAAGATCCACAGGTCTATGAACTGACATTCTGAAGCTTAGGTTTGGCATTTACCTGTGACTATCTTGGTCTGTGAACATGGTGGGAGGTGCTAGAAAGTTATAGGCTGCTTTCAGACTTGTACTTCTGCCCATTAAGATTTTATTTTTTTCATTTTGAAGTGGGGCTGTGGTGTAAAGTTTCATGAGCAGTGCTATCAGTTTGCAGAAACAAGAATTTTTGATGGGAGCAAGGCTAACGGCTACTCAGAATGAGGGCCACAGAGTATATTTTCATAATCTAAAAAAACACCAAACGTGACCACAGTCTGCTGCAGGAAAAACTCCCAACTACCCCAACATACTTGCCAAAATCCATCATGAATAAATAAATGAATATATACACACATATTTTATGTATAGTTAATATAAATGGCACTTGACATTATGCAGCACGACTTGTTGACAGGAAGCTGTGAATTTACAAGGACCGTTAATATTCACCTGGTGTACTGTCCAGAAGTGGTTATAGTTATGCAACTTATGACTGAATGTTGTTGCTTGAACAAAGTAACTGTTATTAAAGTTACAGATCATTTCTAGAAAGGACTTTAGTTGAAACCTGACTGGACTGAAACACCACTCATCGAGACATATTCCCTTGGTTTTTTTTTCCCCTTAGACCACCATTACACCAATCAAAAAGCAGTGATTCTTCCCAAATATATACCATACTTACTTACCTAATTGGATTTGAATTTCTTATGAAAGGTTTATGCATTTTGAAGAGCAGGAGTCCCTGAAACCGAGAAATGTTTTGACGCTTGATCCCAATGGCCATTTATAGTATTGCAACCATAAGGTACTTGAAGATCATTTATGCTTCTGTGCCAAAGCAACTCGCAACCCTACATCATGACTATACTTCAGCTTGACACAGATCGCAATAAATGTGATTTGTCCACTTGATAACACTGCATTTTTGTCTACGCATTTTCCACTACTGCTCATTTTTAAGCTGGATAGAAAGATAGATTGCTGCTATTTTAATAAGAAAAACTTCTGCTTCTCAGTATTTATCAGCTCCAACTCACAAAAGATGTGCTTCATTTGCTCTGATTCCATGTCTGAGTTTACAGAAAGTAAACAAAAGGAAACTCAGTACAGAAAACCTGCCCTGCCACCTAGTGTTAAGTGGTGTAATTACAAAGCAACACAACCACCATATTTGTGACATGTAGGCTACATAAGCAGTTTCTACAAAGAATGATGAATCACGTTTTGTTAGTTGACTTCATATTTCTGATGCAGAGGCTACATGTTTTACATGCTTATGTTTTGATCGTAAGACATAAACTTTTAGAATAAAAACACTCATTTTCTTTTTGTTTTTACAATATGGTGAAATAGCTTAATGACATCCAAAAGGTCAAAGATGAGCTTCACTGTTATATTAAGTTCTGCAAAAACTTTTCTGGTTGCTGCCCACCTATTGAAATGTTTCTAAGTAAAATTGGTTTGATTTACTAAGTGTCATGAGGAGCAAGAGGAGCTTAAGTTAGCGACTAGAGACAGCAGTAGAATAAACTCTAATTATGACTGTGGATCATATATAACCTGCATGTTTGCTGTCATCCCAGTACCCGTTTGGTGAGAACATGGAGGCCTCACTGCTTCGACTACTGGAAGCATCACTGCAGACAACCACACATACGTACTGCGGCAAAGCCAGCCACCTGTTTACCAAGAGTTTGAAAGAGAGCATCAGGTCTGTTCAACAAGACGAGACAAAGAAATGAGAACGATGACGATGATCACCAGCACATCCCCGTCCATGCGTGCAGCCTGTCGACGTGGAGTTACTCCTGTGGACTGGAGCCGGATAACTGTTGACACGAGCAATCGTTTGTTTACAAGCTGTGCTTTAAGGTGATGGAAATGGAGAAGGTGGCTCTGTGGAGTGGATTCAAATTTTTAATGAAACCAGCGTTGGTAGATATCTGTCCAATGAAATTACAATCAGGTTACTAATGCTTCTTCACTCGCTGCTGCAGAAAACAGAATCCACTTCGCCCTGCAGAGATTTTGGACTTCCTGCCAACAAAGACTGAGTTTTTCTAAAGACAATCAGATTGTGTTATTGTTCACTTTGAGTCGTCTTGACATTTTTTTAATGAGAAAAAGAAATATTGACATATCAAGAGTATTTTATTTGAGTTTTAATATAATTCTGAAAACAGATGTTTTTAACACAGTATGTCACAAAGAAATGTTAGTCATTATTTTCAGGTACTTATAACTAGATAAAGGTTTTTTCTTTTTTTTAATGAACAAAGCAAGTACTTGGATTTTTTTTTTTTTTAATGTTGTGTAATCTGATTTGTATTTATTGTTATTGATGCCTGCAAGAATTTACATATACATATCATTTGCCACTCCAGTATCTTTTGCCATTTTACAGGAATTTGGGGGGGGGGGGGGGGGGGGGGGGGGGGGGGGGGGTTGTACTTATTTACCTTATTAATAAAAATGCCTTTTTTGTTAATGGTGCAGTGTCTGATGGAGTAGCTTGTAAGCCAGCCAGCAGCATAAACCTACTCATCAAATGGTTTATTTAAAATAGATAAATGGTACAACTGGCTTAAACAGATTGTAACAGGTGGAATTGTATCAGTGACTTAATGTTTTCGTCCAAAGCCGGGAGAGATGTGAAATGAATGGTAAATGTTTTGTATTAAAAGGAAAAAAAAACATTTCTGATGCTGAAAGGTGTGTTCTGTAGGATACGTGTGCTCGCATTGAAATGGAAAAACTCCGCAATAATAATTATGCTTTCTAATGTCTCTTGCATCGGCCATCATGACCACTTTGCACAAACTTCACCTATTGACCAACCACTCCACATGAAGACTGAGCACGAGATCGATGTGTGAATGTAGCTGAAAAGGAGCTGATGGGTCTGGCGCCTTGGCCTCTAGCTCTTCATTTCACTGGCAGATTGGCAGATGTGCCTGGAATAGTTTAAAGGTTTTTGGGATTAATTCTAAACTGGTCTAAGAAGTCATTTGATAAATTGCTTTCTTGTAGAGGCATTAGTTTGTGTGCAGTGAGGGGGACCAAAGTTTCCTGTGTTTTAGGAAAAACGTATCTCCACAAGTCTTAGTTATATATTAACCTTTTTTTAAGCAATTTTAGTTGATATATCAATAAATTATTGCTTTGATTTCAGTGTAGGTTTATTAACAACAGACAATTAGTTTAGGTAGTTCAAATATTAGAAAACCTCAAACGTGTGTTTGTGTAAAAACTGAAAGTATCTGATTATGGTGGATCTAAGTCAAGCTAAACCTCAAGTAAATAAAATACAACTTTATCACTGGTTTGCCTTCATTGAACAAAAATGAAGGAAAAAAGAACAAAATGATGATGATACCAAGTACCTCTGTGATGCAAGCCTGTAGATCTCCTTTTAACAGCATTAACTTGAAATGGTCATTTGCTGTATAACTTTATCACTGGTACTAAGTAGTTGTAATTGTGCTTCCATGGTCTTTTTAGACAGAAGAGACATTCAAACACTTCCAAACTAACTGTACTTGTTTTGTCTTATACTCAGTGATGACTGACATGCGGGTAAACGTTGCTGGGATGTCCACTCCTGGAAAGATTGGCAACCATGTTATAAGTTTTCCCACTTGTGAATCAGCTTCCTGGAGAACGTTCAACACTTTTATTATTTGGAAATGGTTTTATTGTCTGCTCCGGACTCAACAAAAACACTGCTGATGTCTTTTCCTCTTGCTGTTTTGTTGCTCCTGCCAAAACATCTGCTTTTATAGAGGTCTGCACACCTGCTGGTGATCAGTTCATCAACTTACTCTCTTAAATCCAAAGGAAGCAGCAGGTGGTACTTAATATTACTCACATAATTACCTCTTTTTGGCTTCATTTTTGATAAATAAAGTACAATAAAAAAAAGGTGTATGTTGTTGTTTGTCTGAGGTTATACTTGTCTAACTAGGATCCACTAATGATGATTTTATCAAATTTTATCAAATGATTTTATTATAATTTTACACACACACACACACAAACCTAAAGATTAAAAGATTGCGTATTAACATTTGCATGACTTCAGTTAAATTTAACTGACCCACCACAGGCTATTAAGAAGCCTTATAAATTGGCTTTTGTTAATTTTAATGGGGAACTTCTGGGATGCACTATCAGCAGTGTCAACCTTGTTTTCCATTTAGAAAAGTGTATTCAAAAGATTAAGCTTGTGAATATGGTGTTTGGCCTTGTACAAACAAGCAAAAAAAAGCGCATCCCTTGTTGAGATAGATGTTTACAACTTTAAAATGCAAAGTGGATTCAGTGTTTAGGTGGAAAGGCTAATGCTGCTGCAGCCTTGTTTTGTCTCCCCCTGAGTATAATAGTGTTTGAGATCTTTTTCTCTTGGTCTGTCAGGGGCTGCCAATGGATTATTCATGGTGCTGCTTTCACCACTCGGGCTCTGATGTTTAATAGCGATTTAAACTCTGCATGTATATTGAAGTAGTCAGAACCAAAATGGCCCAAAGAAAGAGCAAAAAAAAGTTTGGGGAGTTTAAAGTGATCAACACCACCTTTACCAGGAGAAGTAAGTGAGGATATGTTGTAAACAGTGCATGCACTTATATGAAACGATGAATAAACCATTTTCTCTTCGTATAAATGGCAATTTCTTAGTACTGCAGAGTATAATATTAAACTACTGCAAATTAGTGCTTTCAGTGGGAAGTGGCGATGGTTGTGATTCCCTGTTACCATTAAAAGGATGAAAACAAGAACACTTAGAACACATGTATGTACTAAATTCTGTGTGCTTTTGAATAACTCTTGGATGCTCCTTTATGAGTCATTACGTGAAACCCATCCCTCCCCCACCCCACTGCGATTGATTTGGTACATTTCGTACCAGTGGAAATGGGTGGAAATGGCAGGGGTACCAGTCCCATTTCACAAAGGAGACTTTTCGTGAAGTGAATGTGTGTGATTCGTTACGTTAGTAATGATCTGACCAGGTCTACAAATCTAATGGCTGTGGGTTTTAAAAGGGATTTACACCTATTTCTATTCCACATTTAGCTTTATGGACTCAATTGCTAGATTTGGCATTTTTGTGACCCAAGATTACAAAATGAAAACTTTATATACTTTGGATTCTTCTTTGACAAAAAGTATTGTGAAAGAGGAAATTTGCAAACCCTGAACAAAAGGCTGCCTGGAGTTTATTAGAAATCTTCCTAACCGATCTTCTCAACCTCTAAAAGACTTTATAGAAAGCTGCTTTAAGCCTCCATGCTCATTTTTTTTCTGCTGAAGAGGACACATACTATATGCCCTTTCATGAATCAATATAATTTCATGAGGTCTTAGTGAAATGTTTGTGACATTCATCAGTCAAAATACCACAGAGAGAGAATCAATCACATGTTTCCACTGGTCTTCATAACAGCTCATCTTAGAGGGTGGAGTGGATCACTCCGCTTCCCATCTTCCAAGGGGTGTGCCACCTTTTAGATGAGTGGACCACATGAATATAAATGTTAATGTGTACACAAATTGCAGTCAGTCATCCTTGAATCATGTCATTACTGTTTCAAAGAACATACATTATCAAGCTGGAAAGCTCACACTGGTAACCATCAACTGGTAGGAAAAACTTGACTGGCAATTTTATTTTTCAAATTGACCTATTAGTTCCCCTCGTCTGCAGTTTGTGCTTAAAAGAGGGATCAGTACCAACTCTTTATGAGCTGTGTTTGACTGGCCAAAGTTGTTAATAAAGCTCAAAACTGATAGGATTACTGAAGGAATGTAACAAAGCTCGTGGTTGGCAGACGAGTAAAAATCATTTAGTTCCTCCATCACTTATAGGCTTCATCAAATGAATTTCACTGGTGGTCATTCCTTTGTGTTTTGAGTTTTTTTAATGGGTTAACTCTAAAGCAGCTCATAGGACTTATTTCCCCCGTTACGATACAAGTTTTAACTACAGCTGAAGGAATATTTCAATATTTTTAGGAAGTACTATCTAGCCATGATGAGCTCCTGTCCCTATCATCTGCAAAAACAAGCCAAAGTAACTCTTGTGGTGCTATGGACATAAACATTGATGAAACTAGCTCACGGAGCTACGTTGGACACTGTGGCAGAGGATGCTAAGAGAGAAAACGTGTGTGACCAAGCAACAGACCAAACAAAGCTAATCTTGGACAGTGTTATAAAAGGGACTTAACCCACTGGTGGTGGTGGTGGCGGTGGCGGTTAAGAACTATTGTGGTGGTTAAGAACTATAGAGGTCTATAGCTTGGTAGAAGGTGTTTATCCAGTTTTCTTGTTAGTAGTTTCTGCTTTTTACACATTATCTTTTGAGTTTGTTTGTTGTCACAACACAATCTACTACACAACACCCCTCACACTTCACAACCCAGCACACACCACACCCTCACTGCCGTGTCTCTTTAAATGTCTTGTCTTTAAATGTTTCACTGCTGGTGTTTTTTAGTCCTCTCTGACGAAATCGGGATTTAAGATGTTAATAAAGACGTTAGAATTTATTGCCAGAGGGGACTGGTGAAGGACACATTCACCCTTCACATTCCCACAAAAAAAAAGTCTGCTATAAGATTAAATTGCATATACATACTAGATGGTTTTGCTAGACAATGGCACTAACCATGAATGTAAATCCAGACACACACACACAAAAAAAGAACTATTGTTTACATGGTCAATGTTTCACCAGTGTTGTTTTCGTAAAGGTGGCATCTGGTGCATTTCTACTGATGCTACATTTAAGAACTAATTAGTTTAAAATCCCAACTCCTGTCTTGTGGGTCGGTGGCGGGTGGGAAACGTTGGATAATACTTTGAGTTTGTTGTGTTACGAAGCAGTACCCAGTACCGTGTAAATGACTGGTATGACTGGACTGTGTTACGCTATATTTGGTAGTCACATTTAGTCCAGATGCCCCATTCAACAACACACACTGATGCAACTGCCCTTCAGCATTTCAGCACAACAGTGCTACAAAGGATGCAGTCAAGTACATGATGAAACGAATTCAGGACATGTCTGTTAGTACCATTTAGCCGTCCAGTTTGAAAAATCCTGATATAACTCTACAGACTGTCTGGAGTCTGCAGCTGCCCTGGTGACATTTGTAAGAAAAATATTGATGCATTGCTGAGTCTTAGTAAAGTGTTGTCACAAAATCAATGACTATTGGCCAGAGGTTTGTAAGCCATGGGGATGAGATGGTTAAGTCATTTCTAATAAAGAATAGGATCATGTTGACAACATTGTAGTCAAGTCTGCATGAGTGCATTCAAAGTTCATTCAGCACCAGATGAGTGCTGTCAGGTTTTTATGAAGCATGACTTAATATGGTTCAATTTCATTTTATTTTAATCTTGGGATGCAATCTAAAAGTAAAAGTGTTAGTAAAAGACATTTTTAATTTGGCTGCTTATAATGAACAGGTTAAAACATAAGACTCATTTTGTAGAGCTTAAACAGGTCATCGACTTCATTCAGGAGCTTAACATGTAAATATGCTCCAGATGGAGGTATAATATTTTTTTTCCTCTGCTTGAAAACATGAATATATTATGAAGCAACAGACTTCTTTTGCTTACTGAGGAGGAACTGCTCCACATCATGTCACTACTACCACCATGCTTCACCTTAGGGATAGCAAACACAATAGGGGCTAACCAAGTACCGCGGAAATGGCATCTGCTGGCTGGCAGCACCCGTCAAACTCAGTCAAGTGCATTTGGGGCTTTTGGAATATACGAAAACTTCCGAGGTTTGAAAAAAAAAATAATAAAAAAAAAAAAAAAACAATTCAGAACAACTGTGTGTTTCGGAAGGCACTGATTTAGCATGAGGGAAAGGGCGATATGGGGAAGACTGTCGAAGTTCTGACCCTCACAAAAAATTCCTTCACTTTGGCAAGGAAATGATCGACAATGACGGTGATCCTGTTTGCTTTGCCTGGAATAACTGGAGGAAACCATTAGTCCAAAAAGGCTCATGTCTGCAAAGCCCGGAAGAATGTGAGTTCTGCCCCCTTAGCTGTCATATTCCGTCGTAGTCGGGTACAGTGTTGGCCAAGTTCGCTTTCTACACAAACTAGTTCAGTTCATAGTTCACAGAAATTGAAATGAACAAGTTCAGTTCATAGTTCATATTCAAACTTTGGAACAACAGTTCACCATTTCAAAAAATGAACTAAATAGTTTATTTTTAGTTCTTTTTTTAAAGTCTTTTTTAATGTTGCTGCGAGCAATTATTTGTTAAAATGATTGCCACTGCAGATATATGTCACCACCACAAACAGCAATCATTTTATCCATTTTATCTGTCGAAAACTATGTGTCCAATTCAGAATCTTTATCTAATCAGGGTTCACATTAACATTGAAGGAACAGCCCATGTAAAACTGTAATTTACCCTTTCAGCTTCTCTCTACAGATATGAGGAAAAACTTGCTGCCAAATCGTCTTTATTATAAGACAAAAACAGGTACTTAAGGTGCAAATGTTCTTTTCCTCCATTTCAATATTTCAACCCCTGACTCCAACGATTACAGTGTAATCGTTGGAGTCAGGGTGCTCCTCCGGCTCTGAGCGACTGCAGCTTTCATCTTCCTCCAGGCTTGTTTTAAACATTTGATGACGCAATTGTTAGCGAGACAGCCTGTGTTGCAATGTTTGATTGCTTTCCGCAGTTACATATTAGGCTTGTTTGAAAGAGCGTCGTTCACAATTGCCCAAATGAAGTTGTTCATACCTGACGCTCGTCAAGGGGAAAGAGAGCACGTTCAGTTCACGTTTGCACAAAATACGAACTAGTTCGTAAACTTTCGTTCAATGAACGCGTTCAGGTACAACACTGGTCAGGTAGCGCCTGTTGGCCAAGGCAACCAAACAAAAAGTGTTACATTTGGGAGACTTATGGCCTTGTGTAGCTGTGTCCTCTGCTGGTAATATTTGATTTGCAGTGCTTCAATCTGCGGGTCATAGTGGAGGTAAAAGACAACAACCTGACCATCTTGTATATACTGCTAATTCCATATGATTGATCTCCAATTAAAACCGCCTTTTCAGATAACTTTTTTTCAGAATCCTGTCAGAAACTGCATGGGATAAATAACTGTCTGGGTCCAGCTTTAATGTGGTTATCATATTGCTGGTTTAGTATCTGATTTTGCATTTCAGTTTGTAAAGCTTTTTATATGTGGTCCAGACTCAATAATGGCCAAATTTAGGTTTTCACTCTTATTTTCCCTTGATGGATAAACAAGGCAAGGCAAGGCAAGTTTATTTGTATAGTACATGTCACGCGTACAAAACAATTCAATGCGCTTTACATAAAACATTAAAAGCATCTCAGAAAAAGAACAAGAAAGCATTAAAAAGTAAAAGAATAAAAGCATAAAAACAAAGAAAACAGTAGAAAGGGTTTTAAAAAGGCTGTGCAGATTTGAGCTCCTGAATAAATTCTTATTTAAAGGCAGCTGAGAACAGGTGAGTCTTCAACCTGGATTTAAATAAACCGAGTGTTTCAGCTGATCTGAGGCTTTCTGGGAGTTTGTTCCAGACATGTGGAGCATAGAAACTGAACCCAGCTTCTCCATGTCTGGTTCTGACTCTCGGGACTGATAATAAACCGGGTCGAGATGACCTGAGGGATCTGGTGGTTTCATACTGGGTCAGGAGGTCACTGATGTATTCTGGTCCCAAACCATTCAAAGCTTTATAGACCAGCAACAAATTTTTAAGTCTATCCTTTGACGGACAGGCAGCCAGTGTAAGGACCTCAGAACTGGACTGATGTGGTCCACTCCTCTGGTCTTAGTGAGAACTCTTGGGCAGCAGAGTTCTGAATGAGCTGCAGCTGACTAACTGATATTTTAGATAAACCAGTAAAAACGCTGTTACAATAATCAAGCCAACTGAAAATGAATGCATGGACTAGTTTTCCAGATTTTGCTGAGACATCAGCAAAATCATCAGCAAAACATCATTATCCCTGAGATGTTCTTCAGGTGATAGTAGGCTGGTTTAGTGATTGCCTTAATGTGTTTTTCAAAGTTTAGATCTGAGTCCATCACTACACCCAGATTTCTGGCCTGATTGATGGTTTTTAGATCTATAGATTCAAACTCTTTGGAGACCTACAGTCATTTCTTTTTGGCTCTAAAAACAATCAGCTCAGTTTTGTTTTTGTTCAGCTGTAGGAAGTTAAGGCACATCCAGTCATTAATCTCCTCACTGCATTTACCAAGAGCCTGTACAGGGCCTTGGTCTCCTGGTGACATTGTAATATATATCTGTGTGTCATCAGCGTAGCTATGGCAACTAACATTGTTGTTCTTTATAACCTGGGTTAGTGGGAGCATATAGATGTTAAACAGAAGAGGCCCCAGGATGGAACCCTGGGTAATGCCAAATGTAATTTTGTCTGGTCAGATGTAAAGCTGCCTACTGACACAAAGTACTTCCTGTTCTCCTGGTACGTTTTTGAACCATTTCAGTACAGCACCAGAGAGACCCACCCACCCAGCTCTCCAATCCTTGGAGTAATATAATGTGGTCAACTGTATCGAATACAGCGCTGAGATCCAGTAAAACCAACACTGATACTTTTCCAGCATCGGTATTCAGACATATGTCATTCATGTCAAAACATGAATATATTATGAAGCAACAGACTTCTTTTGCTTACTGAGGAGGAACTGCTCCACATCATGTCACTACTACCACCATGCTTCACCTTAGGGATAGCAACACAATAGGGGCTATCCAAGTACCGTGGAAATGGTATCTGCTGGCTCACCCGTCAAACTCAGTCAAGTACATTTGGGGCTTTTGGAATATACGAAAACTTCCGAGGTTTGAAAAAAAAAACAATACAGAACAACTGTGTTTTCGGAAGGCACTGATTTAGCATGAGGGAAAGGGCGATATGGGGAAGACTGTCTTCGTCTTTGGAGATTGGCCTGGAGATTGGCCTGGAGGGTAAAATATTGTATGTTGAAGGGTTAATTCTAATTATAAAGGATGAAATTCCAGTTGTTGAGGACATAGAGTTTACAGTTATGTATCTTGTTGGTATGACAGACAAAGCTGGAATGACAAGAGAGCAAACAGAATGTAAGGACTGAACAGGACACGTTTCTCCTCCTTTCATCCACCTCTCTGGTCCCTACCTTTACTGCTGCTGAAGGATATTATTTAATTACTGAACATTTTGATCAATAATACATTTGTAAACACTGCTGAGACAGGTATAATTGTGCTGGAATGTCATGGTTCAAAGCAATTAACGTAATTTACTATTGAGTATTAGCTAAGCACGGATCCTCTACAGCATCACGCTGAGGAGAGAATTTGCCGCTCCAAGCAGAAGAAGATGAGAAGTATGCAAACGCAAATGAAACGAGATGCTAGCTTAATGCCTTCAGTCAAAGCAAAGGGACCATTTTATCATGAAATAAAGTTCAGTTAAACCAGATTATGAAAAGGCAGGTATGTGGTTTGAACTTCTGCTTTAAAACGTCTATCATTCTCCCACGCTGAATGAGCTTCTTCTCCAAACTGAAGTGCTCAACTACAGCCCTTAAACAGGCAGGAATGGGAAACAAATTGCAAAAGTAATGTTATTATTCTTCAATTTAAGACGTAAGTAAAACATTCTCATTATTATTTTTTAATTAACTGGTCTATTATGGATTTTATGAGTTCTCTCCCAGGATAATTTGTTTTCAAATCTGAATAAGGTCAAAATAGTAGAGTCAAAATAGTAAACATGTTTAATTTGAAAAGGATAAATGATACATTGTTGTTTGAGCTAATGGAAAGCATCTTCCATCTTTCCTCTCCCATACAAAAAAGCATGCGAGGGCAGTGACGGTGCCTCCTTCTCTTTCCCATTTCTGTCACCATTCACTTTTGTGGAACAGGTGGAAGCACTTTCGTGGTCTGCTGCCATTTTCTCAGGGGTTCAACTGAGGCCAAATCACGCTTTTTATACAAGAGTTAATTCGAGAGGTGGAGCCGTTTGTGCACATCCACATGTGATCAGGTGGATGCACATTGATGCCATTTGGACGCGCTCTTGTATGCGCCAACATGCGGGTAGCAGGTAGTGGGTGGTCTGCTACCTGCTACCCGCAACCCGGGATCGCAAGATACCGAGTTTGCGGAAAGGGCAAAAGACACGCCCATTACCACACCTACAATGTGAGTAAGGTAGTCATAATGGGTAGCGGCTTCAGGGAGCGGAAGATTGCTTTAGCAGTTACCGGAGATTACTAAAACTGCAATTTCGGGTAGCAGCTAGCGGGAAGTGTACGATCAAGGTCTGTGTTTCTCAGTTGGGAACGGGTGAAATATCCTCTTTGGATTTGGAATGAGCTGTGAAGGAGGTGAAGTATCTTGGTGTCGGTGATGGAAGAATGGAGCGGTGTGGCGTCTGATGTAATGCACGCTCTGCTTCAGTCTGTTGTGGTTTAGAGAGAACTGAACCAAAAGGCAAGTGTCTCTGTCTAAGGTTCAGCCTAGCCTGTCCCTCAGGCATACGGTGAGGAGCTCAGCCGATAGAGAGGGACTTGACGTTGAGTCGCTGCTTCTCCACATTGAGGTAGTTGGGGTATCTGGTTATGACGCCTCCTCAATGCCTCCCTAGGGATTAATTTTGGGCATGTGGAACCAGGAGGACCAGGGTAGACCTCGGACAAGCTGGATGCAATACCGCTCAGATGGTCTGGGAATGCATTGGTATTTCCCCAGAATAACTAGAGGAAGTGGCTCAGGAGAGGGGAGTCTGGGCTTCTTTGCTTCAGCTGCTGCAGCCCCGTGACCCAAACTTGGATAAATGGAAGTTAATGGACAGATGGATTGATTGACAGTTGCACCACTGACCTCAACAATGTGGTCAGCAGATATGAAATCTGCAGATTTGAACTTTTCATGCTTTCACATGAGTCCATGCTGGCAACCTGCAGCGGTCTTTGACATGGACTCACGGACCCGGTCTGTCATGTACTACTATGAGACGACAGACTCCTGATACTGCCCAGCAACTCTGTCTTGATGGCAAATTTTTCAATTAATTCCTCCATGCACAGAAGAATCACTGGATTAGAGACATATTTCCTCACACAACACTGTGTGGATCAATGTTTCAACAAATCATCAATACACTCAGCCACCCTATGCTGGGAAAGCCTGCCAACAACGACAATACAAAAAGCATCCATAAAGACCCCAAGGGCTCTCGCCTTTGCTGCTATCAAATACAAGATTGTGAGATTTGCTTTATGGATATATAACATTCAAACACTTACAAATAAGGGATGCTAGTACTCAGTTCCACTCTTATATTGGCATTTTATGACCCAGTTCGAGTAAATGTCATTGAGATTGAGCATTCAAAATGCACAAGTAATACTATCTGAATGACTCCTCATAAAAGAGGGTATCAATCACAGCAGCTGACCTTTCTTCCCTTAGTAAAATGTCTTAACAGAGTGCTATATCCCACTGCCTGAGGCCGAAAGCACTTTTGGTTGAAATCAATGCCAACTATTCGTACTGAACAATGGGCCACTTGATTCAATCCAGCACACTTTCCTGATTGCATTACGGAAACCGACAAGGGGCATTAATGAAATGAGCATTTGATTCATGAAAATTGATTGAGTGCTTGGACTGTTAGGGGCATCCTTTCGTGCACTGACATGACAGCAACATGAGAGGACGTATATTGTATGTGACTGAACAATTGTCTAGTTTAGTCTTTAATTAAGAGCTACTAGGGTTACTTTCAATCTTTGTTGTCATACAAAGTATTGTAATTACTTAATAATTACAGTGTAAAGTGCAAACTCTTCCCTATGGACTGGTATTTTGTGAGTTGTCTTTTTCCTTCATCTTTTTAGTCCCTGGAGTCCACAACCTCATATACTGTAGGTTATTTAATTCAGCTGCAGCGGCGTCCCTCCTCCAGTGGCCTTCTTTAATGAATCTAACCCTCCGAGGCCCACACACAGAGGTTGCAACATTGACTATTGGAGCAGCTCGACCTGCAAGGGTAACCTTTAATTGTTTTTCCCAGAGTCTGACAGTAGACGATGCATGATGGATTTGCTAGAACACTTTTTTTCTGACATGAAATCTTTGTATACCTTGAAAACTATTCACAGTCAAACTTCTGCAAAATCTGACTCGGTCAGTGCTATTTAAAAATAAAAATATTTCAAGGTTGCCATCAGATTGGAGAAGTGTCTCCTTTGGAATATAATGTACAGTCAAAAACATATTTAAAGGCTGCTGTTCTGCAATTCCACCACAATTTACCTCATGGACTGTTGGCCTGTGATAGAAGTGTTAAATGAGCTGCCGTCTCGAGGAAAAGACGCAGAAATGCTTTTCATGTGAAACCTATTACCAAAATCTAATCTCAAACTAATTTAGCATTCTGTTTCTTGCACTTTAAGGCATTTGCTCCACTGAAATATATTAATAAGACTCATTACAGAAACGATGGAATTTAAGGTTTCCACGCTGCAAAGTGCATAATGAGCTGTATAGTTTTAGTTAAGGAATGAAACACAGATTGCTCCACAAGAGACATTTTTCATACCACCTTATTATCTTCAAGGACACTTTGACCACAAAAATACAGAGAAGGTTCCTCATCAAAGCTCCTGTATGTCATTATCATTACTTATGCATGCTTGAAGGACTAAAAGGACCTAATTTTTCACTGATATGACTGATGGTAGTTGTAGGTTGATGCAATGAACACATGACATGTTCTGATGGAACAATTTTTTCAAGAAAACAGTTTATTTGTATGCAAAGTTATCCGAAGGGCAGTTCCTCTACTCTGAAACATCTGAAACAGTTGCTCTTGTGTTCTAAGATTATCAAAAAAGTAAAGAGACTTTTCAAGACATTTTTATTTTTGAGTGGCATCAAGTGACAAAAGAATGATAGCTATCCATCTAATATATTTATATTTGCCACTGATTTTCACTTGCACTGTTATATCTGTTCTGTAAAATAACCAACTGGGATGTCGATTTAAAACAAACACACACACACGCACACACAGCAGGAATAAACATGTTTACAACCTGTGCTTGCCAGGTTTGACACAGACACACTGGACGGCAATTTTTCTATGACAGCGGTTGTCATAGTAAATAAATTAAAGTTTGGACAGGCAACATGCTACCTGTCACTATCGAGTGCATTCTATTCATCAGAATAACATGCGCTTGCTTGGTTTGCCTCCAGTAGTAAGAAAGTTACCATGTAGTGCAGAAAAGTAGCCTGTCCACAATCACAGAAACACAATGCATACCAGATTCACCTCTGGCACGTCTCTCCAGGCTTTATTCCTGAACTTCATGTCACAATATGACCACAAAGTTTGACCATATAAGATGAGCTGAGCTGACCGCATACACCAAATATTTCCTGCTATTTAATCAGTATTGGCTCAACCCCATGAACTGTTATGGTACCACTTAGGTTGCATAGCCACAGTAGGGGGGGTAAAATTATATCCTCTTGGTGGCAGCACCAGTCAAAACTGGTCGTCAATACTCCATTTGTGGTTTTTACAAGATATGTAAACTTACGGTTTTGAAAGCAACTGCTCAAACCTCCCGACGATTCACTGATTTCGAGTGAGAGTCAGGACAGAATAGGGAAGAAAGTCGGCGTGTTGAACATCACAAGAAAATCTATGTTCCCATCAGTTTGGCAAAGACCAGAACAACAATGAGTGCATTGTGAGTAGTGGCCCGTCTACTTTGTCAGGAATAACTGGAGGAAGCCATCGCAGAGAAAGTTGCATGTCTGCAACTTTGAGTCTGTCTGAGTTTGCTCCTTTACATGTCAATCTGTGGTAGTCAGGTAGCTCCGATAGGCTAAAAGAAAAACACCTGCACCCCCATCTAGTGTTTGGTACTTCTGTGGATATTCTCATTTATCCAGGTAAGTTCCATTCTCGCAAACAATTGAATCATAGGCAACTGGACTAAGATTTGTCTAAACTCAGACAAATCTAAGTCCAGTTGCCTATGATTCAATTGTTGCGACAGTGTTTCGGTACTGTAATTACAGAGCAACGCAAATGGCAGACATACGTCAAGCTTAGACTCCAACAATGATTTTGTATGTAGAAGCATAATTCAGGTTTATCTGTGGTCATAAAACTGGCTCAGGTTGCACTTAGAAGATGCATGTTTGATGGGTTGTGTTTACTTTTAAAAATGGGATCTCAGAACTCTGAACCACATCAGTTTCAACTTCTGCACCCTCCCTATAGCAAGTGTATTAACTAGTTCATTAACCAGAAGAAATAAGTTTAACATTTGCAAAAATGTTGATGTCTGAAGATTTGTTTGACAACTAAGAACAGATTTTTCATATTTTTATCCCTTTTTGGAGGATGGATATGTAGAAGTTCGGATTAGAAGTAGTAACCAACAACAAAATCCAATCCAATTTCCAATCCAAATTTTGGATTTTGATTTTCTTTCCAGTCCAAACTGGGCCATTCCAATTTCTAATACATATCTGTTACTAATCTTGCTTATCTCATGAGAACCCACTTGCCTTGTTCGGTAAAGACTCCCATGGTTTATAGTTTAGCTCAGTTAGATCTGAATCTACTTGACTCTGACTCTTTGATTTCTCTAACCATTTAATAGCACTGGTATATTGTCCTACACCCACTGCTCAGCTTAAAGTAACATCAAGATAAATGCCAGGACCCAAAATCTTCCAG
Source organism: Hirundichthys speculiger (assembly GCA_018398805.1). Lineage (NCBI taxonomy): Eukaryota > Metazoa > Chordata > Actinopteri > Beloniformes > Exocoetidae > Hirundichthys > Hirundichthys speculiger. Next base: position 1,063,279 of record JAGFBZ010000163.1, read on the forward strand.
CAAATTATTACCATAACCAGGTTATCACTTCACTTGACTGTGAAAAACCCATGATGGGGTTGAGAATTAGATTTTAGATTTACAAAAGCACCCAGTATAGAAAGAAAAACTGAAATGACTGGTTTCTACGGGAGGGAAAGCCTTTATGTCAAAGGATGTCCATCATGACTTGGGAGTAACCAGATTTCAATTAAATGAGAATATCTAGATTGTCGTGGGACCGAGACTGAATCATTAAGTGTGCCTGAAGGGTCTAACTTCACTCCATTTCATTATCTCCCTCCTGATTGCATGATTTTCTTTTACCTATACCCAGCAGCACATCAAACTCAAAGCGTGTCACTCATGCAGCTGCTTTCTGAGGCAATGTAACCACATCGTCTTTGGTGGCAAGTTTTCATTTACAAACTCAGCTCTTATTTTTCATATCATAAGATGCTAGGTCAAAGGATAAACATGACTCCTCAATGCCTCCCACACTGAAAATTAAACCCTTTAGACAGCAAACCACCAACTATCATCCCACAAACATTTCCAAGAATTCTGTTCACTCATTAATGTTCAATTTACTAAGATAATGACAGTCTTACTCCCGCTATCTCTAAAAATATTACTGTCTGCTTCAAAATATGTTAAAGTTGTTTTGAAATACAATGGCTCAAAAGGTGTAATCATCACAAAAATTAAAGGAAACAAATATTACCTCCAGCGAATTTCAAGATGGATAAATGTTACTCAATGTGTGAGATGACAGAAAAAATTTAAGACTTGTTAAGTACCAGATGATTTTTAATTAACTCCTGATATGTTAAAAGCGAGTGCATTTGCTTTTTGGTATGACTGTATTTTGCAGAAAGGCTGGAAATTATGCAAATCATGAATGAAATTTTACAGTAATAAAAGGATTAGATTCAAATCCTCTTTGAACATCTGTGCGGCTCGCTTTGTGACAGGGGGATATAATTCAGAAAGCTGCTTTAACATTTGTCTTACCCATTTACAAATGCTTATATAAAAGGCATTCGTGGTGGAAAATGCACATTAGGATATGGATATTAACTCAAAAACTTATGGAATAATGTGTGCTAAGACAGATATTGTGATAACAGAATTCGAGAGTAATCAAATTTAGCTCAGTTCCAGAGTGTAGAAGTCTGGTTTGTACACTAAACCGGTACTCTGCTGCTGGCAAAAGGAATCAGAACTTGTGCACTACTGACTTTGGGTGAATTCCAATTCCTCCCTTAACCCTCAATCTCAAAAATGCGCACTCCCGTGAAGTGAAAGTGCTGTCTAGAGCTGGGCGATACTGGGAATTTTGGTATTGATCCAATACCATCTACCTGGATCTACCTGGATACTCTGTTGGAAAGAAAAAAAAAAGAAAACAAAAAAAAGTATCGATCATTTTACATGAGTATCGTTCGATATCAATACCAGCGTTGGTATCGATATTATTGATATTTGGATCGATCCACCCAACCTCTAGTGCTGTCCAGATTCTTAGAAAGTCAAGTTGAGGGACAAGTTTGAGGGCTGAATCACCCTCAATATTTAGATTCTCCGGCACCACCCTTGGAAGTAATGGCTACCCAGAAGGCATTGCATATTTTCGCCAAGACATCTTCGAAAAGGATGGCGCCGAAAAAATCTAGCTAAAAATGTAAGTATTTATATAATCTTATTATTCTTCTCCTTCTCCTTCTTCTTTGTCGTTTTCTTGACAGATTGGACGTAGCTTTGGCGTAAGGCCGCCCCCCACAGTCTGAAGACGTAACTGCACTCAAGGAGTGTCCCATTTCTAAGTCACAAGACAGCCCTTACACTTACTGTGGAGGGCCAAGATTGAGGGCCAAAGACTGAGGGTTAAGGGCGAGGGTTGAGATTGAGGGTTAAGGGAGGAATTGGAATTGGCCCTTTCTCTTGAGCAAAGCCCTGAACCCTCAGCTGCTCCAATGCAGCTCCTCATCGGCTGTCAGTACCGTCGTGTCTAGGAGTGAACAAAAGATATGGTGCACAATAAAACTTATCTTCAAAAAAAACAAAGGAAAGAAAAGTGTGTTCTGTACATACAGTATATGGCTTCTAACACTTTATTCAAAGTTTAGAGTGGTATGCCATAAAAATATGAAATGTCTGAATATGAGTGCACGCAGACCCGAGTTGGAATTGAACAATTTCAACAGAATCGTTTCAGCTTTTCAGAAGAAGTTTTCGGTGTATCGTTTAGTCTCAGGAGAACCAAAAAGGCACCATCCCATTTTGCCAGGTTTTCCCTCGTGAATCTGTTTGAAATGATTGGCTGCTGTTCTTCAGAGCTGTTCATCAAAAACTGTGCTTTTCAGGCCTACTGCTTAAAACTGATCTGTGAGGACCCCAAGTCAGAGCCCAAGAACGGTGCGACTCCAAGTTTGAAGAAGGGAAAATAAGCATTGTCTTTTTGAATTAGGATATATAGACTAAAGTAAATAATAATAATAATAATAATAATAATAATAATAATAATAATAATAATAATAATAATAATAATAATAATAATAATAATAAGAGAGCCGCTAGTTCAAAAAGTGTTGTTGAAAAACAAAACAAAACAAAAAAAAAGAGAGAGGGCACTAACCAGTATTCTAAAACTAGAGGTTTTTAGGTTTGTAGTTGGTTTATTGATTTATTAAAGAATAGGGTTGATAGCCAGGGTCAGTTTACAGATGCCTTTGGAGTGTCTTAGAGCTCAACCAAGTTTTCATCTAAACATCTGCTGTAATTTAACATCTGCAGATGTGTTGCTTGCATCTCAGTGGCTCAACATCTAACTTCCCCCTTCGAGATACTGAAGTGTCCTTTGGACACTTGGCAGAACCCAACGTTGTCCTTAATATGTTCATTGGTGTATAAGAGAGGGTGTGTGTGTGAGAGAGAGAGAGAAAGAGAGAAAGCATTATTTAGGCCAAAGTAGACTAAAAAGTGCTGTATGAACACGTATATGAACGAGTGGATGTAACTAGACTCCATTTACGATTTTCCATTTACATACTGATGCTTTAAAATGAGTAATCTGATAATGTCACACAGTCAGACAGTACAGCTCACAGAGCCAGAACAGTACTTGTGTTTTCATACATTTGAGCTTTTATTCATAAATTACTGTACTGAAAATTCTAATAATGGTTTAGGCTAACTTCTGCCATTGATTAATACATGTAACATGAGTAGCTCCTTTTTCCACTTAAACCAGAAGCAAAGCACTAACCATCACTAACCAGTAAACATTGTTTGAGGACCAGCAGTAAGTCCTTGTTTAGCCACATCAAGTATTTATTACTTGTCTTACAGCTCTACTGTTCACTTTCCAAGAGTGTATGTTCAGCTTCCCAGTTGTTAAGAAAAATGACATTTGCAAATAAATAATAGCTAATAAAATAGAATTAAGTATTTTCTGTTAAGTACTGGCATACAGTGGGCAATATTTGTCATGTACAGAAGGATAAGATCATGTATATAAGTTACTCTACATTCCCAAAGGTATTCGCTCACCTGCCTTGACTCACATATGAGCTTTAGTTCATCTCATTCCTAATCAATATGATGTGGATCGACCCTTTGCAGCTAGAACAGCTTCAGCTCTTCTGGGAAGGCTGTCCACCAGGTTTAGGAGTGTGTTTATGGGGATTTCTGTCCATTCTTCCAGAAGCACATTTGTGAGGTCAAACACTGATGTTGGACCAGAAGGTCTGGCTCTCAGTCTCTGCTCTAATTCATCCCAAAGGTCTTCTATCAGGTTGAGGTCAGGACTCTGTGCAGGCCAGTCAAGTTCATCCACACCAGACTCTTCCATCCATGTCTTTATGGACCTTGCTTTGTGCACTGGTGCACAGTCATGTTGGAAGAGGAAGGGGCCAGCTCCAAACTGTTCCCACAAAGTTGGGAACATGGAATTGTCCAAAATGTCTTGGTCTGCTGAAGCATTCAGAGTTCCTTTCACTGGAACTAAGGGGCCAAGCCCAGCTCCTGAAAAACAACCTCACACCATAACCCCCCTCCACCAAACTTTACACTTGGATCAATGCAGTCAGACCAGTACCGTTCTCCTGGAAACCACCAAACCCAGACTCTTCCATCAGATCACCAGATGGAGAAGTGTGATTCTTCACTCCAGAGAACGTTCCTCCACTGCTCTAGAGTCCAGTGGTGGCTGCTTTACACCACTGCATCCAACGACTTGGATGCAGCTGCTCCACCATGGAAACCCGTTCATGAAGCTCTCTGCACTGTTGTTGAGCTGATCTGAAGGACACATGAAGTTTGGAGGTCTGTAGTGATTGACTCTGCAGAAAGTTGGCGACCTCTTCACACTATGTTCTTCAGCATCCTCTGACCCCGCTCCATCAGTTTACATGTCTTACCTTTTCATGAGTTGCTGTCCTCAGCCATGAAACACTTCGATTTCCTTAAAATACAGCTGACAGTTGACTGTGGAATAATTAGGAGCGAGGAAATTTAATGACTGGATTTGCTGCTCAGGTGTCATCCTATCACAGTTCTACGCTGGAATTCACTGAGTTATGATTGTCTAATGAAACAGACCTTGTCTCAGTTTTATGAAAAAAACTCGGGGTAAACCTGTTCCCAGCCAGGACTCAAAGTATGAGTTACCTCGGTTTCTGAAACTGGCTTACCTCGCTTTGTGAAGTTGAAAACTGGCAGGGGGGAAAAGGAGAGACAAGACAATATATAATCACAGGGGCGATAAAAATCAATGAAAACATGGATATCGAGACAGAGGCGGACCTGTTAAGGAGGACCAGGACTGAACAGATAAGATGCAGGACAGGAACTCAACAAGGAAAATCAAACCAGTCTTAACGAAACCAATAAATCACGCACCAAGACAGTTACCTCTTCTATAGATATTCATCACTGTGTCTTATAAGTGAAACAGCAGCTGACTGAAATTCAGATTAAGAGTTTTGAAAAAGCAGGTATTCACCATACAAAGAAAAAACAAACAAACATGCTGACACACTGATTGTTTAAAACACAGAAGCACTTTGTGTAATGTTCTCTGCTTCAGTGTTTCCTGCTCTGCTTTCAAACAAACATCATTTTTGATCACCAGAGCCGACACTAATGGAAGCTATATTTGGCCGTTTGCTAGCACTCTGAAGAACCATTCAAGCCACTCTGCTTTCCTTTAACGTCGCTGAAAAATTGACAAATGTGCAGAGGTGCGAAAAAAGAACTCAGCAGTACAATCTATTTAACACACTTGTGCTTTTGATCTAATTAAAATCAGCATGTGTCCCTTTTAGCAACACACAGCTCCGAGGCATCACGCATCTATCTCAAGCTAGTTGGGATTCCATCCAGATTCCTAATTCAATTAACATTTCATGGAGGCGCCTTCTTCCAATCATAAATACATAGTCTGGCATTTATATGACTTGTCCACAAAGAGCAGAGTCCCATTTAATCTCTCACGGCCCAATGTCGTGATAGTTCCCTGACTCCATGTGATAGCTGTAATGGAGCTCCATGCAAGTTAAGAGCAATGATTCAGCCGATATAATATGATTGTTCTCTCCATCAGCGAGACTAAAAGGTGTGAAATGGCAAAAACATACAACTGAAATGAAGCCGGCAACGGAGAGAGATTTACCGTAGACGCCAGTGGACTCTTTATTATGTTAAACTTTGTGTGACATATAACTCCTTCTCTTGCAGCATTCAGATTTTTTTTTATCACTTGAATTATTCATGAGACCACAAATGACTAGCTGGAGAGCACAATCTTTCGCAGAGAGAGGAGATATAGTATTTGTATTTCCATTTATGTCCATCTGTCCACTCAGTTTATGGAATTTTGCTGTGTAGAGGAACGAGCATGCAAGTCCCATATAGCCGTCTTAATTTGCAGATTTTGCTGGAATGACTAAAAGCGCTTCCTTCCACTTGAAATACTCCTGTTTTTGTCTCTCTTCTGACAGTTACTTTACCAAAAGCACACCTCTCTCTTCCACTGCCAGACTGTATCATTGTTATTCAGATGTTGGCGTCCCGAGAGAAATCTTCTCATCAGAGGCTGCGTCTGCTGTTTTTCCCCTTTGTACCCCTCCACCATACAGCAGATTCAAACAACAAGCACCATCTCACTGTGTGCTGCGTGTGGCCACTTCTGCAGTTAGTGGCAGCGACAAATAAAGCCATTTCACATCGGGATGTTTTCAGCAAGTACTGCAAAACAGTCAAGGAATAGATATGAAAGACTTCTCTTGGCAGAATTGCCTTCAAGTGAGAAAAACCTTTTTATGCACTTGTTGTTGCCCTTTTACAGCCACAGTCCAGTAAGACAGAAGCATGGTGAATCAATGTTAAAAACAGAAGAGAAAACTGACTGATTAAGCACAGATCAATTTAAATAACTCCCCGGACAAGAATCTGGGCTTTTTTCAGTGTAAAGTTCTCACTACCGCTTTAAAAGGACACCTTTTTAACAAGATGACAGTTGGTCGACTTTACACAGTGTTGACTGGTGATTTCAAACACCTAACTAAATTATCTGTTTTCCTTTTCATCATATATCCTCTTTAATTTTAATGTTATGTCCCCATTGTCCTCAATTCTTACGGCAACATCAGAGCTACTGGAAGTCCAAACAAGAATGGTGGCGAAGGAAAACCAGAAAGTGAATCCTGTGTTACAACCAGACATCCATCAAGTTTAAGAGTTGCTTCTGAAATATAAATGTACCTTGAGCAGAACCTGGATCATATGGTGGGGGGGACCTTCCTGCCAGAGGGCAGCCAGGTAAAGAAAGAAAAAAAAGAGAGGGGAGACAGGACAGAGAGAGGAGAGCACGCAAATGACGGAATGTAATGACTACATAAACATAAACAGATGCAGGTAGCAGGTAGGTCGGAGGACCATCTCATCATCCCGCCAGCTGGTACCCTGAACACATCTACACACAAAGGTGGAGGTAAACGCTGGGATGGACAGAGGATGGAACTGCAACTGGAAAGTCAGCATGCAACTCAGGAAGCTCTGGCCTGCAAACATACAGAAAGAAAAGAGAAAAAAAGGGGAGCAGAACAGCACAACAGACAGACCAGTGCATGCACGATCACTGAAGAAGTTGAAGCAGAGGAAGGGCGAATGCTCAGCTCTTGTTTGACCTCTGAGGGAAATCGAAGAAAAATGCACTTCAGATATTAAATATCAAATATGGTGGTGTTGTTACGTTGGGAAATTGGAATAGTGACATTGGAAATGATGTAGCTCAGTGATTCCCAAAGTGTGGGCCGTGGCCCCCTGGTGTGCTGTCGTGGTACTGCAGGTGGGCCGTGAGCGGTCATTAAAATTAAACAGATATGTTTTAAATCCTCAATCGTTTTCAAATATGTTTTTAATTACTGTAAAATATTCATGACATGATTTAAAAAAAACATTAAGACATTAAAACATTAAACAAACCAGTTAAGTGTTATTCTACTGTCATCTTAACTTAATATGACAAGCGTCACCTTATTTGTTGACTCCTCACATTAATATCAGAAAATAGCTTCTAGTCCTGGATATTGATAACAGTTGTGATTAAATGTTTGGGTGGGCCGTGGAGATTTTTCACATTTCAAATTGGGCCTTAGTATTCTGAAGATTGGGAATGGCTGATGTAGCTAATGGACCAATCAGAGGCTGGTGTTATCCGTTGGGTCTCTGTCGTTTTAGACGGATAGTTAAAAAATTGGGGATGTCAGAGAGCTGGTTGGAGAGGGGTTGCGATGTCAGAGAGGGGTCTGGATGGATACGGAGAAGTATTAATCAGCCTTGAGACTGGACTGTTTTTAAAATTGCATTACTTGCATGTGCTGATTTTACCATGCAGAATGCAAGCAGTTGGACAATTTGCAGAAAAATTCCTGAAAATTTCCAGTGTGCACTCTCACACTATATTATATATCGAAGTGCGCTACAACAGAGGAAGTCTGTCATGCACCATTATGCATTAGCACAGCCACTTTTATGGTGGCACATTATGTCCTAACAAAGACTGCCAGACCAGTAACCAGCACATATTATATGGACAGAGCCTACTGTGTGGTTTTGAAAACAGCCTAAGTCTTTGTTGAATTGTTGACACCTTTCATCAGTAATTCTATTGATTGTAGAAGAACTTGTAGAAGATATTTGCTCGGGGGTCATGATCTGGGTCTCCGTAAAGCGCCTAGAGACAAATGACATTGTAACAGACGCTATACAAGTAAAATTGAATTGAACTGAATTGAATCTCTGAGTGGTGTTGCTTGTCTATTCTGTAAACTCTTTTTACTTTGCATTTTTCCCAAACTTGTTTGAATGTTTTTCAGGTATTATGTTCCTGTTGTTTTTAACTTTTCTAAATACAATGGTGCTGGTCAGCTCTGATACAAAAAAGCTTTTTCTGTGTACTGGTGTCTGTTAAATAAAAGCAGAAACATATGGAAAGGGGGAAAAAGTCAAATATTTTAGAAAACTTGCCAGTTTTCTCTTGGAAATGTGGTTGGTGCAGTTCCACAAAGTCAGAATAATTGGTCTTAAGGGAACTAATCAAATACATGTAAATAAGGTTTTCAAAACTCTTTTAGGATGTTTTAGGATAGATTTTAAAGTTTGCGATGATGGCTGTTTGTTTATAACTTGGTAGATTTGGAGGTGGCAAATGAGCATTTTTTTATTTTTTCTAAGAGAGGATATTTGACCCCATTTTCAAAGCAAAGCAGTACAATCATTGAACATTTAGTCTTTTGTCTATGTTATGGCTTAATTAGACAAGGACTACAGCAGCAGAGTGATTCAATTTTCTCCATATTGTGAACAATAATTACCCTGAGATAAGCTCACATCCCCATGAGATTCTCTTCAATTGAATAACAACATCTCAAAGGTCACAAAAGGTTAAAGCCTCACATTGATTTGAAAAGTAATTAACTGGAATGAGCTATGACGAGTTCGGAGACAAACAATACATCCACCTAGATGACTCAGGAAAGTATTTTTCTATTTATTTTTTTTATGTACAAATCACGCTGCCAATAAAAGGAAAATTCATCCAATGAACAGTCATAGACAACTACACAGGAACAAGCTTCAGGTGGTTTATTTTGACTTGACTTTTTCTGAATAAATAAGTGACACTGAACGCAAAGCCCCATTTCATCCTCAACGAATTGCTTCATCTCACAAGTATTTCATCTTCTTCCCTCTCATCCCTCCACAAAGAAGCTTCACCAAATCTACCGACTGCAAATCTAAAGTAAAGCTCTCCAGTCGACTGCTTTTTTTTCTAACTGTTCTCTTATTTTCTCATAGACTAATGGATTAAAGCAGCACAAAGACTTTTTTTTTTTTTGTAGGGAGCATTGTCTACTTCTCCTGGTCTCTCGTCCGAAATAAAAACAAAATCCTATGAAAGAAACATTTTGGGTTTCCATCTCTCTACTCTCTTGTAATAACTGTGTATTTGCTTTGCAATGGCCATTTTTACAGCTGGTGTTAAAATCCATCCCAAGTAATCCGATTAAAACAGGAGTGCCTTAAGTACAGGTGTAAATGTGCCCGGGATGCAATGAGATCTTATCACTCAAACCACATTTGGAAGTGGCCTGGGCGCATTTTTTTTAGCAGTGTAAACGCAATTTTGTGGACCACACTAAAGGGATGTCTGCATAACCGACACCTTCTGTACAGGTGGAAGGACATAATTATTCATGTAACAGCATCGTTCTGAAGTGCAAAGCAACAAGAAGGAAGCCAAACAACTGACAACAGCACACAACTACAACATCACTGACTTGTTTGTGGTAATTTGATTTGCCTTTCTTAATTCTTCTTTTACTTTCAGATGAACACCAGTTGAGGCTCCAGCAGATCCCCGTGACCCTGCATCAGATTAAGCGGGCATAGATGGATGAACACCAGTTGTAAACAGGGCATATGTCGCACATCAACAACAATGGAGCTAACTCACGTAGCTACAGTACACATCATGGCAGAGACGACTAAGAGGCTCAAGAAAGTAATGAAAGATGAGAAACTGGGCAGGAGGCCAAACAAAACAATCTTGGACATTGTCTGCTGAGCTAAACTGAGTTAACGTTTCTTTTGTGCCTCTTTAAAGCAGCACAAAAGGACATTTGCTAAAGATTTTCTAACCCTATTATCGGCAAAAACTAGCCAAAGTAACTTTGAACTCCCATCCTGGTAGGATGCATATTGCTTTACACACTATGTCTCACGTCAACATCAATGAAGCTAGCTCACAGAGCAAAAGTCTAAATTTTGACAGAGGCAACTGACTCAATAAAGTGGTTACAGAAAAGAAAATAAGAGAGTGACCAAGCAGGAGGCCAAACAAAAGTAAATCTTAGACAGTGTTTTAAAAGCAAATTAACCTCATCCATTGGGGGACTGAAAGACCTAACAATATCTCCTTTGTGCTTCTTTCTTCGATGTAATATTAATCATTTTGAAAATAATATGTTGGAACATGCTTAGTAGTGGATCACACAAGAGCCCAGAAGTTCATAGACAGAAATGTCATGGCAAAAAAGGGCCATCACTGATTTCTTTTTGAACAGGTGTTGTTCTTGGGCATAAAACATACTTTTCTGCTCAACATAAAAGCAATCAACAAGCCATTTGGTCATCCTTCTAGGAATAATTGATAGACTTTTAACTTTTTTTAAAGAGAATTTTAGTTTTTTGAACCAGTTTATAGCTAAATTCATATATTTTCATTCGAGCTGAGATCAGGACTTGAGATCATCAGCTCCAAATGCTAATACAGGCTACCTGGATACTGCAAAATGGTACCGTACCGTCTTCTTCCGCTTATCCGAGGTCGGGTCGCGGGGGCATCAGCCGGAGTAAGGAAGCCCAGACCCCCCTCTCCCCGGCCACTTCCTCCAGCTCCTCTGGGGGGATCCCAAGGCGTTCCCAAGCCAGCCGAGAGACATAGTCCCTCCAGCGTGTCCTGGGTCTTCCCCGGGGTCTCCTCCCAGTGGGCCGTGCCCGGAACACCTCACCAGGGAGGCGCCCAGGAGGCATCCTAACCAGATGCCCGAGCCACCTCATCTGGCTCCTCTCGATGCGGAGGAGCAGCGGTTCTACTCTGAGCCCCTCCCGAATGACCGAGCTTCTCACCCTATCTCTAAGGGAGAGCCCGGCCACCCTGCGAAGGAAGCTCATTTCAGCCGCTTGTATCCGCGATCTTGTTCTTTCGGTCACTACCCAAAGCTCATGACCATAGGTGAGGGTGGGAACGTAGATCAACCAGTAAATAGAGAGCTTCGCCTTCCGACTCAGCTCCTTCTTCACCACAACAGACCGGCGCAGCACCCGCATCACTGCAGATGCCGCACCGATCCGTCTGTCGATCTCCTGCTCCATCCTTCCCTCACTCGTGAACAAGATCCCGAGATACTTAAACTCCTCCACTTGGGGAAGGACCTCATCCCCAACCCGGAGAAGGCACTCCACCCTTTTCCGGCCGAGGACCATGGTCTCGGATTTGGAGGTGCTGATTCTCATCCCAGCCGCTTCACAACCGGCTGCGAATCGCTGCAGCGAGAGTTGTAGATCACGGCTCGATGAAGCCAACAGAACCACATCATCTGCAAATAGCAGAGACCCAATCCTGAGGCCACCGAACCGGATCCCCTCGACACCTCGACTGCGCCTAGAAATTCTGTCCATAAAAGTAATGAACAGAATCGGTGACAAAGGGCAGCCTTGGCGGAGTCCAACCCTCACTGGAAACGAATCCGACTTACTGCCGGCAATGCGGACCAAACTCTGGCACCGGTCGTATAGGGACCGGACAGCCCGTATAAGGGAGCAAAATGATGCCATTTTTATCCACTAGGTGGCAGTAATGTGTTGCATTTTGGGCTTTTGCAGACGCGACCACTTCTGGCAAACAAAGCAACAAGACAAAGCAAGTGATACAGACGATTAATTTTATATCAATTCCTGCCTTCAAACAACCATGATGTACTACTCTGATGCTGTGGCATGTAAATACCATATCTAAAGCTACACATCTATCCCTTCATCGCCGACATGACACGAGTAAAGTGGCTAAAAGATCTCTCTACTCAAAGATGACGTAAGCCACTGATTCAATTTGAGAGGAAGAAATTCCAAGCTATGTTCCCATCATTACGACAAGGAAAAGATCAGCACTGATTGCTACATGAGTGGTGATCCTGCCTACCTTGTCTGCAGGGTCGGCGTCATCGGGGGTCATTCGCGGACCATGCCCCCCCAAATTAATTATTGTGCCCCCCTCCACTCGCCCACAAGCAGGAAGCCTTTGTGCCAAACTTTGTATTTTATAGATTACTATTTTATTCATTTATTGATCCCTATTGACTGAGATTGATACTGTACCAGCCTGTGACGCAAAGATGCGGATGGAGGCGGTGGGTCTGCTGCGCCAAATGACCGAGGCCAGCTTCTTGTTCATTGTTAACCTGGTGCACACAGTTCTGGTGCACACCAAACAAGCTTATTCAGAGAGAGGACGCAGACTTGATGACAGGTTTAAGTATTGTGGCTAGTGCAACAGCTTGTGTGCGGAAACTCCGCTGTGACGAGGAGTTTAATAAGGTGTGGGATGCGGCTGCGGCTGCGAGCGCTCCACTGAGACCCATGACCCCCAAATGGAGACGCAAAGCGCCCGCCAATATGGATGAGTATGTCGTTGTGGGAACCACAGGACACAGGGATGGCGATGACAAAACAGAACTGAAGAGACTGTACTACAGCACTATTGATTCAGTGCTTGGAGAAATGGACCACAGGTTCAGCGAGCGCAACTCGGAGTTGGCCCGTGCGCTTGTTGCACTGAACCCAGAGAGTGACACATTTCTGAGAACGTGACGGCTGTGAAGCACATCATGGATTTGTAACGATCGCCTATTGTTGAGACGGAGTACGAGGTTGTTAAACAGTTTTTCAGCTCGCAAAAACAATCGCAGCCAGTCGAGGGGAGTGGACTGTACAGCACATCATCTCCAAGTACCACACACATCTCACCGCAATGCCCAGTGTACTGACTGCTTTCAAACATGCTTTAACATTTGAAGCCTCCACAGCCATGTGTGAGAACTCATTCTCCACCCCGAGAAACGTATTTTCGGACCACAGACGCGTGATGCTCCACAGAAGAAAGGCCCAGTTGGTTCAGCTGGCGTTTGAAAGGGACTTAACCAGAAAGTGTACAACTGAGTGGAAGGACACTGTTCTCAGGAGGTTCAGCAACAACAGTCGCCGCTTGCAACTCTTCTAAAGGTAAAACATGCATTTAATTCACTTCATGGCGCCAGCCTTGGCTTTTATTATTACGCAAATGTGGAATGTTTGGGTCTGTCTAAATTCGTCAAATTAAATTCGGAGATTCACCGTTCACATTTTTATGTGTATGAGGGAGAGACGTGGCCTGTACGTCGTTGTTTTGTTTTGTTTTTTTGCAGATTGGCTGCACAGTACACTTGTGTGTGTATGTGTGTGTATTAAAAAGAGATTTTGCGGTATGTTGTGTAATTTCAAACTGGTTTGCTGTGATCGTTGATGGCAAACTCATATTAAGCATTTACATCATATTTCGTTCTTGAACGGCAGTTTGTGCCCCCCGCTGGTTATTATATCACCCCCAATTAGATCTATTCTGCCGCCGACTCTGCTTGTCTGGAATAACTGGAGGAAGTCACTAGCTCAGTGAAGACTGCAAAGCCCCTGAAGGGTATGAGTGCTGCCACCTTACTCATGTCCCTTGGTACTTGGGTAGCCTCTGTTATTAGCCTTATGTATTCCACATAGCAGGTTTGATGTGTGCTTGGGATCACTGACCTGTTGAAACGTCAACATGTGTGTCATCTGTGAAGCAGGTGGTTTGAGGTCAGGCTGAAGAATTTGTGGAAGTCCTCCCTCCTGATTATTCCTTATGAAATTTATCAGCTCCACTCGCAGTAAATTAAGCCCAGAGGAATATGCTACCACCAATGAAAATATATGGCCATGAGTGTAAACGTCTTACCACATCTGTATGAGAAATATAAAAAAAAGAGTCTCTTCTCTCCTTTTTGCAATAAAACTTTTTGAGTACAAGGGATTGAGCTATAATAAATCGAGTTGTCTGTACTTTAATTGAGCTGCTGCACAAAAACATTAGCAAGCTTGCCACACAAAGAGATAATCACACCACTTTTGTTGAATCGCTGTAAAAGGCCATGACTGAAGGCTTATCTGCCAGTGGGCCTTCTCTTGTAAACACTACCAACTGTTTAGCAAATCCAAGACCTGAATGAATTGAGAGAAATATTTTGCCAGGGTGATAACAGACACCACATTTCATTTAATTAAGCTAATGAATATTAATTGCTGCCTCTTAGTGGGTATAGAAGAATAAAAAGCAAATAACACATAATGAGCATGGTTTATGGCAGCTGAGAGAATAAATTAGTTGAGGCAGCTAGAAATTTTAATGGTACAAAGTAGAAGTTGGAAGCATTAATGACTTTAGATATTCTGCATTTCTGACTGTTCTCTGTTTCTGCCTGGCTTACTCTGCCGTGAAAGACTTTTTCATTATTTTAAACATAATTCAAAGACTTTTTCCTTGTTTCTTTATCATGGGTTAATTCTGTCTTACCATGTGGTGAAACTCCTTTTATTAGATGTATTGATTTAAATTTGCTCTGCCAATCACGTTGAATTGTTCTCGCCATTCATTCTCATTAGCTAACCCTCGACTCTTTCTTTGGGCTTCTCGAGAATGGAGAATGTCTGTGAGGCAGAACCATCAGCTTTACGTTTCAAATGATTACCAATTTAAAAGTGCTGCTTAGCTCTTCTTATCTGATGTGCAGATTTTCAAATACGTACAAAAATCAAAGCATTGCTAACATGTTATATTAACCTTTGATTATCATTGCCTTTACATTACCATATTTACCAAAGCAGACCATTCTTTATTAGACTGCCTATCTGCCTCATAGCAATCTGATATGACTCAAATTTGACAGGGAATATATTTGAAAAGATTTGCTCCTTTGACAATGGTGTTCCTGCATATTCTCCTTTCATACACCCAGTTCCAGCTGTCTTTGAGGCCCGTGTTTTATGAATATGAATAGGTAGGTTGAATGAAATGATGGTATCTGAAAACAGTGCCTTTGTTAGAGGGCCACAACTAATGACACATGATAGTGTACCTCCCCATCAAAAAGCTAAATATTCCAGACAATTTCAATACTTTCACGATATAAAGGGTTGTTTTCCTTTTTTTTAATTCCTGTTGTAAAAGATATTAATCAAGAGGTAGATGTGCTCATGACCACCATAATATTTCTTTCATCCACAGCCAACAAATCGTATTCAGAGGCTTGGATATGAAATAATGGACTATCATTATAACAGAGACCAAATTGCAACAAAAGTGAACATGAATTATATGAAATTATATTTCCAATACAGGTTTAGTGAAAATTAAAAAAGAAATCTTGTTATGAATGTTATTATACACAAAGTAAGTATTGTATTTGCATTTGCTGGGTAGGACTCTCCTTGATGGATTCTTTCTGGCCACTGAGCAATAAAGAGCTTATTGAGTAGTAACCCTTTATAAACTTAATTTTAAAAAGGAGCAAAAAAAATGGCAAATGCACAATAATAATAAAAACTCTACTATACTACTGTTCTCTGCCAGTTTCTCAAAATTTGTTCTGGCCTCACATTTGTGAAGTCATTTGTTTTCCAAGTGAAATTAAAATCTTTTCTTTTCATATTTCACCTGTAGTTGGGTCCTTCTGCCTCACCATGACACCATAATGGTTCCTTCATGCCAAGGCACTGGTACCAGGGGTCAGCCAGGTGGCTGGACAGGCAGCTAGAGCTTGGTAGATAAGGGGGGGGGAGTGATTTAAGGGTGTTCCCTAAGCCTCAACTTGACACACCAAACAGGTAAGAAAAGTGGCTGTAAGGTGATGTAGACGGTCAAATCAGTTTGAAAAATTAACTACCATCCCATGAGCTCTGGAGACTCCTGGTCAGAACTGTCTTTCTGCATTTTTCTTTCTGCCAGTCCCAAGGAGTCATGATTAAGGCTCTACCCTGTCACTGCTTCTTGGTGTAGTGGGGAACCATCCTCAGGCATCCTTGCATGCTTCGTTAATTCCCTGCTTTGACCCTTGAGAGGCTCTGGCTTTGCAAGTTCAATTTGGCTGATGCCTGCAGGGGTCCCAGCCTGCTTCAAGGCCAGTCCCTAGAGCAGGGGTGCCCTATTCTGGTCCTCGAGAGCCCCTATCCAACAGGTTTTAGAGGTTTCCCAGCTTCAACACACCTGATTCTAATTACTGGTCATTATCAGGTTGTCATCAAAGTCTGCACAAGTCTGTTGATGACACAGCCGCTTGTATCATGGTGTGGTAAAGCAGGGAAACATCTAAAATCTGCTGGATAGGGGCTCTCAAGGACCAGGATTGGGCACCCCTTCAGTCTAATAACTCTCCAGAGGGGCCCTGCTTGATTGCTCGTCCTCTGCCATTGTCCTGAATAGTCTCAACACCTGCTTGCCCACCTTGGCCTGACGCCATCTTCTGGACTGCATAACCTTTTGTGTTTACCCCACGCTTTTAACTATTATCGTTTTTATTGATTGGTGTAAAACTTGTCAAATCAATCACGTGGGTCATTCCACTGCGGTGACCCCGAACAGGGAGCAGCCGAAATGCAAGCAAGCATTATCTTTTTTTTTTTTCTTCTTCCTAATTTCCTCTACTCACTCACCTTTAGAGACCTTTAGGAATCATCCCTTCAAATAATGATGCGGTCATGGCTTGGGTTCTCTTTTATTTTGAAATTGTCTATTTTATTCTCCTAATGTCAAATTTCCAAATTTTTGTACTCATTTCTGTTTTGCGTCCTTTTGCTTGCTACCAAACTGTTCTGAGTTCTAATTCTGCTGTGTTCTGCTCTATTAACACCAAATACTCCTTGTTGTAATCATTACTCATTTAGTATCTACAAAGGTCTACTGTTTCCTATTGATCTCCACCAGGTTCTTGCTATCTGCACCAGCCTTGCCTGTTTCTTGCTCCACTACACAGTGGGAATTTCCTTACGATTTCCTGCCTTCTCAGCATCTTTTGTTATCTCGAAAGTCAAAGTCACAAATTTTCAGAACATAGCCCTCAGTCCTAATTCATGGAGATGTGGAATATGCTGTTTAGTTGTTTAACACTGTGATGGTGCAACCAGACAGGAGGAGAGTGAAGACTGTAAAAGGAGAAACTAAGCAACACCAAAAACAGTTGTATATGGTTAACGTTACAAGCATAAACATCAACTGTGGTATGAGGTACTTCACAGCACGTAGAGGTTAAACATGAAGACTTTTTGGGTCAGTTGAATTCGGCCATATGGGGTGACGATAACATTTCGGTCAGTTTATCAATATTTCAACAATTTTTCAGGTGTAGCATTAAATCAAAAGTGAATGCAACGTGGACTTGGTGTGGTCAATAAAAGCTGCCTAAAAAGGATGCTTGACTGTAAAGATCAACCTTATGTTAACGATCACTTTGACCCCATGCTAATTTAATTTTCTAATTCCACATGGCACGGTGCAGAATCCATCTTGAAATAGGTACAAACATACACACAAGCGTCACATTCTCTTGCGTTCCCCATCTGTCGCAGTGTTATTTGTGGAGCCACCAGGGCCCCATGGATAATTCTGACAGGTGCCCTTCTCTATCCATGCATCTGCCAATGGGTCTGTTAGCAAACAAAGGAGGAGTTGGCTTCTAGAGAGAACAGCTGGTAGGTGCTAATATACAGGCCCACTGAACTGCCAAGACCTCTTTGGAGACATACTCACCGTCTGATTTCAGCTCCTCCAGGACCTCCATATATGAATGTGTTGTCTTCATCTGAAATTTGGCTTCATAACACCAACACCTGCGTTGCTAAATTCGGGAAAGCATACAGCTGCAGGCAAAACTTTCAGCTACAGCTAGCATGTAATTGAATGTTGATGGCAAGTGTGAAACAATGTCTTGTGTAAATTTTGACAAATTAGTAAACAGGGTGAATGTGGTTGATGTAAGCTGTTGTTTGCAGTTGAATAAATATAACTGCTTCTGTGCTAAAAGGACAGAATTTAAATAGAGTTGGTAGTACAATTTTTAAATGAAGTTTTTATCTTATGTTTAATAAGAAAAATCCTCCTTCTAACCTGGTTTGTATCCCAGAATGTAGTTTGGTCTTTCTCTGTATCCCACTGTGAGCAGAAGCATTGAGTCTGGCTGCGTTGCAGTTTTCCTCCATTTTCCATGTGACCTCAGGTCCTACTGGGAGTATCTCAGAAGCTCAGCTCTTTACAGCTGCTAGATCTGCTAGTGTTTTTACACTGACTGACTATGTCGTCCGCTAAAATTATCTGCTTTGCTAATTGATATCTAGTCTTCCTGATTTTTCTTTTCTTGTTGCATGCTGAGTCATGTCCTATAGCATTAGCAGCTAGCTTTATATCTAGTTGAAGCCAGCAGGTGTCATTCAGTTATGGTGAATGTACTTTATTTGTTGTTCTTGAATAAGGTTAGGAATTTGGTACTAAATATGGCTTGAGGTAATTCCTAATCTGTGTAACTGCTGACTGATCAGGATACTAATGAAAGATTTGACAGAGCATTGTTATATTGTTAGATATTGTATTGTTGTTGACAGTTATTTCCTTGTTCTTGTTTATAGGATCTCACACACAGAGCCCATATAGTCTTGTAGAACCACTCATGAACAGAAATGGATGTCTCATTGTCCCTTTTTCAACAATTTTACAATAAAGAAAGAAAGAGAAGCTGTTAAGTCTCCAATTATGTTGGGGAAAAAAAAAAAACTTTCCAAATACTTGAAGTGATCATGAGTGCTGTAATGCAGTGGTCCCCAACCTTTTTGTAACTGCGGACCGGTCAACACTTGACAATTTTACTGCAGACGGAGGGGGGGGGGGCTTCCTCGTTACATTACACCAATAACGTAACATGAGTATTATATCAAAATCTCTGGTAACATCCTCTGTACCTATTAAAAAAAAAAAAAAACCTCACACAGAGCGGGCTTGGTACGTGGGAATCCCCTGTCGTGATAAATACATATTTCAAGTAGGACTTCTTGTATTGTCTGTTAAAATCTTGTTTCTTGGAAGTCGAAGGCTGTTCTTCTTTCTCTTCACTGTGCATTTTCCCCTTCAGAAGGAAACGTTTCAAAGATGTCTGTTTCTTACTCATTACTTGGGTTAAATTTTGGCTCTCAAGTATCCGAGATGTAACCGACAGTGTTGCCAGATTTGGTTGAGCCATTTCCGTCCAATCGCGTTCCACAACCCGCCGACTTCAGGAAAAAACCGCCCAATACGTGTTTTCATACGAAAACATTTCATATTTGAATAAACGTGGATTTAAATGCATTTACAGTATTAAACAATTAAGCCTAAATTAATAGTTGTATCTTATCATAGTGCATGTCACAGAAAATGTGCAAAAATGCACATATATCCCAGTGCCAGGCCCAAGTTAACACAGCAGCAGTAACATCAACCACGTAAACACCATTTCTTATATTTTCTCCACTTCGGCATGATAACCTACTTATTTTGCCAACAGAATAGCCGACCACTTTGAGTTTAGAGAGAGCGGCTTCTGCCTCAGACGTCTGCATCGGCGCACTAAAGCCGGGCATACACTGTGCGTCTGTCAGCTCGTTTTGAGCCGATTTTCCAGTCGTGCGAGTATTTTTTGGATCCTATCGTGGGTCGTGTTTCGTGCAGTATACGTGGGGTAACGACGAGCGTTTGAGATGAACCGCGCCTCGCCTGGCGAGTAGACGAGATCAGGCGGCCGCAGCAGGAGGTGGAGACAAAAAGCTGCAGTCAAGTCGGACAGTTTCCAGCACATACAGGAGGAGACACCTACTTCCTGTTAGATCACCACGTTCTTAGATAAAGTGTCCTCAATCGCTGATTGAAGTTAAAATAACCGGCATGCATTGTGCGCCGACCGCCGGTGATCGATTCTGCGCAGGCCTGGCTCATCTCGAACGCACCTGCGTTCATCTCGAACGCACCTATTCTGAACGTATAGTGTAAGCTCGCATCAGAGCATCGGCATTACTCGTGGGCTGCGAACTTTTGAACTCAGCGATCTAGTCTTGCAGTTTGAGATAGGGCTGAATCAAACGATTTAAAATATCGCACAGTGTATGCCCGGCTTAAGGTTTGTTGAGGTGACGTCATGATAGCGCGTTGTTACAGCGACTCAATAACTCACTGCGATTAAATATTTTTTAAATTGGATGACCACAATACAAGTGAGCGAAGTATACTGAATTTTGTATTTGTACTGTTTTTAAACCATAGAATAACAGTTTGTTGTGCTGTTTTCACTATATTAAAAAAACCGGCAGATGTTGGTAAAAGCAGCCCAGATTGTGTATACCCGCCCAATGCATTTTTTCCCCGCCAGCTGTAATCAAAAGTAGCCCAATTGGGTGGAAAACCGCCCAATCTGGCAACACTGGTAACCGAGAGAATCCGGTCATTTTTCAAAATAAAATATTTTTCAAATTAAAAGCTTGTTCAGACTCAGATAATAAATAAAACTTAAAAACTATTTTTTTTCTTGGCGCGGCCAATTGATTGCGGCCCTGTATCGGCCCGTGGCCCGGGGGTTGGGACCACAGCTGTAGTGTACTATTAAGTTGATTTTTACAGTGGCATAATGCCTACAGCCAACAAACACAGGCCATACTGGATAGTCTGCACAGGAACTACGGAGAATGTAGATTGGAAAATGTTTATGGTCACTTCTTTTTTCCCATGCTCTCATGTTAGATGTCCAAAGCATCTTTGCCAAAGGCTCAGCCACATGCCAACTCAACTCGTCCTCCACAACCAGCATCTTGAATTCAGGAATCCTATTCTGTCCCCTGCTCACATCATAGCTCCACTGTAGTGTCCATTGGAGCATAATTGATAAACAAAAAGGTGTATTTTTCTCCCATTTCTTTTTACTTTATTTCTCATTATTGAAACTGATATATCTAAATTTCACTTTTACTTTTTTTGCATTTCAGATTTTCAGCGTGTGTATTTCAAATGTATCTTTTTTTAAATGTAAGATGGCTCTATATGTTTCTACATCCATCTGAAACATACTGCCATCACCAGGATTAAATATATGCATGGTACAGTTTAATGAGATGATGCTCAGTGGCTGGTTTCCTTCAGATAAGCCGTTGGGAAATAGTGACGTAGTTCAATCTTCATTTCATTAAATCAGAAGAGTTCACTTGTGATGATTAGAGTCATTCAGGTACCTTTTAGCAAACTCCCAGCAGGCTTTCCCGAGCCTTTTAATGTGGAATGGCTTCTTTCTGGCCACTGTTTAATAAAGGCATGATTGGTTGAGTATTAACCCTTTTTAAATTGTTAAAAAAAAGTCCCACATCATCCAAAAAATAAATGGAATAAATTGAAATATTTAATCTTTGTGTTGTTGTATTGATGATCAATATCAAGCAAATATAACAGTTTGATAAAAGTACACGCATGTTTTATTACATTCAGATTGGACTCATAGATGTCCTTCCGTACAGTTCACCCTTCTCCACAAAGGAAATTTGGATCTCATGCAGAGCAACAATTAGCTTGGTGGTTCTGTCTGATCCCAAAGGTTTTTGTCCCAGTTTATCCAATTAGGCTGAGGACCCAGATGTAGTGACAGTCTGGCGGTGGTTATAGTCTTCCTACATCATTATGATGGCAGGCTGCTGTGCTTTAAGGTAGGTTTTGAACAAATACTGCAGAAGTGTAGATGTTTTCTGGCAAAGTCTAATCTGGCTTTCCTGTTTTTGAATGTTACTAGTGGTTTGCACCTTGTCGTAAACCCTCTGTATTTATATTCATGAAAGCACCTCTTGATTGACGATGACGGATTCATGTTGTTTTTTCAGCCTAATGAGTTTTTTTCACTTCCAGAGATCTCATTGGACTTCATATTGGTAGCTCCAGTTAAACAGCTGCCAAATGCCAACTCGATACCTGATAACAACTCCAGACCATTCATCTCCTCTATTTGTCTTGAAGTAATAAGGGAATGGTCTGCACATGGCCAATTTCATTGTTTTCAGTCGTGCTCAAATACCTTTGGAAGTACTTTGGCAAGGCAAGGCAAGACAAGTTTATTTGTAAAGCACATTTCATGTACAAAACAATTCAAAGTGCTGTATATAAAACAAAGTAAAAGAATAAAAGCATAACAACAAAGGAAACAGTAAAAATAGTTTTTAAAAGGCTGTGCAGACTTGAGCTCTTGAATAAAATCTTATTCAAAGGCAGCTGAGAACAGGTGAGTCTTCAACCTGGATTTAAATAAACTGAGTGTTTCAGCTGATCTGAGGCTTTCTGGGAGTTTGTTCCAGACATGTGGAGCATAGAAACTGAACCGCAGCTTCTCCATGTCTGGTTCTGACTTTGGGGACTGATAATAAACCGGATCCAGATGACCTGAGGGGTCTGGTGGGTTCATACTGGGTCAGGAGGTCACTGATGTATTCTGGTCCTAAGCCATTCAGAGCTTTATAGACCAGCAACAGAACTTTAAAAGTCTATCCTTTGACGGAAAGGCAGCCAGTGTAAGGACCTCAGAACTGGACTGATGTGGTCCACTCTTCTGGTCTTAGTGAGAACTCGGGCAGCAGAGTTCTGAATGAACTGCAGCTGTCTAACTGATTTTTTTTAGATAAACCAGTAAAAACACTGTTACAATAATCAAGCCAACTGAAAATGAATGCGTGGACTAGTTTTTGCAGATTTTGCTGAGACATCAGATCTTTATCCTTGAGATGTTCTTCAGATGATAGTATGCTGATTTAGTAATTGCCTTAATGTGTTTTTCAAAGTTTAGATATGAGTCCATCACCACACCCAGATTTCTGGCCTGATTGGTGGTTTTTAGATTTGTAGATTCAAGCTCTGGAGACCTTCAGTCGTTTCTTTTTGGCTCTAAAAACAATCAGCTCAGTTTTGTTTTTGTTCAATTGTAGGAAGTTAAGGCACATCCAGTCATTAATCTCCTCAATGCATTTATTGAGAGCCTGTACAGGCCCTCGGTCTCCTGATTACATGGTAATATATATCTGTGTGTGATCAGCGTAGCTATGGTAACTAATATTGTTGTTCTTTATAACCTGGGTTAGTGGGAGCATGTATGTATATGTTAAACAGAAGAGGCCCCAGGATGGAACCCTGGGGAACGCCACAGGGTTTGTGTACAAAAATGTGCCATCACTGAGTTTGGGGTTTTTAAATCCAGACTTAAAACCTATTTATTTAGACTGGCTTTTAATACACAGTATTGATGTGAAATATTCTTAATTTAATTTTAATGGTATTGTTATGTCGATTTAAAATTGTTTTGTTTTAATGTGGATTTTAATGGAAAGCACTTTGGTCACCCTGTGTGTTGTAAAGGGCTCTATAAATAAACATTGATTGATTGATTGATTGATTTGCCATTTAGGAATGGCACTTCTAGTTTTAGAAGTTTTAGAAGTGCCATTCCTATTACATTTACATTTTACTACTCCTCCAAGTAGCTTCATCAGTCTAAGGGAAGCTAGTATGGAATCTCAAATTATTTTTCAGGTTGGTTCCAGGCCAAATAGATGTGAACTATGTAAATGGGGTGACATTAGATCCACAACCTGAGTTAGTTTCACTTCACACCTGGCCTGAACAGGCTCTTTAAGTGAACAGCTAACCTGACGAAGGTCTACCTAAGAACTAAATGTCCAGTTGCTATGACTTAACCTCTGGATAACATCATCTGTATGACTGAAAATCTTCCCAGACACATTTTAACACACGTCCCTCAAATTACAGCTGAACGTCTAAGCTTTGATCACACTTTGATGGTTTTATTTCACATCAGCTGCGACGGTGTATAAAGGAGAAAAAAAATCATAAAAATTCTAATTGTCCAAATATTTCTGGACCTAACTGTACACCACCAACGATGAGATCTTATGCAAACACTTGTCTGTTTTTTCCCCTTTTTATATAAAGGAACTGACACTCCATTTAAATTGTGGAAATATTTCAGGGATAATTGTTAAAAATGAGATGCAGCAGCACTTTTATTAAGATTGTGTCAATACTTGTGTAAATGGGATATTGCCAACATTCATATTCAATAAACGTACCTAAACATTTTATTCTTTATGAATGGGGACTGATATATTAGATTGATGACAAATACAGAATTTAATGAGTTTAAAATGTAACAAAATTGAAACAATTTTTCTAAAGTTTTTATGTTATATTATGGGCATTAATCCCTTCTGCGTCAGTGTTCAGTGTTCTCCGCCTACATCCACAACCCCCAGTTGAAACACACAAAACCCACAGACAAACTGCCAAGCTCCATCTGTTTTCAATCCAGAGTGGAAGTCCCAGTCAGGTTCACAAACCTGTGATGCCACATTAAAGCTGTAGGAGTCTGGGGATCTGGAAAAGAGACGAGGGAGCAGGAAGTAGGACATGCAACAAAAGGGTAAAATCAGCTTAGGAAATTCCCTCAGGGGGCTCTGTAGGTATCTTCTCTCAAGCAGTTACCACACACAAGCCTGTACACACAGACACAAAGCACAATAGCTGTTGTGATCCATTAGTGGGATGATAAGGGGGCTGTGAAGCAGAGCGACTATACATCTGAATGCAAATTCTGTTTTCCGGACAGAATGAGGAGTATTCTTCAGGGGAAAGCATGTGGCTGTGGCAGCAGTGGGTAGGCTGCACCGGGGCAAAATACGGAGCCTGGTAAACAAGAATTAAATGATGCTGAGTTTGGCGGCGTGACATTTCTGCTCTGAGAGATTAATAATGAAAGAGATTACAGGCACCTTGATGGGGACAGACAAATAAGCAGAAAACCAAGGAAGAATATTAGAAGGCTATCCGCCAACGTCAAATAAGGTAGCGCCCCAGACAGCTGCTCTGAAATTAATATTTCATGGCATTCCCTCAAAGACTGAAGTTTACCTGAGGGTGGCAGAATAATAGGCACATATTCCCAGGATACAGCTGTTAGTTTTGTTAAATAAAGTCTGCCAGGTCATCAGACTGATGACTTTAATTTTTCATTATCAATTTTTATTTAAATAAAACCAAAGCGCCTTAACCAGTTAGTTGTGAAATTGCATAGTGTTTCCCAAAGTAGCTCACGAGGGAAGAATATTTTACAAAAGTGAAATGGAAAATAGTCAGACACCTTAACACAGTTTGAATCCCTTTTATGGATCTTCAAATGATACCGAAGTGAGGAATCTTGATGTAAACTGACAGTGAAGCAGGATCAAACAGATCTGGATTGACAGGTGAATTTAATTTGCAAGTCCCCCCCCCCCCCCTCTCATTTAGGTACCAAGCGCTGATTTTGATCTCTGACAGACACATGAGCAGTCACTGCCTGTTACGCCTCCACCCCCAAAACAGCGGGGGTGGGGCGGGGGTGTGCTCCTAGTATACCAATTTCATCTAATTTCTAAAGCAGACAATGCTTTTGCTCAGGGAAACTCTAAATAATAGAGCAGAACAATGTTTGTTGACTGGATGCCTGTTAGACATTACTGGCTATCCATCACCACAGAAAATTAATTGCCTTTTTTGTGGAATGGAAACATTTCCATGACTGTGCTTGGTGAAATGAACGTCGGCCATTATAGTTCCATCGTGTCCCCCGCATATGAGGACGAGGCTCACTGCATACAGCTGGTGATGCGCAGTTATGTCGAGCTTCATCCAAACGTAGCTGAAGGTCATTCGGCTTTGCGGGAATGATTCATCACTTCGCGTGATTGCATTGTCGGTGCGAGACAGAATTCACTGCCTTTCATTTGCAAAATGTATTTCATTTTATCGCTACGTGAATGTCTGAATCTAAACAGCAATGCAGTGTCATATATAAATGTGAGGTTGCAGAGGATTTGAAGCTTTGTGGGATTAAACGAGATTCTCCAAGGATACCAGGAAATCTGTTGTTTGGCAGCTTTTGTTATTTGAAACATCTCTGCAGTAGGATTAGTTATGTTTCAGCAACTGATGTCAACAAGGGGGAACAGCATTGTTTAACAACTCTGATCAAAATTTTCATCTGAGCTTAAGACTCTTAGAATCAAAATCTAATTGTCAATATTGAAATGTGAGTAAAGGCAACTTCTCAATAAAACCTTGACTTTAGTGTCAAACCTGAGGAATTAACTGTTTGTCTGAATTAATTTACCATGAATGTGATTTTCATCAGCAGTAAAGCTGGCTAAACAGAGCAGTGATTCCCAAAGTGTGGGCCGTGGCCCCCTGGTGGGCCGTCAAGGTACTGCAGGTGGGCCGTTAAGTAAACAAATGTTTTAAATCCTTGATTTTTTTAAAATATGTTTTTAATTACTGTAAAATATTTATTACACGATTTGAAAAATATTTAGAAATAATAAAACAAACCCATGACAAGTATCACCTTATTTGTTGACCCCTTATATTAATATTGGAATGTAGCTTTTAGTCTTGTATGTTGATCAAAGTGGTGTTTAAAGGTTTGCATGGGCTGCAGAGATGTTTCACATTTCAAATAGGGCCTTGGTATTGTGAAGTTTGGGAATGGCTGACTTAAGTTACTACTTTGATTATATTTAAAGTGGTACGTCATCATCATTCACTACAGTGTGAGATGACGAAGAACATTTTTTAATCAAGGTTCAACAGAAACTTATAAATGAGGCATTCTTGGCAGATGTTGAAACTGAAAAGTATTGGCTGAAATTATGAATGGCTTGGAAGAAACTGTCTTGTAATAATAGTCCTCAGAAGATTTTTATCCTTTTTTTCTTTTTTTATTGTTATTAAATCAACAGTATTGGTAGAACAATAACCAGCAGACAGCATGAGATGTACTCAGACATCACAAAGAAATATAACAGAATGATTTGTATTGGTTCTTGAAGAATCTTTATTACATTTTTACATTGGGGGAAATTTAAATGTGACAATTAACCTAAAAATATTATGTTATTTTGGGATGTGGGTGGGAACCGGAGCGTCCCGGAGAAACCCACCCAAACATGGAGAGAAACTCCACACAGAAGCAGATGTTCCTGTACTTCCATGATGCCCTGCTTTTTGTTTTTGGTTGGGAAAGTAATTAAAAAAAAAGGGTGGAGAAATGAGGGAGAAAGAGATGTTGAAGAGAAGAGTGTGGTTGAAAGAAGGTGGGTAGGAGAAAGGAAAGAGGGTGAAGTGGAGGGATCTTCTGGTTTCCAGCAGCCTTCTTACAGCTGGACCTCTTACGAACCCAGCTGATCAAAAACCTCTTTTTCACCACCTTGTCTTTCTCTCTCTTCTCTTCTTTTTCCTCACATTTCATCCCTTCTTCCTCTTTCTTCTTACTATCATTTTCTACCTCCTTGTCTTTAATCTCTTCTACTTTTCTTTTCTTTTCTCATCTGTCTTTCTGTCCTTGATGCTCTTCTTGCAAAAGAACCATCTCCTCTTTTTCTTTTTTACCAGGAGCTCTTAGTGCTCTCTGTTTTTATCCTCCTCGATTTTCTTTTCCTCATGCAATTTTTCAATCTTCTCTTCCAACTTCTTCCATATTTCTTCAGTTTCTCTTTTCTCTTCTTCCATGTTATTCTTTTCTTTCACCAGTTTGTTTCTACATTCATCCAACTCTCTTTTCTCATTCTGTAGTTTTTTGTTCATCTCGGTGGTTCTTTTCACATTTTCTTTCAAATCATTCTTCTCCATCTCTAATTCCTTCATCTCTTTCTCATATTGTATCTTTCTGTCATCTAGTTTTTTTTTCTTCCTCCAAATCTCTGGTCTTCTGCAGCAGCATCTTCCTGTCTTTCTGGAGAACTCCAAGGTTTTCCTTCATTTTAATATTGGTCTTACTAATTTCTGTTTTCTCCAGCTGCAGTTTTTCCCTCTCTTCTTCCAGCTGTTTCTTTTCCTGTGCTACATTTTTCACGTCCTGCTGCAGGTTTTTCTTTTCTAATTTAAGGTTGTTCTCTTTTTCCTCCAGTTTCACCTCAGATTGGTCCACTTGAGTTTTCTTCATTTCCAAGGTCTTTCAAGCCTCTTCAATTTCTTTCTTTCCCTCCTCTAATTGTAACAACTCTTTCTGCTGGTTATCCTTTTCCACTTTTAGTTTTGCCCTGGTATCTATTTCTACCTTGGACTGCTCCATGGTAGATTTCTCCATTTCTAAAGTTTTCATCATGTCTTCAAATCTTTTTTTGTCCGCCTCTAAATTCATCAACTGCTGCTGCAGCTTTTCTTTCTCTTTCTGAAATTCATTACGACCTTCCTCCATTTGTATTTTGATGGTGCAGATTTGAGTTTTTTCCACCTCCAGATCTTTCCAGTCCTTTTCTAGACATTTCTTATTTTCTTGTAAAGTGTTTCTCTCCTGCTGAAGCCAATTTTTATCAGTCTGTATTTCTTGACGGTCTTCTTCCATTCTTATTTGATCTCATTCATTTCTGTTTTCTCAAGCTCCACTCTTTGCTTCTCCTCTTCCAGTAATTTCCTGTCATTTTCTAATTGTTGTAGCTGCTGCTGAAGACCTCCTTTTCCAGAGTCAGTTCCTTAATCGCTTCATCTTTGACCCTGGATTGATCCATCAAACTTTTCTCCGTTTCCAAACTCTTCCTCTCCTCTTCCAGTTCCTTGCAGTCTTTCTCCCATTTTATTCTGATGCAGCAGAACTTGTATTTTTTCTATTTTTAAATTTTCCCATTCCTCATCGAGTATCTCAAAATTTGTCTTTCTCCTTGATGTTCCATTTGGATTTTAATTTGTTCCATCTCAGCTTTCTCCTGATTCAGGTTTTGCCGCATTGTTTCCAGCTGTTTTCTGTTTTCCTCCAAATCAATATTTTCTGCTTGCAGCTTTTCCATTTCCTTCTGTTGTTTTCTTCAAATTTTATCAGCTGGCCTCTAAAATTGTTCCCTTTCTTGGTGAAGATTCTTCTTTCATCTTTTAGTTTTGCCACCGTCTCCTTCAGTGCCATCCATGACCTTCCCTGTTGTTGCTGTTGGTCATTCTCCATTTCCAATTTGGACTGTTCCAATTCCTTATTGTTTCTCTTGAAGAGCTCTCTTTCCCTCTTCCAGCAGTTTGAGCTACAGGGAGGGAGGGTGATGAGTGAAAACATCTCTGTTAGTATTAGCTCTGGTCCATATGTCTATCCCACACCAGAGCTATGTTAGTATTAGCATTATAACCAGTATCAGAATAAAAATATATTCCAATGTATCTTGACGATATCAGTTTGGTTGTTTTACTTTCAAATTTGAGTAAATTAGCCTTGCTTACTATCAAATATAAGCTTATGATTACTTAAGATTGCCAGTAATGCAATTACTTACTAATTTTACATCACACTAGCTTTAATTGATCAAGTTTTAACCCTGACCACTTGAATTCATTGAATTATCCTTTTACAATGCATTATGGTAAAGAGAAACACCGCCTTTAGCCCGCCAACCACTTCAACCCCGACAGTTGTTGCTCTCGGCCCGTGGATGAAGCGAAAATGTAAGAAGTTGTCAAGAAGTTGGGGCGTGTGGTTCATCAATTGGTCTGATAATTTGGATTTACGGAGTCGGATACCGTATCTCGCTGAATGTCGGACCCTTTACCGTGCTACACACCAGAGAAAGAGCCCCCATTAACCGTGAAGTGTGGGGGATTAAACAAATCTTTTAAATCCTCGATTTTTTAAAAAATGTTTTTGATTACTGTAAAATATTTATTACATGATTTGAAAAATATTTAGAAATAAAACAAACCCACTGAGTGTTATTCTACTGTCATCTTAACTTAATATGACAAGTATCACCTTATTTGTGGACCCCTTATACTAATATTGGAATGTAGCTTTTAGTCTTGTATGTTGATCAAAGTGGTATTTAAAGGGCTGCATGGGCTGCAGAGATGTTTCACATTTCAAATAGGGCCTTGCTATTGTGAAGTTTGAGAATGGCTGCACTAGAGGATTTTACCTCCTGTTCTGAGCCTGAATTTTGCCCCCATATTATTTTCCAAATAATCCTCAAGTGTGTGGTTTCAAGCAGTTTTTTAACCACGTTGCAGCCTCCCCAGTCTTAAGTTGTAAATATCAAACATGTTTGATATGCAGTTGAGTTCCAAGCTGTCTGTTTTCAAAAAGTGAGTAAAGTTCAAAATCCTTGAGAGAGCTTTTATTTCTAAACACGCAAATGCGTTGGGAACGCCGCACATTCTAATCCAAATCATAACATTTTAAAAACTGTTCTCAAATTTATTACTTTATAGAAAGTGAAGAAAAAGGAATATTAGGCTGTTCAAATAGGAGCGTGGAGTTCAGTTCGTGAGGTAAATTATTCTGTGAAGAACAGGTGTTAAACAGGAGGCCCTTATTTAAGGTTACAGTGCATTTCTCTGAAAATCAGAGGAAAATTGGCCATTCCAGACATTGTTCATATGAACAATGTACTTAGATTAAAAAGTTAACTGGAGAGGGAAAAATATATAAAGAAGTGCAGAAAATGATGCTGCTCAGCTAAGACGATCTCAAGTTCTTTAAAATGGCAACCAAAACAGAAAACGGTCAATGAACAGCTCAAGGGTGATCAATGACGGTCTAAAGTTACCTAAGTAGTGTAACAATGTGAAGAAGCCTATGTGAATCCAAGATACCAGCAAGACGCCCCCTGAAAAGTGTCATTGTTGATAAAAACGACATGTGTTGAAGAGGTTATAATTTTCCAAAGAACACACTGACTGGCCTGAAGAGAAATATCACAACATTTTGTGGACTGATGAAAGCAAGATTATTCCTTTTAGATCCAGGGGCCGGATACAATTTGTCGGACAACCCCAAATACTGAATTCAAGCCACAGTACACGGTAAATATGGTGAAGCATGGTAGAGCAAGCATCATGATATGGGGATGTTTCTCATTCTATGTCAGGTCTATTTATTGTATACCGGGGATCATGGATCCATTTGAATATATCAGAATACTTGAAAAGATTGTGCTGCCTTATGCTGAGGAGGAAATGCCCTTGAAATGTGTTTCAACAAGACAATGATGGGACACAGATGTGAAGCAGTTCTCAGAAACAGCAGTAATACAACTAAATATTAGGTCAGTGATTCACAGGAAAGATTAATCTGAGCATTTTTCATTTTTAGACTGTAAATGTTTGAGTTTGGAAAGCAAAATGAACTGCCTAATATTCCCTTTTCCCTTCACTCTATGTAAGATAATAACTTTAATAAAATATTTCACGTTTTAAAAAAAAATATTGATTGAGATGGTTCTTATCTCTGAGGTCTTCTTTGTTTTAAAAACTAGATTTTTAAATTATTTTAGCCAGCCTAATGACACAGTTATGGAAGTTTGCCAAAGAGCATCTTGGTACCCTGCAGCGCTACTGGGAATATATTTTGTGGACTGATAAAACAAAAGTTGAATGATTTGTGAATCATTGTCAGCACGGTGTACAGTACGGGACAAAAGGGAGACAGCTTACCAACATTAAAACATCAACCGAGTCATGATGCATGGCGTAAGGAGCATCATGATTTGGGCTTGCTTCGCTGTCTCAGGCCCGGACCTACTTGGCCAACTTTGAGGGTAAAATAAATCCTCAAGTTAGCCAAAATATCCTACAGACTTATTTCGTGTTGGCTGTCTGCCAGCTGGGAGCTTAGTTGAAGTCGAGTGATGCAGGAGGGCAATGACCCAAAGCATTGAAGTAAATCCATCACAGAATGGCTGCAGAAAAAGAAAATTGGAGAGGGCCAGTCAGAGTCTAAACCTTAACCCCACAGAGGTGCTGAAAAATGACCTCAAGAGACCAGTTCACACCTGATCAGACATCCTACAAATGCGTCTAAGATGAAGCAGTTCTGTGAAGACAAATGGTCCAAAATTCTTCCTGAGCAATGTGCAGGTCTGATTTGTTTTTTTTTTCCTTCTCAAAGATGTTCAACCACTTTTCAACTCCAAGGTCTAGGTTACTTTTCCTCCATCAGTGTGAGCATTTACAGTGTGTTGAGTAAAGTCACAAGAAATGATAACACTGTATCACAATTTAATGCAGAAAATCAGTTAATTTCAAGGGGTTCAGACACTCTTTTTCTTGCCAGTGTATATATATATATATATATATATATATATATATATATATTGTGATGTTTTACTATACATTTGCTCAGACATCATCTGTGCTCATTCTGTCTCTGTAGTACCTCTGCTGCTCTCATAGTAATTACTAAAGCAACTGCATTGCAGTTATAAGAAAGTGTTCTCCTTATGTACAATCACACATGCTGGGTCAAGTGTCCAAATCATTAATTTTGAGCCACTTGGACTATTGTTCTATAGTATGGTCGTCTACATCCAAAACTAATCTTGCTAAATTACAGGTCACACAAAATAGGGCTGCCAGACTTGTTCTGGGCTGCTCAATAAGAACTAGCACTGAAAAGTTGCATTCTAGCCTTTCTTGGCTAACTATTGAGCAAAGGATTGTTTCAACCATGGCCACATTTTTTAGCTGCATTATTAACTTAAAATATCCAGTATTTTTATTTGATCAAATAATTTATTGCAATAACACACATAAACACAACACCAGATTTGCCAGTAATGGTCATATTGTGGTTCCTAGTCTAAGGACTAACTCATCGCAAAAAACTGTCATTTACAGAGCCATAACATACTGGAATAGT
Organism: Hirundichthys speculiger; assembly: GCA_018398805.1. Lineage (NCBI taxonomy): Eukaryota > Metazoa > Chordata > Actinopteri > Beloniformes > Exocoetidae > Hirundichthys > Hirundichthys speculiger. The sequence continues at coordinate 1,096,146 of JAGFBZ010000163.1, forward strand.
TTACCTTTCAAAATCCGTCTAATTAAAAATAAATTATCCTTTAAAAAGGACATACAGAGGCATCTGCTGGCCTGTAGTTGAGCGTGAAAAAGTAGAAGGTATACTCTGTGCGCATGTTTACAATATTGTGTGTTTCTACAAGTTGTGCAATTTTTCTTTTAAAAATATATATGTTATCAATAAATTGATTTATTTAGTATTTTATTTTAATGTATGTAGCCACAGTGTACCTAATTTCGAACTGAAACTTATATAAACATAAGATTTGTATTTTTTTTAAATGTAAATTGATGAAATTGTATGTTTTACATGTAATGTAGTGTAATATATTGTATGTAAGGTGTGGACCCCAGGAAGACTAGCTGATTGCCAAGGCATTCAGCTAATGGGGATCCTTAAAAAATAAACAAAAAATAAACAAACTGATGGGAGCTTACTTCATGAAGTGCAAATAATAAGCTGTCTGCACAAATGGCTGGTGGGTTGTGTGCGAACATCATCCCTTGAATGTGATTAAAACCAGAATAAACATAACACAAAATGCAGACAATCATCTCTGAAACTCGATGCACATCCTGAAAAAACATCTTTTGCTGCTGGAGGCACTTGTCCCTCTAGATGATCCCATGAAATGCCAAAAAAATCCACTGACAAAAGTCTAACAGCATGTCAAACTGTCACTCTGCTTTGTTAGATTTAGTGCCTCTTTCCTCATGAAGGCACATTAGCTGTTACTCTGACAAGAAAGCATGTTTGGCCCAATTTGGCCCATATTTGCAGTTTTAATCAGCCCATATTTGCCTTTAATGGACTCAGTGTTGCAACCTAAACCCGACCACTTCCACTATATGTGCTACAATTCTTTTTCTTTGCGACCTCTGGGCCACGCCTGGCCCAAGCAATACTTAGCATATCCCATGTCAGTAATTGCTTTTGTAATTTGGGCCACATTTGGCTCATAGAGTACATGATAAAAGCCTCATTTGGCCGACTTTATGAACTTTGGGACGTATCTAGCTCACGTAGGTCTTGCCAGTGGTGTGACTGAACCTTGAGGGCCAAGAGTAGGAATTACAATTAAGGCTAATCTGGGCTATCTGGGATATGATTCATCAGACAGGTGAAAAAAGATCTAGTCGCTGGAAATGAGTTAAATACAGCTGTAAAGCTGTATGTACAGTACACTTACATTCTTTTTAAGGCAAGGCAAGTTTATTTGTATAGCACATTTCGTGTACAAGACAATTCAAGGTGTTTTACATAAAACATTTGAAGCATTACAGAGCATAAACAAAACCCTTTAGGACAACAACCTAAGATGTCACGTCCGGGGCTCATCCTATGCCGCCAGCCGTTATTACTATTTTTTTTTCTTTTGTTTACTTTATAATACTCCGTGATCAGTAAACCCTAAAACCAGCGGCTACGAAGCTTCGAATTATCCGTGTACCCCAGTCGTCACCAGGAGGGTTTTACTGCTGTTTCATCTCTTTTTTTCTTTTAACTGCATTATGAATGACTAATTTATAAATTTGACACATATCCAACTAGTTTTATATTTTCCTCTGATAATATCTCCTATGCTATTTTACACTGAATGTGTTTATCTGACTTAAACCCTAAGTGATTCTATTATGAGCAGACATTGTGTGTAATCTCATCAAACTTGGGATAGGAAATTACAGAGGCTGCTCATATCTGACAGAAATATTGAGTCTTTGTAATTTATATAATAGCTTAGTCCAACAATATGACCACACATGAATGGCGATCAGGTCCCTGTGTAATTCTGATTTATCAAAAGAAATATTAGCAAAGCTATTCAGCTTCCACTGTTGAATGGAATCTAATTTACAATTTGCCCACAAGACCTTTTTTCAAATTGTATTACGAAGGGAGAGTCTGCATATGTAAGGTTACCGTTTGAGGACTATGAAATGGAAAAAGAAAGGATATTGGAAATGGCTAGTGTTCATATGCACTAGTGCAATGTAGTGTGCAGTGTTGATCAAATAATAGGACGTCATACAGGGAACAAAGCCAGGCTGCGCTGAAAAGCCTGAGCTGATATGCCCGCTTGTCTTTTGTCTGAATAGCAATGTGTTACATCTTTGTTTGAAGGTCCTTCACATGTGAAAAAAAAAGTTTCAGACACTTGAAATGTGATATGGAAATGTTTGTGAACTTGCAAAAATAGGACAGGAAAAATGTTCAACCGGTGTAAATGGAGACAATGACGCCACACACATCTGGTAATTATCTGAATACATTTTTTTAAAACTTGAATTTTCAGTACATACCTAAATACATTATTGAAACTGAATCAAAATCAAACCAATCTGGACCTCTCTCACAAAGCCCCTGCCTCTTGCTTCCTTAAATAAAAACGTATACAGTAGTATACCATTACATCGTCAAGAGCAGAGAACATGTTTCAACATGTTTCTGATGTAGAAATGAGGTACGTTAAAGTATCAGGTAACCCTTTCACTGGCCTGATGTTGATGTCTGTTGTCCACTGATTCGTCTTTAGGTAACAAAGATCCCTGCTGACACCATCCAACCATCCATTTCCACGTCCTGTTCAGGGTTGGGGGTGGGGCAGCTGAGGCCCGTCACAGCTGTCATTGAGCAAGATGCAAAGTTCTGCTGCTGTTCTCCATGACAGGGCCACACAGATAAAAACAAGACAACGATGCACAAGAGAAAAAATCATGCACATTCATACCTGTGAGCTTGTGGGAAATGAAAAATCACTTGCAGATGAGGTCAAAATTATTAGCTCCCTTTAATTATATTAAACAAAACCATTAACTTTTCCATGGTAATAATAACTAAAAGTGTTTATAGTTTTTTTTTTCTAGAGCCCTCTGACACTTAATCAGTCATGTAGTCTTTGTTACTTCAAACTGACGTTCTCTGACGATAGCTCCTAACCAAGAGTGTAACTGGTGAGCTTCTGCGTTGTGTTATAATGATCAAGTTGTAACACCGTGTTTGGAGGCGATCTCCATTTATTTGGGACAACAACCGGCATAGACACGGTGAAAACAAACACTTCGCCAGTACTCAGTGTGAAGCTAGCCCCTAAACAAATCAAACATAAATATATTAATCCAATAAGCAATATAAACTGTACAACAGTACACTCCAGTGTCATGATTTTAGTGTCCTTCAAAAGGTTTCCTGAAATTAGATCTATATTTTTGGATCATTGTCTTGTTGAAAGAAGAGATAACTGAAGCTGGACTGGCAGCAGAGATGTTTGCATCATTCCTCATCATCAAGAGTCAATATAATCCTCATCATTAGTAACACCATGCACCCAAACAATGTTAGTTCTGTTCCTGAAGCAGCAAACCAGCCCCACAGCATTATCTTCCCACCTCCGTGTTTCACTGTCGGAACTACTTTATTTTTTGATTTGAAGGCCTTTCCCTTCCTTCTCCCAAACAAAAAAAGTCTCCATGTGCCCAATCAGCACATATTTGGTATTATCTGACCAAAAGATAGACTTACAACAGTATATTGCAGTTTTGGGTGAGCAGTGACCTTAAAAGCCAACATCCTGAAACATTAAGTCCCAGCTCAGCAACAATCGTCTTTCCAGAAAAATAGGGATTTTTGTTTATGTCCCTCATCATTTTTCCTGTCCAAAATTTTGGAAATCTTACACTTTCGATCACTTCCAGGTTTATTTTTTAGCAGAATTTGCCCCTTTTACTGAGCTTACTGTGCACACAAGAATTCCAGAGGGGTCCTAATCAAATGTTGAAGTGACACGAACTGTGCTGATGGGTCCTCTAAGGACTAACTGACTGGAAGGCAAAAGTTGTCTGAGGGCTACTAATTTTGACCACCTCAATTTCCACTACATTTTCTATAAAGTACATTTAAATACTTATTTTTCATCAAAAATTTATGTAAATAGAGGCCTACCATTGAGGAATGTTTCACTATGTAAAGTTACTTTAATAATGCAGGCACTATTCGATATTTTGGAGAAACTCTATAGATCCTTGGGGACCAATCATTTTAATCTTAAAGATTAGGAATGTGTACCGAGAGCCGGTATTTTTTGGTTCCTAAATGGTCGGTACCAGAGTACTGCTAAAAATTCTGGACAAACAATACTGTTATTGGTATTTTTTTTTAAAGAGAGTATACCCAGAGCAACATAACTGTCGCATAATGATACTGCCGCCGTCGACAGGTTATGACGTAGCGCCCCGTTGTTTTCTCTAGCCAATAGGTCAATATGAAATGAAATGAAAATGAAAAGAAATGAATGAAATGAAAAATACTTTATTTATCCCATAAAGGGAAATTCAATGGAGTAAGGGCTCTCTCTCTTTTTTTTTTTTTTTTTTTTTATAAAAAAACGGACAGAAATAATAATATAATAACAGGTGTTAGGTCTTGTTGTGGAGGCTGATGGCTGCTGGCAGGAATGATCTTCTGTATCTTTCCGTCTTGCAACGGACCTGAAGAAGCCTCTCACTGAACACACTCTGTTGTTTGATCACTGTGTCGTGGAGAGGGTGTGAAGAGTCCTTCCTCATCTTCATCAGCTTGTGCAGCATTCTTTTTTGTACAATCAGTTCCAGCGGCTCCAGAGTTACACCCAGCACAGATCCAGCTTTCCTGATCAGTTTGTTGATTCTCTTCAGGTCTCTGGTTCTGATGCTGCTGCCCCAGCAGATGGCTGCAAAGCTGATTGCACTTTCAACAACAGACCTATAGAAGATGTGCAACATCTTGGTGCAGACATTAAAAGATCTCAACTTTCTTAAAAAGTAGAGTCTGCTCTGACCTTTCTTGTAGATGTATTCTGTGTTGCATTTCTACTCCAGTCTGTTGTCAAGCTGAACTCCAAGATACTTGTATTCCTCCACCACCTCCGCCTCCTTTCCCAGGATGGAAACACTGCTGTGTTGATTCTTGCTCCTCCTGAAGTCGACAATCATCTCCTTAGTTTTGCTGGTATTTAATACAAGATGATTGTTACTACACCATTTCACAAACTGACAGATCAGTTCTCTGTACTCTGCTTCCTGTCCGTTGCTGATACACCCAACAACTGCAGAGTCATCAGAGTATTTCTGCAGATGACAGGACTCAGAGTTGTACTGGAAGTCAGAGGTGTAGAGCGTGAAGAGAAATGGTGAGAGAAACAGTTCCTTGTGGTGCTCCAATGCTGCTGACCTCCATCTCAGACACACAACCTTTCAGTCTCACAAACTGTGGTCTGTTTGTGAGGTAGTCATAAATCCAGGAGGTTGTGGAGGAATCCACCTGGAACTTATGGAGCTTCTCACATAACAACGCAGGCTGAATTGTATTAAAAGCACTTGAGAAATCAAAGAACATGACCCTCAAAGTGCTGCCTGATTGGTCCAGATGAGAGTGGGCTCTGTGAAGCAGGTAGATGATGGCGTCTTCAACCCCAAGCCCATTACGATATGCAAACTGTAATGGGTCCTGAAAGGTGCTGACCTGCTTGTTGAGGTGGGCCAGTAAGAGTCTCTCCAGGACTTTCATGATGTGAGATGTCAGGGCAACTGGTCTGTAGTCGTTAGGTTCAGCTGGTTGTGGTTTTTTAGGCACTGGAACAAGGCAGGATGTTTTCCACAGCACAGGAACTGTTCTCTGTCTCAAACTGGTGTTGAAGAGGTGCTGGAGAATCGGACATAGTTGCAATGAGCAGGTCTTGAGAACTCTGGGACAGACACCGTCTGGACCTGCAGCCTTGTTCTGGTTCAGTTTCTCTAGTTGTTTTTTGACCTGATTGCAGGAGACAGACAGAGTGGAGGGGGAGGCAGAGGAGGTCTCTGAGGTGGAGAAAGATGATGCTGGTCTCTGGTCCATGACTGAGCTGCAGGGTGACAGAGTGGAGGTGTGACAGGAAAGCTGTGGGCTCACCGAGGGGGTGTGGTCTGTTGGGCTGGAGGCAGGGGGGGAACTGAACCTATTGAAGAACCTGTTCAGTTCATTAGCTCTGTCCAGACCTCCATCAGTCTGGTCCCCCTTTGCCTTGAAGCCGGTGATCTTCTTCATTCCGGACCACACATCCCTCACGTTGTTCTGCTGGAGCTGCCTTTCTAGCTTCTTCCTGTACTCCTCCTTGCACTTCCTGGTTTGTTCTTTAATTAGTTTTTGTGTTGTCTTCAATAACTCCCTGTCTCCATCCCTGAAGGCTTTCTTTTTGATGTTCAACAGCTTTTTCAGGTCTCTGGTGATCCAGGGTTTGTTATTGGGGAAGCACCTCACAGTTCTTGTTGGAACGATGCTGTCCACACAGAAGTTTATGTAATCTGTCACACACTCAGTCATGGTGTTGATGTTGTCTCCATGAGGTTCACAGAGGACATTCCAGTCCGTAGCCTCAAAGCAACCTTTCAGAGCATCTTCAGCTTCATTAGACCAGGTTTTGATAGTTTTTGTGATCACTGGTTGCTGCTGAACGATGGGCTTGTAGGTGGAGGTGAGAAAAACCAGATTATGGTCAGATCTTCCTAAAGGTGGCAGGGCAGAGCAGCTGTATGCATTTTTAATATTTGCATAAAATAAGTCCAACGTCTTATTTTCTCTGGTGGAGCAGCTGACAAACTGTTATGTTGGCCGTCAGAGCTAAGCGATCGTAGGTATGGCTCACAATGAAGCTTCGGCTCAATTCAATATATGCCAGAAAGTAGTTGCGTCCAAGGGGGGTAATAAAAAACAATTGAATATTTTACCATCTTGTAACGTCTTTATTTTATACACTAAATTACATGTTGTGGTATCGATAGGGAGTATCGGTATTGGTATCGATAAATTCCTAATGATACACATCCCTAATTTTAACACTATATTCACCCAATAATACATATATGCATATATATATTTTTTTGCAAACTCCACACAGATGTTCTCCCCGTGCTTGCGTGGGTTTCCTCCGGGTACTCCGGCTTCCTCCCACAGTCCAAAGACATGCATGTTAGGTAATTGATAATTCTAAATTGCCCGTAGGAGTGCATGTGAGTGTGAATGGTTGTGTGTCTGTATGTGTGGCCCTGCGATGGACTGCCGACCTGTCCAGGGTGAACCCCTGCCTTTCACCCGTAGACGGCTGGGATAGGCTCCAGCAGATCCCCGTGACCCTTCAAGGATAAAACGGGTATAGCTAATGGACGGATGGATGGATATTTTTTTGCTTATATGTCTGTTTTGCAGCTAGAAGGTTCCTGGTTTGAACCTCGGCAGGGGCCTTTCTGTGTGGAGTTTACATGTTCTCCCCGTGCTAGTGTGGGTTTTCTCCGGGTACTCCGGCTTCCTCCCACAGTCCAAAGACATGCATGTCAGGTTAACTGGTGGTTCTAAATTACCCGTAGGAGTGAGTGTGAGTGTGAGTGGTTGTTTGTCTGTATGTGGCCCTGCGATGGGCTGGCGACCTGTCCAGGGTGAACCTCTGCCTTTCGCCCTTAGACGGCTGGGATAGACTCCAGCAGATCCCCGTGACCCTTCAGAGGATGAAACGGGTATAGATAATGGATGGATGGATGTCTGTTTTGCATATATTTATTGATGAGTATTATAACACAGATGTTTCTTAAAAAGTAAATCCATCATATTTCAGATTGTATTTTTTTTCTTTAGCTTTTTTTTAGTATGATTATCTAGTATCTAGGGTTTACTTCACATGATCACAGGTAGGATGAACTGAATTGGGAATACATATTTAATTGAAATGGCAATATTTACATTTGATTAATAACAATATTACAACAATAAAAATAAACCTAATAATAATGAACTAAAAGTAATGTTAATTCATAAAGATCAAACAGGAACCGTTTTTTAAAAATATGTATAACACTATTAATTCATTATAAAAAATGTTAATCTACTGAACAAATTAACCATCAATGCAAACTGTGTAAAAAATAATTGATGAAAAACTAAGAACTGATTAACACAAGATTTAAACAAATCAAAGGAGATTTCACTCACAGAGGAGTAGTGAATGAAATCAACAGAGGCTGTTCACTACTCCTCTCTGAGTGAAATCTCCTTAACAGTACTGCCACACAATTTTAAATAAAAAAAAAGGTTGCCCTTTTGCAGCTTCCCCTGGTAGGGCTGCCAGAGGTCAGTGGTGATTTCAACTGTGCTGTCGTCTGTCAGCAGCAGCTGAACCGTCTTGGAGATCCCACTGGCCTCTATCACCCCCTGGACCTCCACCTGGATGCTCTCACTTACCGACTCACTTCATTCATTTATTTTCTCTTTTTTCCATTTTTTTTAAATCACTTTGGCTCATGTTTAGTTTTGAAGAGCAATGGTTGGAAAACAGCCGTCCACTCTGATTGTGGCTCTGTTGTCATAGAGGTCTGATTAAACAACAGAGCAACATCACAGAGACACACACACAGACAGCATAAAGTCAGGGAGAATATCACAACATAAAAAGACTCAGTAGAAATATACATTTTTCCAACCACTGGCCTTCATAGTGAAATATGAGCCTGTTTGGGTTGCGTTTCTGTCTGCAGTGGGTCAGTGACACCCTCAGTGCTGAGATCCTAGGAGTCAGCACTCAGGGTGTCACTGACCCACAACAGACAGAAACGCAACCTACATCATGAAGAAATTTCAGGTAAGTCTGTTCATTCATCCTTTCATTCAATGTTTCATTTGATTAAAGTCATTCATTTACAACCACCTCCACTGTGGTGAAACTTGTTGACTGGAGCTGGAGTCCTCGTGCGCTCACGCTGGTTTTCAGGTGCGTAAAGCGCACAGTTCCTCCCAGCACCACATCCAGGACAGCCGCCTCCCTCCACACGCAGATGCGAACCTCATCCCTGTTCTGTGAAAAAAAAAAAAAAAAAGATCAAGTACTTGGATAGTTAGACCGTGCACGACTCGTCTAGAGTCTCCAATATCAAGTATTAACATGTGTGTGGTCATGAGACAAGTTTCTGCATATCATTGTACCTGCTTTAGGCTGAGGCTGCGCATCGGCACGTCCTGGTCACTTTTAGTGAATCTGCGGACCGGCGACAGCTGAGGGACAGAGGGATTGGAAATGGGGATTACTCATCTGACGTCATTGTAGGTGGGACCACAAACTACACACATACACTGTTGGGTCAATTTACACACGTCTGAGGTCACAGCAGAGCGTCTTTAGAAATATCAGAGACTCACATCAGTGACCAGGCCCTCCACCGTTATCAGGCCTCCAGCACCAGCAACCTCCGCCAGCCGCGTCTCCTCCGACAGGGGGTCCAGCAGCAACAGAGCCTCCGTCCTGAGAGACTCTGTTACTGCTAGTGGTGAGGTTGTGAAAAAGGCCGTTTCCCTGGTCAGTAGGGATGTGTACTGAGAGCCGGTATTTTTTGGTACCGGTTCCTAAATGGTCGGTACCAGAGTACTGCTAAAAATTCTGGACAAACGATACTGTTATCTGTATTTTTTTTTAAAGAGAGTATACCCAGAGCAACATAACTGTCGCGTAATGATACTGCCGCCGTCGACAGGTTATGACGTAGCGCCCCGTTGTTTTCTCTAGCCAATAGGTCAGTATGTTGGCCGTCAGAGCTAAGCGATCGTAGGTATGACTCACAATGAAGCTTCGGCTCAATTCAATATATGCCAGAAAGTAGTTGCGTCCAAGGAGGGTAATACAAAACAATTGAATATTTTACCATCTTGTAACGTCTTTATTTTATACACTAAATTACATGTCGTGGTATCGATAAGAAGTATCGGTATTGGTATTGATAAATTCCTAATGATACACATCCCTAATTTTAACACTATATTCACCCAATAATACATATATGCATATATATATTTTTTTGCAAACTCCACACAGATGTTCTCCCCGTGCTTGCGTGGGTTTCCTCCGGGTACTCCGGCTTCCTCCCACAGTCCAAAGACATGCATGTTAGGTTAACTGATAATTCTAAATTGCCCGTAGGAGTGCATGTGAGTGTGAATGGTTGTGTGTCTGTATGTGTGACCCTGCGATGGACTGGCGACCTGTCCAGGGTGAACCCCTGCCTTTCACCCGTAGACGGCTGGGATAGGCTCCAGCAGATCCCAGTGACCCTTCAAGGATGAAACGGGTATAGAAAATGGATGGATGGATGGATATTTTTTTGCTTATATGTCTGTTTTGCAGCTAGAAGGTTCCTGGTTCAAACCTCAGCAGGGGCCTTTCTGTGTGGAGTTTGCATGTTCTCCCCGTGCTTGCGTGGGTTTTCCTCCGGGTACTCCGGCTTCCTCCCACAGTCCAAAGACATGCATGTCAGGTTAATTGATGGTTCTAAATTGCCCGTAGGAGTTGGTGTGAGTGTGAGTGGTTGTTTGTCTGCATGTGGTCCTGCGATGGACTGGCGACCTGTCCAGGGTGGACCCCTGCCTTTCGCCCTTAGACGGCTGGGATAGACTCCTGCAGATCCCCGTGAGCCTTCAGAGGATGAAACGGGTATAGAAAATGGATGGATGTCTGTTTTGCATATATTTATTGATGAGTATTATAACACAGATGTTTCTAAAAAGTAAATCCATCATATTTCAGATTGTATTTTTTTTTCTTTTGCTGTTTTTTAGTATGATTATCAAGTATCTAGGGTTTACCTCACATGATCACAGGTAGGATAAACTGAATTGGGAATACATATTTAATTGAAATGGCAATGTTTACATTTGATTAATAACAATATTACAACAATAATAATAAACCTAATAATAATGAACTAAAAGAAATGTTATTTCATAAAGATCAAACAGGAACAGTTTTTAAAAAATATGTATAACACTATTAATTCATTATAAAAAATGTTAATCTACTGAACAAATTAACCATCAATGCAAACTGTGTAAAAATAATTGATGAAAAACTAAGAACTGATCAAAACAACATGTAACCCGGTTGAAATATATTTCTGAAAATATATTATAAGTTCATGGTTTAATAAATGATGTTTGAGTTAAAAGGTTAAAAAAGGTATTGATCTGTAATGATGTTTATTTCTTACTGAGAATGATGTCATTTAAAATGTTTAGTATTGTGTGTGATGAGCTATAGTGTTTTTTGTTTAAAAAAGGGAGCTCATTATGTGGTTAACGTAAGACAAAGGAAATGTGTATTACGTTGGGAGATATATTTAATTGTGTGAAGACTGTTGTGAGGAGCCAATGACATTTGAGGGATGGAGTGTGGCTGGACGTGAGTGGAGCGTGGACACGGAGGAGCAGGTGCGGGAGAGAACTAGAGAGAACTGGAGAGAACTGGAGGAGAGACAAGACGGAGGCCGCGTGCTGCAGAGTTACGTGGAGTTTGTTCCCAATACGAGACCAAACTACCAGTGAAATTGGATGCTATTACTGTTTCTGTCGGAGGAGTTCGACCAGAGCCCTTTAAAAAGTTGCAACAGTGATAGACTATCCGTTCGAGAGGATAATTCATCCGACGACGAAAGTTAGCCAGAGTTAGCTGCTAAGCCAGGAGCTAATTGATTGGTTTGAGAGGATAATTCATCCGACGACGAAAGTTAGCCAGAGGTAGCTGCTAAGCCAGTAGCTAATTGCTTTGCCGGGACTTTGTTACGACGCTGTCGGCCTGAGAGCTAACGCAACAGAGCCGGAGGAACCTGCCAGCCTGACTAGACGACGGAGATCCGATGCGGCCTGGGAATAAACGATACAGAGTCGAAGGAAGTCTGTCAGCTGGACGAGATGACGGAGATCCGACAGAGCCGGACCGCGCTGCCGGGAGAGGGTCGGTGCCAGTGTGTGGGCCGCGGAAATCATCGCTCCAGTTCCCGTGAATCTTCTCTATCCATGTTCTGCTCCTGCCATCCTTGACTGTGTGTGGCTCAACAACCTTGAACAGATACCTTATTTTATTTCTGCCCTCGTGGTGAAGAGGCCGTTCGTTTTTGGCTGCAACGTACCCGAGCAGCGTTCAGGCCTGCAACGTTTGGACTGAGTATCATTCTCATTTTACTGTGGTTGCCGGCTATAATTTTAGTTATTGGGCCCATAGAAATTATTTAGAGGTATTCATGCAAAGTCAAATGTTTGTTGGACCTGTTTTTGTTTGCAAAAACTGAAGGAAATGTTTATTTGTTATTTTTAATTTACTGAGAAGTAAATGTTCTTATTTTTTTAAAAAAGGTTGTGTGGTTATTGAATATTGTGGATATTTAGGAGGATTACTACTAACTGATAAGTTAGGTCTGAAGGTTTAAGTGTCTTTCAATCACAGTAAGTGCATGCTAGATAAGGAAAATTCAGGATTGAGGAGTTATTTATGTTGAAAAATATGTTTATTTCAATGGTGAAGGTTTACATGCACATATTGTAAATTATATCGACTGCGCTGAAGGAACCCAAAGTTTTCTGATAGTTTAAAGAACTCAGGTTAGCCACCTCTCATCCTAGACACCCATATGAGAGGCGCTACAAACATTTAAACAAATCAAAGGAGATTTCACTCACAGAGGAGTGATGAATAAAATCAACAGAGGCTGTTTACTACTCCTCTCTGAGTGAAATCTCCTTAACACTATTACCACATAATTTTAAATAAAAAAAAAGGTTGCCCTCTTGCAGCTTCCCCTGGTAGGGCTGCCAGAGGTCAGTGGAGATTTCAACTGTGCTGTCGTCTGTGAGCAGCAGCTCAACCGTCTTGGAGATCCCACTGGCCTCTATCACCCCCTGGACCTCCACCTGGATGCTCTCACTGACCAACTGTAGACAGAAACAAAACCCAAATCACCAGAGAAACCTTTAGGTAACTCACTTCATTCATTTATTTTCTCTTTTTTCCATTTTTTTAATCACTACGGCTCATGTTTAGTTTTGAAGAGCAATGATTGGAAAACAGCCGTCCATTCTGATTGTGGCTCTGTTGTCATAGAGGTCTGATTAAACAACAGAGCAACATCACAGAGACACACACAGACAGCATAAAGTCAGGGAGAATATCACAACATAAAAAGACTCAGTAGAAATATACATTTTTCCAACCACTGGCCTTCATAGTGAAATATGAGCCTGTTTGGGTTGTGTTTCTGTCTGCAGTGAGTCAGTGACACCCTCAGTGCTGAGATCCTGGGAGTCAGCACTCAGGGTGTCACTGACCCACAACAGACACAAACGCAACCCACATCATGAAGAAATTTCAGGTGAGTCTGTTCATTCATCCTTTCATTCAATGTTTCATTTGATTAAAGTCATTCATTTACAACCACCTCCACTGTGGTGAATGTTGTTGACTGGAGCTGGAGTCCTCGTAGGCTCACGCTGGTTCTCAGGTGCGTGAAGCGGACATTTCCGCCCAGCACCACATCAAGGACAGCCGCCTCCCTCCACAGGCTGATGCGCACCTCGTCCTTGTTCTGTGAAAAAAAAAAAAAAAAAAAAAAGATCAAGTACTTGGATAGTTAGACCGTGCACGACTCGTCTAGAGTCTCCAATATCAAGTATTAACATGTGTGTGGTCATGAGACAAGTTTCTGCATATCATTGTACCTGCTTCAGACTGAGGCTGCGCATCGGCACGTCCTGGTCACTTTTTGTGAACCTGCGGACCGGCGACAGCTGGGGGACAGAGGGATTGGAAATGGGGGTTACTCATCTGACGTCATTGTAGGTTAGACCACACTGTTGGGTCAATTTACACACGTCTGAGGTCACAGCAGAGCGTCTTTAGAAATATCAGAGACTCACATCAGTGACCAGGCCCTCCAGAGTTACCAGGCCTCCAGCAGCAGCAACCTCCGACAGCCGCTCTCCTCCGACTGGGGTTCCAGCAGCAACAGAGCCTCCGTCCTGAGAGACTCTGTTACTGCGAGTGGTGGGGTTCTGAAAAAGGCCGTTTCCCTGGTCAGTAGGGATGTGTACTGAGAGCCGGTATTTTTTGGTACCTGTTCCTAAATGGTCGGTACCAGAGTACCGCTAAAAATTCTGGACAAACGATACTGTTATCGGTATTTTTTTTTTAAAGAGAGTATACCCAGATCAACATAACTGTCACGTATGACGTAGCGCCCCGTTGTTTTCTCTAGCCAATAGGTCAATATGTCGGCTGTCAGAGCTAAGCGATCGTAGGTATGGGCTCACTTTATCAAACGGAATGAAGCTTCCGTAGTGAAGCAGAAAGTAGTTGCGTCCAAGGGGGGTAACACCAGCAACATCATGAAACACTTGCAGTGTGCTCACAGTATAAAAATTAAGGAGTGCGGCATGTTTGACTGCCTAAACAACGCGGCTAAAGTTAGCAGCCCAGCTAACGCTAACAATGCCGTGCCCTCCTTGGTGCAGGTAGACTCTGACACTACTTCGTCATCATCAAGTCAAGGTGAGATTATGAATCATTAAGTTGGTAGTTAATTTACTCAGGAAAATGCATTATCAATTTTAGCAACGCTGATATATGTTACGTTAATCCTGTAGGAGGTATGTACGAAGCAGCAGCCACCACTGCTAGTTTGCCGATGCAGACAACCCCATTCACAATCGCCAAGCGACATCAAATGAAGATGTCTGCAGAAAAAACCGAGGAATGCCACAGGGCTGTTACGAAGTTTATTGTGAAGGATTGTGAACATGTAGGTAAGGGCTTTGGTCATCTGCCTAGTTTTTTTTTCATTTCATCTATTATCTTTTGATAAGCATTTGTAATTTTAAGTTAAGCTTCTATTCTGTTGAAGCATTATCACATTGACAGTTACCTTTAAGGCTGTATGTGCTGCCTGCTAGTTTTTTTTTTTTTTTTACATACCTCCCACTGCACACGTTGACTTGCTAAAGGCTTAAAAGGCAGGTGCTGTAAGTTGTTGTAATGATGATGCTGGTGTTTGATTGAATATTTTACCATCTTGTAACGTCTTTATTTTATACACTAAATTACATGTCGTGGTATCGATAAGAGTATCGATAAATATCGGTACCGATAAGGAGTATCGGTATTGGTATTGGTATCGATAAATTCCTAATGATACACATCTCTATTAAAGATACAGAAAGCAGTTTCTGGAGGATATCACGTCTGTTGATATTTGAACAAAACAACAACAAAACACAGAAAGCTCGTTCCTGACTCGCCTTCCCTCCATTGCTCCCTGAGAAAACACGCCCCATCACAAATTCTCCCAAGCCTCCCCCCCTTCTCCACTTCATGCAGATGAGCAGAAAATCTCCATTTTGTTCACAAGTGGCTGGAGGAATGTATTCAGTTCTCTATGAGCCATTAATGTCACTTGAGGGGTGTTTCTGCATGAAACAGTGACATAGGTGCCTTCCTTCTACAACTGGGTGAGGGGAAAAATGGCTCCTCAGGATCCTGTTATTTCAGGACACACACAATAATGAATCTGGGGTAGACTATCAGCATCATCCTGCTGGATTTCAATGCTTCATCTTCAATGGATTACACATCTGACAGCTCTTTAAAAAATAATAATAATAAATCAGTAACAGACAGGTTTACGGCTACATTTCATCATGACGCTGTCAAGGCTCTCACCTCAAAGGCGGTTTCCTTTTGCAAATTTTCTTTGATCTTGTTTGACCATGTTTCTCATTCCAAACAAGTTCTTTACTACCTCGCCTCTGTCACATGTATATTTCTTCTAATGTGCCATTTTATTACTCGGTTAACAAATGAGTTAAGCATTTATTTGTTGCTGTTTTTTCCCCCATAGAAGAGCACAATAAGATGATTGCATTAAGTGTTTGCCTTTTTCTTTTTTTGGTGTGTTCATAACAAAAGTTGACTGCACAATTAATGTTGGTTGTTGATGTCAAAACCAGTTACAAAGATATAACAACCATGTGACCAAGTGGCTAAAGTAATATTTAGAGTTGAATCTCTATTCCCCCAATTTCAATGATCAGTTGCTTCTAAAGCCAGGCTCATTTCTCCTTCTGGAAATATCCTAATCTATCCTTAAAGAGCGACTAGGCTTGCATCATGTCGTGAATACCCGAGTACGATGAAAATGGTTCCCTGTAGGTGGCAGCACTAGTCAAAACTGGCCATTACCGCTGTGTTTGGGACTGTTGGAAATTATGAAAAATTGTGGTTCTGAAAAAAAAAAACTGTACAAAACTCCCACTGATTCAGAAGGCATGAGTTTAGCATGAAGGGTCAGGTCAAAAAGGGGAAGAGTGTTCGAAGCGCTGAACTTCACAAGAAATTCCAAGCAACGCTTCCCTCATTTTGGCAAGGAAAAGATCAACACTGACAGGGAGTGGTGATCCTGTCTACTTTGTCTGGAATAACTGGAGGAGGTCATAGCATAGAAAGGCAGAGGTTTGCAAAGCCACAGAAGAGTCTGTGTTCTGCCCCCTTAGATGTCATACTCCTCAGTAATCAAGTAGCCTCTATTGGAGCAGGGGCCACCCTCCCTGTTCTAGACACACACACACACACACACATATATACCCCACCTTTCCCTCGCCCACTCAGGTAGTGTTGTCTTCCTTCAAGCGTGGGTCCTGTACCCTGGGGCGCCGAAAAGGGGGGGTAAAGGATAAGGATTATAGGGGCCCATGATTGAGGGGGGCCCAGAAAGGCCCCTAATGATGATCAAAAATAGCATCAACAAATTTCACCGCTGTGTTGGGGGGCCCTGTAAAGATTCTTTTCATGGGGCCCAACATCCCTAGCGGCGCCCCTGCCTGTAGCAGAGGTCTGGGAGCCTGAGGGGTTCTGTGAGGGGATCCTAACTGTTCTTAGTATTTTAGACAGAGATGGTATTGGTGCTTCTCAAGTTTCTCGTGTTCCTTCTTTCTGATACTCCTGTCGCTTGGGATGACCACATCCACCATCACTGCTGTCCTCTGATGTTTATCCACCACCAGTGGATGCTCTGCTAGTTGACCTGCTCATCCTCAATCACTGTTAGAGGTGTCCCCCATCTTGACCCTGGGACCTCCAGTCCATACTCCGTGCAGATGTTCCTGTGTATTATGGCTGCTACCTGGTTGTGGCGTTCCATGAGTGTTTTGCCTGCCAGCATCTTACACCCTGCAGTGATGTGCTGGACTGTTTCACAGGTGTCTTTGCACAGCCTGCATCTGGGGTCCTGTCTGGTGTGGTAGACCCCAGTCTCTATAGATCTTGTGTGTGTGTGTGTGTCTATTCACTTGTACTAATGACACATATGTGCACTTTTTTAGTTTCCTATTGTATATTTTAGCTCAATGAAATCAAAGAAAAATGATAATGATGCTTATTAATAAAACAACGACTGTGATGTCATCTGTAATTACTGCAGATCAGAAATTACACTATTTTGTAAAGATGAGGAAGGGAGTTTCTTAAGATCTTTTTTTTTTTTTTAACTGCAGGGCCACATTCACCAGAGTTCCCAAAAAGTCACATGAAGGTTTGCTGGATGACCCGACCTTGTATGATCCCTTTTAATTAACTACTACTGGGCTGTGCTGGAATGAGTTTCTTGCATGTGTATTGACTTAGAAAGCTTTTTCAAGGCTTATATTTTTAACATCATTGACAGGTTTGTGCTATGACTAACTTGCTTGGTTGAAAAGATACTTATCAAATGCCCTGCAAGTCAATTGATACTTAAGAAATATAGGGAATACAAGTCACACATCTCTGTGTCAACTTCTTGCTTTTTGAAGCATTCATTCCAGGGGACTCTGCCATCAAAACTGCCGCGTGACTGACCCATTACTAAAGAGAAAGTTATTAGTTTAGTCGAAACATAAACTGCGCTTTTTGCTCAGGTCAAGTTCAAAGGAAATAGCAAGTGTAAATTTAGTTTTTGTCTAAAGATTCACCGGTCCAGTGGTCCAGACAGTACAGTCGACTAAGAGACAGGCTGAAATATAGCCATCATTAGTTTTGATAGGCACTAACTGTCTACAGCGAATTCTAACACTGGCGGACAATATTAAAGGTATTGCTATTTTGCTTTGCATTTGTTATCATTCACCAACCAGTGCCAGTCATATACAATCATACCAAGAATAATGCTGTTGGAGTTATATTTGTGTACAGTGATAACTAAACCCACTCAGAATGGAATTATTTCATCTCTCTGTTTGACATAGATGGCTCACAAATTCAGTTAAATGGTCAGTGTCAATTTCTGGACAAAACCCAAAGAAGTCTCTCCAGGCCTTTGCATGGAAACTGAGGCGAGTCATAGATCAAAGGAATACAATTATTTTTGAAGTGTTGAGTGCTCCCATGAGCACAGTGGACTCTCGCAGTGGATTTTGAAATTAAAAAAGAAACAACTAATAAATGAAGAGCCCACACACAGGCAAGCAACAGACAAAAAAAAAAAAAAAAAACCCTGCAAAACAAAATCATGCTGCAATAGAAAACAAACCTAAGTCAATGTCAAATTCACCAGTGAAGTTGTTTTTAGATATCAGCTTTGTGCATAATATAAGTGTGACACTTACTGTTATTGTGGATGTTGGTCTGAACTGCGACTGTCACTAATAACCTAATTTCATCCAAAATCTGCCTGGTCAGACTAATCTTCTGAAATGCTCATGAATAGATGGCTGTTTAGAAAAAAAAAAAAAGCTCACATACACAAATACCATGCAAATATCATGCACTTAAGATAATGAAAATACCCTGCTCTCCAATAGCCACATGCTCCAATCTCCTTAAAACACAACTAATACAGTCCTCCAGACCTGATTTAACTGATTACACTGCAGCAAAGCAGAAAACGCCCAGACCTTTACACACTTTGTCTGTTGTTCACTCACTTCTTCTGTATAAGATACAAAAGTATATCAGAGGAGTTTTGAGCTCAAAGGTGCCCAGAAAAAAAAAAAAAAATCATCCTCAAAGCAGAACGAGTACTGCGGCAGCAGTATACACTGTCGGCCGATGTTTCAAAGGAAGATTTGGATCCTGTAGAGCATCCAAAAAAGATTGAATACATGTAAAGGATGCCATCTTTCCACAATGCTCAAATAGTGTACAACCTAGTTTCGTCCTTCGCCCCGTTTTAACTAAGAGTTACTCGCTGTGTATGCATACTGCAGCTGCACAGTGATCACAAACTAATCCACAGGGGACAAAATTCTTGCAACCATTGTGTTTTGCAGACGGCATATTCAAAAAAAGGAGAACCAGGATGACAGTGATGTATCGCCTTTTTGCTATTAGGAACATCAGTATGTTTCTTGGTCTTTGTTTCGCCCAGGGAGTATTCTACCTCTCCACTTCCAGACTCTGCACTGTTAGAGAAACTGCGAGGGCTGAAATTAAAAACAATAACAGTATTTCAGAGCAGTCCCTGTGCGATGTATGTGTGGCTTCATATCTATTCAAGGGCAAAGATTTATTTAGAGCAGGAGATTCTGACCCATTTTTATGTTTCCGTCTGGGGGAACAGCCATGGCCCCAGACTGTATGTTTTTGGGTTATTGGATTGGTAGATGGTCATTTTTCAACACCAAAGCTCCATATCACCCTCGTCCTTTGCATTTAGTCCAATGCTGAATTAGTACCAGTTGCTTCTGGAAGCCTGCTGAAAATGTTCTAGTTTCATATACATTAGAAGGATATTACCAGAAACATGTTCAGCGAGGTGCAAAAGCCTAAAGCATTACTTCTGGTGTTTCTTGGCTGGCTGCCTTCGGTCAAATCTAACTGTACTTCTTGACACAAAAGTGCAGTTTAAAAAAAAAACAACAACAACAAAGAACAAAATTTCCAACATGGTGGGTGGTGAAGTGAGAACCCAGTAAGTACAGAACAACTTGTAAGGCAGCAGGATGAAGAGAAAAATGATTTTAATGACCTCACAAACTCAAAGACAACTCAAGACAGCACATGGCAAGACTCAAGAAACAACCAAGCTGTCATGAATGGAACAGGACTGGAATATATGGGCGGCAAGACAATGATGTGACAAAGAACAGAGGAAATCGCCTTAAACTTGTGTTTTCTTTGTCTGTTTCTGCCCAATCAGACACTGAAGCCAGTTGTAACCCAGCTGTGGTTTAGGAGACAGGGCACTTATCTGCCTGCTGGAAGGTCAAGGGCTTCACTCTTGGCCTTGTTTGTAGTCTCTATAACGAAGCGTCCTTGAGCAAGACCCTGAACCCCACATTGCACAGATGTCTTCATTGATGTGCAAGTGTCTATATGGTAGAGAAAAGATGCACCGTATAGACTCAATGGAAAATAAATGTTCTTAGAGCTCTATAGACTAATGCATCATACAGACCGTGTACAATTTTGGACTGTCGCAAACAACAGACGGCGGTTAACGTCCTATGTGTCAGATATTCTGTGATTTTTATCTGACTGTATAATTAAAGCAGCTCAAAGGACCTTTATTTGTGTTAAAACATCAGTTTCAATTTCATTTGAGGAGTGAGTGTAAGTGGTTCTTTGTCTACATGTGGCCCTGTGATGGACTGGCAACCTGTCCAGGGTGAACCCCTGCCTCTCACCCAAAGAGAGCTGGAATAGACTCCAACGGATCCCTGTGCAGGATTGGATGGATGGATAAACATTATGACTTAAGTCTGGATATTTTGTTTATTTCTGGTCAACTATTGTAAGCGGGGCCATCTAAGATATTAATAGGCTGGAAAAACGAACACCTATGTGTGATTGTCTGTTGGTTCCTTATTGGTCTACAGTGAAACGCTCACCTGGGTTCACTTATGTGATTGGCCCAAGTAGTACCCAGATACACACTCATTTCAGGCCCATGTCCATTCATCACTGTGGTACCTGCGCATAACCATTTCCATCAGTTTATCTGGGGCCAACGTGGGTTCATGGGTTCCACGGATTGATTCTCTAATTTATGGATAATTTCATATGTGGGGTCCATTTTACCTCCCATTTATATCTCAGAAGGGCCCCACATAAAAATGCTGGATGTTTGCCATCAGTACATGCTGATGACACTATTTTACATTCACTGTCATCTATGATTCAGGAGACCATCATCGTATAGTCTACCCGCACCATTCTCCATGTCATACCCACGATAAAGCAGATGCAGTTAGCACAGTGTGGATGATCGTATACGACCGTAGAAATCACGCAGTATATATGAGTCTTAAGAGTACGAATGTAGATGGGTGAATTTAGCTTGGAAATGGTGAACAAGACCAGAAAAGTGCTTGATAAATACTGTCAATTTATATTTTAAAACAGGAAAAAGAGGCAAAACCCAAACAGAATGCAAAAGAGAAGCAATTTCTTCAAAAAAGGAGGGAGCAAAACCAATAAAGGTCAGACGGTTTTCGGTTTCAAAATGCCCTTCATTAAACTGCTCCACCACTAAAATAGCGACGAAAGGTCAGAAGGAATAAAGTTTTCAAAACATTAACAAGGCAACAAAACCCTGCAGTGTTTCAAAACCGAAAAACAAAATAACAACACACCTGAAACTAGAATATTCCACTGTCAACTGATCTGCAAAGAAACTTGAAATCAGCAGCCTGACGTCTGCACTGTGGCCTCTGACCTGCTGTCATGAAGGATGATCGTACAGTTCAGCAACAAGTTCAGCCACTATGAACAAGACTCGTTTGAGCAGATGACTGAATTAACGTCACTTTTGCTTTCTGTCAGTCTTCTATCAGTCACCGACTTTCTCCCGCTTACGTCAAGGGCAACGCAGATCATCATATCCAGGAGCTGAAACCAGCTTTTTTCTCATGAAGCCGCCAGTGAAACATCAAATGATTTAAAATGATCAAAAAGACATTGCACATCATTACAACGAGGGAACTGCAGGGTTATTGCCTACCACTAGGTGGGGATGTTAGGCGAGGGAGACAGGAAAAAGGGAGTGTGAAGAATAAGCCCGGGTGTTTCTTGGTTCCTTGTATGAAAGGCAGCTGGAGTAAGGGTTGAACATGCTACCTGTAAGTTTCACCATGCGTTATTGGTATTTATGTTATGTTCGGTCATTAAATGTTCCTCAGCTTGTTATGTGTTCTGATTATAATGCTGTGTACTGCAACTTACGTTGGTGTTGTGTTTATGTAGGGCTTCTTCATCGTTGTCATTAAAGCATAGAATTTGACTTCGAGGAGTATATTTCTTCATGAAGAAGCCATGGTAGTCGTCAGGTGCTCGGTTCCGGACTGCGCCTTCAGTACCGCGGATGTGTCCGACGCCCTCGCCATCGCTCTGTTGGCTAACCACGGACTTGTCCACCTGAACACTCCGGTTGCCGCTGCACCAGCCCAAGCCACGGCGCCTCCGGGCCCGAAGTTGGACCGGCCAGGAGTCGACATCGGCGTGTCGTTAGAGGAATGGAACGTGTTCATCCGCCGCTGGGAAGTATTCCGCGTCGGCTCAGGCATCGGTGACGCTCAAGCCCCGTTTCAATTGTTCCAGTGCGCCGGGCCGGAGCTCGGTGACAGCCTGCTGAAAGCCAACCCTAATGCCGCTTCGGGACCCGTATCGGACTTGATCACCGCCATGCGCTCACTTGCCGTCATCCCGGTGGCCGCGTGTGTCCTGCGCACCGAGCTGCTTCAGTTACGCCAGGACCGTGACGAGACTTTCCTTCCGCGCCTTCTCCGCCAGAGTGCGGGGGAAGGCGGAGACGTGCGCCTTCAAGTCAGCGTGCGAATGTGGGAGAGACGTGGACTATACCGACCACATTATCCGTGACGTCCTGATTAATGGGATTTATGACCCGGACATACGCCGCGAGACGCTGGGGATACCCGACATCCTGGGCAAGCCAGTGAATGACGTCATCGGACTGGTTGAAAATAAGGAGATGGCTCGCAACGCCCTCCCGTCGTCCACTCTGTCGGCCATGTCCTCATTCCGGCGCTCGAATAAATCCCCGCGGATGAGCCCCGCCCCCACCTGTGCCCCTGTGGACAGAGCCAAGCTGGCTGAGTGCCCAGGTTGCAGGAACTCTTTTAAAATCTTCACTGAGGGGCCACGTGGGTGGAACGCAAAGCCTCACCAGGTTTGCATTGATTGCTTTAGGGCCCGACGGCGGCAGAGGCGACATGAGCTGTCCCATGTTGGCCAGCAGGCAGCCTTGGGTTCTGAACCGATCTCCCAAATCTCATCTGTATGGTCTGTGGGTCGTGTGAACCGGCGTCGTGGGGGTTCATGCTGTGCCCCCGCGTCACCCAGCTCTGATGATGAACCTAATTCTGTCAGGCTCGGGCACCATATTTTCTCGCGGGGCGAGTGGAAGCGTGCCAGGCTGAGGGACCACCCTCGTGTATTTATCACCGTCTCAGTCGATGATGCGGCGGGACCCAGAGGCGGGACCCGTGGGCGGGGCTCGACTGTGGAGGCCACTGTCTCCGCCATCGCGGACACTGGTGCACAGTCGGACCTGTGGTCTCTGGCTGAGTTCCTCGCGTGCGGGTTCTCACGTGATGTCCTGCGCCCTGTCGCGCTCAGCTTGTCTGCCGCTAACCGCTCTCCCATATCCATTGAGGGTGCTCTCCACAGCCCCTGGCGATGGTGTGACGACCTCCTGCCGCTCCATGGTGTACGTGAGCAGCTCAGTTAACGCCATGTATCTCTCCTATGAGTCATTACTCAGCCTCAACCTGCTGCCCGGGGACTTCCCAGGGAGTGTCTGCGCGGCAGGACCCGAAGAGGTGCGCAGCCCCGGCGCTGTTAGCATGCCGGACGGGTCCCGTCCTGTCTGTGCGTCGCAGTCTGTCGTCGGCGGCTGCAGGGGTGCGAGTAGCCTCCACGATGTCCGGTGCTCATGCCCCCAGCGCACGGCCCCCCCACCACGGCCCGCTGGGTTGCCTCTCCCATGCACACCTGATAATAATGGCCGGATGAAAGCGTGGCTGCTTGAGAGATATGCATCATCCACCTTCAACACATGCCCCCACCGGGCGTTGCCGTGCATGGAGGGGCCGCCCATCGAGATTCACGTGGACCCGGCGGCCACGCCGAGGGCATGCCACACGGCGGCCAAGGTGCCCCTGCACTGGCAGCAGAGGGTCTACGACGACCTCCTCCGTGATGAGGCCCTTGGCGTCGTCGAGCGTGTACCCTACGGCGAACCGGTGACGTGGTGCCATCGTATGGTTGTCACCCGGAAACACGACGGCTCCCCCCGCCGGACCGTGGACCTGTCACCCCTCAATAAATTCTGCCAACGTGAGACATTTGCGACCGAGTCCCCGTTCCTTCTTGCGCGCCGTATACCGATGAACACCTGGAAAACGGTCACAGACGCCTGGAACGGCTATCATAGTGTGCCCCTGCGTGAGTCGGATCGCCACCTCACCACGTTCATCACACCCTTCGGCCGGTGGCGCTACACTAGGGCTCCACAGGGCTTCCTGTCGTCTGGGGACGGCTATAACCGCCGTTTCGATGCCATCCTCTCAGACTATGAGCGCAAGGAGCGGTGTGTCGATGACACTATCCATTACGACACGGACCTGGAGGAGCACTGGTGGCGGACCATTGACTTCCTCACGCGTGTTGGCCGGGCGGGCGTCGTGTTGAACCCGAATAAATTCCAGTTCGCGGAAAGAACTGTGGACTTTGCGGGATTCAGGGTCTCGGACACCACCATCGAACCACTCCCGAAGTATCTGGACGCCATTAGGGGCTTCCCTACCCCGGAGTCCACGACGGACATACGGAGCTGGTTTGGCCTTGTCAACCAGGTGGCCAATTACGCTCAGCTACGTGACACGATGGCGCCGTTTAAGCCCTTCCTGAGTCCACGCTGCAAGTTTGCATGGTCATCCGAGCTGGAGGCGGCCTTTCAGGCGTCCAAGCAGTCCATTATTGCAGCTATCCGTAAGGGCGTGGAGATCTACGACATGCGGAGGCGGACCTGCCTCCGCCCTGATTGGTCCAAGCGCGGGATTGGTTACTTCCTGCTCCAAAAACACTGCGACTGCAGCTCGGGTGTGCCAGACTGCTGCCCGGGTGGTTGGCGGATCACCCTCGCGGGCTCGCGCTTCCTGTCCTCAGCTGAGCAGCGCTACGCCGCCATTGAGGGTGAGGCCCTGGCTGTGGCATGGGGCCTTGAACAGACGCGGTACTTCACGCAGGGGTGTGACGACCTCGTCGTGGTCACTGACCATAAGCCTCTGGTGAAGATCTTCGGCGACCGTACGCTAGATGAGATTACTAACTCTCGCCTGTTCAGGCTCAAACAGCGTACACTCCCGTGGCGTTTCGACATAGTGCACCTGCCCGGCAGAAGCAATTATGCGGCTGATGCGACGTCGAGGCACCCTTCCACCTCTGGCTCGGCTGGTGACCCCCCGCTGGGCCTGCACGACGCCCATGACGGTATGGAGCCCGCACTTATGGCTTCCATCCGCCATGAAGCGCAGGACCTGTGTGCCATCTCTTGGTCCCTCCTGGCTCAGGAAACTGCTGCGGATGCGTGCCTGGCCCGCCTCCTGCACCTGATAGAGCACGGGGGCGGGATCGACAGGAATGACCCGGCTCTGGCGAATCTGTCACAGGTCTGTGAGTCTGTCTACGTGCATGAGGGTGTCCTGCTGTACCGCGACCGCGTTGTGGTTCCCCCATCCCTTCGTGGCAGGATCCTTCGGCACCTTCATGCTGCCCATCAGGGCACGTCAGCAATGGAGCGGCGCGCTCGCTCCATTGTTTACTGGCCAGGCATGTCGAAGGACATCCAAGCCACCAGGGATGGATGCACCGACTGTATCCGCAATGCTCCGTCACAGGCGGCCACGCCCCCATTGCCATCATCGCCCCCTTCCACCCCGTTTGAGGCTGTTTTTGCTGATTTTTTCGATTTTGGGGGCCGCCACTACTTGGTCGTTGGGGATCGCCTGTCTGGGTGGGTGGAGGTCTTGAGCTCTACGGCTGGCTCCGATTTGGGAGGTTCGGCCGGCCTAGTTCGCCACCTTCGCGCGTTCTTTGCCACTTTTGGTGTTCCGGAAGAACTGTCGAGCGATGGGGGCCCTGAGTTCACTGCTAGCCGTACTGAGGACTTCCTTCGCCTTTGGAACATCCGGCACCGCGTGTCCTCCGTCGGCTTCCCACAGTCTAACGGCAGAGCTGAGGTCGCCGTGAAAACGGCTAAGCGCCTCCTGTTGTCCAACACTGGCCCTACCGGGGGGCTCGATCATGACCGTTTCCTGCGTGCCATGCTGCAGCTGCGTAACACACCTGACCCCGACTGCGATCTGTCTCCGGCGCAGATCATCTTTGGGCGCCCTCTTCGGGACTCACTGTCTTTCGCCAACAGATTGGAGAAGTTCTCTAACCCCCACATCCGTCCACTCTGGCGTCAGGCGTGGGCGGCTAAGGAAGATGCTCTCCGTACTCGGATGTCTCGTACTGCTGAGTCCCTGGGAGCACATTCACGTCCGATCCGCCCTCTGGCACTCGGTGAGAGGGTGTTTCTACAGAACCAACAGGGCCCCGACCCCCACAGTTGGGACAGGTCCGGGGTGGTTGTCGAGTCCCTGGGTCACGATCAGTATCGGATCAGGGTCGACGGGTCGGGTCGCCTCACTCTGCGCAATAGGCGCTTCCTTCGCGCCTTTAAACCAACCTCCCCCTGTACCCAGCCACTACGGGTTGCCCCGCCATCACCACCGGTGCGGCTGGAGCGGGAGCGGGACGCCTCGCCGGTGCCTGACGTTGTCAGCGTCCCGGCCGCGGCTGCCCCCCACGGCGCAGCTCCGGGTGGTGCCCAGCCGGCCCCTTGTGATGGACTTGTGCCTGATGGCGACTCGGTTGATTCTGCCCCAGGGTGCGCCCCCTTGGCCTTGTCGCTCCCGGCTACGCCTTCGCCGGGTCCGATGCCCCAAACTCTGCATTTGGCCCGGGTCAGGCGGCCGCCCAAGCGCTATGAACCTGAGACTGGACGTTGGGTGCAGGTCTGAGTCCGTTAATCTCTTCTGGCCCATAGCTTCCCGGACTGGGGGGGATGCAGGGTTATTGCCTACCACTAGGTGGGGATGTTAGGCGAGGGAGACAGGAAAAAGGGAGTGTGAAGAATAAGCCCGGGTGTTTCTTGGTTCCTTGTATGAAAGGCAGCTGGAGTAAGGGTTGAACATGCTACCTGTAAGTTTCACCATGCGTTATTGGTATTTATGTTATGTTCGGTCATTAAATGTTCCTCAGCTTGTTATGTGTTCTGATTATAATGCTGTGTACTGCAACTTACGTTGGTGTTGTGTTATTGTAGGGCTTCTTCATCGTTGTCATTAAAGCATAGAATTTGACTTCGAGGAGTATATTTTCTTCAGGAACGATTTCAGAGACACAGACGAGGTTGTTGGTTTGAATAGCAGAACTGATTGATGTGGTTAATTGGGAAAAGATGTTGTTAGAAATTGATGTGCACATCTTTGCCAGTCTGATTTCAAACAAAGCACTTGATGAGACGGGGCTATTACCATTTCCATGTCAGAAATACCATTTCAATTTTCATTTTCAGGAGTTGCAGATAATGTTGGGCAATAATGGCATTTCATGACAAAGTGTGTCATTATGAAAGGAAGAAATAAAGGTACAAGGGGCATGAATCTTCTTTTTTCTTTTTAATCTCTGTAGAAAATTAATGCATTTATCTTTAACTGTAGAGGGGCAACAGTAGAGAGGATCAAACAGGCTGACAATATGAAACTATCCCTGTTTTTTTTTTTTTTTTTACCTCCGCCAAGGAGGTTATGTTTTTGCCGCCGTTTATCTCTCTATTTGTCTGTTTGTTTGTCTGTGTTCAAGATAACTCAGAAAGTTATGGATGGATTTTGATGAAACTTTTAGGTGTTGTCAGAAATGTTAAAAGGAAGAACTGATTTCATTTTGGGTGTGATCCGGAAGAAATCCTGGATTCTGAATCACGTTCAAATTTTCGATAACATTGCGGTCAATGGGGCCAAAAATTTTGTCTCAATATCTCCATTAATTATTGCCCAAAACTCATGAAATTTCACTCAGGGATTGACAATGGGAACCTCTATCAATTTCAAAGGCTGATCTGGATCTGATCCAGAAGGCGGATTTTTCTGCAATCTGTAAATCGCTATATGGAGAATTGTTGCACTTGGCAGAGGTCTGCGCTCTCCGAGTGCTTTTCTAGTTTTCAATATGCATTGGATGGATTGGGTGTATGGAAATATTAGTCTTAACCAAGAGTTTCCATGCACTTCAGATAGTCAAAGTTCATTAGTTAAACATGGTGACCAATATGCAGCGTGTGAAGGCTGCAGAGGAAGCACTATCTACACCGCGGTGAGGTCATTACTCACTGACTTGCTCCCTGCAGATGCACTGTGGATCTTTCCCAGCTTCACTCGCCTGTGGCAAAGCCTGGGAGCATTGAAGATCTGAGCTCCTAGCAGCAAGGCCTCCTGGCAACATTCTCATTACTCACAGAGCAGGTGTCCTGGCAGCGCGGCCCAGAATGCAACTGAACAACCATCTTGATCAGGCGCTATATCACCCTTTGCAGAAGAAGTGCAGAAATATATGTTCTACATTCACTCTGTGTGCTATAGTTTAATTAGGAGGCACTGTAGAGTAGGAAAAGATTAAATCCATGTGAAGACAAATCTGGTTATAAAATTTCTTCACGACGTGACTGCCGAGGATATTACACATTCATACGAAACCATAACTGATGAGCTCACAATTGCCAGTGAGAGGACCTTCTTTGCTGTGATACTCATTCCAACATGAAAGGGAGTGGATTTAATGCACACGTCGGGTTATAAATGGGTATTGCAGCCAATGCACTGACTGCCTGGCATCATTTATTAAATTCTTGAGCTCAGCAAGGCAGTGGAGTCAGAATTATAGCAGTAACTTATCTCGGATACAGTCTTTGACCCATGGCTTATAAATAAATAGAAAAAGAAAAAGAAAACATAACTTTACTGGAATTTTAATGAGATTCTAACAGACAATGAATGTTCAAAGGTTACAGAAGTGTTTCATTTGCATATAGCAGAGAGTTTGCATGGTTGACCACACATGTCAATCTTCTTTGACTTTTGAGGTTGAAGAAAACAGTCTGCACCCCAGAATCAGATACTCAAACTTCAGGCTGAGGACGTACGATTAAGGATCAGGATGCAGGCTATTTTAAATAATCTGGGCATCACAGTTTGAGTTTTGAATAAATCTAATTTTTTTGGAAATTGTTTTTTTGTATATATGGAGCTGAGTTTACAGTGGCAGAATTTACAAATATACACTTCTTCGGTCAAAAACTAAGTTTAAAGAGGTGAGCTTGTGAAGCAAAGGTGGTTTGAATCCTTGATGTGTTTGGCTGTTTTGAAAACCAGCTGTTCAGCCTCAGTAACGCTGTCAGCTCAGTGTTGTACTCAGAATATATTTCCCTCAGCAGGCACTACACAGCTCTTAAAGTCTCATATGTGTGAGTAATGCACTCACATATCTCAGTCTGGGGTTAACGGAGTTGCAGTGTGGCTCAGGAAGTATTATATGTGTAAATTATTTCTGCAGTAAGAACATGTATGGGTCCTTTGTTGCAGGTTATGTGATTCTGGTGCAGGTTGGTAGTAATTAGCGCTCTAATTATGCTTTTAAAATATTCACAGGCCTTTTGTTTCAAAATGAACTTTTGGCACAAGTGAAAATAAAAATAAAATTACCAATAAAACGCAGGGTCCAGAGGAAAGGCAGTCTGTGTAGTTTTCAGAAATGGGGAAGATTTCAGTTCACTTTAATTTACCAATCCTTTAATAAACCCTGATTAATAAATGGACATGTAATAGAGCTCTCCGCCCTCAGAGTGCAGGATTACTCGTCGTTCCTAGAATATCTAAAAGTAGATTTGGAGGATGTGCCTTCTGTTACCAGGCACCTTTATGATGGAATCAGCTACCAATTTTTGGTTAAGGAGGCTGACACTACCTCTACCTTTAAAACTAAATTAAAAACATTTCTCTTCAGTAAAGCCTACAGTTAGTCTAAACCAGCCGTTCCCAAACTCCAGAATATCAAGGCCCAATTTTAAATGTGGAAAATCTCCACAGCCCACCCAAACCTTGAATCACAACTGTGATCAATATACAGGACTAGAGGCTGTGTTCTGATATTAATGTAAGGGGCCAACAAATAAGGTGACACTTGTCATATTAAGTTAAAATAATAGTAGAATGACTTAACTGGTTTGTTTTATTACTTCTTAATGTTTTTTTTCAATCGTGTCATGAATATTTTACAGTAATTAAAAACATATTTCAAAAAGATCGAGAATTTAAAACATATTTGTTTAATTTTAAGACCTCTCATGGCCCACCTGCAGTACCACGACGGCCCACCAGGGGGCCGCGGCCCACACTTTGGGAATCACTGGTCTAAACAATAGTGTGTAGGCTAATAGTTATAGCTATAGTTATAGGAGCTAAGACTTGAGTAGGCTCGTCTTAATCACAGCTTCATCATAGTTATGCTGCTATAGGCCTACGCTGCAGGGGGACACCAACATGATCTGCTGAGTGGTGTCTCCACTGCTCTTCTCCCTTTCCTTCCCTTTCCTCCTCCCTTCTTCCTCCTCCAGCTCAATCCATAGTTAATTAGGAGCACCTTGTAACTGTAACTGTGCTCCATTTTCTTTTCTTTCTGTATGTTTGCAGGCCAGAGTTTCCTGAGTTGCATGCTGACTTGCAGTTTCATCCTCTGGCCATCACAGACTTTACCTCCACCTGTGTGTGTAGATGTGTAGACTGGCGACCTAGTCCTCTGACCATCTCACCACAGTGTTGCTTCCTGCATCTGTTTATATAGCCATTTCATTTAGTCATTTGTGTGCTCTCCTCTCTCTGTCCTACATCTTCTCTCTGTTCTGTCTCCTCTCTTTTTCTTTCTTTACCCAGCTGGTCTTCAGCAGAAAGGTCCCCCATATGATCCAGGTCCTGGTCAAGGTTTCTTCCTCTTTAAGTGGAGTTTTTCCTTGCCACTCTTTGGCTTAAAGGTGTTTTTACTTGCCATTATCCTTGATTAGGATTTAATATTATAATATTAGTTAATGATATTTGTTCGGGGGTCATCCTCTGGGTCTCTGTAAAGCGCCTAGAGACAATTGCGTTGTAACAGACGCTATACAAATAAAATTGAATTGAATTGAATGTGTGTCTTGCAAAGTCTGAATACACTCGGCTGTGATGAAGAAAAGAGTGAGTTCATAGAGGATTAGACTTTTCAGCTAATCCTGAAGACTATTGACATGGATATCTATTTTATTCACAATTGACTCCATCAACCAGGATTTCTGAAAGTTGAAATACTTAAATATTCATTAGAGCCCTTCTTTCAGCATTTGCACACATTAGTGTGTGTGTGTGTGTTTTATAACCCCAAATCAGAAAAAGTTGGAACAACATGAAATATGCAATGATTCTGAAATTGCCTTTTTATTACTTTGTAGATGGTATGGACACAAATTATTTCCCTTCAGCATCATTTTGTGGCTGAAATGATGATCAAAAGAAATATTTTCCCCTCTGTGACTGTGTTGTTTACTTGGCTGTAGGGATTGGAACTAATCCAAAGGCTGTCACTCAGTATCATCACTGTAAACATTGTTGGAGAGAGATTTCACAAAAGCCTGCATGCTGAAGCTCCACAGAACGTAATACGGGTCAGATGAGCAGCGCTGGGTTTGGCTCTCGCTTCAGACGGCTGTAATGAGGAATGACGAGAAGAGGTTAAGACAGAGACGAAGTGCTGTTTTTAAGATGGTTCGTCAGCAGGTGTGTTTAGTCGAGCCGTCGTCACTTCAGATACTTTGGGTGAACTTGAATTTTGAGCTGCAAATTAAGACCTCACAAACAATAATCAATTCAAGAGTAATTGTTTTTAATAAACAACATTACAACATCCAGAGCTGTTTTAACAGAGAAACACAAAGCCTGGAATAAAAAAAAAGTTGTCTTATTTTCAAGTTTTATGCACATTCAGGCTTTTTAATTGAAAAGTACCTGTTATTTGTCTTTCTGGGCTCCGTCTGGCAGTAACACATTTTTATGAGAGTCGGGATTGTGAACAGGCAATAACCTCCACGGGCACGGGCTGAATGCAAGATGTTTCCCAGCACATCAAAGAGGGACAGCCTCCAGCTAAACCTGTAAAACCAAAGCCAACACCTAGAAAGTACACAATGTTTAAGTTATTATAAATAAAACTTGGGAACGAAATGCCAGGCTTGTATGTGTATGTGTATATTATATACGGTATATAATATATATGTGTGTGTGTGTTTGTGTGTGTGAAAATGATCATGACAGAGAGGAAGAAGAAGAGGAGAAAATAGAAAGTGTCAGGCTCCATGATGTCACCTTGTCTGCTGTCCAGCAGATGGTTCAGGACTGAAATAAAAGAGTGAAGAACAGCTTCTATCACAGAGCTGCTGCCTCCATCAAACCGATCAAATCAGAAATATAACTGGAAGTCATATTTTGTAGTACTGATTATAAGATGAGCAACAGGAGTTGTGCGCATTCATGAGTCATTTGAACCGCCCATCGAGAAGGAGCCACAAATTCAACCAATCAGAAGAGACTTGAGTCAAACTCACTAGCTCTCTCCTTGTCTTCAGGTTTTTGGAGTTATGCTGGGTGCAAAGTTCCTGCAGAGCTGCCAAAGATTAAATTAGATGTGCGGAAATGAGCATAATATGGCAGCTTATGGTATATCCAGAGATGGCTTCTGGGATGGACCGTCACGCAGTGGAGGGGTGTATTATAGTCAGGTGAATCAATATCCGAGCTGCTATCTTATTTACTTATTTGTTTCTTGTGCTTGAGATCGCCGCTATAAATGTCAGAATACCTTTTAAGAGTTATGAGAAGAGAGAGAACAGGTTTTTTAATGTGTTGCAGACCTGACAGGCAAATATTCAGTTCACAAATGAAATGAGGTTGGTGAGAAAAAAAACATGAAATATGTTGGATTTATACTCAGTGAAATCATGTAAATCACTTTTAATTTCAGCAGTCTCCACATCTTTTGATTGGGGATAGCATGTAGTGAAATAGGAGGTGACCTACCACTTCCTGAACTTATCAGCACACACACACACACACACACAGACACAGTGTGAAATTTTTTACATGCCTATCAGTAATACTTCTGGCTTGACCAGATACTGTAGATTGTGGTACTAGTCTGTCAGTTTAATTGGCTGTTCCCTGACTAAAATATTTAAATTTGATCCTTGTGTGAGGCAGGATCAACACATAAGACAGAGATTTAAAAACTAGGACAGCTGAACTTAAAGGCTGCACTCAGAAGATCCGGGACAGCCAACATAACGGTGGTCTCTCTGCCATCTTTTTGGAAGTAGACGGCGCTCCACACAAATGTGTCAAAGGGAGATTTATTACATTTTTACTCTTCTGAGTAACACTGGGGCCAGATTTACTGCATTGCGCCTGGTGGAAACCCTGTTTTGGTCTTAAAAAGTCGATGTCTATATTTTATAACTAAGTACAGTTTCAGGAAATCATGAACACGTTGATTTTTTTTTGTGTCTGGCCCTGTTGCAGCTGACCAGTCGTACACATTCACACTGTGAAAACTCTCTCTTGTGAAATGGGTCCAGTATCTCTCCAGATCACAGCTATTTCCACCAATTCAGAACTGAAACAAATGAACTGAAACGATGAGTAGTTCAAGAGCCAGCGTTTTAGAGCAACCACAATGTATTCCAGAATTGCTAATAACACATTGGATCAACGGGTTTTTACTGCAGAACCAACAGCAGTCACTCACCAGCCACTGATGGCTGTTCTGGATGTCTTTGGTTGATAATCGTCTCGTTGTTGCTCTGCTGATGTCACATGCTTCATTTCTCTGACTAATTTTATACCCATTCCAGTACCAACATCTGGAGGCAGTCTTTTCTGCGTGTGTTGGTACCGGATATCAAAGTCAAACCCAGAGGAACCAGACTCTTTGCACTGAAGAGCAAATAAAGGATATGGCTGGCCAGGCCACTTGCTTCTGTATTTATGGGAGTTTCCCTTCCTTAAAGGAGCTGTATGTAAGAAGATTAATAAAACGAATCATAAAATGACCCTGATATGTCAAAAGACATTTAAAAATCATGTTCATTTCAAATACTTATGTCACTGACAACAGCACTCAAGCCAGGATATTCCCTTTTAAAAAGAGGACTTGAGGGCTGCAAGTCTTGTTTTTGTTGTCATTTCGTGTTTTGGCCTGAAGCGCCACCCTCCACCTATCTCCCAATCAGGAAGTCAGTAGTGTTTCTACATCCGGGTTGCCAGCTCCGCTCTCATTATCGCAGCAGCCGCTACGAACGTGTTGGATGTGAAAATGGCTAGTTTACCAAAACAAAAAAGACCTCGTTATGAATCCGAGTTACGTCGTGACAAGGTCCGCAATAAAACAAGGATTTGTATAGGAGGTGCTTTTGATAGATGGAGGCGGCTGAAAGCGGAGAAGAATTTGAAGACAGACGCCAACGTTGCTGATTTTCTCCTGGACAGGTAAGATTCATAGCTAAATGTTTGGCTAACGCTAATTTACTTGGGCAAGGTAACAGAACAAGGTAACAAAGAAATTTCAGTATTCACTACGTCGGAGTATTCACTAGTTAAACAAAGTTATGCATGTTCGTGCACAGTAACGCTAGCGCATAACGTTATGGAGCAGGTGGGTCATCGAATTGAAAAGGTAAATAATTATTATTTAGAATATAAAAACGGTGACTGATATTGCTAACACTAGCAATGTAACGTTAGGCTAATAAGCGGAGCCCGTCAGTCATCGTGCCGTGGAAAACATTAGCATGGCCATGGTAATGTGAAACCTAATTGAGACAGTAGCCTAACGTTACCACGGTAAAACGATTTCTTATTCATTCTTTGCATATATTGTGTATTACACGTGCTGCAAATTGACCCATCTGACCATTGCTAACGTTAGTTATTAGTGTCAGTCTTTTCTGATGGAACTGATAAAAAACGTTAGCCATTGATGACGAATGCAGACGTAATTTTCCCCGCATTATCTTTGGTTAGACACTAGTCTGTGGTAAATGTTGGTTGTTGCATATTATGGTAAATGTGTAGAGTGTTCCATAATTATGACAAAAACGCTTGTGTCTTCAGCTCTTATGGCCCAAGCACTTCAACCCCAAGTAAAAGACAGTGGAAGAAGCACCACCTGACTGCACCATCACTCTCCAGTATTGGACATGCATCGTCTGAAACGCTTTCAAATCGGTCAGTGATCAGTGCCACGTTGTTTTTCATTTTCATTTCATATTTGGAAGCATTTTTTGTCTAAAACAACTAAACTATTTATAGAGAAGACCTGCCACCTACAGAGGAAGCATTGGAAGATGAGGAGTGCACTGTGGATGCCTCAGAAGTTCTAGAGGAGAGGTATATAAATACTCTCAAGCTTTCGAATTTGTCTAAATATAAGAAATAATTTTGGTGGTGCTGCAAAACAGCTGATTCCTGCCAAGAGTTTCTTGTAAGTTGTTATAGTTGTCAATAATGTATGAAACTAACATGCAAGATGTTACCTTGATGTTGGATATTAGCTTATTGATTACCATAAGTACCTATCCAGAGGTGTCATTGTGGTCAATCAGATGACCCACTTACATTACTAACAATCATCATCATTAGCAGTGAATAATGTTCAATTGCCATGCTTTTTGTGTCTGTCCATTATATTTCTGTATTATTTTGTAGGAGCTGTGGCTTGGGCTCCTACACCATGTCACAAATGAACACAGGTGGGTACAGGGAGGCTGCCAGCATGCAGACTTGGAATCAGGGGGAACTCAAGAGTGGCTTGAGCGAGGCTCCACGGCACACGAGGCCCTGAAGAGTATTGTGTGAAACAAGCGATGGCTCAACAAAGTTCACAAATACCTGAACTTCAGGTAATTTAATGAGTGTGTACACATACTGTACCTAGAAAGTGATTTTCAAAAAAATCAAAAAATGTCTCTATGTCCCACCCCCACAGGTCCACTGCTGATCTGGAGTCCTTCCAAAACCATATTTTAATGTATGCCAGCAAGCACTCAGCATTTAGCCCTCCTGTCTTTAAGGCCAGGATGCTCCTCGCAGCGATGGATTACAACTACCACAAGGACCGCCCAGAGTTGTGCAAGTCTGATGGAAGCAAGCAGTAAGTGACATGCTCATTTCTACATGTTGGATGTTGGGAACCATTTTACCTGATTACACCATTGAAACTCTATATAAAACACTGTACTGTAAAACAATCTATTTTCTCTGCTTTTATTTTAGGTACAGGAGGCTGTACAAGAAAAATGCCCAAAGGTATATGCTGTACACTAAGAAGACATCGAAGACCTATGGCTACATCCCAGAACTGCAAACAAAGATTCTGCAAAAGAGGCTAGCTGGTAAGGGAACGCCCAGGCGGAGGAGTCTTCGGCCCGATGACCCCAGAAAGTACGGCCCTCTTCCCCCTGTGCCGGCACCAACCAAGGAGGAACTCCTGCGCACCCAAGTCAGGAGAGGTCTTGGTAGGGTAGAATACCAGTTTATTTCTTTTGCATCTGCGGCTACATACCACACACCAAGTTAGATGTAATGCATATTACATTTAATTTTAAAATAATCTAATTTCTGTTTTTATTTTGCTCTCCTCAGTGTCAGCATTCCAGAGTGAAGACCAGTGAAACCCGTTTCCAGAGCCTCTCAGCCCTTGTCATTTCCATTTTCTGCCACAAGCTGCTCTTAAACCATTTCATAAAGTTTCCACAGTACAGAGCAGTTAATTGTTCAATAGTTATTTATACTATTTATACTGTTTATCCCTCGTTTTATTTATTTATTATTTTTTTACTGTTCCTCTATATCGTAAATAGGAAAGCATTGTTATTATAAATAAACTTTTTTTATTGAACAAGGAAGAAGGCTCTTTACAAACTTGGAACAAAACAAACAATTTGTAAAAACAAAGTATATGCAACAAGTAACTTCAAGTAAACTGGAGTCGGTAAAGTTTGTTCAAATTGTGGGTAGAAAGCCAGTGTACTGGCCTTGAGGGTCAGGGTATTTGTCCCTTATTCTCCAAATGCAGCAGCTGGGGATAACACGACGGTTACCCTGGCCCAGTGATCCAAGCTGCTAAAAGGTGTACTGCCGATAAGCAGCATATCTAAACTGCCTATTATCATCACCTGGCTCTGTAACTTCTGCTACCACCAACACATCATTCCTGTAGTCTCTGTGTAGACGCATATAGCCATCTTCCAAGCAGTAAAGCTCGAAATGAGGCAATTTGCTTATGCAGTGCTCAGGCCCCTGGCCACAGCATTTCCTTTCTGCACCTGTGGCCATCTCCCTGCAGTTCCCACAGGTACACCATGGAAGAGCAGCTGCAGGTGGGAGAGTGGTGCTATCCAATGGAGGCAGGGCATCAAAAACCAATCCAGGGTTCTGGGAGAAGATCCGGGTTGCTAGTGCTCGTAGCCCCATTTCACTCATGTTTTGAATGAGTTCCTAAGTAAACAAACCACAAAATAGCATTTGGCATTTACATTTGATTAAAACTACATAAGATGCTGACATAGATACAGATGATGATATTACAAGTCATAATTTTACTGCCCAGCTCTCATCAGCCTCAAGAGAGGGTACCTCAAAAGTGAGGTCTAAATCAGGCTGAAACAAGTGAGAGATCATCTGGTACAAGTGCTAGGCTACCATGACATAAACGTGTATTCTAAGCATGTTCTATCTTTTAGCCTGTGCAATAATTTAGTGTTTGGAAGTATCAGGCGTAATTCCACGGCAACATCCTCAATACCAAAATCGCATAATTTGGTCCACATACATAGAACTTTTGGACATGTTTTTGATTTAAATTCTACACGTCATGTAATTTTTCATATAGCCTGATGTATTTTAGGAAAATTACCCTCGACTTTACATGTGGTATTGTCGACGTTACAAAAAGTTACCATCGATATGAGCCTATAGTGTTTCCAACCAAACAATAAATTACTGCATAGCCCAAAATTAGAATTTGCATGGATTTTCAAATGCGTTCATAAAAAGCTTTACATCGCAACACTAGCCTAATAAAGACATTTTTAACAGGGTAACTAACTGAAAACTTATGCTCCGACTGAAATGTGGTAACATTTACGATTCTATTTGGCTAATCGCCATTAGTAAATTTTGCAGTACATTATTACTTCGCAAAAGATGTTTCATAAAGCAATAAATATAATTAACAGAAAATAAACTTACTGTGTAGGACTCGTCGCATGACAGCCTACGTTCCTGCTGCATTCTGCAGCCGACCTGGCAACCTCTGGTCGGGGAGGAGGGGGAGGGTACACGCCGCTCAACAGTATTTTGAAAGTGACTGCAGTACCAGTTTTGGCCATAATCTTACACACGGCTCCTTTAATGCAAAATCTGGGAAGGAAAGCAGTTAAATGAAATTCACAAACTCTCTGAGTTTTGGGCAGAACACATCTGTCAGTTGTTTACTGGCGGGAAAAAAAACCCAAAGCTCCATGTTGCTGTGATAGATGCTGTTCAGAAGAGACGCAGATCTACAACCCTGACTGGAGGAGACGGTGAGTGAAGGGAGAGATCTTTCTTTTGTTTCAATGAATTTGGAAGATAAAAAATACTGATTTCTAAGAAATGTAACAGATAGAAAGAACTCTCAGATGAATTTGAGTATCTAACTGGAAAGATCCAAGCAACACTGTGTAATTTGTCCACTATTTTGCAAAGTGACAAAGTACCTGTAAGAGAACAGTTAGCAGTGGGTTAGCATGTTTGCTTTTAGCTGAGATTTATACTATTTACATTTTCACAAATTGTCAACATTAAGAAACTTAGAGATGTTAAATGAGTCCATGCATCACAATACTCTTAGTGTCATTATCAGCCTCTCCTTGACTAAGGCTCATAAATTCGCAGCAGCTGGCTCAGCATTAGCTGTTTGTCCGTAGCGCTCACATGCACACGGGCACGTCTGGCTTGATGGGGCCAATTACCACAACTCATATCCGATATATCAAAGATCAAAGCTGCAGTCAGTGTTGTGAGTGACATCAAGAGGAGCATGATCCATAATTTCAGTTTGCTTGCCTCTGAGACTCACAGGGAGAAGGAGTAGTGCAAAGCACAGTGCGCCATCAAGTGTCAAGTGGATCTGTGTGCCAATAAATGTTGGCTTCACTGGATGAATAACAAGAGAGAATTTGTAGTTTTTACTGTTAATGGAATCTCAAAGGTTATCAGCAAACATACATAATAGAAGTGTGTGTGTCTGTGTGTGTGTGTGTGTGTATACGTACATGAGCATCATGCAGAAGAAGAGAAGATCCATTGCTTTCTGCTTGACATTTCTGCCAGTACCGGTATTTAAACTGCTGGGTAGCTCTGACAAATGCCATGGCTGTCACAGGCTCGATTTTAATTACACCTGACTGGGTCTTTCAGGAGCTCATGGATGAACTTAATTAGTTTGCAAGCACTGTGGATAGTTGTTGAGTGACTCAGTACAACCTACACAGCTTCTTCAGCGGGTTTTCATTGGCATTTCATCAGTTAACGCCTATCCAGACTGAGAGATTTTACAAATTAGGAGATCGAAAATAAGCTCAAGGGATGGCAGGACTCCAGGCATCCAATTCCAGCATGAATGTTGATGTTTGACTTGTGAATAAAAATTTTTTTTTTTTTTTTTTTTTTTTTAAATGGCAGATATTTTCAAGTTTCTTCTGCAGGGCGGATGGATGGAAGATTAGGCAAGAAATTCAGCCACTCGACCCCGAGTAGAGCTGTTGCTGTAGTACTGACTCTGAAGTATAGTTTAGCATTATGAAACAGTAATAAATATTAGGGCTGGGCAAGCTAGCGCATTATTATCGCATTAACGCATTATATTTATTAACATCGACATTTATTTTATTGCATGTTAACGCATGTTGCTCACATGCTTTTGTTTTAAAAAGCGTTACTGGCTGCTGCGGAAACGGAAGACAATTGGTAGGCAAAGCTAAAACAGACATGGAGAACGGTAAAAATCTGTGTACTTTACAGTTCGGGTAGCAACTCGGGTAGCAATATTAACAATTCTGTCTGTAAAAAAAAAAATTCTGGACTGCAACAAAACTTTCTCGTCATTCCTCCATGTTACATCAGATCTGCTCCATGTGTTCACTGTCCTGCTGTTCTCTAGCTGGTTACTTCAGTGCGGCTCCATCTAGTGGCACAGATGTGTAACGACAACAGAAAGTCCAGTCCTCGGTTATAAAACAAATTCAGTCCTCTGGCCCTTTTTTTCATTTCGTATTTTTGATCCAAGTCTAAAATTGAAATATTTAAAAAACAGGCATTTTTTCATTTTAGATTAAAAAACGAAAAACGTAATGAAATGTCACTTTTTAATTTAAAAAGATTTTTGGTTGATACATGGATTGGTAAAGTTACTCAAAGTTACTAAAAAAATACATAAAAAAAAAGGTTATTTGTAACAACTGCCAAGTTGAACTCCCCATTAAAGGTTTCTGCTGTTACCCCAGAAATTGCCTGTTTTAATGTCCTGATTGTGCTGAGTCACAATCATTTTGTTGGATTTTGTTTGTAGACTTTTTTTTTTTTTTTTTATAAAAACAGGATGACATTAATGCCCTGGCAGTGGCAATAAGCTTTATTTTTATTTTACATTTCTTAAGATGAGATTTACACTAAATATATGTTACTGACAAGTGCTGATGTTAAACGTGTTTGAACAACAAATGTTATGGCACTTTAGTTCATATGGCAGCAGAACATTTAAATAAAAGTGTATTTTACACTACTTTTGAATTCATTATTTGATTTTACATATATAATGCAATTAATCAGGAAAATAATGCGATTAATCGCCATTAAAAATTGTAATCGTTGCTCAGCCCTAATAAATAT
Organism: Hirundichthys speculiger; assembly: GCA_018398805.1. Lineage (NCBI taxonomy): Eukaryota > Metazoa > Chordata > Actinopteri > Beloniformes > Exocoetidae > Hirundichthys > Hirundichthys speculiger. The sequence goes on from JAGFBZ010000163.1 coordinate 1,137,057, forward strand.
ATATAACAGACTTTCATTAGATGTAATGATAATGGCAAGAGAAAACATGTTAGCGGTTTTTATGTATTAATTAGCCACAGAATGTTCATCCAAGTCACAGTATTGGGCAAAGCTACTATGCATAAGCTGACAACACCACAGAGTTATGTCTCTTGTCTTTCTTGAACACAGCCTTTTAGCACTCACAGTGCTGCATGAAAAATAAAGCAAACCCCTGGATTTAATAGGTGGTGGATTTAGTCTGATGGTCCTGCTGCATCTTCCAACTTCTGAGCTTCAGGTAGCGAGCGGGCCACACAGACATCTTTCTGCAGGGTGTTGTAGTAAAGCTAGTTCAGGTGGTTCAGACTCTGTAGCTGCTAAGCAGGCCCAAATCATGAAGCTTCCTCCACCCTACTTCACCATTAGGAGGATGTTTTGAAGCTGCACCCATTTTGCCTCATATTGGAGTATTCCTCCTGAACAATTCAACTTTTGTTTCATCATGCTACAGACATTTTCCCAGTTGTGTTGTTGGCCACCAAGGTGTGCTTTAACAAATTTCAGTCCTCTGGGAACGGTTTCTGAGCGAGAAGTTGTGTTCTGCCATGGACGCCCTGATTGTCCAATGACTTACGTAGACTCGCAAACAGATGTTTGCTAGTGACGTCTTCAGGCTTTAAGCTGGTACTCATGGTTTTTATGTTTATCTTTACAGTTTAACTGTGGACGGACATATGTCGAAACAGTATGAGACGACTCTTTATCCCTTTCCAGTCTAATACAACTGAGAGTGTTTAATGGGTGTGTTCAAAAGACAGGAAATTACCACTGTTTGAGTTATAAGCTTAAGCACATTTTGTTATTGGGACTTAGATGAAGATCAGATCAAAGTTAATGACAAATCAAATCAGCCCAGGATGGTTTGCGTACTTTTCATCGCCACTGTCAACGTTTCTTGTCTTGTAAGACTGGAGTTCTTCACAGGCCAGCTTTTAAAAAAGTAAAAATTGAAAGACTTGTGAGCACGGCAAAAGAAAACAGAACAAATGCTTTCAGCTAAGCTCCACCAGTCTCTTCTTTTGAGAAAAAACTTTAATATTAAGACGCTCCCAGCAGTTCTTTCATATTTTACCACTCTTTTACAACGGAACAAGTTTCCAATAAAGTAGAAAAAAGAAAAAAGGCAGAGAACAGTCTTGAGGCTATATGATATCCGTGACACTTCAATTTCAGGTTTAGCACACTGACATCTAAAGATAATACAGAGAACCAGAGTGTCCCGGTGGCTCTCCCTGCATATAACAAGGCCATAGAGATGATTAAGTGGTTGGTACATTTTAATGAACACAAAGCCATTCAAGTGGAAGGACATTTTAATTGAAATGTCCTTCTGTTTAATAACTTAACACATTTGCACTGAGTCACTCTCGATTAGATATCCGAGGTGAACTTGTGCTCGGTGAAAAGTAGTTCTGTTTCATTTCATCACGCTGGCCCGCACCCCTCAGAGAGCCGCTGGAGTTTTTGACGCTGTTCTCTGCGTCATTTACTTTTTGTGAAATAACTTTTTTAAACGCGCCACCTCTCTTCTTTATTGACTGTCCTCCAGCGTGGTTACAGATGACATTTTTAAAGTGACTCTGAGGAAGAACACCCCGTCACAAACGTGTGGCGCAGCCTTGACGACACAACTATGAATATAAAATAAATTATCAATAGGATATTGGTCCTTTATTGTTGTCTAAATAAAAGGAACACAGATCAGTGCAATGTCATACCAAAAACAATAATTTATTATCATTTCTTTTGCAAAGATCACCAGTATCACACATTTTACTTTGCTACAAATTGGCCACCAATGCATTACTCAAAATTAGACCATCAGACATCGACTCAAAAACATACAGGACTTGATTTAAAATTTCAGCTTTATACTTCAATTAAAAATGAGGCGTTGGGAACGACCACTGTACATGTTACTGAACTATAAATTCATTCATTTCACCAGTTCCCAAGTGTTCTGAGTCCTGCTCAGTGGCGGTCATCTTAACATAACACAACTGCAAACAAATATAATCATTAAAACATCTCTACACGCCCTATGAATGCTTTCGGTTAACAAAACCCCAAATTATAGAATATATGAATAAGGCAGAACAAAATATCTCTGTGGCACAGAGATACAGTCAATCTGTTGTTTGTGTATGAAATAAGGTTGACACAGCGACGCGTCGTTGAGGTTTTACTGTTAAGGCTATGATATGTAAAACAGTAAAAATTATGTAAAAAAAATAGCATGTAAAAGCTGTTGGTAGGTCCATTTGTTGTTGAATATGTAGAAATAAAAAGCAATATGAAACAGGAACAAAAACTGCATCAGAAATAACACTTTTAAAGCTGCAGGTTCGTGTAAGACTTGTCAGTTTGATTAATCACAAACGAATATCAGTAAAAAAACAGAAAAATATGTGAAGCAAAGCTGTTCCCAGTCTGAGGATTACAAAGATGAAAGAGCAGGAAACTGCTGCGACTCTAGACTGTTATGCACTGCTGGGATATCACAGTTGCTTGTTGTTTAAGTGACTTGACTAAAAGACAGAAGTTAGTTCTCTCATGTACCTGTCTGTTCTGAATGTGGCTGAGATTTGGAATAAGAGTGTTAAAACGTATTTATTTTCCCTGTGTTTGAGGGGCATTTCTTCAGCTGTGAGTGCCCCCCCCAACAGTCCAAAATCAAGTGGTAACACTAACCTGATCGTCGGTGTGAGTGTGAGCATGCATGGGCTGTATGTCATAATCCTGCTAAACAGGATAAAGCTTGTATCAAAAATGTTTCCTCATTTGTAGCCGCGGCCACTTACTCATTGGTCAACTTTTAGAATCAGCCAATTGTTGCGCTGTTCAGACTACAAGATTTGCTATCTTGTAATCGGGAGTCTTGAAGTCATTGTGATGGTCACACTACATGATTCGACCATGATTTGGCCGCCTAACTGGTCTCCAAACTACATTTAGTCAAAAAAGCACATGAGGGAATTGAGGCATAGCTACGCGCAAAATGCGAGTTATTTATTTGATACATGAACAAAGGGAGGGAACGAGTGGTCCCGATTTGTTCGGAGCAGGAACAAAAAAATAAAAGGCAGAGAATATGAGTAAAGTTCTGGTATGGTGGATGGTTGAAAGTTTAGTGTCTCTCCTTCGTCAAAGTAACCATTCCTTTCTCTCTCATTTTCTGTAAACTAAATGGGGATTCCTCCAACTGCTCCAGATATCTAGCATGTTAGACATCCATCAGCACTGGCAACTGTCTTTGATGCATCTTTGAAATGTTCACACATAATGATTGAGTACTGAAGGCTGACCACCGGATTAAAAAATTACAGTTAGAGCTGTAATTCCTGGAATACATTTGTTGTTGTATGTGGTATTAACCACAGAGTATACTGTAGTGATGGTGGCGCTCAGGTTCAATCATTTGACCCATTAAACTGCCATCTAACTGACAGTTTATTAAAGATGTATTAACTTTAATTTGCTTACTTCCTTACTACAGTTATGCGTTACATTTATAGTCAGAAGTCAGAATTTCTGAGTTCCAAGTTGGAGGTTTCAACTGGAATGCCCCTTGAAGTTGGCATTACAACTTGGAAAGTCAGAGAGCCTCACCTACTCTGACGTCAGGACCCAAAAGGACTGGCGCTCATGTCAGTGAGCTCAGCACTTTATAGAAGTTCTCTTAATCTATTCACATTGTACTGTTTTCTTTAATCAGTGCACAACGTTCTTACGGATTACCGACAATGTCTGGTAACAGCGAGAGTGACATTTGGTAAGGTTCGCTTTTTGACTTTGCAACTGGAACGCGATCAAGTTCGATAGTGATGTCGAGCCAAGTTCCAACTTCCAAGTTTAATGGAACACACTATAAATATATAGCATTTGCTTTGTCTGGAATGAGTGGTATAAATGTGCCTCTAAAACTTTTTCTTCACTGGCTGTTTAAATTTAAAGACTTGTTGGATCTCTAGAACATGTCAATGCAAAGCGTGTGAAAAGTAAAATATCACCTAATAAAGAAAAACTTGAACAGTTTTATCTCTTATAATTAAAGAAGCATTTCAACACATGTGAAAGGTAGCTTTCCCAGTAATCCAACACTGGCAAATAGAATGTTAAAAAAAACAAAACAAAAAAAAACCTCAGACTCTCATGTAGTTGTCTTGAGTCATAGCATAACAACATAAATATGAAAATAGAATCAAAAAGATAAACATGTCTAAAGAGAAGTAATAAAATAATTGTTTAGTTATATTTTCTTAGAAATCATCTCATCCCACAGAGTGATGTGAACTTCTATTGAAAAACATCAAGAAAATTTCATGACGCCACTGAAATTCTATACAAAATGTTGTTTTGGGTTACAAAGGGTGAAAAATATTCAAACTGTCCGCATAAAAATGCCACATTTAACGAGGCAAGTATGATATACCACATGGGGTAGATTGAGTGTGGGTTTTTTTTTTACACAGTAGTGACTGACAGGAAGGCGTTATGCACCTTTGCTCCCTCAGGGGCCTTTGTACCGTGAGTCATCAGCTCCTGAATAGTCATCCAGTTGTCCAAGATCTTCTTGTTGCGTTTCTTCATCATCTTCTTGTGGCTGAGCTCTATAATACTGACTTCCTTGCGACCCTCGCTGCTGCTCTGAGGGTTCTCCCTCAAGCTCTCCAGCCGGCTGCGCTGCATGAACTCTCGTCGTCTCCTCTGTTCCTTCGCCCTGACCAGGTGCTGCTTTCTCTCCTCTTTACTCCAGTACCTCCCCATCTTCATCTCACTCATGGCATCGTCATCCGTTGTCATTCCCCCGCTGCGCTCCTCTTTAATCTTTAAGGCTCGCTCCCTCAGGATCTTGTCTCTCACAGGCCTCTTGGTGATATAGCGTGTGCCGTCACTGCGGATCTTGACTTTCCACTCCATCTTGGGCTCGTTAATGGGTCGCTGAGGCTCTTTGCAGACGCTAAGCAGGCTGAGCTGGCTCTGGGCGTACTCTACGGCCGAGCGCTGCTGGACCAGCTGCATGTAGCTCTGGTAGTGGCGGGCGTGAGCCGGGATGCTGGCCTGCCTCTGCTGGGAACTGTGTGAAGGCGAGAAGTAAGGATTCCTGGAAGTACATTGCTTGAGAATCCTCCTGTTCTCCTCCTCAGCCTGAGGCGTCTGGTCCGACTCTGAGGGATTGCTGTGGTCGGGGCTGCTGCTCTTCCCCTGGACAGGGGCATGGTATGCTGAGATGGGGCTTGGGCTGAGCGAGGGAGCAGTGGCAAGGCCGCTGCAGAGGTTCCTCTGGTTGGTGAGGCTCACCATCCTCTGGAGTGAGTGTTCGGGGGAGCGGTCCATTGCTAGAGGAGTACTCCGTGAACTCTCCGCAGTGTTATAGGCACTGGAGCTGTCCTTGTCAGATTTCTCAAGCCTCTCATTTATATCCGTCAGCTTACACATTGGGGACTCTCCGCGGCGGGGGCTTTGAGTTTTGGAGGAGGGCGCGCAGCGGCCTTTTAGCGGAGACTGCTGACCCTGACGGAGTTTATGGGCCTGCATGATGTTTTGACATTCAAGCTCGATGCTGCGCAGCTCCTCATTAAGCATTCGCAGCTCATGCTGCACGCTGCCCTGCTCCCCCACGCTGCACTCGATGGTGCTGCGGCGGCTGTAGAACAGGTCGTACTCACCGCTGTTCCGGATCTGACATTTCAGCTCTAAAAGTTGCTGGAAACGATCACCATCTGTCTCGTCATCGTCCTCCTCGTCCTTGTTGTCCAGCCGCGTGGAACCGGTGGTGCTGTGCGTGTCCCTATTGTCTCTCAGGCACTGGGACAGGCGTCTCTGGATTTGTGCCAACACATTATGTTCTGCGCTTTCCAGTCTGTCTTTTTTACTCCGTGCGCTGTCCTTATGATGAGGGAGGGTTGAACAGGTAGGCTTGTCATCTTCTGCTCTCTGAAAAATATACAAATTTTATTTTTCGAGTAGTTTCCTAGAGAGAGTTTAGCCATAAAAGAGCACAAAAGGGACACATGAAGTGGTGAAACTGGACATGGTATAATTTGCTGGTGGTTCCAACTCTAATAGACGTTTGGCAAGATCAGTAAGATCTAACAAGTTGTGCAGAGCCCCACCCCTAGAAAATGAAACAACTAAAAGATTTATATGTAATATAACTGAAGTAAAGTGGATAATCTAAACCTGAAGTTCTATTTGAGGTATGAAAACTGCATCATGCACTTCCAATGGCGAACAGTTCAAAAGCCAGTGTCTGTAATATACGTACATTAGTCAAATAAAATAATTAACTAGAGATTACTGGTGTTGAAGAGACACTTGTTGCTCTCCAGATTATATCTAAGCAGTAAGAGCTTGTTTATTTCAGCAAGACTGCGCCAAACCACATTCTGTATGAATTACAAAAGCATGGCTCTTGAGTAAAAATGTCCAGGAGCTAAACTGACCGGCCAGCTGTCCAGTTCAACCACCCACTGAAAACATCGGAGCAAATACCATGAAAGAAGTTCCCGGCTGTTAGGCAGCTGGATTCTTTTGATCTAGTAGGGATGTTTGAACATTTTCATTTTTAAAAACCTCAGGAAGTGTCTTCTCACTTTTAGACTGAAGAGGTGAGGCAACATGATGATAAACATCCCCCGTCCCACATCCTGCCGTTCTATTATTTTCAATCAAATATGTATTCTGATTAAATATAAATTATTTCATTCTTTTTATTTACATTTTGGAAAGGCTCCCCATCTCTTCCTCCATTGGAAACAGGACTGCATTAGCATACTGTACTGTAAACATGTTTTCATTAATAACTTGTGTATGCTTCTAAATAATTTGCAACTTTTTATGCCTAATTAACATCCAATTCTGACCAACTGTAAGAATGTCCTTGGAAACATCGTTCTGTTTCTGACGTTCCTTTAAGAACGAGGACAAAATACACCAAAGGGCTCCGTGTTCTCCTGAAAGAACACATGTATGCTGTTTTATTTAATGTTTGTACAACTCTGATGCTTCTGGGACTTCCTCCTCTCCACTACATCTTTGAAGTCCCATTTTTATGGATTTTTTTCTTTTTTTTTGGAGCATGTTATCGTCTCAGATAAACAGAATTTTAGATTATGATTACTAATGTTTGGGAGTTAATTTATTCTCCTTCAATAAATAATTATGAAAATATTATTCTATTCCCATTTCAAGTGATGAAGTTTATTTTCACTCAGTTTTGCAAGAGTTTGAAGTCAAGAGTTTGATGCAATCACTTCTTCCAGCAAGATCCTTTGTTGAAAAGCTTTATGCTTCTTCTTTATTGGGATGTTATTGACACTTTTGATGAGCTGTTTTCCACTGAACAAAATATAGACTTCCAGTTTCCTGGAGGTTTGTCAGCCAACTAATCTTCTGACCTGCTCGTTCTCTTGCTCCTCTTGTAAAGCAGCCAGTTCCATCTCCTCTCTCCGCTGCTCCTCCAACATTTCCAGCTTGAGCTGTTCCAGGAACTCGCTATGCTCATCATCCAGCCAGGCCTCTTCCAGCTGGGGGGGTGGACGAAGAAAGGAAATATATAATAATGGTGAAGAAGGCAATACGGGAAAAGTGCTGTTTGTCAGTGTCTTAATATCCATATTTGGACTTTCCAAATGGGTGCACAATTGGGATTTCCTGAAAAATAACATATTTTGTGCGAAAAGTGCAAGCATCCACATGCATGCAACGTCTGCCTGATGTGCAGCTTCCACATACTGTTATCAACAAGACTGCTAATCTTAAAAGTGGCCCAATCCAGTTTGATAACCGTAGGATGACTGGTTTTGACCTTTGTGCTTCACACCATCCATCAGTTTGTTTGATGTGAACCAAATGGCCTCCATATCTGATGACACATTTACTACCGAAAGACCCATTTAATTACAAAGAGCCTGCCACTGCTTCCCGCTCATCTACACTGCGGCAGAGTCCCTCCACTTACTCGCCTTCCGCCTTGGGCTTGAACTCACTCCACATTAGCATGCCATTAGCTTTTATGGCTTACTGTTGGAAGTCAATTACAGTGGTGATACATAAAAATAAAACATGATGAGGTGTCTCGCTGGTGGCTTTCGCCGGTTTGTGGATATCTACGCAGCGGGAGGGGGTTTGTTGGCCATCCCAGACCGCCAAGGTTGGCTTAGAACAAGCATCCTCTAAATGAGAAACCTTCTAAACTGGAATTTATCATTTGTGGCTTAAAGAAATAATATGTGTGATGTACAAGTACGATTGTTTCTGACCGGCATCTCTGGTCTGGCGACCAGCAGAATGATGTTCCTGTAGTCATCACTGAAGAGCGCAGCCATTGCTTCTTCTCTGCCTTTCACATCCTGACCATTAATCTGGAGAGGACAAACATAATGAGCACAATCACAAAGTCAAACACAAGCAAGAAAACTCACAAAAGCCATTACTGGAGGTAAATTTTGACCTTTTCTCACAATTTGACCCAATTTTCGGAGGTATTAATACAATTTCTGTGAGCCACTATGCCCTTCTCTTCCTTTGGGTGCATTTTGGATGTTGTAAAGCTGGATGTAAAATCAAAAAAAAAAAAAAAGGATGGGGAAGTTGGCTAATTCTACTTTGATCTGGCTCTGTGACATCACAGGACCCAACAACTCTGAACGGCTGTCTGAACGACACGTGATCTGACTTAGACGTCCCCAAACAAAGCAGCGGGGTTGTCCCAGGTCACCTTTTGATCTGTTAGTCACTGTGATGATCCTAGGACATGCTGTTAAGCACAGGAAAAAAAGAAAAGTAACACAATGAAACTAGTGATGTGCAATAGGTTTTTTTTTTTTTTTTTCCTTGAGTAAACCGTCAACAGTTTATGTTGCTCTGTCGTACGAAACAGGACCCAGGCATCGATTATGGATGAGGAGGTGGCCGTGAGCCGACAGAGCTGTTGTGTTCACCAAAGTATCCAGCAGCGTACATACATCTAGCCATACAATTAACTGTTCAGTGACAGGTGGCGTCCATCTTTCTGCTGGCTGTGTAATGGCCCTGTCAGTGGCGGATAATAGTGCCAGAATATCGGTGTGCCTCAGAAGCACACCTTGTCCAGGTCCAAATCTGACTCACAGTGGACACAGTGTGACAATTAAAGCACTTGTACTGATGCGTACATCCCTATATCTACTGTAAAATTCACTGCACAAACTAAAATTCTACGTCCTTCTTTGGATTTCACAGAGAGCAAAGAATGTTCGGCTCAAATTTGCACTTTTCTTTCACATTTGGCTTTGACTGACAGCACTGACGCAACGCGACTGCAGTTTCCTAAACTTGCCCACATATCCACCAGACATGTGCCAAATCCTAATTTTCTTTGGGCCATAGGGCAATGCCTGACCCTCTGGGTGATGCAGTATTTTCTGACAAAACTAGCTTATAAAATTTAGGCCACTTCTGGCTCAAACAACACATACCAAAAAGCCAAGTTTGGCCCAGTTCATCAACTTTGGGACGTGGTTGAGTCACAGTGCCGTAACCGAGCCGCAACTGCCAGAAGTAGCCTGGATTAGGCCCAAATGTCTCTCCTGTCTGGGTTATTACCTTCATCACGATGTTTCCGTAGTTGGAATGCTCTGTTGGCAGGATCATGACACTGCTGTCCACCAGATCCGTGCTTCTTGTTCCAGATATTGGTTTCTTAGGTCATGGAAACCTATTATTTTTTTTCAGGGAAGCCAATATGTTTCTGAAACCTTTTTAAATGACTTTTAGCCTTTATTTCTTCTCAAATTACTACCAGTGACTCATCATGCATAATCTGAAAGACACCACTCACAGTGAAGAACAGCAGCTGAAAGATCAGACGCCACTGTTCACCAGGTTTTTTTTACTTCCTGTTTCATTTTTGAAAGTCTTTTTCCTTTGTGTATGGCATCGTGTTTGACTCCCATTGTTGGCATTCTCTCTCTTGATCATCCCATCATTCATCTAACCCAGTGATACGTTTTTTTTTGGTTTTGATTTGCTAGTCTGTCTGTTGTTGTTTTTCATGTTTCCAGTGTCGCCTCCTGTGTTGCCTTTTTGGTTCTCCGGAAATCCTACTGAGCCCGCACTTTTTGTTTGCTAAATTACTCCTGCCTCCTGATCTTCTCCCTGCAACTCAGTCCTGGCAGAAAACAATACTATTGTAGACGTCGTTTTGCTTTTGCATGATTCATGAGCATTTGCCACACAAGTGGCACATGTAAATTCATTAAACAGTCTTAACATTAAAGCCAGAGGCTATTACTCCTTCTCTAAAACAAAAAACAATCACCCTCCTACTGTAATAATCCTCAAATGGTTCACCATCAAGCCAGAGGGCCTAAAAAATACTGTTCTCTGCTCTCAGGCCTGAAGTTGAAGACGGGGGCTAATAGCAGTCACAGCCTCTCAGCTATCCCACAGGAGGCAACCATCCTGAAGCAAAACTCTTAAAAACCCTTGCTGGTGCTGAGTCGGTAACTAAAACAGCCACGGGGGCATTTCTCCCCCCGTAACAGTCACAGTATAGGCGAGTTCCCCCTTTAATGTGCTGCCATTAAAAATAAATGTGCTCCCATGCTGGGAGACAGTGGGTGAGAATGACAAAATAAAAAAAACTGTTTCTATGTTGAATCTAATGTGAGCTGCATGGAGACCAGTGAGAACATGTCTTACTGCACCTGTAAAATGCGATCTCCCTCCCGTATGCGTCCATCTTTGGCAGCAATGCTGTTCGGACTGACCTGTTGACACAGAAGGAGGAAAGAAATAAAAAAAAAGCTTTTGAAAAATTTTGATCTTCATTGTTGAAAGAATCAGGGAATAACTCAAATGCTTTTGTTGGGCACTGCCTTGGGAAGATCAAAGATGCCGACTGACTTTCTTACAGATGACTTTCTCATGAACTAAGAAAATCCACAAGAAACTGGGTTTACATGTTGCTGTTCTGGTTCAACCCAAACATCTGCATGTAGCATCTCCAGCCTGTGAACTAACCCCAGAGCATGACGCACCTGCGCCTTCTGTAACTAATGCTAGTCAAGACAAGCTGGCAGGCCACTTTTTCATCGTCTAATCAATTGGCGTTGGGGGCCATTTGTTTCTCTTGCTCCAATCAGACAAGATCTCTGAGGATCCTCAGGTTCAGAGGCGCTCCATCTTCATGATGGTTCTCTGCCACCCGGAGGACTAGTCATTAAACTGGGAAGGGACTACAGGAATGGGTGAAGAGTTTCCAAGAATAATCTAAGAAATAGTTAAATATGTAAAACTGTTATGATCCAGTCTCTGTTCTAGGCAATGCTGTTGGTCGTGAAACAGCTGCAGTCACGGCTTTAATGCAGGGGAAGCAGGTGTTGGGTCTTTGCTTTAAATTTGAATGTAGACAGATCTAGAATCATTAAAACCAGCAATAGCAAGTTATGGTGTTCTTTTTTCCCCCCCACCGTGCCATTATTTATTTAGCAAGAACTAAAGTAAAAAAAACCAAACAAAAAAACAACCAATATAGGTAGTACATTACCCTCCTACTGCTTCCATAGGATTTAAGAGAGTAAGTCTCAGCCAGATGCTCATCATGATCAGCCCTTGATGAACTGATCAGCAGCAGCTGTGCAGGCTTCAATAAAAGCAGACATTTTGGCAGTTTGTTGGCCTGAAGGATTCAGGTGTGCGTGAACTCAATGCCAAGAAAGAAAGACATAAACCATGGCCTCGGAGAAGAAACTATTGCCACGCACCTGTCCGGAAAAGGTACATAAAACCAGCTCCAAAGAATTTCGAGTTCAGCGTTCTCAACAAAGAGATTATTCACATTCCCAGGACCGGACCTCCCAGGAAATTTACATCAAGGTTGGTCAAAAAAAAAAAAAAAAAACACTTCTTTTTTTTTAATGAACTACTTGCTTGCTCAGCCTGCTTGTAAAGGTTGGCAGGAGAAAGTTTCCTCTGTCTGAAAAGAGCATGGATGCATGACTGACGTTAAAAGTGGAGTTGTTTCACTTCATTATGTACCCACCCCCAGGCATGGACTGGCCATCGGGTGTACCGGGCAATGCCCGGTGGGCCGACGCACATCTGTGGGCCGGCCCAGGTCTGTCATAAAAAAAAAAAAAAAAAAAAAAAAGAAAAAAAAAAAGTATATAGTTTTTATTGACCGCGACGGTAACGGACTGGTAGTCGGCTCATAAAAATCTCCGAGGGGGGGGGGGACGACGAGGACACACACTCAACAAACTCAAGAAAGACACACTGACAGCTAATCAGACAAGCGCTCCAGTGCTGCGCTGATGTGAACGCAGTATGAACGTTATTTTCTGCTGAAGGGAGGGGGTGGAGGCGGGGCGGGGCCTTGCGAAGCCACGAAGTGGCCCATTGGTTGATTTTCTTGACGGACATTGGGCTAGTCCAATGAAATTTCTCAGCTCTCGTTGGCCCGCCCCTCCCATCCCTCCTGACCAAATTTTGCCGTTTGGCCTGACCGGAGAGTGTGGTGGCTCGTGGATGAGTATGGAAATGGAGAAAAAAGCACAAAAGCGAAAGGGAGGAGCAGAAAAGCTCAGAGAACGGAGACAAAAAAAAATTAAAAGTGGATGCAGCAAAATGTGCCAAAATCACGGAAATGTTTTCAACCACAAGCTCGGGGGCGGGGGCCGCGGGGCCGTCGAGTGAACAGGTGGTTCAAGTCAAGTCAAATTTATTTATAGAGCACATTTAAAAACAACTCACGTTGACCAAAGTGCTGTACAACATAAAAATCAAAATACAAAGGAAAGAAAGAATCTAGAAAAAACACAATATCACACATCTCAAACAAGTATCTCAAAGCAAACAAAAACAAGACAACAACAGCAACAGCAACATACGTAAATGCATAAATCAAGGCACAGGTGAGCAGAAAATGAGAAGTTAAAATATGTCAGGGGGATGCAAATGCTAGTGTGAACAGGTATGTTTTGAGCCTGGATTTAAAAGAGACAATGGAAGGGGCAGATCTTACAGATGGGGGGATGCTGTTCCAGAGTCTAGGGGCTACTACAGTAAAAGCACGGTCACCCCTGTGTTTAAAATTTGAGCGTGGCACTGCTAGGAGCCCCAGGTCAGCCGACCTGAGCGGTCTGGAGGTAGAGTAGGGGGTTAAAAGTTCTGTGAGGTAAGTGGGGGCCAGTCCATTCAGGGATTTAAAAACAAACAAGAGCAGTTTAAAAACAATTCTAAAATGAATAGGTAGCCAGTGGAGAGAAGCCAGGATGGGGGTGATGTGGTCTCTTTTACGGGTTCCTGTTAAAAGTCTGGCTGCAGCGTTTTGAACCATTTGTAAACGGGAGAGAGAAGATTGGTTGATTCCAGTGTACAGTGAGTTGCAGTAGTCCAGGCGGGTGGAGATGAAGGCGTGGATAACTTTTTCTAGGTCCTTGAATGTGAGGAATGGCTTGAGTTTTGTGATGGTGCGGAGTTGGAAAAAAATGGCTTTAACTACTAAATTGACCTGTTTATCAAACTTGAGTGGTGAATCAAAAATGAAACCAAGGTTTTTGACATGTGGTTTGATGAGAGTGGATAGGTTGCCAAGACTGTTTGATATCAGGTTGATGTTGTCAGAGGGGCCGAAAAGGATGATTTCTGTTTTATTGTCATTGAGTTGAAGGAAGTTAGCTGCCATCCAGGACTTTATTTCATTGATGCAGTTGTGGATATTGGAGAGTTTGGACGGGTCGTTGGGTTTGAGGGGAAGGTAAAGCTGGGTGTCGTCGGCGTAGCAGTGGAAGGAGATGTGGTATTTATGAATGATTTGACCAAGGGTGAGCATGTATATAGAGAAGAGAATGGGACCTAGGATTGAACCTTGTGGGACTCCGCAGGTGAGGAGGTGAGTGTGCCAATGTTGACGGAAAAGCTTCTATTGTTGAGGTAGGATGTGAACCAGTTCAGAGCAGTGCCATTAATGCCAGCGCCATGGTGGAGACGGTTTATTAGTAAATTGTGGTCTATTGTATCAAAAGCTGCGACTGGTTGTCGGAGAAGAAGCTGAGGAGGAGAGGGAGAAGGAGGAGGAGGAGGATGAGGAGGAGGAGAGAGATGAGACCCAGCAGCAGGGCGAGATTGAGGTCAGAATAGCTATTTGGAGGTGATCACCTGTGTGTGTGTGTGGTTTAGTCTTTGTTGTCAAATAATGCTTTGAGTAGATTTGGTGTCCAATTTACAGTGTTAAGTGTGTTAAAATATTAGTAAAACATTGCTTTGCTGAAATGCATGATAAATAATTGGTAGACAGAAGTAACCACTTTCACTTTGAGATGGGAATTGAGGCACTGTGGCCATCTCTCCCAAGAAGGTCTCTGTGAGTAGTGAAAGAGTGTATCAATTTTTTGTAACATGGTTACTCTCTTTTATGTAGGCTACTGCACTTTATTTAAATTTTTGAAACTTCACTATGTGCACATAGTATACAACATGCAGCATGTGCTTCCGCATATCGTATAAATAACCGGCATTTTTGATCCCCGGCGTATGGTGGGCCACCAGGGATCAAAAATGCCCGGGCCATTTTTTGGTCCCAGTCCAGCCCTGCCCACCCCCGATTGATTTTGGCTTCATTTTTGTTAAATTTAATCACTGTGGTATTATTTTTTAAGTCTTAATATGAACCCTCACTATGATGAGCTCATTTTCTTTGTTTTTCAGAGTTAGTTATTCAACTAAAAATGAAAAAAGGGTGACTCACTTTTGCATACGACTCTATACTCACAGTTTATTAGGTACACCTGTCCAACTGCTCGTTAACGCAAATTTTGATCACCCAATCACATGGCAGCAACTCAATGCATTTATTCATGTAGATATGATCAACACGATCTTCTGCAGTTCAAACCAGCATCAGAACGGAGAAGAAAGGTGATTTAGGAGACTTTGAACGTGTCATGGTTGTTGTTCCAGATGGGCTGGTCTGAGTATTTCAGAAACTACTGGGATTTTCACCACAACCATCTCTAGGGTTTACAGAGAATGCTTCCAGTACCTTATTGAATCTATGCCACGAAGGATTAAGGCAGTTGTGAAGGAAAAAGGGGGTCCAACCCGGTACTAGCAAGGTGGACCTGATAAAGTGGCTGGTGAGTATACACTGACTCTTTGTAACAAGAAGAGTTGTATAAGTGGAATCTATATAACAAAAAATACCCAGTGCAGAGCATTTTAACCAAGCTTTATTTTCTCAGTTTGATTTGTTTTTACTATTTTGAAAGATCAGAGCATCTCTTCTAGAGACATTCTGCCACCTCATCTTAATGCAGCACACTCCTCTTACTTTATATATTTTTAATGTTCTATTTTCTTCTTCAATGAGCCAGACACTTAATGAAGCAGTCAAAAACCAGAGTCCTTATTCTTATGCTGTTCAGCTCTCAAAGAAAACACCTTGCCTTGTCAGAGTAAAGTTTAATCATATCTGGGAGAAAGTTGAACGAACTGTTTTCTCAGCTTCTGTAGAGGTGTACTGTAGTACTGGCTTTAATCAAGACTGCCAGAGCTGGTACGAGTCCAGGAAGAAGGCTTTCACAAAAAATTCTAAATCTGGAAACAGGATCCCTTTTCACACTCAGACTGTGGTTTCACACTCAGAAAGTCTCTGTTAGCGCTGGGATCTGCTCAGCATCACCTCCAAACTGTTCTCTATGTTGCCTGTACAAATGTCCTCTTCTCCACTTTGAGCTGTTTTTTCTTCACTCTGTTTTCTTCTGCTTTGTTTTTTCACTGTTCGCTTGCAGATTTTTCGCGATACAGCCCCGTCAGAATTCCCAGCAGATAGAGTGGCAGATATGACGACGACGTAACCACATTCTTACATTGTGGCATCTCCTTTGGGTAGTTCTGAGCTTCAGCAGATCACACTAAACTTAATTTTAAGAAACTTTCTGGACACTTTCAAAGTTGAAATCCACTGTATCTAAACCTTTGTTATTTTTAGCTCATAGTTTGGACAGAGGTCTGGAACAGCTAGACAACGCTTTCTAAAAGCAAACAAATATTCTGAACGATAAAATCGAAACTGATACTCAAGCTTGAAGAGGTTGATTACTCCAAGTGCTAACATTGTCATTTTTCTCCAATTGAATCATCCGTTCTCACTCAAAACTCCTTTTATTCCTGTTGTTTTCATCCCTTATGAATGTTCACACTCCTGACCATCTAATGATAGACCCAGGGTTGTTTTAACACTGGGACGTTCCTTTAAAGCACAACAAAATATCTTTACCATCACAACATATTAGATTTACCTGTCTTTTAACACAACATTTGATTATTTTCAGGAGCTCTGAGACCCATCTGTGCCTGCTGTTAGCAGAAACTGTAAAAGCAACTTCTGAATCTCGGGACGGCACATCACCACAACAGTTGCTTATTACTTCACACCACTTCGTTATGCAACAATAATAATGATAACAATAAATTGAGTTCAACTCGCAGAGCTAGTTCAATTTTGCACGTTTTCTACAGCGGACGTCATGGCAGCAGGAACCTTGTAGTCAGCAGGAATGCTGCAGAAATCCAAGGATGCATCACTGATATTGTAAAAACATAATTTATGCCGTCATGAAATCATGTTAATATTTGTGTAAACGTCTTATTATTTTATCTGGGCAGTTGACATCTTCAGTTTTCTTCAGGTTGCCTTTCTGCCCGGTTGTAGTTGCTGCCACGTGTGAACACAAACACGTGTAGAATGGAGACCGTCTTAAAAACTACTGCTACCAGCTCACCAGTAGGGGGAGCTAAAAGTTTCACTTGAAAACTTGTTCTGGATTGCTTTAAGTGCAGAGCAGTTGTAAAGTCTTATGAACATGGAGCTTCATGAGATGATTTTTATGATGACCTGACCTATTTACGTCTAAACAATTGTTTTTAAAACAATAATAATTTCTTTACTGGTGTTGGATTATTCATGTTGGAATATGAAACATGGAAGTCAGTTAACCTGTAGCCATCTAGAGCAGATGCTAAATGAAAACCAGTGCACCTGATCCACAGAGAGAAGGCCAGGTGAAGGAGAGGAGCTCAAACTGGAGAGCTGGACATTTGTAAAAGCATCAGCAAATCTGAAAGCAGGAAGACACACTTTCCGCGAGTAAGGACGGGGCTCTGAGAGCGTGTAGATAAATACCTCAACTCTCAAATTGAAAAGTGAAACCCATTAACCTTCCAAAATGTAGGAGAAAAACAGAACAAGAGTGTTGTTTTTCTCTAATCAGTCTGATGCACATGCAGGAACCACAAAGCTCTCTTTTTTGTTTTATTTTGTTTCTTTTTTTCCTCTCTCTCTCTCTCTCTGTCTGCCTGTCTTGGCGGTCATCTCATCTTGGCATCTGACAGCGCAATCATGCAGTTAGATCATCTGTTCGATAATGTGATTCGTGCTTGATAGGAGTTCAATTCCGAAGGACTTCAAACAATAGAGAAACCCGCTTTGAGCACATGAATGCTAAAGTAATTCATAAATTAGAAAAGGAATATTAAATGTCACAACTGATTTGGTTGGAGAAACACTAGATTCTCAGTTGTTAAAAACATTTCACTGGGGTGCTCTGATCTACAAAGATGATGATTGTCGGCTCAGCAGCGCGGTATAATATGCAAATGTTGTAACACTTCAAAGAACTAAAAATATCTTTAAAATATGCATATAGTTTTTGCCCCAAGAGTATTGATATTTTAATTTTCCAAACGGTGAGCAGTTGCGATTTCGATGGTTGGCAGAAGAACAGCAGGGAGGAGAGGCATTCATGTACGTTGCATGTTTTTTTTTTTTTTTTTTTTTAAAGCAAAAATAGTCAAAGAAAAAGAGATGAGAACAAAAGATTAAGTTATTCACCATTCCTTTATATAAGCGTCCCTGTGAAGTCCACATGTGTTTGCTCTATATTACCTGGTAAAATGAGATTTAAACTGGCGCAAAGGAACTTTGAGGACTTGGGCTCCCCCTATAGGTTGCTTTCACGACACTTATCTCAGATTTACTTTTGCTGGTAAAACTTTGTAAAAGTAGGCAACTGTTCCTTCAAGTTAAATTGAAAGTGATATTTCAACGTGAACAAAAGTCCTTTGTTCTGCTTTCAGATATTCCCTGTCATGTAGTGTCTGGGTGCATCTGCTGCTTTGGGCCTCATTCATGAAATGAAAATCACATGAAACGTTGCCTCCACAGGTAATTAACATTTGATGTTTTTATGTGAAAGTATTTAATTTTTCTCAGCTTGTAAAGAGAATTTCGGGTAACAGCAAAAAAAAAAAAAAAAAAGGTTCAGAAATAGGTCTTTTACCCCACAATAATGTGTGACAGGGTTTTCTTCTCCAAATAAGCCCTAAATGTGTATTTTTGATGAATAAATATGAACTTCTATGAGTTTAGAGGACAGGTTTCATAGACTGTTCTTTTAACTGTTAATATTGATCATGCGATAATGGCCTTGCACTGGTGTTTGCACTTATAATATATTCATGTTCTTGTACACAGGGGTTTGTCAAATGAAGGCTTATATATATCAGTCTTGTAGTTTAAATTCTTAAGTTCACACTTTGTATCCTGAGAGCAGGTTACAAATAAGCCAAATTCCCGGTTTATATATGCAAAACAGGCCAATAAAGTTGTTCCTGATTCTGATCCTGAAACGACCTTTTGTGTGTTTTATCTGTTCTGAAATACTGTAAAAGCTTGAGTCAGCCAAGGCAAAATATGTGGAAGATGACTCATTCATCTTGTCCTTCAAAGGCAGCTTAAACATGATTCTTGTTTTCAGGGATTCTACATGGATGTTATGATGGCATTACACGATCCACTCTGGAACTTTGGTCGCTCCAGAGGAGCACTTCTAGAAGTTGTTGGTGATGTACTCGCCTCACTGACGTAGATGGCCACGTCCTCTTCTTCATCCGTCCTGTAGCACAGAGTCAGTCCCAATTTCTCCTGACTGCTGAGTCGACAAAGTTCAACTTCCTGTGTGGAGAAAGGAGAAAATACAGAAATGTGAAAACCGTCTGCTGGGAAAGATGATACGACTGAAAACATCAAAAGAGATACCGGCAGACCTTGATGCATACTGTAACAGTGGCTACAAAAACACTAAGACGCTGCTTCACTGAAGGTCACATAAGTTCTTCTTCTTCTTCTTCTTCTTCTTTTTTTTTTTTTTTTCCTTTTTTAGATTTGGTGCAGAAATTCTCCTTGTTTTTGTGTCCGGCCTTCCAACTCTTGAGGCTTTTTGAGTCTGAAACTGTTTGATCTTGAAAGGGATTCTCAGCTTGGAGAGTTTGACTGGAGGGGATTTGATACCCATCTGAGGACCTCGAGTGTTTTATTTTCTTTTTTTTTTTTAAGGTCTTTCTCAAGTTATAGAGTGTAACACTATATACTAACTATACATGCTGCAACATTACTATTGCTGTTTCTTCATCTTGGGTTAGACATATGAAGCCTGTTTTTTCTCCAATCTTCCTAAGGGTTCATATGCATATGCCACATTGCTCCCAATCTGAAATTTCAGTCTAGAGCAGGCAAACACAAAGGTGCATAAGCTCGGGCCCCATCCCCAACTACTGAAACATGTCAAGGACATTTGAGGGAATCAAGTGTGAAATGGTCTCCCCATCCGAGGTCTTTATTAGAGCAGAAGCGCACCGACTCCCAGCAGCAGGAGCACAGTGGTTGAGTGGAGAGGAGGATGGAGCGGGCAGAGAGAAATGAGGTGGTGGCGAGTGCTCTGGCGGGGCTCGCGGGGGTCTCACACTAGATCAGAGATTCATTTCGTCTGTGACAAGTGCAGGTTGGTTGGTTACACGTGTTAGATGTGGCGTGGCTTTGGGAAAGGATTGGGGAAGGAGAGGAATCTGACCACGCTGGGATGAGTTAAAAAGGCCAGTACCTGGTGTCCAGGCTTCCACTTCTCAGCTCTTTATTAGTTTCGCTCTCGCTCTCACAAACACACACTAACCTTCAGGCTGAATTACCGTTCTGTCCTTCTCCCTACTCTCTCACCCTCCTGCAGGTTACTACTTTGGTTTTTCCACACATGCAGACACAGAATTCTCATTATTTCTATACAAACCCTCTGCCACACATGTCAAACTCAACATCCACGGGCCACATCCGGCCCAGCGCTTCCCTTTATCTGGCCTGCGAGAGCGTGCAGAGACAATCATGAATGCGCAGATAGGAAATTCTAAACAGGTAACAATGTGATTGTCCATTTGATTTAGTACTGACGTCAGAAACTGGAATGACTGAAGCGAGGAGCGCAGCCAGGAGACTGTTGAGCAGCAGTTTTACCTCAAAAAAATCAGAATTTTGGAAAAGTTGTGACTTTACAACAAAATTTCATAATTTTTACAACAAAAATACGCAATTCTATTATTTTGTAATATGCAAAATTTAGCAGTTTTGTAAAAAAAATGTGAATGTTTGAATTTTGTTTGAAATCCTTTTGTAAAATTTGACAACAAATTGAAGTTGCAATTTTGCAACAGTCAAAACTATAACTAGTTAAAAAGTTACAATTTTGTTAAATTTGTGATTTTTATGGGGAAAAAATTATTGCACAACTAAAGTCTTAGTTTTACAACAAAGTGTTGATCTTGCAGTTTTGAATTATTTTCAATTTGTTTTTACAATTTCTGTTGTTCTGACAAAAATGTGTGATTTTCGGGACAAAAGTTGTGTTGTTGGTGAAATAAGAGTTAAGTCATGATATTGTGAAATACGCCATTTTACAACAAAAATATGTGATTTCTTTGATAGTGTACCCTGATATGGCAGATGCGCCTTGACACCAAACAAAGCTGTCAGGTACCAAGTTCAAACCTCCATGTGACGAAACACCAATCTAGGAACTAACAAAGAATAACCGGCCGTCTGGCCCATGTCCTATGCTAACACCCTGAAGTATAATACACATTTACAGAATCAGAGAGAAAACTTAAGACCTTCTTCATCTGAGGTCTACTTCTTCAACAGTCTGATGGGGAACGCAGATCTTTAACTGCTTCAGTTGTGACGAATGTTCTCAAGGAGACAAACCTGACTGATGTGAGCTTCAGTGATGAAAAGTTTAACAAAACCTGTCAGCTTTGTCAAAATCTGTTTTTCATGGCCTATTATTGTTGTTGCTATGAATATTATTAAAGCAGCAACACACCGTCGTGGAAACAATGGGAGCGACAGGCGGCACACATGTGTGCTAAAATGACACCTGAAGTTATTTCAGGGAAATCTATATAAAAATAACCCAAACAAATTAATTGCTGAGAGTGAAGCAAATCAGAGGTGTGAGCCGGTTCTGTGTGATCCCCATAAACAAGCTAAGCCTAAAGTCATGTTTGACTAATTAGCAGCTAGAAATAATACCGCAGACCTTCACCTAAATGATCAAAGAAATCAGATTACTACAGTTATTAAAAACAGCACGAAACATCAAGTCTGTTTGTTAAAACATGTTACTATTTTTTTCCCTTTCATATGATGTTTACCTCTTGCTTTCAAAATTTTGTGCCGGAGGAAAAAAAAACACCCCTCACTCTGATCTTAAGTAAAAGTGACTCCTGACCATCAAAAACATAATTCCATCTTTCCTCTCACCTTTCACTCTCAGCCTTTTGCGTAGCACAACGGAGAACTTGATGGTGTGATTAAAAATTGCTGCCCACCATCAAGCCACATGCTGTCTGCCTTGATTACCATCATTGCAATCATGGATGGACTGGTAGACTTGACTTCACTACTAATATGGCAATTTTTTCTTTTTTTTTTTTCCAGAAAGATTGGTGAGAAACTCCTGTCCAGTTTCTCAGGCCTTGAATCAAAAGTTTGATCTGAAATTTCACAATGGCTGATTGACGAGGGATTTTCATATTTCCACTGAGGTTCTTTTTTTCTTTTTTTTTTTTTAAGGTCTTTCTCAAGTTATAGAAAAACTCCTATTTACAACTAAATCTTGCAAAATTACTATTGCTGTTTCTTCAGGGTTAGACATATGAATTTCTCCAAGGGTTCATATGCATATGCCACATTGCCCAATCTGAAATTTCAGTCTGGAGCAGGCAAACACAAAGGTGCATAAGCTCGGGCCCCATCCCCAACTACTGAAACATGTCAAGGACATTTGAGGGAATCAAGTGTTGAAATGGTCTCCCCATCCGAGGGGTTTATTAGAGCAGAAGCGCACCGACTCCCAGCAGCAGGAGCACAGTGGTTGAGTGGAGAGGAGGATGGAGCGGGGCAGAGAGAAATGAGGTGGTGGCGAGTGCTCTGGCGGGGCTCGCGGGGTCTCACACTAGATCAGAGATTCATTTCGTCTGTGACAAGTGCAGGTTGGTTGGTTACACATGTTAGATGTGGCGTGGCTTTGGGAAAGGATTGGGGAAGGAGAGGAATCTGACCACGCTGGGATGAGTTAAAAAGGCCAGTACCTGGTGTCCAGGCTTCCACTTCTCAGCTCTTTATTAGTTTCTCTCTCGTCTCACAAACACACACTAACCTTCAGGCTGAATACCGTTCTGTCCTCCTCTCTACTCTCTCACCCTCCTGCAGGTTACTACTTTGGTTTTCCACACATGCAGACACAGAATTCTCATTATTTCTATACAAACCCTCTGCCACACATGTCAAACTCAAGGTCCACGGGCCACATCCGGCCCAGCGCTTCCCTTTATCTGGCCTGCGAGAGCGTGCAGAGACAATCATGAAAATGCGCAGATAGGAAATTCTAAACAGGTAACAATGTGATTGTCCGTTTGATTTAGTACTGACGTCAGAAACTGGAATGACTGAAGCGAGGAGCGCAGCCAGGAGACTGTTGAGCAGCAGTCTTACCTCAAAAAAATCAGAATTTTGGAAAAGTTGTGACTTTACAACAAAATTTCATAATTTTTACAACAAAAATACGCAATTCTATTATTTTGTAATATGCAAAATTTAGCAGTTTTGTAAAAAAAATGTGAATGTTTGAATTTTGTTTGAAATCCTTTTGTAAAATTTGACAACAAATTGAAGTTGCAATTTTGCAACAGTCAAAACTATAACTAGTTAAAAAGTTACAATTTTGTTAAATTTGTGATTTTTATGGGGAAAAAATTATTGCACAACTAAAGTCTTAGTTTTACAACAAAGTGTTGATCTTGCAGTTTTGAATTATTTTCAATTTGTTTTTACAATTTCTGTTGTTCTGACAAAAATGTGTGATTTTCGGGACAAAAGTTGTGTTGTTGGTGAAATAAGAGTTAAGTCATGATATTGTGAAATACGCCATTTTACAACAAAAATATGTGATTTCTTTGATAGTGTACCCTGATATGGCAGATGCGCCTTGACACCAAACAAAGCTGTCAGGTACCAAGTTCAAACCTCCATGTGACGAAACACCAATCTAGGAACTAACAAAGAATAACCGGCCGTCTGGCCCATGTCCTATGCTAACACACTGGTGTATAATACACATTTACAGAATCAGAGAGAAAACTTAAGACCTTCTTCATCTGAGGTCTACTTCTTCAACAGTCTGATGGGGAACACAGATCTTTAACTGCTTCAGTTGTGATGAATGTTCTCAAGGAGACAAACCTGACTGATGTGAGCTTCAGTGATGAAAAGCTCAACAAAACCTGTCAGCTTTGTCAAAATCTGTTTCTCAAGGCCTATTATTGTTGTTGCTATGAATATTATTAAAGCAGCAACACACCGTCGTGGAAACAATGGGAGCGACACACATGTGTGCTAAAATGACACCTGAAGTTATTTCAGGGAAATCTATAAAAATAACCCAAACAAATTAATTGCTGAGAGTGAAGCAAATCAGAGGTGCGAGCAGGTTCTGTGTGATCCCCATAAACAAGCTAAGCCTAAAGTCATGTTTGACTAATTAGCAGCTAGAAATAATACCGCAGACCTTCACCTAAATGATCAAAGAAATCAGATTACTACAGTTATTAAAAACAGCACGAAACATCAAGTCTGTTTGTTAAAACATGTTACTATTTTTTTCCCTTTCATATGATGTTTACCTCTTGCTTTCACAAAATTTTGTGCCGGAGGAAAAAAAAAACACCCACTCACTCTGATGCCTTAAGTAAAAAGTGACTCCTGAACCATCAAAAACATATTCGCCCATCTCCATCTTTCCTCTCACCTTTTCATTTTTTCTTCTTCTCCTCTGTTCTCCTGGAAAGCTCTCAGCCTCTCAAGCAGATTGCGTCGCAGCACAGGGACGAGGGATGACAGCAAATTAATGACTTGATGGTGTGATTAAGGGGAAGATTGCTGCCCACCATCAAAGCACACTGGATGCTGTCATAATAATTGCACCTTTGATTACCAGTAATTGAAAAAGCAGTTGCAAATGCATGGATGGCTCCCACTGGTAGACAGACTCTGAGCTTGGAGCACTTCACTTTCCTGGAACTCACCAAAACTAATGAAAGAAACCACTAAGGTGGTGCTGCGGCTGCATACGCACCAGGGATTCCTCAGAAATGTATGATGTTACGCTGTGAAACTGCACCAGGGAGATTTTTCTTTTTTTTTTTCTCCAACGGAAAGAACAAAGATGTGATAAACTCCTGATCACAGAAATATTCTCTACAGCCTGAACAATCAAATTAGTTACTACTCTGAACATTTTCACAATGGCTGCATTGACGCAGCAGGAGCTCTTTCATAGTTCTTTCAACTGTAAGTTCTTTTTTTCTTTTTTTTTTTCTGCACCACAGGGGGTAACATTTGATTGCAGCTTATAGAAAAAGCTCCTATTTCAGAGCAGAATCTTGGCGTAAAGGAAACAATCTGTGATTCCAGTGTCAGAGCAGTGGAACAGTATCATGATTGGCCCGGATGGTGCAAGTGTAGAAAAAAAAAAGCTTGTGAACACCAGATGAAAATCTGTCCACATAAACAAACGTCCTTATCAGTCTTTAAGGCCTGAAAGCAACACCGTTGGAATGAGGTAACGCCATTCTGAAGCCCCTTTCAGCCTGTGAAGGTGTGGTATAACCCTCACCCAGCGCTCACACATACACTTGGCAGCATCCTCAGAATCCTTGAATGGGACGAAGTCAAGTGTTACTGCGCTGAGACGCTTCCAACAAATATTCTCAACGTTTTTGCTTCAAGCGTCAGACAATCAAATTGCAGCTGGTGCTAGCTCGTGAAATGGTACATGGGGGCATGTGGATTACTTGTTTAGAAAGTGGGAAGAAATTAAGTTGCTTGCTAATGGGATGACAAAGGCATATCGGCGGCATCCGAGGTCGAGCGTAACTCCAGTATTCTTGCGTGTCCTTTAAACTGATTGGTCCAGATTTGCCTCCTTAAATCCCCCTTTTGAGTTTTTTGCCCATGGGGCGATAGTTATACTGACACGGAAGCAGAAATGTCATTCCATTAAAGTTACAGTGTGGATCGAGTCCCTACAGACAAACTGAAGTAATTTCAACTTTGTACAAAAAAAATGTATGAAATAATAATGTTTGTACATTCATCTCCTTGTCATAAGTCTGTATCAGCCTGATTACCGACGTCAAGCAAACTACAGTCAAAAGGTGCAAAAGGAGACGAATTCATGGTCTCTGCTCCCAATAGTTGCCTGTTTTGTCCATAAATGCATAAGTATGGTTCCAGCTCTATGGTCATTTTAGTCCTTGAAAGTTTAAACTTTTTACTTTGACTCAACTATCATTAAAAATATCCCAAAGTAACTTTGGATGACTGTGTCTTATTGGTCATCTCTTGGAACGACTCTATATTACTGTACCGCACCATGTTACTCATCAAGAACGATGAAGTCATGGCTGTCATGGCAGAGGTGACTAAGAAAATCAGAGGTGACTAAGAGACTCAAGAAAGTAAGGATGGAAGAGAAAATGAGAGTGAGTGAGCTAAACATGAAACAAACCCTAACCCCCCCAAACATACAGCAGGACCACCAGACCTGAAAACTTTTCTTTCTGTTGCTTTAATGATAAACTCTTGCACCTGGGCTGACCCCTTTACTGAAACCTCTAATAGATAACATTCTCAAATTAGCAAAGTTTGAAACTAATCAATGATGGTTTCATACTGAGTAGAAGCTTTTTTGAGAAATGTATGAAGGGAGGCCCAGCTCGAAATTTTTCGTCAAGTGAACCCAATAAAACTAATATGGTAGAAAATCTTTTGTCACATTCGTCGTTGAACCATTTCCGTTATTTAAAGCAACGCAAAGGAAGTTCTGCAGGTTTTAGATTAGCCGGTCCCCCTGTTGGTTGTAGAGGTTAAACCGCTTGCTTGGTGACTCTCATTTTGTCTTAAGACATTATTTTCTCGGGTTTCTCAGTTGCATCTGCCACGATGTCCACCGTAGCTCTGTGAGCTAGTTTCATCGTTAGTTATGTTGGGCCACATGCCATGAGTTACACAGTGTTTGAGAGGTGAGACAAAGAAACACCAAAAAGGACTCAAAGTCCCAGCAAGCTTTGCACCTAATTGTTTTACAACAAGGTGTGAAAGTGATGTCAGCGCCTCCATGACTTTCCACATTTTCACTTTTTTCTTTCTTTTTTTTTTTAAATCGGAAACATACAGTGCATTATAAATACAACGTTTTAAATGAAACTCAGGCAACAATAAATAACCCCAATAAGGAATAAACATCTCTCCTTTTGTGTAAAGCTAATTGAGAAGGCATATATAGGTATATTTTAAAGTTTGTCATCCTGGTGGTGCTCAGAGAGCTGAATAGTTTCTCAGGTGATACACAGTATTAAAAGGTTTGAGAACCACTGGCCTAAAGTATTCTAATATTCCTTCAATTTAATTTGAAACTGATATTTTGTCATATAAAACCTCTTCTGTGCTCCTTTTACCAAAAACACTGCACAGCAGCATATCCAGAAGAAACCAAAACAGAGGTGATGAACTCAGAAAAGGGAACAACGTGAGGAAACACACAGCCAATGACAAACAGGTACAATCAGGGAAAACCTGTATAAATTAGACACAGGGGACGACAATCAAGGAAGATGATAAGAGGTGAAGGTAGAGAGGTAGGGTCAGACCAAACTGAGAAAAATAATTACTTTCGCACAGCATGAAGTCTTTCACAGGTCACTCAGCCGTGGAGGAAGTTCTCACTTCTCTTTTCTGTCTGTATCACAGGAGGTGGTCCTGACACTCAACACCTCACTGAATTGTCATCGAGCATGTGTCACATAAATCTGGGGATCACTCTGTACTGTAGAGAAGCTCTCTTTCGGTTTGTCTGAGCCACGTAAATCCACACAGCCAAGGTATTCCACGTTGGTTTTTTGTGCCGTCTTTGGCTGTCTCGATACAGGATAACACCATTAACTTTACAACATGCTGTGAAGTTAATGTTGTGAAGTTGCAGGGACGCTGAAGGAGGTTGTGCTCTGGCAAAGTTCAGCCTTGCATGAAAATTAGATGGGATCAGTCTGGTAGGGCGGCAATACCTGGAGGCCCTGATTTATTAACGGTGTGTTTCTGTTGTGAAGCTCATGTTTGACACGATAAACATGCTACATTTCTAAAGCTGTGAAATGATTTCTCAAAGTTTTATACAACTACTCTGTGGTGCATCAGTGTGTAACAACTCTGAACTCAGCGAGTCCTATTGACTTGCACATCATGTCTCACTCCTGCGTCAATGTCGGCCTACTTCCAGGTCTGTTGAAGAATGTAGTGCAGCTTTATATGGGAGAAACTAAATGTTTGGCACAACAGAGGACAGCCAGCTCCTCAGCTCCAGAATCAGCAGTCCACCAGTATCTCATAGAGAAGAGACACTCTTTTGAGGACAGCAGTGTCCTCTTTCCGGACAAGGCCATCAATGTCAAACAGAGGAGGTGACCCCAGGTTTCACCTATCCAGCACTTACAATGCTGCCTTGACTCACAACCATCACACCGTCACCAAAAACAAGTCATTTTGACCTGGCAAGCCATGTACAGTGGAAAAAAAAAGATCTTAATGGGGATTTAATTTAATGGGGATTTAAAATTAGACTTGAATGACTGACAAGACATTTTATAAGCCTGAAACCCAGCAGGTAGTTGGAAGTGAGGAAACCTTTTAGATGGAAGATGAAATGCCTCCAGGAACCAAGAAAAGATGTCCAGTTGCCTTCCATTGACAATTTTTAGGATTACCATGACCTGGAAGTCTGAGAATTTCCACCAGGAGACGAGTGCAGTGCTTAGTGTACGTGGTGTTACACAAAGTACACAAACAAGTATTATGCTACTATACAATATTCCCTTCAATGGGATCTGGCATCCCTCAATGTTAACATCGCTGTCCTGGCGTGTTTGAGAGGTGAATTATGTTTCAATATTCTCTCAGTCGTACTCAGTGAACAAAGCCAAGAGGTCCCTTTCCTTCATGTCTCTTTCCTTCAGGTGGCTTTCATGGCTCTGCTCTGAAAGAGCCTCTTCAGCCCCTGCCCAAATTTTCCTCGCAGTATTTTCAGCAAACGCACGGCAAGTGCTGCCGCATTAGGGTGGTAAAACACCCCGAGCACGAACCGGTCCGGGCTGCAAAGCATACACAGTGTAATAGGATTTGCACATAGCAATGAGCCATAAAGAGATGCTTTAATGTATTATATATTTTGGATTTGACACTGGGGCTTCCGCGATCCACGTGGGTGAGCAAATCTTATTGGGATGCGAGGAGGCAGATGAAGCTCAGTGGCTGGAAGCATTCGGAACAATTCCGAATGAAACAAATAGAAGGAGGCAGAGCTGAGCAATCATCATACATCAGAGCTGTCGGAGGCAGAGCTGGCTGAATGCACGCTCCTCAATGACTCGGAAATAAAGAATACCGGAGCAAAGCCGAGCGGAGGCAGTACGTTTATGTCTTCCTGTCACAGTTATATCTGTATGTGTCAGAGATTAACAATCTAACAAACATCACCTTTCCCTCCGATCTGCTCTTTACACTCCAGTAAATATGCAGAACCAAGGAAATGTGTTTCTGTCTCAAACTACCATCTGTCACACACAGCTCGTTAAATGAGCTTGATCAAACTTGGAGTGAACGAGTTTGCTCGATTTTTCTTAAACAATTAGAGAAGTGTCTGCCATCACTTTCTTCGTGTTTCCTTCATGTCAAGTCAGAAAAAAGAAGAAACGGCGCATGTTTTCACAGACGCTGGAGTTTTTTTTTTATCAGAAGCTTGCCTTTTCATCCACTAGTGATCAATGATCAACAACGTGAGCCTGACACTGTTAGCAGTTAATGTCAAACTCCAGAACTTTACTTGTGCTTTATGAAGGGTGCATGAGACCTCATCATGTAGATCAGTGGTTCTCAAACTTTTAATACTTCGTACCACCTGGGAAACTGTTCAGCTCTCTGAGTACCACCATGATGATCAGTTTTAAAATATAGCCCTATATGCCTTCTCAATTAGCTTTAAACACAGAGATGTTTTTTCTTTATTGTGGTTATTTATTACCTGAATTGTTACCTTACTGAATCTGACATTTACAACTCTGTCCAACAATAGTCACATACTCTCATACAGAGCAAAATAAACACACTCAAAACTTGTTACATCTGCACTGCAACTGAATATGCAGCTAATTATTTTTATTTATAATGCATTGTATGTTTCCGATTTTTTAAAAATGTGGAAAAAATGTGGAAAGTCAAAACGTTTCCCCGCGTACCACCAGAGAGCGCTCACGTACCACTGGTGGTACGCGTACCACAGTTTGCACACCACTGGTGTAGGTGAATCAGGCAGAACCCGCAGTCCAGTCAGAGAAGTTACTGGTGGATATTCAACCGAGGATGAGTTGGTGTCTGTGTTTGGATCGTTTGGACCGAGGTTGTGGAGAAAAACGGTCCTGGACCTGCAGTGATAGAGCAGGGACACAGACCTGAACCGAGTCTCATGCACCCTCTGAGCGTTCACTTTGTGTGTTTGTGTGCTCTCTCCGTGAATTTAACTAGTCTCGTTTTTCCCTTCTTTCCATCCTAATCCCTTTGTAAAGCGCTTTGTGTGTGACAGACAACAAGCTCTTCAGATAAATTAATTCAAGGCGAGTTTGTTTGTGCAGCACACATCAAACTATTACTCCTGAACATTTGTGGCTCAGATGTGAACAAAGCTGATGTTTTAAAAGTGAAGAACAATTTCATTTTCTCAGTGTTAAATGGAGCACAAACTTAAATAATTTCAATCCTGTTTTTAATCAGGTCTGCCAACGTGGCCCAACATAGTATCGTCAGCTTGTTTGGTCTCAACTGTGCATCAGAACTCTGCTTAAGCAGGGTTTAAAAAAACACATTTGTAACATCTGATTGATGAGTCTCCAGTTAACGTAAAATCAGCGGGACCTGTATCGTGAATTCACAGATGAGGGTTTCAGGTGACATAACCATGGATCAAAAGACAAAAGAAAAATGGCACCATGATGATATTAATGTCAGACGGCATGTTTTATTCAGTGAAATACTGGGCTGATGGAGCCAAACGCACAACTTTGCTTCAGTCAGGTGAGGTGGGCAGCAGAGAAATGAGACTGGGGATGGTATTGACCTTTGTTTCATGATTGCGCCTGATACTGGGGGCAGGCGACACAGAGACGCATCATTCCAGCAGTTTTTAATAACAAAAAGAGCAAAACAATATAGACGTGCAGCACACACAAATGGGCTGCATGTGCCAAATCGGCCCTTGAAGATCATTTCAAGCCAAACAAAAACACAATTCCAGCGCTAAGCAGCTACGTGAACGGATAAAACGCCAGAGTACGGTGTGCCAGAGGAAACCGGAACGAGCAACCAGCTGCTGCTACGATCACGAGCCTGCCATGGGCTTAAAGACAAGACTCCACAGATTGAAGTGGTGTAAAGACCAGTTCATCTTCATCATAAAGTGATATTTGAGTGAAAAACTGCACTTGATCATTATAATCCCAAGTTTTTGTGATAAATCAAAGTCATTTCTAAAGGTTTGGGGAGTTTCTGTTACCGGGACGGGCTCACATAAGCAGTGAGATGCTGCTGAATGAGCAGTTTAGAGCTTCAACTGCATGAATCCAAAGAGCTGTGAAGTCTAGAAGAGGAATATTTTGTCAGACCGAGACAGTTTTTTTTTTTTGTCTCATTTTTGCCGTGCCCCTTCTTCATTCAGTCTGCCCTGGGAATATACATACTTAATTTTACACGTCGGCTTCAATCTCCCCTCTGTTGCCTTTAGTTAGATGCCAAATGTATTTAAATAACCTGTGTCGTTGCTGAAGTGGTACTAATTTGAATTTGAATATCTCATTTTCATGAAGGAACCTCAAAACTGGGCCTCGTCAGGATGGGTTTAAAAAGAAAAAAACTGATCTTAAACAACATGAAAGTCCATCTCCACTTTTAATTTGACAGATTAAAAAAAAAAATCACACATCCTTTTCAATTAAACTTCACCTGTTTAATGAGAAAATCTTTATTTTGCCCCTCATGAGGCCACACTTCAGACAAAAATCAATTGCAAGTCGTTTTTTTTTTTTTTAATTCCTACCTCATACTCAAACTCCTCCGTCCTGTCTCCATCAGGTGGAACAGGAGAAAGGTCTGTCCCTTCGTAGTAATCCTGGTCCATTGTATGGAGAGAGTGACAGCTGTCAGGAGAGAAAGACGGAGCGAGAAGGCTGAACGTTAGCAAGATTCTGCTCTTCACTTTTGCTCATAACATTCAAAATGTCAAAGTGACAGCAGTTTGTCTTAGCTGGAATCAGGAGAATAAAAGGATTTTTTCAAGAGCTTTCATTGCTGCTGGAGTGTGCGATGGAAGTAGCAGCCCTTGTTAATAACAGCATATCCACAGTCTGTAATTTGCCTCCTGCTCTTGACAGACAAAGCCCCCCACGCTGTACGGTGTAATTCTGTCCTGCCTCCTTCAGTCACCGAACAAAACAGCATTGTGAGAGGACCTTACAACAGGAGCTGCTTCAGTGCCACACAAGATAATCACTGTGGACAAAAACTTATATATATATATATATATATATATATAATATAAAAATAAAAAGACTCCCTGTTGAACACGCTGAGTGATGTGTTCAAGGGCTGTTTTACTGCAGGATAAGCCAGCGCTTTAAAACTGTCTGAAAACAGCATCTCATTGATTAAAAACAGAGCGCTAAGTGTCATAAAGCTTGATGCTTTAATATTCTTGGTAAGACAACTTATAGCGGCGGACGCAAAAGAGCATCCGTGCACAGTTTTACAGTCTGGCCTCAAATGTAAGATGGCAAACATTTTATGTCTGCCTATAACAATTTATAAAGTCAGCTGCACGTTGGCTTGAGCACCTGATCTCCCCGGATGATATCAGTTTTATGGGACACATTGATTACATTTGGACTTGGCCTGGGGCTGCAAGTATTCGTTGTCTTGCGCTACCTACGTTTTTTTATGAGCCTATTTGCTGTAATCACCTAGTAAAACTTACTTGAGTCAGAACGGACCCTCAAAGCGGCTGCGGTGACAATATGTAGATTTATGCGCTTTTTATATGTGTGTATACATAATATGTATTTTTAGCTCCTTTATAGTACTATCTAACTAAGATGCAATCGTTTTTGTAATGATATACAACACAGAGGAAGTCAAACTGGGATATTATCCCTGGATACTTCAGAAATCTCTTCTGACAAATAAAAATAGATACATGTGTGAATGAATGAACGAGCGAGCCCTGATTTTCCAGTTGTGTGTGTAAATCTTCTGCCCTGCTGTTACGTCCTCTGGAGATGACTGCAGATATTCCTTTATGCTTAATATGCTTAACGTTTGTTGTTTTCAGTTGACTTATCCTTCAGAGATGTCGTGAAAATAAACTGAAATAGGAGAAGAAATGAATAAAAAGGACCGCTTTCCCTTTGTTGTCTGCAAGGTATAAAAAAACAAACAAAAAAAAACTGTTGTTGCTTTGAACTTTAAAGTTCTTTTCCTTTAAGCTTCTCACACATACAATAAATATTGGGCTTTGATGTTATATAAAAGTCAACATCTACAGTAGCTGAGAGGTGATCACAGCCAAACAGTCGTTGCTTTAGGCGACACCTTTGTGATGACGTTTGTCAAACATGTATGTAAATGACACAAAGTTCAGCTTCTTTCACATTCAGTCTCTTCTGGATGTATAGATGTTTAAAGACCATAAAAAAATAATCATAATCTGACTCATGGTTCTGTGTATTCTTTTAAAAATAGTACTTTGAAAGGCAGTCTAGGCAGTCAAAAAAGTGGAAAGAAATAAACTTCAGTGGCAGCTGTCCTGCAACTATAACTGTTCTGATAACTGATGTGTTTGAGTGCTACTGTAAGCAGTAATACATGCAGCTGGCCTGAGAGGTCAGAAAGATCATTTGTAGCGTTTAGTAAACTATCCAGGTCCTCAGAATCTCCTGCTCTGCATGTTTTAGATGTTTCCGTTGCTGGCTCCAAGACACCCAGTTCAGATGAATGGGTCACCATCAGCGTGTCATCACGTTGGATGCAGGTATGTTGGAGAAGCAAAGCATCTAAAACGTGCTGTGGGTCCTTAGGAACCTGGATTGAGGAGCGTTGCCCTAAATGTCTGAAATAGATGCCATAAAACCACAGGCAAATGTTTTTTTGCTTATGTTGTTACTATGGGAACCGAGAAAATGGAGGAGATGCTTGTTGCAGAAGGGAAACGTGTGTCCTTTAACGTGTAGTTAACAAAAAACAGGATTTTCTTTAAACCAAAGTCAGCTGTGCAAGTAATTGTGGCGACAAAAACTAAGCAGGTATTGCCTGAAAATCAAAAAAGAGAAAATTCAAAGCAAATTCGGGATCCAAATTTAAGTCTTCTGGTTGAACGTCCAGTGTTTTATTCTTCCACCAGTAAATATGGACTTCTGGACTTATTCACATGTATTCATCACCCAATGAACATAGTACGGCAAACCCCTCTGAATTAGTCGGTTTTATTCATTATTTTACTACAGAATATGATCTGAACTTCATATAAGTCACAATAATATATAAACAGTAGTAAGACTTGAGTAGCTCGTCTTAATCACAGCTTCGTCATAGTTATGCTGCTATAGGCCTACGCTACAGGGGGACACCAACATGACCTGCTGAGTGGTGTCTCCACTGCTCTTCTCCTTTTTCTTCCCTTTCTTCCTCCCTTCCTCCTCCTCCAGCTCATTTATAATTATTTGGGAGCACCCTGTTACTGAAACTGTGCTCCATTTTCTTTGCTTTCCTGTGTTTGTTGTGCTGTTTCTGCCCCCTTTTCTTTCTGTGTATTTGCAGGCCAGAGTTTCCTGGGTTTCATGCTGACTTGCAGTTCCATCCTTCTTCCTCCATCTTTTTGCTTGAAATCCTACCCTTCTCTTTTCTTAAACCCAAGCCCCCTCCTCCCCCTTTTCTCGCACACACCTCACCTACACCCCACCCGCACATTATTGATAGCTTATTGATGGCTCATTACGCTGACCACACGCCCAAGGGCCCTCCATAGCCCGCTTGCATTCACCTTACAACAATTCCACTACTTCTTTATTATTATTTTTTACTTTTTCTGTGCTCTCCTCTCTCTGTCCTACATCCTCTTTCTGTCCTGTCTTCCTTCTTTTCTTTTTTTACCGGCTGGCCTTCGGCAGGAAGGTCCCCCCATATGAGCCAGGTCCTGCTCAAGGTTTCTTCCTCTTAAAGTGTAGTTTTTCCTTGCCACTGTTTGGTATAAAGGTTTTTTTTTTCTCCCTACGTGGGAGTTTTTTACCTGCCATTATCATTGATTGGATTTAATGATATAATCTTAGTTGATGATATTTGCTCGGGGGTCATGCTCTGGGTCTCTGTAAAGCGCCTAGAGACAATTGTCATTGTAACAGACGCTATACAAATAAAATTGAATTGAACTGAATTGAAACACTGGAGGAAATTGTGAACCCTTTGAGTTCCCAGCTGGTTTAACTTCCTTTGGCAGCAGTGACTTTACGTACACATCCTCAGTAGTTGAGGAGGAACATTCAGGAGGAACTGTGGACGGTTCCTCTCAACAGAACTGCTTCAGCGCCGACACATTCGCAGGACGTCTGAGGTGAACCACTCTCTTTAGGTCATTCAGCAACGGGACTATGGGTTTAAGGTCTAGGGTCTCACTGGTTCTTTCCAAAAGGCAGATTTTCTCTAAAGCCATTCTGTGATGGGTTTACATCAATTCCTAGAGTCATGGTCTTACTGCATCACCCAGCTTCTTCTGCACTTTACCTGGTGGACATTTATAATCTGACATTGTCCTGTAGACAATGCTCCCCGGTGATGTTTGGACGTTGGTGTGCTGTGACCTTGTTTGTCCCATGCCGGTGTTGAGTAATCTTACTGAACAATTCAACTTTTCAATCCACAGAACATCATCCTGCTAGATTGTAGATTGTCACAGTGTGCTTTGGAGAAGTTGAGGCATGGAGCAATTTTCTCTTTTAAAGAACAACTGCTTCTTCTTTGGTGTTCTGCCATGGACACCCTGCCTGTTCAGTGAGTTAACTATGGTAGACTCTTCTTTATATCTCTGGGACTCCAGTGTGCCCACTGGTCAGCCAGTTTGTCTGACTGTGAACTGATGGATGCCCAAACACTTATGCCTTATGGAGAACAATTATCTTGATGGTAGGTCTTCAGAGATCTAATTTTTTGTTGTCAGAAATGGCTCAGATGTGAACAGTGAACCGTTGTGAACAGCACACTTAAAATGTTTGAATGTCTCTTATCAATCAAAGTAACTCTAAACCACACCTCCAAACTCATTTCATTAATTGGACTCCAGCTGTGCAAGCTGCTGAGTCCAAATAGCTTTTGTTGAAGTAATTAGTCTACGGGTTCAATCACTTTTCATCCAGAACTTGGAACGTTTAATGGCTGTGTTAAAAAGAAAAAAAACCTGAGATCACTTATTTTATGGCAAAGTTATGCATGAAAACTTCAAATTTAAAGGGTTCACACTGTCCCTAGCCACCGTGTGCCCCCTTTAATCTTAAAGGTTAACTGATGCATTCATATTTAACCATATGTGCTCACCGCTAGCTTTTACATAAAAATATAGTGAGCTAATTGAGACCCTCTTCGTTTGTTTCTCTTTTTTGTGTCCTTGTTTGTAAGGGAAGGTGTGAAGGACACTAGGAAGCTCATTTGTCATTATATTTGTTAGAATCCAACCTGCAGCTTGTTAGAGTCCTGATATTTCTGCTTCAAAGCTCAGCAACATCTCATATTATTATCTTTTTCTCCTTTTTAATTACCATCAACGAAAGTCAAAACAAGGACACAACAACTACGTGTCTCACTGTCCGTGGCCGTTAACTCAAATCTTTCTAGTTGATCTTCAGAAAACATCTTTAATGAGAGTGATATGAAATCACTCATCTGTTTTTAATCACTGTGTATTAGCAATTATTTGGTCAAAGAGACAAGGACTTGGAGCTTGTTATGGTGGGATGCAAAACTGAAGCGGCACTAAAAAGGAGCTAAAGGATTCAAGATTTTACAGGGATGTCAAACAAGTGCGTACGTTACCTGTCAGAGAGCAGGAAGGGACAGACGTCAGGCACAGGAGGGGTCGAAGGACGGAGCTTTGCCAGCGCCATGATGTGTTCAAAGGTGATGTCAGTCTGAGTGCACACATCCACCACATGGATTTCCTGAGGGGGGCCATGGGGGCGGCCGCTGGGGGTACGCCTGATGACCTGCACCACGACGGGGTCTTTGGCAGCCCGAAAGGCGTCCACACCCTCCTCGTGGCTGGACTTGGACAACTCCTTGCCATTCACCTGGGGATAGTTGGATTCATTCTGTCAGCAATGCAGAATATAGGCTTTCCCCTCTTTGCACCTGTACTCAGTGCAACTTCAATGCCATAAAAAAAAAAAACATGAAAAAAAAATGCCTTGGATGTCTTCTAAACAAGCGATCAAAAGGAAATCTTCATCAAAACAATGTTAGAGAATATACATACAGAATATTAGATCAAAGCCCAAATGGCCCCCGTTCACTCGTTCCATCTTCAACCTCATCTCTGCAAAATGAACTGGATTTTCTGGCAAACTGAAATCCATTTGCTCTCCGCCTGGCACATATCGAGAAAATCCTCACTTCATTTAGCCAAGTAATTCCTCTGGAAGAGAAGCCGCGAGTGTGGAATACCTCAAGGAATGTGCTTTGGTATAAACGCTGAAAGCAGAGATAATAACTTAGATAATCACAGAAAGTATGAAACAAAGCTAAACGCTGCATAATTACGCTTAGTGTTCAATTCAAATAGGGCTTTGGATGAGGGTCTTATCCTCACATAGATAGCTAAAATTGAATAAAATTAGAACTATAAAGTAAAACGTTTATATCCACGAGTGTCAGATGACAAAAGATAAAGGTAAGTCAGAGAAAAAGCAAAAGCTGCAGTGTCGTGAGGCCTGCATGAAAAGATCAAATCTCTAAAATCCAGCACCCAGGCAGGAATAAAAAAGACACAGCCAAGCAACTGACGCTGATAAAATGACCCAAATTCAAACTCTGGCTGTGTCTATGTGTTGCTTTTAAATGAACATTAAAGACACAGAAATCACCAGGGAACCCCTTCAGAGGACTTTTTACTTTCAGCTCCAGAAATTCCATCACAAATAGTTCACTCCTATCAGTGAATAAATACGGTATATTCAAGTCAGGCTCGACGCAGAGTTTTTTATTTTCAGATTTTCTTTTTCTAAGCACCGGATCCTGTTTGAGATGTATACAACCAGTGTCCAAGGTTCCAGATGGGATGCAGTAAAGGAATATTTTCTGATCTGCTATATTGTTTATTTTGAATAGATGAATTAGCGCAATGTCCTCAAATCATGTTTTTGTATTCCAGATACATTCTGCTATATTGTGTTCTGCTATTGGCAAGATTTTTAAAAGAGCTGGAACGTAATGACTGGAAACACCTACTGCAAATCAAAACAAACATTAAAGCCGTTCTATGTTTCAGTACTAGCTTTGACCACATGGGGGCGTATAGATGGACACAAGAGTCACTGACAATACCGTGATGATGACTGGTGATAATCACTTTGTCCTACAAGAGGCACACTTTGTTGTGTCTTACGTCAAGAGCTGACACATGAACCTGCAGGTGATATGCTGCCCCCACATGGTCAAAAGTGGTATTTCTACATAGAGTGGTCTTTACAGATGCCAATATGACTGTTTTACATCTAAGCAACAGATGAAAGATCAGCGGTTCTTTGAGAAGAATCAGTCAATATCAGCTGACTTGAGAAAGAATATTTACAACGGCCCAAACTGGAGGAAATGAAACCCCGAATGTCTTTATATTTTTCTCTTGAATGACCATGGTGGCTTCATTTTTAGCTGGTATCACAACCCTGTTTTTAATTCACAAGCTCATCCAGTCCCAATCAACTCATAGAAATGTATGCAGTTTCCTTTAGCAAACAATTCAAAGTAGCTCCAAATTCACACACATTTATATAGAAGCATTTATGCTAAATGAGGCAGTAATAGGACATATCACTCACACAGACACTCAGACCTTTTCTGGATCTTAGTATCATGTAGTTTGTGTCACAACTTTACTTGCAATGAAGAGGCACTGTATGTCATTGTTTTACTTTGAAAGCTCAGTTTCTAAACTGATCCCAACCTATCTTCTTTAAAGTCCTCCATAACGGCACAAATGGCAATTCTGTCATTTAATTGCATCTATTATTTCTATAATATTTCACCTCACCGCTGGACTGCAGCTCTAGCATGTTGTACTGTAGCTTAAATGGACCATTTTAGCTACAGTACAACATGCTAGAGCTAAAATGGACCATTTTAGCTCTAGCATGTTGTACTGTAGCTAAAATGGTCCAAGCTTGAGATCTACAACCCTCAGAAAAACTTGGGAAGACATGGGAAATAGAAAAAGAAGAAAAAATGAGTGATTCCTTACATTTTTCACATCATTATTTTCTTTGCAAAGTTAATGATATTTGTTCGCTATTTTAGCATTTCAGATGTGCAGCACATTTAAAAAAAAAATTGGGAAAGTAAAGCTTTCACTGCTTTGTAATGCAGCCATTCTTTCCCACCACTTAAAAGGCATTTTAATGTGTGGCACAGAGCAAATTAGTTTTTTGATTTAGTTTAATTTATTTTATTCAGTTTGTTATTTTGCTCTTTGCCTTTGTAATGTGTGAAGAATGTGCTTTTGCACTTATGTTCCTGGAAAACACGTTGCCTTGAAGGCAGCATGTTTCTCTAAAACCTGATTGTACGTTTCTGCATTAATACTGCCATGACAGGAGTGTGATGCAACCCCATATCATCACAGACTCTGCCTGTTTCACATGCAGCTGATGAAAGTCTGGATGGATCTTTTCATCCCATTTCCTACAAAAATAACACCAGAAATACTGATTCATCTGACCAAAATATACACTTCATGATGGTCCTTGCCAGATTCCTCTGAGCCCAGAGATGTCGCCTCTTGACAATGCTTTGTTTTTTTGTTTGTTTGTTTGTTTCCCCCTTCAGGAAACTTTTAGACTACATGTATGGCTACAACTCCAGATAGTCAATGTTGTCAGAACACAAAATTTACTAGGCAGAAAAAAAAAAAATCTAACAATCATTGCATTTTTTTTTCTTTTTTGAATCTGCAATTTCTATGCTGTCCTAACTTTTTTCTGATTTGAGATTGTAGTTTTAGGACCTCTACAGCCAGATCCTGCAGCAGGTGGAGCATTGATTTATGTGCTGCCATGTCACGCTTAGAAAGGACTGCAGAGAACATTGTTCACTTCAAGATGGTGGAGATTCAATCCATCTGTGGGACGAGAGCCCCAGCAGCGACCTGAGCAGCATACAGTCAGGGACACACAAGACCAAATGGTGCAAATACATCTCTGTTTGTGAAGCCAGTGGAACGCTCCTTTAATTTGGTACATCTATTATGCACAGAGCCTGCTACTTTATCTGTCTTCATAAATTGTAAAAAAAAAAAAAAAAAGAAAATGCAATAAAAATAACAACTGTTGTGTCTGTTGCAGTTCTGTGACACTCTCATCCACTGATTCATTCCTCTGTGTTTACAGTATATGTGCTTTTTTTTTTTTTTTTTTCGGTTTTCCTTTCTGCTTGGACTTTCCTCTCCATGTGTGTCTCCGAGACTGAGTGATGCTCTGCAAAGAAAAACTTATTTTTTCTGCACTAACCGTGGTCATA
The DNA here is from genome assembly GCA_018398805.1 of Hirundichthys speculiger. Taxonomy (NCBI): domain Eukaryota; kingdom Metazoa; phylum Chordata; class Actinopteri; order Beloniformes; family Exocoetidae; genus Hirundichthys; species Hirundichthys speculiger. The sequence continues at coordinate 1,177,393 of JAGFBZ010000163.1, forward strand.
TATAATTCCCTTAGCTCTTGTTGTGCTCTGGCTTGCTCCCCTGCCGTCCACCGTGACCTTTGTTTGTAGCTATGCTGCATTAATCACCTGCGTGGGAGATAAACTGGGTCAACACCACTCCAGTGGAACTGAGGGGCAATTTGAGAAAAAAAAAAACAACAAAAAAATCCCAAAGTGCAATTCTGCAGCCTCCATCATTCCTCCTTACCTCACCCACTGAACTTGCATTCTTTGTTTTTCCAGCCATTTTTAGCAGGTATTAAGTACTACAGCACCTATTTTAAACCTAAGCACCACATTAAATAAACATAGAACGGTATAATAATTAGTTTATCCCGTCCCTTTGACCGTCTCTCCTGCTCTCGCCGTCTTGCACTGCTACCTCTCTCCTGCTCTGCAGCCTAGTCCTTGAACAGCCAGCCTGGTGGAAACAAAGGAGCCGGGGCAGACAAATGAGGCAGCCTATGGCGTATGACAGACCCAAAGAAAAATGATCACATTTTCCAGCTCTCCCTCTGTTTCTGACTGTCCGGTCCAGCCCCCTCCTCCTCCTCCTCCAAGCCTCACCGCTCAGTAGTCGTTCTTGACAGCCACAATGAAACAAGCAAACATGTAAAGAAAAAAAAAAAAAGGGGGGGGGGGGGTGCTTTCTTCTTGTATTCTGTTCTCTGCTCGTCATAAGAGCCAGATGGAGCAATTAATCCCAGACAACTACAAGGATATTAAGCAGTCTTGAGTCCTGCAGGAGGGACTTTGCCATCCTCGTTGTGTTTGATTAACTGATATGTGTCCAGTCAAACATGATGCCCTGGTGTGTGCAGCAGGGATACGAGGCCCAACATGACAGGCTGGAAAAATCTCTCATCAAAAACCGTTCCAGTCATCCTGGAGCTCAGATCTGCCTCCAGCGTTAAAAAGTGCATCGTCAAGACAGCCGATGGGAAAAGTGAGTTTATACTGTGATTTTTTTTTTTTTTTATTTATGGATTTTCAAATGGTGTTTCTCATTTTTCATGCAGTGTGTTAATATTTAATCTCACATCTTGTGTAGTTACACAAGCTTAAACCCCTCAAGTGTGCATGCAAGGAATGCAAATGTGTGTGTGTGTTTGTTCATCAGCACAAGATGGTAAACAAAATCTGTTTGAAACATTTTTCTTTTTCTTTTTTTTTTTTAACAGCTGCAGTGCTGAGTTGATCCAAAACAGCTCTGCAACTGCTTCATGGGCCTAACTGCTCCATATGCACAGTGTCAACATGAATTATGTCACTGGTCTGAACCCCACAATGGCAATAACTGAGCAGAGATCACTTGCTCCAGAACTGGGATAGAAGATGATCAAGTAAATGTGAAGTTGGAAGGAAACGGGTGGTTGGATGGAGTGGATGGATTAAGAAACATCTGCTGGCTGTTTCTGCAAGGATATGCAGCAGCTATAGCCACAAAGAAAAAAAAACAAAACAACAACAACCCTGTTTTCATTCAAAGCCCCTGAGATGACCACCAGTTTCCCAACAACAAATGCAGTAAACTGGTTAGTGGAGCGGAACAAAAGGAAACCACCCGTGTGTCTTTTTCCATTTTTAGAATTGAATTATGCTTTACTAATTCCCAGAGGGAATTGTATTGCTGCAGAGTAAATTAAAGGTGGAGTAGGTAATTTGCGAGGAGTAGATGAATTTTGAAAGCATGCAGTCAAAATGCTGAGGCTCTCCTTCCGAACCTCCATCAAAAACCAGGCTTCCTGAATCACACCACAAGAACATTTAAAGAGCCTGCAGGTGTGATCTGATCCGTCTTTGGTTAGCGTACAATATAGGCAGATAGGCTACCTGCAAGCTACTGATGAACAGCGCTTTCCTCATGTTCCCTTCAAGTGATAAAGCATCAAACCACCTTAACTTTATAAAAACATTTGAAAAGGGTAAAAGGACAACAATCTGTCCAACAGAAATGCAGCCACCATGGCATTGCTCTTTAGTTCACTCTGTTCTCCAAACTGCCACCATTGAGGAAACGCAACAACACTAGAAACTCTCATTTCACTTCCTGCAGCATCCAGTCTTTTCTATGATGTAACTGTCTCAAATATGTCAACCCCTCGTTCTTTACTCATGTCATTTTGCCAGTGTGCTCTGGTCTCTCTGCATTGTCTCAGATCTGGACAGAGAGACGTGCTGGAGTCCAGAATATATTCCTGTAACCACGTGAAGCATAAGATACTACATTCCCAGCATCCCCGCTGTCTGCTCTTCAGTCACTCCAGCGTTGTCAGTTTTATTTTCTGCCGATCACACATTCCCCGGCACGATAAAGGGAAGAAAAGGTTTAAACTTAATTCTTGGTTGTCCTCCACTCTGCTCCATGTGTCATCTTTGACGTCCCCTTGTTGACTTGTCTGAGTTTGGGATCTTATTTCAGGCATTACTTGATCTTTGGAAAGCTCAGTCTAGTTCCCTCATGTAAATAACGTCTCCAGTATATCGGTTACACATGATAACAGTTGTTATAAAGTGCCAGGGTGATCAGCAAAAGATCCATTAAAGGAATATTAAGCAGTTAAATAAATATATCCTGGGTTTGTGTTACGAGATGGTAACGAGTCTGTAGGGAGCAAAATAAGAGCAAGTAGCGGCGTCAGACTAAATCGCTATTTTAAACAAAACTCAAAAAAATTGATTCATGTTGTTTTGGTCTCGAAAGTTTACACTCATTACCATCTTGTAATAAACCTAAACTTGATTTAACTCTGGAATATTCCTTTTAGCAGCACAGCCTCCAATCAAGTGTAGAAATGTTTAATTTACTTGGTTCCATAGTCCTTTTATTTATTATTAAAAAAGAAAAAAAAGTTGTGCCTTTAATGCAGATGAGTGCAGGGCATCTTGGCTTCAGTAAATGTCTCCTAAGAGCAGCTTGCAGCAGTGACCGACGTACCACAACCTCGCTGGGCTCTCCATGACCCTCCTTCATTACCGCTTTTGTCTCGTCAAATGCTGCTTCATCATCAGCGTCGCCAGAGACCGAGGGCTCAGCGTCGTGATAGTGTGGCCGGTTCATCTGTTAACATGACATCCTCCGCCACATCTGATGCTGCCTTTGCTGAGGGACCTTCTCCGTGGCAGCAGGCACAGACGCTGCCAGCAGCCTGGAAGAGGATCACTGACAGAAGTGATTGATGTGCCTCCTCTGTGAGGAGAAAAGGTAGCCTCAGGCAGTGGACTCTAATAGTCTATTAGCTTTGTGCCTCTGAATTAACTCCATAGCATAAGTTTATGGCTTGAATGGAGCAATTTGATCCTGAATGAAATGTGTTTGCTTTTGAATTCAAAGTTTATGGCACGGTGAAGCTTTCTGAGGCACAAACCCGACAGTGTAACCCTTGGGTGTTGCGTACAAGGAGTGAGCCTCGCAGACGGTCTTCAGGAGCTACCGCACGCCGTCACCTGCTGCTTTGAGTGGCAGCCTGCGGCGTGTTGAGTGTACGCAGCCAGATGGAGGAACTGTAACATGTAGGTCATCCAGCCCCGGGTGTGTAGCGCTTACAGTCGCCAGTTACAACCCTGCCCCAGCCCCTCGTCTTTTGGGAAAAGGCAACTTGACCTCTCATTGTTAGGGTTCCTTTTTTTTTTTCTTTTTTTTTTTTTTTAAAGAAAACCAACATTTAAATTTATTTTACATGGAAAAAAGAAAAAAAAAAAGAGGAAACTCAAGTCAGTCGGTCAAGTCTCTTAGCCTCCAACTCCGAACGACACCGTTCTGCAGCCCTGACAAAACTGTTCCGTATAATTTTCTTCATGTGAAGTTAGAGAGAGACAACAGCAAAAATGAAAAGAAAAAATGGCAAGCCAAACACTTCCGCTCAGCTTTAGAGCTGATGATTAATGGCTTTCCAAGCCTCAGTGATGCTGAAACCACCACTAATTGTCAGTGCGGGAAACGTAATGGAGTTTAACAAAAACAGAAACGGGGCAGTTTGATGATTTTTACACTTGAGCCTCATTACAGGATGATCTGCTCACCGCCACCTGACTGCTGCAGGCCGCATTCATGCAGCTGAGCAGCAGCGACATCGACATGTGGCAACCGTCTTCCAGATACCAAACTGAATTTGCTACATTTGCCAATATAGAAAGAAAGAACGAGAACACTCAACACAGAAGTGGGATTGCATGCTCCATGAGGATTTCCTTAATGTTGGAGGGACGACATTTGATGGAATCATGTCTGCTATCTGATGCACTCGTTGGGGAAAACGGATTGAGTTACTCTTTAAACACAAATGTCTCATTTCAATAATAAGTGTCATGATAAAATACGGGCCAAGGTCTTCTGCAGTGCAGCCCTTATGACTGCATAAATCACTCCTAGACAGTTACCGTTACCGTTTCAGCAACTACAGCAACGCTCCAGTGACATGAAACAGAGGGGAGCGTGAGGATGGCACTGGGGAAATCTGAAAATCCCCTCAACATCTCTATAGGAACCATTGTACAGGCCTCCTCTAACCCCTCCAACCACATAAAACACGGCCGCACAAGGCCCCTGGGCCATGTTTCACATTAAAGGCCCAACGCGCCATCGCCGAGGTGTTATGCCTTCATCACATTTGATGAATTCAGCCAATTTTCCTCCTTGAGCACCAGTGTTGTACGCACTCTCTTTACCGTGAGACTCGTTCAACGTCCATTGCTTCTTTCAATCTCATTCCAAGTCCATTGCTCACTTGTTTTACATGGATTCATTAGCCATTTTCTCGCCGTAATCATTCAGAAGGAGGAGGACGAAAAAGCAGGCAAAGAAAAACTGCCGGCCCCGTGTTTGGATAACTTACTACATTTTTGCAGAATGCAATAAATGCAGTGAGTTGTACATTTGCAAGTTACGTGAAACGCTGAGGGTCACAAATGTCTTGAAGCTAAATTGATGTTGCTTTGTAATATGGGCTCTGTCTCTGAATCTTTTTGGGTCTCATTTGTTACAATAAAGATCTTCGGTCTTGAAAAGGAAGAGTTAGGGTGAATTCCAATTCCTCCCTTAACCCTCAATCTCAACCCTCAATCTCAAAAATGGGCGCTCCCGTGAAGTGCAAGTGCTTTCCCGATTCTTAGAAAGTCAAGTTTGAGGGCTGTATCACCCTCAATATGGAGATTCTCCGGCACCACTCTTGGAAGTAAGGTCTACTCAGAAGGCATTGCGTATTTTTGCCTGGACGTCTTCGAAAAGGATGGTGCCGAAAAAAGTTACAAATGTAAGTATTTTCATTGTTAATAAAGATATAAATGTTACGAAACAAGTGTGAGTGGTTGTTTGTCTGCATGTGGCCCTGCGATGGACTGGCGACCTGTCCAGGGTGTACCCCTGCCTTTTGCCCGTAGACGGCTGGGATAGGCTCCAGCAGATCCCCGTGACCCTTCAAGGATGAAACGGGTAAAGATAATAGATGGATGGATGGATGTTACGAAACTATCTTACTGTCTTTGTTATATATATTTATATTATCTTATTCTTCTTCTACGTCTTCTTCTTCTTCATTATCGTCGTTTTCTTGACAGACTGGACGTAGTTTTGGTGTAAGGCTGCCCCCCCACAGTCTGAAGACGTAACTGCACTCAAGGGGTGTCCCATTTCTAAGTCACAAGACAGCCCTTACATTTACTTTAGAGGGCCAAAGATTGAGGGTTAAGGGCGAGGGTTGAGCTTGAGGGTTAAGGGAGGAATTGGAATTAGCCATTAGAGTTAGACTTCGCATTAGGCTCACCCTAACCCTAACTAGATATGAGTGGTGGTAATATAATAACCAACAAACACAAACCAATCCATCCATTTTCTAAATCTCCTTCATCCTGGCAGCTTAGATAGACTCTTTAACACAAGAGTCCATCTAAGAGTCTATCTAAGGCACCACTGGCCTGGAGGTGAGGTGCATCCTGAATAGGAGGCAAATGCATTTGATCTGGGTATTGTCTTGCTGTGAGGTGACAGCGTTAACCAACGCACCACCTCGCTACACACACCCAAGATCTTTGCAACGTAACATTGCAGGTGGTTGTCTGAAGAGACGCTAAATCTGGTGACAAAATCATCAACTTGGCAACGCTGACAGTGTGAGTCTCCAGTTTTCACCACACAATCAGTTGTGAAGTCGTTCCTGCGTGAAATCCTGGATGTGCGGCTTGAGTATATGAAATGTGCGAGCTGCAGACTCAAAGCGTGAGGTTTAAGAGCCCCAGTGTGTCTCCCTACAGTACCTGAGTGGTAGTATCAAATATTACGATTTCTTTTTTTTTTTTTTGGTCTCCAAGTTTCATTAGTTGAAGGCTCACAACTGGGACTGCTCTCACTAAATGACAGAAACTTTCACTCACTCCTCGCAGCGAATGATTTCTCCCACCTTCAGTAGCACAAAACGGAGAGCAGAAACATCCAGAGTTTCCTCCTGTAAATAGTCTTTCAGGATGGTTGCATGGTATTTCTCTGCCTCCACTCTTAATCTCATGTTCCTTTACGTCAAACTTCAATATGATGTGGAGAGTGGGCTAGTTATTAAATCAGGCAACAAGTTATCCTGTGCCAAGCAGCTAATTACCTGTCAGCTTTCATCACGTACCAGGCTGAGCCTGTATACGGCAAAAATAAGGGTCTATACTTTTTTCCAAGAAAGTAAATGTGTGTTGGATCTTTGCTTTAATAATGGCATCTGTCCTAGTCTTTCGATGATGCAACACCACGACAGCTTTACCAACAGTTTCAAAATTTGACGAGTCGAGCATTTAAACTTGATTGGATGTGAGATAATTACAGTATTTTGGCTGCGTTATGAAGTTGGACTGGGAAGGGGAATGGGGGGCAAAATCTGTGGAAGGTTAATGGTAGATGGTAAGTATTTGCTGAAGGGATTCAGACGCACACAGTTAATCTCTGAACTTCATTTTTAAGACCTTTCCTTCTTGGACTGAGATTAAATGTAAAGTGAGGGGGGAAAAAATTAAATTAGTGAAAAACCAGACTTGAGTGGATGAATAAGTAATGGATGATCAGTTTCTGTCTTCAAGATAACTGGTAATTGGTTTTGGGGGATAGGGGTGTAAAAAAGGGGTGGGGGTGGGGGCTGTTTGATCAACAAATTTGCCTTAATGGCATTTAAAAAAAAGTTTTTTGGAGTAATGGTGCCATCCTTATGCTGACTGAATAGTATCATCTGGGTGCCTCAAAATAACAGCTTTTTATGTGCTGACAATTAGACATATCAGAGATGCAACAGATGAAGCTGCCCGGAAGCAGTAATTTCAACATGAAAACAGTCTTCTCTCACTTTTGTTTATTAGTCTGCAACATGTTTTTGTTGTTTTCATGTGTATACAACGCTTCCACACTGGAAAAATGATCCAGTAGAAGGTTCAGACTGGATCATCAAGTATTAACTAAGAAGCGAGACACTATGGATGTGCATGTACCGGCCACACTGCTGTTACCATGTAACCATTGGGTTTGAGGTTAAAAGAAAAAAGAATCATCTTTTATAATCCACAAAATTTAATAGATCATGTGAGATCAGTGATTCACATGTTAAAGAGAAAATCCTTTAGATGACCAACAGCTAAACATGATCCCAGAGCCACTTCTGCAAACTATGTCCATGGACATATTCTGCCCTTTTTTTTCACAGGTTAACACGATTTCCTGAGATCTTAATGGAATTTCTGTGACATGCTGTGGTAAAATTACCCCAGGATTACTACAGGAGTACTGCAGCTCTCTTTTTAACAATGAACTTATATAGCAGATGGTGCAGTGAGCCATTCGAATGTCTGCCACCTCTTCTGTTTCATGGGGTGCACCTTATATGTATATCCAAATCTAGATTTGGACATAACTTACAATCAGTAATCTTTGAAGCATGCTCTCTCTCTCTCTCTCTCTCAAGCATTTATGAGAGGGCATATAGCATGTTACCCTGTGTTCCCTTCTCTGCAAGTTTGGTCATGAACAGCTGGTACTGATCCCTCTTTTACTGATGATCTCATTGTTTGTCATGTATTGAATTGTTGCACTGAACTATGGATAGGAACACTGAAGCAATGTAAAAGCACTTCAGTTGGTAAAACACCTGTGAAAATCCTTCTAGTAACTCAAAGCCATCACATACAGTGGGTAAAAATAAGTATTGGACATGTCGTCATTTTTCTCAGAAAACATGTTTCTGAAGGTGCCATTGACATGAAACCTTCACCATGTTGGTAACGACTCATGCAATCTACACATGCAAAAAAAAAAAGTATCAAACCATAGATCTCCATAAATTAAGTTATGTGTAATAATATGAAATTACACAAGGAAAGAGGATTGAACACAAATGAAAAAAGGGAGGTGCAAAAAGGCATAAAACCAAGACACCAGCTCAAATCAATCAATAGGTAGAGTGCAATCTCGCCCCTTGTCAGTGTAGTGCTGGTGGCATATTCAATACTTTACCTGCTGTAGGCTTTTTGAAACCTGAGCTTTTCCTGCATTTTACTATTATTTACTTTTTTATTTTCATTTTTAGAGGCTAACATTTGGAACTGTTGCTTATACGAGCTATCTTCTCACTACTGTTTGGTATGAGGATGGAATATTGAAATCTCTGACTTCCTTCTGGATGAATAATTAAAGAATGTAATTCACAATCACATTTCCAAGTTGGGATATAGGACAATTAAAAAAAAAAAAAAAAATCCAAACCATGATATGAGCTCATTTACATTTTAGGTTTAGCTAACCTGATAAGCTCTGATAAGAAAAACTATTGATAGCAACAACAGGAAAGTGAAAAAGCAAGACCAAAAGAGTTTTGATCCACCACTTATGAGGTGCAGTGAATGCAGAATGATTTGAAGTTGAAAACACCGAATGACATATTTATTTTTGTTTACAAGCTGACATGATTTCCTGAGGTATTAATGACAATCTGCGCTTTCGTCAAAATACCCCAGAGACACACTACAAACCAACCTTTTTAAATCACGCCTTTACACCTGTGTTTATGGCAGCCTGTTGTAAGGGTCCACTCTGACCCTTCTCCTGCAGGATTGTGCCTTCTTTTAAAAAAAAATCATTGTTATAGCTAAGTGAATACAGCACAGCGTGAAGCTTTGTGGAGATAAAGATAGAAAGGCTGGATAATTTCACTCTTAACCAGGTCTGTAATGTCAAAATATCCTGCAAATCTGAGCTCACTGAGTGTTTTATTTCAAAACTTAGGCTTACCCAAATAGATAAAAGGGTCATACGTTTTTGAATTGGTAAGACACCCAAGTACGTGCTCTCAGACAGAAAATTTAGTTTTAGTTTTTTTCTTTTTTCTCTCTTTACCATATGTCCCTCTAAAGTGTGGTAGCAGATGGCAGAAGCAGTGGCACTAAACACCAGGTCCGGTCTGGCTGCCCGGTCTTGAAGAGAGTGGCAAATTGTTTCCCTCATGTTTGATATGCTAATCTTGGCAGCAGAAGCTAATAAAACTGAATAATCGCTATTTACATAATGGCAGACACAGTCATGATCACAACAAAGGCTCCTCATCCTTCTTCTCTTTCCTCCCCCTCTCCAGCTTCCTCTCCGTCTGGGAGGCTGTCGCACGGTGGGCTGGTTCAGGAATGAGGGGGGGGGAGGCCACACGGTGGCACGTGGGGCTTTGACAGTGCAAATAATTAACTGTATGGGTTTGAAAGGTCGGCTAGGACCCCTGTGGATGACCACTGATCTGCCTGTTAGCCATTAACTAGAAACCAGAGCAGGTGGAGTGTCAAGGAATGAAGGGAAGAATGGAATGAGAGAAAAAAACAAGTAAGGTTAAAAAAAGGGGGAAGAAAGAATAAGAGTAGCGCAAACCAACTAACTTGACGCAATGCCTGCGTGCTGAACAAGGGAAAAGAATTATAAATCCACAAAACAGGTCTGCTTACACAGTCATTACTGCCTTGAAGCTGTTGTTTTTAACGCTGTTCCTTGTGTTCCTGGAATCTCCGGAAAGAAACCGACTGTTTCTCAATCACAAATACTAATCATCACAAAGAAGTCGATCAAATCGAGGTGAATTATTCAGTTCAATAGTCTGGATTTTAAATTAAGTCCACAGTTTGGACAGTTTAGATTCAATCAAAATTTGTTGACATGCTGAGAGCATCAGTTTCTGACTAGAACTATAAAATTCAACACAAACCTTACAGACAAACAGAATAAAGCCTCGGCTTTCATCACTCAGCCAGCTCTGGCTGTCTTGGCGGTGAGTTTTCAAAGGCAAACCGGTAAGAAAACAACTAAATTAGCTGGTGGTTGGAACCCTTCGGTGAAGGTGGGTGTGATGAGAGTGAGCGCACAACCATCCCTCTCTTTCCTCTTCAAGTAGTTCTTCCACAGCCTTTAAGGCGCGCTTGAGGTGATTGGATTGTTGTGGGACAAAGTTGGAGCTTATCAAATAAATGTCACTGCCTGCTGGAGTGGCATCAGTGTTGGCTGAGTGTGCTTTGGATTTTCACAAACTCTGCCTGCAGCAGATCACTGCAAACCAACGGTGTCCTGCCTCTGACATATGTCTGTTTTGTCATAAATATCTAAAAACAGAAACAGAGGGAATTAAATCTCCTCCGTTTGCATCTATTGACAGTTCGACAGTCGATCCTATGACAAAACAGCAGCAACCAGGGGAGGACCACTGAACAAACAGTCCTTTTTATACACTTTTTGTACACACAAAAATATTCAAAGATTACCTTTGGTTTCTCTGTAGAGAACCTATTCACAGTATGACTTTTAGTGGAATGACAGTTTTGAGTCTTGTCAGGAGCTTAAAATTGCAGATCATTTTGACGCAGCTCCATTTTCCGCTGCTAATTGCCATTTTGCTGAACGTAGCTTGTAACCTAATGTGATCTCTTTAATTTTCACAAAGAACAGTTGGAGTCCTGATGACTTCTGTTGAGTTAAAACATTCACCTGACAACTGACAATCTGCAATCAAGCTGTTAAAGCCCCTTAAATCCATCTCTTGTGTATGGGCGACAAGGCGGAAAGACTGTAGACGCAAAAAAAAAAAAAAAAGAGCGGGCTGTGAAACGACAGCATCCAAAAGTGATCCGGCTTCCGCTCAAGGACGCAGAGCAATAAATAACATCAAATCTCCAAACGAAAGCAGAGCTGTCCAATTAGCGCGGCATTAACAATGAGGCAGTGATGAAGCTTCTGATGATAATCTTCATCCTTGTAAAGAGCAGAGGCACAATGCGTGATTAAAAAGAAGGACATTATCTGAGAAGACTGATCACAAGAATAATCAATCTACTTCATGGCTCCCCGTTGAGTTTTTCATAGAGAGGCGGAAGCGGCAGGAAGACGATGGAGAGTCGGTGTCTGTGGTTTCCTCCCAACCCGCCTGAGAGTCACTCCTCATCACGGCCCCAGTCAACAAACAAAGGAGCGTGCGACAAAATTGGGAATTCAGAATCTTTTTAGCCGCATCGTTTCAATCAAGACATAAGTCTGAGGAAATACATACGATAAATGTCTTTAACAAGCTTTTTTTTCTTTGCTCACTATTCTAAAATGTGCAAAAATGCCATCTACCGTACATTACCAACCCCAGTAATTACAGAACAGTGTTTTTTAAAAGAACTCTTGGAAACTGGCCTCTTTGTTCTTTTTCCATTTGGCTAAAAAAGAACAATTGCTTTGGGTCATTGTATTAATCTCATAAAAACAGTTAACATATTAAACAGTTTCCTTTACTGGCAGACTTACCAATAAAGTGGTAGACCAGAGTGTGAAATATATGCAAAACTTACTGGAAAATGCTAAATGCGCAACTCAGGAGGTAGAGCAACTGGAAGCTGGGGATTTTTATCAAAAAAGGAAAAAAGGCCCGAAGCAAATGCTTTTCATGAATTGAATCAAATCCCCTCCACACTCTCACAGTGAAATGCTTCTTTTGCCACTGGCTGAAATATCAACCCAAACCATGACTTATCGATTATTTAACTGTTAGAGTGATGTTCTTTTCATCAAGTTCTGCACCCTTTATTTTTCTTTTTTTGTTTGTTTGTTTGTGCCGATATTTCTTTGCAGATTTATGGTGCGGAAGTTCATGAATGGGGGTGCAGGAATAGTTTTCTTCCATGAAAGTCATATTTGGAGAGGAAGCGCTCCAGTTCAGTTCATACTCAATCAAACTGGAGTTCATATCTCTTTAAATCCTTTGAGCTGTTCTCTCTGAAACGGTTGTTGGTCTTCCAGGTCTCAAATTCTACTTCTTCATTACAAAACAAACTGCTTTATTATCTTCCAAGACCCTTCTTTATGAGCAAAGGTGAGATTTCTCAGTGAATACTTTGAACACTTTCTTAACTAGAAAAGCACTCGGAGAGCGCAGACCTCCGCCAAGTGCAACAGTTCCCCCATATAGCGATTTACAGATTGCGATAAAATCTGGCTTCTGGATCGGATCCAGATCAGCCTTTGAATTTGATAGAAGTTCCCATTGTCAGTCTCTGAGTCAAATTTCATGGGTTTTGAGCAACAATTAATGGAGATATTGAGAAACAACATTTTTGGCCCCATTGACCGCAATGTTATCGAAAATTTGAAAGTGATCCAGAATCCAGGATTTCTTCTGGTTCACACCCAAAATGAAATCAGTTCTTTCTTTTCACATTTCTGACAACTCCTGAAAAATTTATTAAAATGCATCCATAACTTTTTGAGTTATCTTAAACACAGACAGACAAACAGACGAACAGACAGATAAACGGCGGCAAAAACACATTACCTTGGTGGAGGTAATGATAAAACACCTGAGTTTTGGTGTTTAGGCTCTAACCTAATTATTACCCCTTTATTAGACATACATAGTGATATTGTGGGTGATGAATATAAGTATATAATATAGAATAATATATGCCACTGTGGATGAAAACACCAATGTCCATCCATCCATCTATTTATTCATGCAGGTTCAGATCGATGGGGCCTTGAGCAGCAGCCCAAAGTGTTCCCAGCCTGCCTTAAAGACATAACTTCTTCAATGTGTCTCAGCCAGCCTCAAGCCCTTCTTCTACTTGGACATGTCCAAAACATGCCCAAGGAGGTCCCCCAGGGATGCAACCAGGCATCAAAACCACCTCATCTGACTCACGGTTCACAATCATAGATGAGGGCAGGAATGTAGGTCAGCTGGTGCCAGGCAACTTTGCATTTGGCTCAACTTGGAGGTCCTGGCATGGCCGAATTATCTGAGTAGTTATCTCGTTAGAGGCAACTTCCACTGGTCGTGCCTCCCAAGGTAAACAAGCACTAGCGGACAGGCCAAAAGCGAATAATATTTACACTTGATATATGTACTGTTGGAAGAGCCCAACATCCACCTCTCAGACGTGCATCACTGGGGCCCCACCCTGGAGTCAGGCTGAGGGGAGGGGCCTGTCGGTGACTCACAGGGCAGCTGGATTCAGCCTGATTGAACAATGTGGATTTACTATCCTGTTTACTCATCACCTGCAGGTGGGGCCATATGGCTTGGAAGCGAAATACAGCTGGCCTCTGGAGGCGTGGGACTCTGCGTTCCCACCCAGAGCCAGAGCTACAGCGACCTACATCTCAGTTGGTGGGGGTGTATTAGCTTGCTGCTTTCAGCAGCGATGATTCACAGCTACATTACTATGATATATACTAATGATAACTACTTCAGTGCGGGAGCTTGAAAACCTTTACTCCTCAGTCCACTTCTGTCTTTTGATTGGCTGACAGAAATAAGCTTGTTCAAAAAGTACGTAGTAACAGATCATAATAAATATGACCAAATATGGGTTTATCAAGTTTTACGACCAGTTTAAAAGCAAGCTAAAGGCAAGCTTCACGTGAAGCTCACAAAGCTTCCCATGAAACCAAAAAAACAGAGTCCCCGCATCTCTGCTCAACCTTTGATATAAAACAACACAAACACTGTCAGCCAGTGTATTTTAAATGTAACAGCAGCTGTCAAGATGCGCTTAGATGACCTGGAGCTTTGCACGGTAAATGAGCCGTAACATTACCTTGCTCATGGTGAAGAACACATTAATGAAAAACAGTCCACCTGGCAACTTTAATATATGCGTGAAACAATCTAACAAACCAGTCTTGATGAAGAACATCTGGTGCTGATGTTGTTTGAAGTTCGCTCCCAGGGATGAGTGATAGGATTTACAAGCAACACAAAGCAAAGTTCCTGATGAATTATTCTCAACTTTCAAACTGCTGGTGAACATACTGAGCTCATGGAGGCACTGCTCTCCCTTTAGAAGTTGTAGAAAATTCTTTTCAGACGGTATAATGGAGTAATAGCATGACTGTGTGGGTGGGTGACTGGGTCTTCACACCGTCTTGAGAACCATAAGCAGGCCACGTGTGCAGGGACCAGGATGCTTTGCAAGGCTCCGGATCAGCTAATGGATATAATAAAGGATTGTTCATGCCACCGTTTGCTCATTTATTCTCATTCCCGAGAACGTGAGGGGACCGCTGCAGCAATCAGCCACCACTCGCTGGTTAATTGTAAGACAGATTTATTGTCAAACTGCGCAATGGATGCCGGTGTACATGTGATTGTCCCTGCATGTGTGTGTGATCGCTCATGTCCACAAATCCGGAATGGTTTCACGAGGCCTCCTGCCTACAACTACTCGCAAGAGATTAAATTTTAATCAGCTGTTATGTCTGATTGTAGCCTTGGTTTTGGAGTCCTTTGGCAGCTACGCCCAGAGCTCACACCTGGACAACAGGGGCAGCTGCAGAGCTGTCATCTGACCTGGCACGGTAACAGAGACGGGTCACCTGTGGCTGTGGTGGAGAGGAGAAACACTCCTGCCACGCAGACGTGACAGCTGCTCTGCCTCTCCAGCACAGAGTACGCATTGTGGGAAGCCAGAAAAAGAAGTAAACACTGGGAAAAAAAGAAAAGAAGGGACAGCATGGAGTCTTAAAAAAAAAGATTGATAAACAAATGCCACTTTTTCCACAACAGCAACTTAATGCGACATAATGTGTTCTGCTTAGATTTTCATCATTCTCTGCCTGATTTCACGCGATGTTGCTGAGACGAAGCTCTTCCTGCTAGTTGGAATTATACAGTGTCAAGTCTGCGAGGGTGGCTGCCAGTTGTTGCTCCTCATAATTGGTCAAGCAAATGCGCCATCACATCACCACAAGGGCTATTACGCTGAGCACAAACAGCAGCCATCATTTACTCCAGTGGCAACAAATGTTACTTTAACCGTAGAAACCTCACTGCGAATGAACGAGCACAGCTTTCGGAAACCCGAGAGGAAGAATGAGATGGTGCTCGAATTAGCAATAAGGAATAAAACGGTGTACTCAAGGAAAACCACAGCATTTGCGAAAGAGCGTGGACGAGCAAAAGATAAAACAATGAAGGAAAAGAAATGATAATGGAAAGCAAACTGGTGGAGAACAAAGCTGCTCACGGAAAAGGTTTTCTTTTAAATTTGATTTTTGTGGCTCTAGTGGGTTTTATTGAACGTTGTGAGACAGGAAATGGGCCACAGGTCCGGACTTGAATCTGGGACTGCTTCCTCCGTTTATGATGTGTCTTCAGATCTGGTTGTGTTAACTCACGTTTTTGGGTAATATGTAAACACTGTACTTTGTGTGCTGTTCTTTTAAGAGCTCTTTACCCACACTAACAGGCTGGTCAGACCTTCCATTATCATACCTGATACTACGTACCTGAACAAGCCAGTCACAAGTGGCCCGTGCTTAGTGCGTGAGTTCACACCTGGCATTAACATGCGCACCAAAATGCATCAGAATCTCATCCATCTGCTCTTAAAGACTGCAGACATGTTGCCCGAATATTACACGTCATGAAAGTCCTGGAGAAACTGTTATTGGCCCGCCTGAGTAAGCAAATATCACCTCCCAGGACCCACTGCTGTTTGGTGATCATCGTGGGGCTGGAGTTGAAGACACCGCCATAAATCTGCTTCAGTGAACCCACAGTCATCTGGACAAAGCGTGCAGCACTGTGGGGATCGCATCATTTGATTTCTCCAATGAATTTAACACCATTCAGTCTGCTTTACTACAAAAGAAACTCCAGAAGACACAGGTGCATGACTCCTCTCATTATATTGGCCAAATATTTTATTTAAATTCAGAAAGTGAATGGACAACCTTTAGTGCAAGTAGCCTTTTGTGGCACTGATTTGTTGGTTGTTGATGATGATAATTGACCCTTCAGTAAGCACCGCCCCCTCCCTAGTTACTGTTGCTAGGTCGGACATTATGTGTATCATCAGTGTTAATATTATACTATAATAACACCATGGTGAAATATTGCTGCTGGGGACCTGCAACAGTGATTCAAGGTGTCCAGAACTTTTGAAGGAGGCATCACTAGCCTCACCTTATACCTAACAAAATAAATATCCATGGCCATATATATTGGTAGACAACGAGGTAGGCTAATAGCTGGCTAGCGAGCTCTGGTCCATAGTGGAGAAGTCATTGACACCATGGACCAGAGCTAATGCTAACGGAGAGATGTTTTCACTCATTCACCCTCCCTGCTGCTAAATCATATTACTTTTACTAACCGGTGGTTAAATCAATCATCTAATCAACAAAGTAAACTTACCTTGGAGTAAATGTAGGATGTGTTTTGTAACTTTCCCCACGTTCAGTTGTGGACGGTCACATAACTGAACCCACAGCCTGCAGATTTCCAGCATTTGTTTTGGTTTGAGAAAGGGAATAAAAATGCCCCCCCCAAAGGTTCTGTACACCTTGAATCACTGTTGCAGGGTCCCCAGCAGCAATGTTTCACCATGGAGTTATTATAGTATAATATTAACACTGATGATACGCATCAGAAATATCGCAGTAAATAACAAAATAACACAGTCCTTAACGCAGGAGCAGCAAGATTGTCCGACCTAGCAACACTAACTAGGGAGACAGGGGCGGTGCTTACTAAAGGGTCAATTGATAAATGATCATTTTCTATATCTCGTTCAGTCTACACACACTATCTATTTACCTTTGTATTCTTTGTCTTTTCAGCTTATTATAGCGATGACTGCGAGATGGAAGGTTCAAGGACACCACAGCAATTAGTCATTAAGAAGCAAAGCAGCCTTCTCTGTCAGCTCTCAGCAAGCGTTCTGGGCATAGACACCAACTTCTAAAGTAGACACCTCAAGCTGAGGAGTCGGGCGCCACAGCAGGACATGAAACCACTTAAATTGAAGTAGAGCTTCTTTTGTTCTTGTCTTCTGGACAGTATTCAGAGTTGGCAAGCATTTCGGTTCGTTTATACCACGGCGGCCACTTGGCAAGGACCGCCACTCCATGTGGAGAGAATGTAACACAAGAATGAGACCAAATGGCTCTCTCAATTGGAAAGCAGTAAGAGGGAGGGTAGGGGGATTGGTGGAGGGCATCTGCTCAACATTTACCTAGTGTTTTATAATTAGATGAGCACAACTGCTTGGGAGCGAAGCGTCTGTTCCACTGTGATTTTTCAGATAACAATGCCACGGCTTGGAAACAGTTGGGGGGGAGGCCTGTAGATGGAGATAATTAAAGATGCTAATAAAATATGAAGCATATTGCACGTGAAGACAAAATGTGTGTTGAAAACATACAGACTGGTGGCGGGGTGGAAGTCGGTCATGACAAATGCTAATTGGTCCCAAGCAGTAGTCGGGAAACCTTGTTAAAAGCTGTTCACATCTGGCACTTGTGGTTTCCTCCCTCTCACCCTGTTTCACAAATTTAAGCCAAACACCAGCAATTAGCAGCTCAGAGGGTGCAAATATAAAGGTTATAGCAGATTAAGTATAGAAATATTATTGTCACACAAACTGTAGTTTTAACAGATTATGACGTAAGGTTCATCACATTCACTCTCACATTCTCACCATGTCTTTAAAGGCATACCAGTCATTTCTACCTACGCTAGTAATTTTTACTTCTTTGTTTTACTTCAGTCCTTTTAATTTATAAATATCTTTACTTGTTTGATTCACATACTCTTAAGTCGGGTCAAGGAAAGGAACAGCAAGTTCTGACCGCTGGAAGATGATGGAATGTGATCCTCAAATAATGTGTTATTTTTCTTGTACTATTGGAACCTCTTGTTCGCCTGTTGTTATATAAGATGTTTTATAGGAGTTATAAAAGGATAAAAGGGTAAACTACTCAAAAAAAATACAGTTGTTTGGTATAAATACCCCCTGTTTTTATTTAAGCAACTCCATGAGTTATGGGGTTGCCATCCTTCCAAAGAGGAAGAGTAAAGGATCCCCCCTTCAGTGGGGGTGCTGTTGTTTCACAGGATCCCAAACACCACTTACCCGAGAAGTGAGACTGGATATCAGTCATGATGAATTAATTGAAAACACTGCATTAGTCAAGTGCAGAGCTGCACTGTGCAAATAATGTACAAATAATGCAGCGTAAAACCTTGATGGCAATTCACAGTAATGCCAACAGGAAATCACTATTTATATACCACATTTCTCTAAATAAACACCCTCAGGCATGATGTAAAACATGACCAGGGGGCTTCTATTTTAACCCTAAAAATTCCAAATATTGCTCTTACATCATTTACAAAGACCACCTCGACTGGCTGTGGTTGTAAAGGTCTGAAGACGAAACGTGGCTTAGATTAGCCGCGCTAACAGCAGCAGTCATTTCACGTGGCCACAACTCTGCTTGGAAGAGGCTTCATCAGCTTGTTGCGTCTTCCCCTAAGTGCTGAAACAAACTTTTTTGTGATATGCTGCCCCCCCCCCTCCCCCTTGTGTGGTCAGCAGTGGTATTTGCTGCATAGAGTGGCTTTAAGTCAACATTTCAGAACATCACAGGCCAGTTACGTTCCCGGTGCTAGGTCAAAAGAAAACCACTTTTGTACATTACTGGGTCAAAGAACTTCCTTTGCAGTACACCTGCTTTGGTGTTTTACATAAACAAAAGGTGTCTGTCACAAACCGGAATCAGATAAAAGGCTATGCGTTTTTTACTCTGAGGAGACTTCAGACGGTGCATATATGAGGAGGCGGTTGCTAAAAAAATCTACCGCCAAGTAAACAAACGGTTGTCATGTTGGAATTATAGCCTTGTTTGATTCTGGTGAGTGGCAGAAGCAAAGAAAAACAGGTCTGTCACATCCTTTGTTTCAAATTACACAAACGGTTCCTTTTTCACCTTACAAAGAATTTATCCCAAGAAATGAATGCCAGCCCCTCTGGTGGTTTGTATTTACAAGTGGTCAGCATACAAAGCACAAAGCTGAGCTTAATCCAAAATGTCACAGAGCATTTTAAACATTAATATAGTCCGCTTTAGGGAAAAATGTATCTGATTTTTCAATGTTTTGAGTAAATTGCAGCTACAAGCGACATCAATATTCAGTGATGCTATTTCTCCACAGTTTGAGACTTTATCCTCAGATAGCTATTTTCTGATAAAAGAGGACTTGTATATGAGGGATTCACCTGGGGAAATCAGAGGTGGCAGGTGAAGACTGCACTTGTCAGACAAAGAGAAAGAGGAAAGGAACCCCCCTCAGTTGTGGGACTGCCAAATTCCTGTACAAAGAACAAGCAAGTGTGATAGATTTTCCCCATGCCTCTGGGATATTTCTGGGTATTTGTGTTTCCTGACATACAACCCGCTCCCTGGTGGACGTAAATCTAGTGCGGAACTGTAAACGTATGTGTTTTGGCAAACAGAGAGACAGACACACACAACTAGACTAGACAAACACTCAGGAACACCATGTCAAGTGATCTCTGCCCTTTTTCTTCCTTTATTTTACAGCAGTCTGTCAGTTCCCTGATGAACAGCATCCCTCAGTAGGAGGACATCGCCCCCCTTTTCTCCATCTCTCCCTAAATATACTCTGCTATTGATTAATTCAGAAACAGTTTAAAATGCACTCACTATCTAAAAGCGGGCATTCCTTTATTGATTACCGCCGTGTTATTCCCTCAGGCTCCACCTATTTCAAATCCCACCTCTGACGAAAAATATCAAATCAAATTCACTATGTTAAACCGCTTGTACTTTAAATTGAGGCAATTTCATGGGGGAAAAAAAGCAGGCCTTTAAAATAAAACTTGTTTGCCATTTGAATAAAGCAACTCTACCTGGATACCTACAACCTGGCCTGAACAAGCTTTGGTGACGTTACTGTGGTCGTCTCAGCATGTCTGCGCGATGGAGGCAGCCGCTCCCGCATCACATTTAACAAGTGGTACTGCGAAACTGCCGTGGACCGCTGACACTCAGATATAGTGACAGGCCAGTGACACTAATGGACTACAGCTCTGTGGCCTCCTGACATCATCCTGAGTGCGACTCGTCTGTCTTGATCTGCGTCTTTCGCACATGGACACAGTTCATCCCGGAGGGTGGAAAAGAAAATCAATACGCAGAGAATGCACATATTTAGTGAACCTGAACTAAAACTGTATGTCTGTCTTTGGTCTGGCTTATTCAAACTTGTTGTAAATGGGATTCATGAAAAAAACTGGAACTGAGATTTGGGGGGGAGGGGGTGGATGGACAAATCTGAGGGGAAATTCACAGTTTATATTTACCCAAACATATTTGGAGGAACAACAAACAAAACCATTCAGGACAGAAAAACCTTTAAACTTAAAGGCACCCTGCATAAGCACATCACAAGAAAGTTCATGAGTCTGCCCCTCCCCTGGGGTAAGACAGAACAACAGTGCACATATATATATATATATATATACTTACATTTATTTGGTTGATTAAAAAAAAATAATAATAACTTTCAAATATTTTTTTATTCCGTATTCATGGCACTCTTAAAGGTGCACAACATGCCCAATGTCATGTCGCCAAGAAAGACTAAGAGGCTAAAAACAAAACTATTATCTTTGACTTTTTGGCATTGTTAATGTAAACATTTGAATATAGTCCTTCTGAATCAACCAGAATCTCCAATCAGTAGGTCATCGCCTACTTTAAAGAAGAAGAACCGGAAAAGAAAATTGCAACAAGGGCTACCTGAGTACCATGAACATTGGCATCCACCAGGTGGCAGCACCAATCTTAAACAGGTTGTCACTGCTGCGTTTGAGGCTTTTGGAAGATGCGTAAACATCCCGTTTTGAACGTGACAATTCAAAACTCCCACTGATTTTGAAGGCCCTGATTCAGCACAAAGGTGAAGGACAAAACGGGGAAGAATGTCGACATGAGGAAGCTCACAAGAAATTCCAGGCTATGCTTCAACATTTTGGCGAGGACAAGATGACGGCAACATGAGCGGTGATCCTGTTTACTTTGCCTGGAATAACTGTAGGAAACCATAGCGCAGGAAGGCACAGGCCCTCAATGTTCTGCCCCCTTACAGGTTATAGTCTGTGGTCCTAGGGTGGCACCTATTGGTGCATCTCAAATTCACCCATGAAAAACAGAAGTGAGATGGGAAAGTTTAGAGTGTTGAGATCTTTTCTTCTTTTCTTTCTGTATGTTTGCAGGCCAGAGTTTCCTGAGTTGCATGCTGACTTGCAGTTCCTTCCTCTGGTCCATCCCAGCGTTTACCTCCACCTGTGTGTGTAGATGTGTTCAGGGTGACCGGTGACCTGGTCCTCTGACCATCTCACCTCAGTGCAGCTACCTGCATCTGTTTATGTTTATGTAGTCATTATATTCAGTCATTTGTGTGCTCTCCTCTCTCTGTCCTACATCCTCTCTCTTTTCTTTCTTTACCCTGCTGGTCTTCGGCAGGAAGGTCCCCCCATATGAGCCAAGTCCTGTTCAAGGTTTCTTCCTCTTAGTTTTTCCTTGCCTTACATTCCTTGGCTTAAAGGTTTTTTTCCCTCCCGCTGTGGGAGTTTTTACTTGCCATTATCCTTGTTTAGGATTCAATATTATATTTTTAGTTAATGATATTTGCTCGGGGGTCATGCACTGGGTCTCTGTAAAGCGCCTAGAGACAATTGACATTGTAACAGACGCTATATAAATAAAATTGAATTGAATTGAATTGAATTGAATTGAATTAAATTGAATTGAATTGAGATTAGAACACAACAGAACATCTATCAGGATGGGCTCGTCTGGGCCACTCGGGGTTCTTCAGCAGCTGGAATACACAAGTGTTGATATGAGGTTTGTATTTCATTTCTGCTTTTCTTCCCCCTGGTATTCCAGGAAAACATCCAACGACACATCAAACCACCTACCAATGGATTTGTATTGTAAATCAGAACTTGATCAATGTGGATTGGGAACTGCTCTTGTATAAGAGAGCCAAATTATGACCAATTCAAAGCCAGTGGGAAAGGAGCAACTTCTCCACAATCAGGAGACTGGCCAGTTGTTATGGCTTATAATGTGAATATGGACAGAGTGTTAACAAACAAGCTGCTTAAAATGAGTCTATAAACAGTCCTTGGCAGGTATGAATTGTTTTTGGCAGGTACTTCCTTCATAAATCGCCCTTCGCCAACAACATATAACCCCACTCTGACTGAGACTGCATCTAAAACTGCGAGTCTGGGTTGCACCCAAGCATTCTCGGGCCATATAGT